>OY744517.1:158446947-158499447 GCA_963556195.1 Sepiola atlantica
ATGGCTTTACACAAACAAATGCAAAATGTTATTTCTAGCACAATGTATTCGAAAAGGCCTTTTTTTCCAGGTGACGGTGAGAGGGTGGGGGGTAAAAGTTTCAGATCCGTTATCTGCATCGATCACATGTCTTCTAGAGAACGAACGAAAACTGTTAAAACAAAGCACTATGGCATAGCAGTATGTGTATTCAAATTAAAAAGAACATTTATTTTTTTATTTTTATACAATAAAATGTGGAGATGTGATTTACAAATTGTATTATGAAATTATATATATATATATATATATATATATATATATATATAAGGGAGAAAGAGACAAATGGATATATAAGAGAGAAAGAGAAAAATGGAGATATATATATATATATATACATACACACACAAACAAATATAAACGCAAAAAATAAATATAAACATATATATATATATACACATGTTTTTCATATTGGAAATTTATTTCTAATTTACATAACATACAATACACACACACACATATATATATATATATATATATATACACATGTATTAAGATAGACGTGTCTATATACATATATACCCACGTATATATATAAACACATACGTAAAATATATATGCACCCATCTATGTACTAAATTAATATCTACACACAAATATATATACAAATAAATATATATGCAAACACACATATAAAACAAACAGACACAAATGTTTATATATATATATATATATATATATATATATATATATATATATATATAACAAGAAACGATAAGAATAAAAATTGTATAAAATACAATATTTATTTAGTCATCAGTTGTTTAAAACAAAGGGTTTCAAATACGAGAAATTTTATTATTTCTTCCTTGAGTCATGGCTTTTCATATATATATATATACACACACACACACACACACACAAACACATAACAGATATACCCACAAATATACATGTACACAAACATATACGCACATATCTACACGCAGACACACATATATATATACATACACGCAGACACACACATATACATTCACACACAGACACACATATACATATATATACACACACACATCTACATGCAGACACACTCAGAAACACATCTACACGCAGACATATATATATATATTATATAAGCATACATATAGTGCAGAAACAAAGCTATTAATAACATTAAAGTAAATAACTAATCGTCACTAATTAGCTATGGTTAAATTTTTTAGAGTTATACAACATAAGGAATGTGTTACACTCACACATACATACACTAATATAGACATTCATATATAATATGTGCGCCTATGTAGATATGTAATGTTATATATATATATATATATATATATACATACACATACACTAACATGTCATATAAGGCAATCACAATGCAAGAAGTGGACATATTTCCACTTCTTGCATTGTGATAGCCTCCTATGAATTTCCTTTCTCTTTCTTTATATATATATATATATTTAGTATGTGAGTTGTAAGTATATATATATATATATATATATATATAAATGTACACACCCATTTATAAATTTACAGATATACATGCAAACATACACACATATACACACACACATAAATATACGCACATACATGTATATACACATACACACACATTATATATATATATATATATATATATATATATATATATATATATATATATATGTATCTAGATATATGGCTGTGTAATATAATTTATTTATATGTAGATATGTGTATATAATGTAAAAATATGTATGTGCGTATAATGTATATATATTTGTATGCGAGTAAAGTGCGTATATATCTGTGTGCAGTGTAAGTATATATATATATGCTTGTATACGAAGTTAAAAATCATTGGTTAATAAAAGGAAGAAGGGGAGGGGGGAAAGGTCGGTGTGAGTCACATGAATCGTTTTACCTTGATTATTTGGCCTTTGTATGAGATTGAACGCCGGGAAATAGTTAAAAACGATGATTTCGGAATCGAATCGGCAAGGGATTTTATTGCGATAACCGAACCCAATATTCGACCCATCTCTTTAGAAAACGAAAATGAAGGTAAAAAGAATAAACACAAGACATTTTTACATGGAGAAATAGAGGTACGAGTCTGGTGATTTGCGGAGGTCGTGGTATGCAAGAGGTAGCGGATTGTTAGTCAACTCCTAAGGCGTGCAAGATACGGACAAAGATAGAAAGAATACACCCAGTTGGAAGAAACGAATAAAGCTTTATGAAAAACGCAGAAAAAGGATATATATATATATATATATATATATATATATATATATATATATATATATATATATATTGACATATACATAAGTAAAAGATGTGATATAATATAATTTATTAATTTTCAGCTTCTTATTTCTCATCATATTCTTCCTTGGCGACTTTCTTTCCGTTTGGTTATTCATTCATTCTTACTTTCTTTGAGAAAAGAAGGCGGCGAGAAAGACAAAACGTATCGAAACGATTTGTTATTTTCTATTTAGAAATAAAGAACTATTCTAATTTAACTGTTAGAAAACAACACCAAAACCATATTGGGGAAGAGGAGTTTTTTTGGGGGTTTTTTTTTCTATAAAATAGATCGTTTTTCATTTTTCTGTAGATGTGACTCTCCGGTAAGCAGAGCGGCTTTCGGCGCGGCAGTCTGATACAGAACCGACAAGATGGTAGGAGCAGTGGCCGACGCAGGAGAGATAGAGAGTCGGCACGGCGTAGCAAGAAGGAGATGAGGAGAAAAATCCGAGATGGACAGAGAGCCACGAAAGCCGACGACGGTACATGTGGAACCTTAGACAAAAGATGCGCCAGCCGGCTAGGGTTAGAAGGGGTAAAAATGGACTCACCCGAATCCCCTAGAATAAGGAAACCTTCGAGTACACTCATCACCATGTTAGACTCTGTCAGAGTTTAATTGTAAGCCAATATCAGATATGTCACTCACACACACACATAGAAAAAGGTATACACACGTACACAACTACAGACATGCGGACAGACAGAGGCGCGTGTGCAAGCACACACACAACCATTATATACACTCTCTCTCTCTCTCACACATTATATATATATATATATATATATATATATATATATATTATATATATATATATATATATATATATATATATATAGGGGGGGGGGGAGATATGTGTATATATCCGATTCAATAGTGCTCCAGGCTAGAATAGTTATGAGTAAAGCTGGTACATATACGGGTTGTTGCCTTACTTCGACAAGTCGAGGTTTCGGTCTTTGCGACCTCATCAGAGCGTATTCATTATTAGAATTAGAGTGAGTGGCAAAGACCGAAACAACTAATATATATATATATATATATATATATATATATATATATATATAGCTTGTCTAGCTACAGTGAAGAGCTGTGATACAGCGAGACACTGTCTGTGGATGACACACACACACGCTATATATATATATATATATATATATATATATATATATATATATATATAATATGAAGAATCGACTTGTCGGAATCGGAACAGAGCCGAACTAAGACAACAGATTTTGCACATCCAACGAGGTCGATATCTTTTCATTGAGCTTTATAACAATAAATAAATAATAAAGCCCCTTTTAATTATATATATATATATATATATATATATATATATATATATATATATATATATATATATATGAGAGAGAGAGAGAGAGAATGAGAGAGACTCCAAAAATGAAAGAGATCCAGAGAGAGAGAGGGGGGGGAGGAGATGAGGGGAGACCCAGATAGAGAGAAGGGGAGAGAGAGAGAAGGGGAGAAAGAAAGAGATGGGGGGGGGGGAGAAAGAAAGAGATGGGGGGGGGAGAAAGAAAGGGTGGAGAAAGAAAGAGAGAGTGGGGGAAAGAAAGAGAGGGGGTGAAAGAAAGAGAGAGGGAGTGAAAGAAAGAGAGAGGGAGTGAAAGAAAGAGAGAGGGAGTGAAAGAAAGAGAGAGGGAGTGAAAGAAAGAGAGATACAAACACTATGTACACGAGAGAGAGAGAGAGAGAGAGAGAGAGAGAGAGGGAGGGAGGGAGAGAGAGAGCATGTAGTGTGTGTGAGTTTTAAATGGGGAGCTCTGTATTAAAACTAAAAAGTAATTCTCCAACATCAAACCAGATGGGCAACGCAAACAGTTGTAAATTACTATGTTAGGCCGACAATCTTTTAGCCGCCGATGGAGCTCACGAAGAAATGGGATTTCCCCCTCAGTCTTTAAGGTGTACAAGAAAGGAAAAGAAAGAGAAAAAAAACTGGAGCGCATGTGGTGACATGACTATGGCCACCCGTACCTCCCCTACTCCGAAAAGGTATACCAAAATAAATGAATAAAAAGTTTGGATGAATTAAGAAAGGGGAAAGAAACAAACAAAACAAAAAACAAAACAAACAAAACAAGATCTTGAAGCATGGTCACATACCTACCAGGTTCATATTGGAACAACTTGACGTCTTTTGGGGGGTGGGGGCGGGGGTGGGGGAAAGGCACGGTTAACTTCTGCCTTTTATCCCAGATCACACGAGGAGGAGGAGGGCAGGAACACAACAACATTGGGATGCATATTTGCGTCCCTCTGGCCACACCTCAGAAACTGACCACGGTGGTCTTCCCAGTCTTTTCGGGGCCCGATTATTCGATTGGTAAGTGACGTCACTGCCACTTCCCTTAGTAACAACAGCCTCTGCTGTGATAGTAATATTAGCAGTAGTACAAGCTGATAAAGATGACGATGGTTGTCGGAGTGATGCAGTAGTGTCACATGCTGCATATGATCATAGGTGGAGGGCATACCAGTACTGGTGACATCAATGCCGAAACTTCCCTCTGGGATACTCCAGGCTTGTCGCTTTTTTTTTTTTAACGCGGAAAAACACGAATAGGTATCTTTGGTAGTGGCGGCCAGAAAGAAATCAGGTGGTCGTTGGATGTTTTTGTAAGCTATTATTTTTTTTTTTTTCTTTTTTTTTTTTAGTATGCCGTTGTTGGATTTTTCTATTTTTTGTTCCTTCTTTTTTGTTTTCTGTATTTTTCTTTCCTCCTTTTTTTTTTTTTTTTTTAAAGTTGGGGGAGCTGGGAAGGAAATAAAAAAATCGGTCTTTAAATAATCCGAAAACACAACAATAGATCTATTTTTAGCAAGGTATCTTTGAAGAGAGAGAAGCTGATGTCGTCGTCGGCTTCAAGACTAAACTCGTATAAACGTTGCAGAGGATGCAGAAAATGCGGGCAGGAGAAAGGAAAGGGAAAGTAGAAAGGGAAAGTAGAAAGAGAGAGAGAGAAAGAGAGAGAGGGGGAGAGAGAGAGAGAGCGAGCGAGTAGTAGGAGTTGAAAAAAGGGGAACCTGACAAGAGAGGGGGATAGTAGGAGGAATGTGTCAAGAAGAATGTACACTTTACTTACCCCCCCCCCCAGTAAGACCGTTTTGTTTTAAGACATGCCTTCAAAAGGGACATTATATATATATATATATATATATATATATATATAGATTTTTATTTATTTCAAAGTAACATGCAATTTTTAAAAGTCTTATTTTCCTATCGTTTGTTATTATTATTATTATTATTATTATTATTATTATCATTATTATTATTATTATTATTAACATCAATAAGTAACAATCATATTGGTAGATGCAGTAGTAGTAACAGTAGCAATAATAGAAATAGTAGTAGTAGTAAAAATCATCTAAAAGATGAAGATACTGCTCATGGTGATGGTGGGAGTATTTTGGTCAAAAGAACCAATCAGAAATAACCGAGTGTCAGGGAAAGAGGTGGTAGGAGGTTTTGCGAAAGTGAGTGAGTGAACCATGCATGCATTACGTAGAGGGTGAGTCATACTTGAGCGAACCATTCACAGGGATACGACATGCGCGCACCCCACCCTACCCCACTCTCTGATACTGTCACTACTAGATTTCCATCTAAAAAAAGACAAAACAAAACAAAAACGCTATCAGACCCTTCGTTCCACCCTTAGCTTTTTAATAAAAGAAGAAGAAAAAAATACACGGAGACAACACACATCATCTAGCATCTCCATATCCTTCAAACTACTTGCTAATTTAGATCCTGCTGCTGCTTGCTGCAGGATGATCCTGGCGATATTGATGATGAACAGGATGGATGGGGAGGGGGGGGGCAGGAATCCTGCCTTTACAATGTGCTACACCCCTTCTCTCACCACCCCAAGAGTTCCCTGCCGCACGCGCCACAGCAGCAGATGACTTGCCGGTAGGTTGGCTGGAGCCAGGAGACACCCAGCCACAAAGAATAACTGTCTCATTCACTTTCAAAATTGTATCCCAAGATAAAAACAAGGAAGACAAATTTATTTATTTATATTCGACACACAAAAACACACACAAGTACGTGCGTGCGTGCGGTGTGTGTGGAGGAGGGAACACAATGGGGATGAAAAGGTTTTTGTTTGTTTTTAAGTTAAAGAGAGAAAGAAGAGAAAATGTATAGACTATTAGAGAAAGGGAATTGTGACACATGAGAGAAAGAGAAGGAAAAGGTAAAGAAAGAGAGAGAGAGAGAGAGAGAGAGAGAGAGAGAGAGAGGAATGGATTAAGGAACGTGTTGATGGCGAAGTCACAAGTTCTCAAAAAGTTCAAGAAATACAGACAAAAGGTGAAGGAAGTGGGAGAAGAGAAAGAAAGAGAGAGAGAGTGACTATGTGTCTATATATATATATATATATATATATATATATATATATATATATATATATATAGAGAGAGAGAGAGAGAGACAGAGAGAGAGAGAGAGTAGGAGAGAGAGGGAAAGAGAGAGAAAGAGCAGTGTTTGCAGAGTAAGAGAGAAAAAGAGAAAGAGTAAGAAATGTATGTAGAAAGAGAGCGTGAGCAAAAAGTGCGTGTAGAAATAGAGAGAGAAAAAGCAAGAAGTGTGCATAGAGAACAAGAGAGAGAAGAAGCGAGAAGCGCGCAGAGAGAGGAAGCGAGAAGCGCGCATAGAGACACAGAGAGAGGAAGCGAGAAGCGCGCGTAGAGACACAGAGAGAGGAAGCGAGAAGCGCACGTAGAGACACAGAGAGAGGAAGAGAGAAGCGTGTAGAGACACAGTAAGAGGAAACGAGAAGCGCGTAGAGACACAGAGAGAGGAAGAGAGAGGCGTGTAGAGACACAGAGAGAGGAAGCGAGAAGCGTGCGTAGAGACACAGAGATAGAAAGCGAGAAGTGCGCGTAGAGACACCGAGTGAGGAGGCAAGAAGCGTATGTAGAGAAATGAAGTGAGTGTATAGACAATGAGCTAGAAGCACGTGTAGAAACAGAGTGCGAGAAGCAGCTCTAGAGATGTATAGCAATGGAGAGCAAGAAGCGCATGTAGAGACGGAGATCGGACAGCGCATGTAGAGACGGAGATCGGACAGCGCATGTAGAGACGGAGATCGGACAGCGCATGTAGAGACGGAGATCGGACAGCGCATGTAGAGACGGAGATCGGACAGCGCATGTAGAGACGGAGATCGGACAGCGCATGTAGAGACGGAGATCGGACAGCGCATGTAGAGACGGAGATCGGACAGCGCGTGTAGAGACGGAGATCGGACAGCGCGTGTAGAGACGGAGATCGGACAGCGCGTGTAGAAACGAAGATCGGACAGCGCGTGTAGAGAAGGAGATCGGACAGCGCGTGTAGAGAAGGAGATCGGACAGCGCATGTAGAGACGGAGATCGGACAGCGCATGTAGAGACGGAGATCGGAAAGCGCGTGTAGAGACGGAGGTCAAAGAGTGCGTGTAGAGACGGAGGTCAAAGAGCGCGTGTAGAGACGGAGGTCAAAGAGCGCGTGTAGAGACGGAGGTCAAAGAGCGCGTGTAGAGACGGAGGTCAAAGAGCGCGTGTAGAGACGGAGGTCAAAGAGCGCGTGTAGAGACGGAGGTCAAAGAGCGCGTGTAGAGACGGAGGTCAAAGAGCGCGTGTAGAGACGGAGGTCAAAGAGCGCGTGTAGAGACGGAGGTCAAAGAGCGCGTGTAGAGACGGAGGTCAAAGAGCGCGTGTAGAGACGGAGGTAAAAGAGCGCGTGTTGAGACGAAGAGCGAGAAGCGCGTGTAGAGACGAAGAGCGAGAAGCGCGTGTAGAGACGAAGAGCGAGAAGCGCGTGTAGAGACGAAGAGTGAGAAGCGCGTGTAGAGACGAAGAGCGAGAAGCGCGTGTAGAGACGAAGAGCGAGAAGCGCGTGTAGAGACGAAGAGCGAGAAGCGCGTGTAGAGACGAAGAGCGAGAAGCGCGTGTAGAGACGAAGAGCGAGAAGCGTGTGTAGAGACGAAGAGCGAGAAGCGCGTGTAGAGACGAAGAGCGAGAAGCGCGTGTAGAGGCAGAGAATCAGAAGCGTGTGTATAGAAGCGAGTTTTGCAATGGAGAACGAGCAAGAAGTGTGTGTAGCAAAATAGGGCGAGCAAGAAGCACATGTGGATATGGAGAGCAAGCGAGAACCCGTGTAGAGATAGAGAGCGAGCAAAGAAGTGTGTGTAGAGATAGACGGCAAGCAAGAAGTGCGTGTAGAGACAGAGTTAGACGCCTAAACGGAGATCGAAAAGTGCATGTAGAGACAAAGAGTGAGCAGTATTTGTAAGAAGGTAGAATGCACGTGAGTAGCGTGTGTAGAAAAAGAGAAGGAGATGCAGGGAGAGATTAAGAAGTGCATTTGTGGCGAGAGAGAGATCAAAGAGTGCAAAAGGAGAGAGATCGAGATCAAAAAGTGCAAAGAGAGAGAGATCAAGATCAAGAAGTGCAAAAAGAGAGAGATCGAGATCAAGAAGTGCAAAGAGAGAGAGATCGAGATCAAGAAGTGCAAAGAGATCGAGATCAAGAAGTGCAAAGAGAGAGAGATCGAGATTAAGAAGTGCAAAGAGAGAGAGAGAGAGATCGAGATCAAGAAGTGCAAAGAGAGAGAGAGAGATCGAGATCAAGAAGTGCAAAGAGAGAGAGAGAGATCGAGATCAAGAAGTGCAAAGAGAGAGAGAGAGAGAGAGAGCAAGAAGTGCAAAGAGAGAGAGAGAGAGATCAAGAAGTGCAAAGAGCGAGAGAGAGATCAAGAAGTGCAAAGAGAGAGAGATCGAGATCAAGAAGTGCAAAGAGAGAGAGATCGAGTTCAAGAAGTGCAAAGAGAGAGAGATCGAGATCAAGAAGTGCAAAGAGAGAGAGAGAGAGATCAAGAAGTGCAAAGAGAGAGAGAGAGAGATCAAGAAGTGCAAAGAGAGAGAGAGAGAGATCAAGAAGTGCAAAGAGAGAGAGAGATCGAGATCAAGAAGTGCAAAGAGAGAGAGAGATCGAGATCAAGAAGTGCAAAGAGAGAGAAAGAGAGAGAGATCAAGAAGTGCAAAGAGAGAGAAAGAGAGAGAGATCAAGAAGTGCAAAGAGAGAGAGAGAGATCGAGATCAAGAAGTGCAAAGAGAGAGAGAGAGAGATCGATCAAGAAGTGCAAAGAGAGAGATCGAGATCAAGAAGTGCAAAGAGAGAGAGATTGAGATCAAGAAGTGCAAAGAGAGAGAGATTGAGATCAAGTGTAAAGATAGAGAGAGAGAGAGATTGAGATCAAGTGTAAAGATAGATAGAGAGATTGAGATCAAGAAGTGCAAAGAGAGAGATTGAGATCAAGAAGTGCAAAGAGAGAGAGAGAGATTGAGATCAAGAAGTGCAAAGAGAGAGAAAGATTGAGATCAAGAAGTGCAAAGACAGAGAGATTAAGATCAAGTGTAAAGATAGAGAGAGAGAGAGAGATTGAGATCAAGAAATGCAAAGATAGAGAGAGAGAGAGAGAGAGAGAGATTGAGATCAAGAAATGCAAAGATAGAGAGAGAGAGAGAAATCGAGATCAAGAAGTGCATCGAGATCAAGAAGTGCAGAGAGAAAGAGATCGAGATCAAGAAGTGCAGAGAGAGAGATCGAGATCAAGAAGTGCACAGAGAGAGATCGAGATCAAGAAGTGCACAGAGAGAGATCGAGATCAAGAAGTGCACAGAGAGAGATCGAGATCAAGAAGTGCAGAGAGAGAGATCGAGATCAAGAAGTGCAAAGAGACAGAGAGATCGAGATCAAGAAGTGCAAAGAGAGAGAGATCGAGATCAAGAAGTGCAAAGAGAGAGATCAAGAAGTGCAAAGAGAGAGAGATCAAGAAGTGCAAAGAGAGAGAGAGAGATCAAGAAGTGCAAAGAGAGAGAGAGAGAGATCAAGAAGTGCAAAGAGAGAGAGAGAGAGATCAAGAAGTGCAAAGAGAGAGAGAGAGAGATCAAGAAGTGCAAAGAGAGAGAGAGATCAAGAAGTGCAAAGAGAGAGAGAGATCGAGAAGTGCAAAGAGAGAGAGAGAGAGAGATCGAGAAGTGCAAAGAGAGAGAGAGAGAGAGAGAAGTTAAGAGAGAGAGATCGAAAAGTTAAGAGAGAGAGATCGAAAAGTTAAGAGAGAGAGATCGAAAAGTTAAGAGAGAGAGATCGAAAAGTTAAGAGAGAGAGATCGAGAAGTTAAGAGAGAGAGATCGAGAAGTTAAGAGAGAGAGAGAGATCGAGAAGTTAAGAGAGAGAGATCGAGAAGTTAAGAGAGAGAGAGAGAGATAAGTTAAGAGAGAGAGAGATATGTTAAGAGAGAGAGAGAGATATGTTAAGAGAGAGAGAGAGATATGTTAAGAGAGAGAGAGAGAGAGAGAGAGAGAGATAAGTTAAGAGAGAGAGAGAGATAAGTTAAGAGAGAGAGAAAGGTGGGTTAAGAGAGAGAGAAAGATGAGTTAAGAGAGAGACAGAGAAGGTAAGAGTGAGAAATCCAGAAGTGAGGAGTGAAGAATGAGAAATCCAGAAGTGAGGAGTGAAGAGTGAGAAATCCAGAAGTGAGGAGTGAAGAGTGAGAAATCCAGAAGTGAGGAGTGAAGAGTGAGAAATCCAGAAGTAAGGAGTGAAGAGTGAGAAATCCAGAAGTGAGGAATGAAGAGAGAGAAGTCCAGAAGTGAGGAGTGAAGAGAGAGAAGTCCAGAAGTGAGGAGTGAAGAGAGAGAAGTCCAGAAGTGAGGAGTGAAGAGAGAGAAGTGCAGAAGTGAGGAGTGAAGAGAGAGAAATCCAGAAGTGAGGAGAGAGAAGTCTAGAAGTGAGGAGAGAGAAGTCTAGAAGTGAGGAGAGAGAAGTCTAGAAGTGAGAAGAGAGAGAGAGAGAGAGAGTTAGAGAGATCGGGAATGGCACATGATTACAATTTGATAGAAAATGTTAATTAAAATGAAGAGAGCTGATCCAATTAAACTAAATAAAATAACAACCCCAAAGTCAGACAACAACAATGGACTCTACAAAGACAAGCCTTTTTGATGGGAAAAATGGGCCTTACTGGATATGGACTGGAAAAGGTGGAGAAAGAATGTTGAAAAGGGCCAATAGTGCTGATTAGATGTAGCATACTGTCAGATCAGGAAAGAAGCCCGAATTGATGGTCATCCCAGTAGTCCAGGTGTGATGAGACAACCTGGACTACGAAAGCTTGCTTAAAAAAAATAAAATTAAATAAGTGATTTTTTTCATTTAAATTGCAATGTTGATTTTCAAAAATATTTCACACATATATATACATATATATATATACATATATATATATTAAAACTTTGTTCACCCCAAACAAGGCATATAGTCACTGAAGCGTAAGAGGCTACTGTGATAGGGGCCAGATTTATAAGGTGGGGCAGCCTTCCGACACCTGGGGACATCTACAGTGAAGGGCTATCCAAGAGTGAGAGGTCAGTGGTTGGCACACCAGCCAAAATATGGCAAGAATACTCCATGCATGGGCAAATGGTGGCTTTATAAAGATATAGGATACTGGCAGGCGTGAGAAGTTTTCTAGCCTGGTAGAGGGAGCCTACCTTCTTTGCGGCAGACTTATTTGGCCAACATTTTCTCTCACCTAATTACCTGGATCAGTTATGTTACACTCAGATAAGTTCTGGCATATTTAGAATCAAAAGGTTGGGAGATGTCCTAAGATGGAGTACTGTTGCCACATCTGGATGGAGGGGGATGCTCAGTACTCTCTCATGCCTAGACAGTGTACAAAATCGACTTGGAAATCTAGTATGAGAAGATCTCTTCTCTTACCTACAGCCCATTTTTCACAGAAGAGACGTTACTAGTCTTTCTCTGCTCTATCGTTTTTTTATGGTAGGTGCTCGATCAAACTCCAATCTCTGGTTCCCCCTATAAAACATTCAACTAAAACTAAACGGAACTATCATGAATAAAGTCTCTTTTCAAGAACTTCCCATTTGTGGAATACAATACCGCGGGGCTGCTTCCCAGCCGAGTACAACATGGTCATTATTAAGTTCAATGTTAACAAATTCCTGTATGAGCCTTCCATTTAAATAAGCAAATTCTAACTATTTAATCACTCGTTTCCAATTCTCTCAAAGGTGTTGTTCATTGCCAACTGACGATCTCTTTAACCCTTATCCTCATGTCGCCCTTAATAAGCAATGAGCCATTAGTATTAAAACATATATATATATATTGTGTTTTATATACTCAAACCACGTCTTCCTGGGTCTACCAGTCTCTAGTGCACGAGATATCCAAATGCATTATGGAGTTCATGCAATTCATGTCTGCAATTAAACCAGGCTTGTTGCTTGAGACAGAGATTTAAAAATAATAAACAGTCCTCTCGTACAGACATATTTAAGTAACCTTGCAGCAGAGAAATATAATAAAAATTATATATATATATATATATATATATATATATATATATATATTGTGTATTTAGACAGCATTTTCTCATTTATGCAAACATTGTTAAAAATAACAAAATTCGTCTGTTTAATTTTGTAAAAAAATTTCAAATTTTTCTGGTCTTTTCTGTATTAAAATCAAAAAAATTAAATGTCCCATAGGTGTCACGAACGTTTTCGATTCTTCGTATAATCATTCTTAGGTGTCAAAAGCAAATGAACAAAAAAGCTGGAGAAAGAAGAGAATTTTTAAAAGATGACGGGGGAAATGCACAGAGAACGTTTTCACTTTGTTCCAGGAAATACGTTGACAATTTGA
Organism: Sepiola atlantica; assembly: GCA_963556195.1. NCBI lineage: Eukaryota > Metazoa > Mollusca > Cephalopoda > Sepiida > Sepiolidae > Sepiola > Sepiola atlantica. The sequence goes on from OY744517.1 coordinate 158,459,990, forward strand.
ATTCAGCAACAATGGAGTGGCATCACAGAATAAAATCGCATTACATTAAGCATTTGAAAATGTTGCCACTGGTTTCCCACGTGATGTAGGTTGTTGTGTTTTTACGTAGATAGCTTCCAGTATTTTTTATTTTTTAAAATTGATTTCGGAATGGGAAGGCTTTGTAGATGCTGATAAATTGAGCTAGAGTTTACATGGTGAGGCGACGGATAGAGTAGTGGTTGTAAAACCAATATAGCTTTATTATTATTATTATGGGAGTTACATTCTCCCAAACGGCATTTAAACTTATAAATTAGATTGGTTCTAGTGGTTTTGGGGTTGGGGAGGAGCTGTTTTTTACTACAAGATTTTGGGTTTTAAATTTCTTATAGTAAATAATGAGTGATTTTATTGGTCCTCTGATTTATAAAAACCTACGTTTTGAGACATTTCCGTTCGTCCGTCCGGATTTTTCTCCGCAGCCATCCATTGAATTTCTATGAAATTTTGCATGAAGTTTTAACTTTTGTCAGGTTAGAAAGTGACATTCTCCGATTTTTGAAAAAAAATCTGGTTAGCCCCCCAGGGGGTCAAAAGGCCCGAAAATGGCAAAAAATGACATTTTTTGCCCCATAACATTTTTAATCCATCCATTCAATTTCTCTGAAACTTGGCCAAAATATGGAGGCAATAGAAAATAAGTATTGTTGACCTTGGAAAAAATCTGGTTTGCGCCTCCAGGGGATCAAAAAGCCCCCAAAATGGCAAAAAATTACCCTTTTCTCCCATAACGTTTGATCCATCGATTCAATTTTTTTAAACTTGCCCAAAATGTAGAGGCAATTGTTCTGGATATAAAATGAGCATCCTTGACCTCAGAAAAAGTCTGGTTTGCGCCCCAAGGGGGTACAATGAAGGTCAAAATGCTCCAAATTGCCCAAATTTATTGCATTTTACACTCGCCACATCAAGTCACATACAGAGGGGGACCACGCATGCGTGGCTTGTTTTATTTGTTCCTCGACAATATAATTAAGGAATTCATTAATAAGTACTTGTTTTATATTTTTTAATTCAATGAATAGTATTCTTTAGAGGAGATTAATTTGGCACGGTTTAATAGATTTTTAACAATGGCTATTTTGTAGCAATAAGGACACTCGTTCTTGTAATTTAAAAGACTAGAGTTTAAGCAGGTTGGTTTTTTATAAGTAAAAGTGTTAAACGATTTATTAGAGACATCAATGAGAATATCTAGGAATAGGATTTTATTATTTACGTTCAGTTCTATGGTGAATTTAAGAACAGAGTTTTTTGGAAAAGGTCTTGAAGTTTGTGTATTTATTCATTATCAGCTAGAATAAGAATATTGTCGACATAGTATACATAAATAGAGGGGTTTTTAATGTTATTAAATATTTTGTTTTCCAGGTTTGACATAGAATTAGCTAAGAATTGGACTGAGAACAGAACCCATTGAAACTCCGTCAATTTCAGTGTAAATGTTTCTCTTGAAGTCATAAAAAGGTACTTTGGTGGTGCAGATTAATAGTAACTTTTTTAGTATTTTTTAATTAATTTTAAGTGGAGGGAGAGACGAGTTATTGTATATATTATTGATGATTATGTCTAATGTTTCCTTCACAGGTACATTGGTGAATAGACTTTCTATGTCTAGAGAGGCAATGATTTTATTATCCGGTTGTTTGCTTTGTAAAAGTTCTTGTGTGGACTTAACACTATATTTTTAGGTAGATACAGGCTGATAAGTTCATTTAAGGTCTTTGTTAAGGAATACATGGGAGTAGTAATTTGGGATATGATAGGTCGGAGAGAAGGAATTAGGTTTATGTATCTTAACTGTTCCGTATAAATATCCAGGTTTGTAATCGCCAATTATTTTGGGAAGTTTATAATTATCAATTGCAACCAAACTTCACATTAGAAGAAAAAGCTATGAAAAATATTGTACACAGATACATATCCCCATTGAGTATTTCAGACGATGGTTGAAACTGGTCAGAATTTGATTATTTGAAGGCTCAGCAAGAATTTGTTAACATTCAACCATTGGATTTGAAAACGACTATATTGTAGTACACTGGGAAGCTGTCCCGTGGTATTGTTTTCCACAGACGGGTAGTTGTTGGAAAGAAAATCTGTTCATGGAAGTTTTGTTTAGTTCCAAATACACAGAGGTTGTAGCTAGACAAGTTTTTGCTGTGAATATTTTACAGGGGGAACCAAATATATTTCCCATCTCCTAACTCTTGTTTCTTCGGGGGGGGGGGGGGGGGGTTTCATTCGAAATATTTTATTGCTAACATGTAAAAAAAATGGTCATTAAATATTTATATAATTATTTGTTCAATCATTTCTCTTAGTCATATTACAAATGGTCATAAAAATCAATTTTACTCAAATCTCAACGACTTTTTATCACCATATCTCCTTGGCTGTTTGATAATGATAGCACTATACCAAACGGTTTCAGTTAAAATATATATATATATATATATATATATATATATATATATATATTCAGTTTGGTGAAAAAAAAGAAAGTTTTTCGGTAAAATTGTAGCAATCACAAAGACTGACATTTATCTCATCTGGCGGAGAGCAGCCCCGTGAAGCGGTTTGGTCACACGATCACCAATCAGACTCAAGGGCATATTAATTTCTAAAGACGTCCTCTCGCCTGCCTCTGTCCACTGGACAGCTGAGCAAGGCCATTTTCCACTGGAAGACACACAGCTTGAAGAAAAGCGACAGCCAAACTTTCTTATTTTATTACTTTAAATTCTTTTCTTTACTGTCTAAACCTTCGGCAACCTACACCCAACAGTGTAGGGCATTCAAATAAATACATCATTATTTATGGACAGGCTTTGTTTTCCTTTCGTTTGACAACCTTTTTTGTAACAAAATATCACAGGATTTTGTGTTAGAGTCCATGTGAAGACAAAGACTCGATAAAATCGCCCATCTCGAAGTAGGGATGAAATGTGGGTTAATATTTTTTCAATAGTATAAGTGCATAATTAGTTTGATTATTTTGTTTTACGGTACATCGCCCCCCCCCCTTTCTGTTATTTAGTGCCACGTTCAGTTATCTTCGTAAACGTTTTCAAATATTTAATAGATTCTCTTTTCATTAAGTTAAAAAAAAATATATATTTTGGGAGGCTTTTTTTTTTTTTTTTTTCATAAAACAAAAATAAACTGTTATTTAATAACATTTGCCTTAGTGAAAACATGCTGCTTAAATACACACATTTTAGATCCTATCTTGCATACGAATGGTTTGCAGATTCATTTGTTTTGTAGACATATATTTCGTAAATAGGATGTAATTGATACATTCTATTTAACCCAAAGATGGGACCCTGACACTTACTAGATAGGTATCAATATGTCCATTGATGTATGTTAGGGACAACCATTGTAATATGCCCATGTATCTGCATGTATGAATGAGTAATGTGTCCTACTTGTATTGTTTCCTTAGGAAGCCTGCTTCCATCATGTTTAGGAACGATAAAGAAAAGATAAAAAAAACTACACCTGTCTTCTGTCCTCATTCCAGAGAAGTTACAGTACATAGCTATGATGGAAGCAGGCTTTCTAAGGAAACAATTCAAATAGGACACATATTACCCATTCATTCATACATGAACATATTACAATGGTTGTCTCTAACATACATCAATGGACATATTGAAACCTATCTACTTACTACTACCACTCCAGGTAAGAGTGGACCTAGGAGTAATGGAAAGAAATTATTTTTTTACGTATACTAGTGGTTCGCCATTTATAAAGACCAAAAGCCACTCGAGGATAAGAGTTAGTGAGATTTTCAATAAGATGGTGGAACAGTACTATAAAAGGATTGAGAACTATAATTTATTCACTAGACAACATATCTTCCTTGAACTTTTAGCTAGGAGCAAAGTGTAGTACCTGTTCCGATGCTACACTTCACCTTTTCTGCCCTCGGTCAGTGAAGGCAAAATCCTTCTAGACTGGAGGCAATTTTAATTTTTGTCCCAATCCAGAGTGCCGCTTTTTGGGGAACTGGACTTTCCTCACATTCAAAACTGATCTGGTGTTTAACTCTACTCAAGGGGAGGCAAATAAATAGGGGCATGAGATATTTGTTGACATTGGACTTGAAAACGACTATGTTGTAGTCTGCAGGTAAACATTCCAACAGCAACATGTTCCACAGGTGAGAAGTTCCTGGAAAGAAACTTTGTTCATGGAAGTTCAGCGTCCTACACAGGTTTGGAAATATGGTAGTGTAATAAACTGAAAAAATCCTTTGTAGCACAATAAGGTCTAAAATTCGGGAGGAACTCTTGTTCAAACGACACCGGAACAACTGCCATCATTGTTGTATCTCATCCTTTAAAACAGACTGATGTCCACGCATGCAAATCACCAACTCACAACTCTGAGCATGCACCTTTTCCCTATTGTAAATAGCCCCGGGCGAGAAAAACATTGCAGTCCCTATTTACATGCCTCCCTTCAAGAGAAAAGTGTGACACAAGGCCAGTTTTTAATGTGGCAAAAATCCAGCTCCCCCCAAAAGGTCCTTCTGAATTGAGACAAAAATTTAAATTGTCTCTGACCAGTGACAGAAATGATAAAGTGTAGTATCAAACAGATACTACACTTTGATCCTACTCGGTAAGTCCTCATCTCTATTATCACTGATAGGTAAGTTTTAAAAAAAGAAGGTAGAAACGGCGAGGAAAGATCGATTTCAGATTGTGGTGTGGTGTAGGGGCAAACATCACATTTTCTTTTTTACTAATGAGTCAGCACTTATCAAGGCTAAAAGCAACTCGAGAATAAGGGTTAATGAGATAGAAAGATTGACAGTTGAATGATGATGAATATTATGAGCGGATTGAAAATGATGAATGAAATGAATAAGATTTGATGAATTATGAGACCGGTTATGACAAGTATTTGCCTAACTCTAGAAGAATGTCATTCTATTCGACAGTTTAAATGCTTTCAAATTATTTGCAAATTTCAAAGAGTCACAAAGTAAATCATTCTTTTTTTTTTTTTTAAACGGAGACAAACTGAAAAATAGGGTTGTAGAGTCGGTAGCCAAAACGTTTACATCCTACTCTTCAAATTTTTAAAGACCCAAATTCAACTTGAGCTTCTTAAAAAAGAATTTGTTTTAATTTAGTATCCAATAGGGTCACCTTGTATTATTATTTTAATACCTATTCATACAAAATGAAGGATTCGGGATGTTCTATCCTGATAAGCTGTTAGTCATCTGGGATCAAGACTACAATAAGGACCCCAGTTCATTAACACAAGACGCGGAACATGTTCCGGAAATCACCGGTGTCTTCCGGTTGACCTCGCAATACACGTGGTCGCTATTTACAAAACACTTGTAGATAAACCTTTTATTTATTTTAATAAATGTAGTATATTTCGGAATTTTTTTTTCTTTTAACATGTTAATATTTATTTTAAGGCAGAGGGTCCATAAATAAAACAAATAAAATATTAACATGTTTTCTTTTAAAACATGTTTTTGTGTCACTATTTACTTGCCTCCCCACGAGGGCGGAAATGGGGGGGGGGGGTTGAAATATTTATCGCCATACTTAAGTAATCTTTCGTTTTGTAGGGAAAAAAAATCAAGCTTCCCAAAAAGGGGCACTCTGGATCTTACCTCAGTTTAGAAGGATTTTTCCATACTACACTTTGCTCCTAGACCGAGGAGGCAAAACGGAAGATTACGCAAGTTATTTTAATAAATAAACGAAATATATACGCTTTTTAAAAAATCGGCTGACTTGTAATCTTTCGTTTTGCCTCCCCACGAGGGCGGAGTTAGGCTTCAAAAATCAGTTTCTAAACGGAAGCAATTTAAAGTTTATGAAGTTATAAACAAATAAATAAAACTTCGTATTTGTTAAATCTTATTTCATTTGTTGAAAACATGTTAATATTTTACGTTTTATTTATGGACCTTCTGCCTTAAAATAAATATTAACATGTTAAAAGAAAAAAAAATTCCAAAATATACTGCATTTATTAAAATAATAAATAGCGACCACGTGTATTGCGAGGTCAACCGGAAGACACCGGTGACTTCCAGAACATGTCCCGCATCTTGTGTTAATGAACTGGGGTCCTTATTGTAGTCTTGATCCGTCATCTGAAATCAGTTCACAAGATGCCTTCAAATTAAAGCTACATGAAAAGGAAGAAAAGTCACAAGCTTGATAGGCTGGCTTGTGAATCACAGTAAACTCGCAATCTCTCTTACATGCCTTCAGTCCAGTGGTGTGCAGAGGTCTGTTGATGCCTGAGACCAATTCCTTGATTGTATGCCCCCAAAGACTCAAGTATAAGTCCTAGTACTGAGAAATACGATGAGAAAGAGAGATAGTTTGAATATGATTCGATGAACACCCAATTTGGATGCCCAGGATCACCGCCACGTCGCTCTCCCCCATGCACGCCACTGTATCATTCCATATTTTTATGGATAGGACCTACTCAACACCTAGCACATGGGGGTGTTGTTACCAGGGTTGTGGAGTCGGAAGATATACGGTCTGACTGACTGACTCCTAAAATTCCCAAATATTCGACTATTTTAAACTCTTCCAATATTCAAATTGTCTGTTGATTCTTTGGGACATTAAAAAAATCCGACTCTAACTCTTAACATTCTTACAAGTCTGACTTTGACTCCTTCCAAAACCTCCGACTCCACAACCCTGGTTATTACGAATCCTAAAATCAGCTATCCGTCCCTCAAATGTCGGTGATTAAATTTCTTACCTCCTATAAAACATCCGAACCAGCATGGTTTAGTACAGGGTCATGCAATATTTAACCGTACTTCATCTTGAGTGAACCCCCCCACACACACACACACACACAAAAAATGCCACCCATGTAATCGTTAATAAAAAAATTTTTTTACAATCAAACAATATCTGATACAAATGAATTTCAGTCTATGCCTGACTTGTCCACAGTTTCAATCATGAATATCCAACAGTCTTTGTTGCTTCGCCGGTCAATAATATGTGGGGATACGTTGGTGATTGCCACATCAGTAGGAAGTGTGATCTTGAAACTCAATATAACCCTTCAAATTGTTATTTGTTGGGTTATCACAAAGATAATGTCTATCAAAACAAATCCCAAGACTATTCATGAACTGAAAAAGGGCATCACAGCCAAAATCCAAGCAGTATCAAGAGAAGAGAGTGTCAGATTTATTGACAATTGTGCATGCCCTATCCAAGCATGCTTTTTTTTTCTTTTTCTTTTTTTTATTTTAACATGGTTCACCCCAAACAAGGCGGGCCGCCACTGTAAACGTAAGAGGCTACTGAGTATTATAATGCTTATAATTGAATGGAAATTAAACAAAGGCTGTTGGATATTCATGACTGAAACTTGGTGGGCAAGACAGGCATAGATTGTTTATGTTTTTTGTACCAAATATGGTTTGATTGCAGAAAGGATTGTGACATTGACGTTTTCATGAGTGGCATTTTATCCTATAAATAAGAAAAAGAAAATGGTATTTTTGCAACTCCGTCTGAATAAAATAACTATACGAAAAATTATTCTATTACATTTATGAACTGTTTTAGTAACCTCGATCTGTCTTCTAGCATTCTGCCTTGCATGTCAGGATTTATTTTTTATGAACAGAGCATGTGCTAGCAGGATTCGGGATGTTCTATCCTGATAAGCTGTTAGTAATTGTATTAATGATTCTATATGGTCTTTCTTTGGGGGGGGGGGTCACCCTGTATTATTATTTTAATACCTATTCATACAAAATGAAGGATTCGGGATGTTCTATCCTGATAAGCTGTTAGTCATTTGAAATCAGTTCATTTTTATTTATTTATTTTTTTTTACTTTGGGTTTGATTATATTTCAATTATTTTTTTTGTCAGTTTTTTTTTTTTTTAATTTAATTTTTATTATATAACATTTTTTAACTTAAATATATATTCCCCCTAAACTGACTCGGGTTCGGCTTTTATTTAAATTCACCTCTTTTTCTTTTAAATTTAAATGTTTATTTATTTATTTTTTTTATTATTTACTTTAGTCTAGACTTGCATAAGACGAATCAACACGTTACCATTACTCCCGGGCAGCATCAAGTTTCCTTGCTAGTTAAGATTTTAAAAAAGACAAACAGTAGTTTATATTTAAATATCAGTTTTCTTCTCAAAGATTATCAACCAATCGGTATCCATTATTTTAAAAGTCAGCTGATCGTTAAAACGAGGCCAGCGTTACACTAACACTGGCTGGGTACCTAGTGGAAGCGTTACGTTGACAGCCCCTAATTTACTTGCCTCAGCCACGGGGTTTTTAACCCACCTAATAGACTGGTATTGTCCTGGCCTTTGGGTCTGGATTTACGCCGGTCTATTAGGGGTTGTCTGGTCCTGTGCAGTTCTAGAAGGTGCACCCTCCCAGGCTTTGCCTCCCCTCTTTGGGGAGGAGTAAGTTTATTGCTTACTGTCTGAGGCGCCCTACCGGAAATGCCGACGGGGCTGCCCAGACAATTTTTAAATGGCCAGAATACTCACCTCGAGCCCTGGCTTATCTAATCCCACTTTCCCGACCTTGTGTCACATCTTGCCTTGTGGGAGGTAGATAAATATACTAACAAGGGCAGAGTTAACACATAACGTCGGATTTAATGTGGGAAAAATTCAGCTCCCCCAAAATGGGGCACACTGAATTGGGACAAAAATAAGAATTGCCTTGGTCTAGAAGGCTTTATGCTTCATAAGGACGGAACAGATACTACACTTTGAATAATTTATTTGCAAAAAAATATAAAGGTTACATTTTGAACAAATAAGGCACAAGGCCATCAAAAGTGTGGGTAACGCGGGTCATCCTTTGTTTACTATAACATATTTGGCTATCCTACTCTTGGCTAGAATCATTGCAGTCACCACAATCCCACATTTACTCTAGGAAGGGGGGGGGTATCCTTACACGATCCTAGCTCGAAGGCCAACTCGCATGACAGTGTAACCAGCGGAAAGAATATGTAGATTTTTTTTATTTTAATAGGTGAGCGAGTTGACAGAAATACTAGTGAACGTGTGCCGGAAAGTTAAGGATCGTTTTTGCAATTGCGGTAGAAGACGAGTTCTTTCTATTCATATTGTAAACAGAACTGACCCATTTCATTTTAATAAATGGCATTAATACAGAAAGGTGATATTAAAAAAATTCTCAGAAAATAAGAAACTCATCAGTGTTCCGTTACGGGCAATAAGAATAAAACTGAAAATTATTAACGTTTAATCGATGAGTTAGATAAAAACATAAAAATAAAATTAAAAAATAAACAATAAAATGAAAAAAAAGACAATAAAATGAAAAAATAAAGTAAAAAAAAAATCAAATAAATAAAAACTTAAAAAAATTATGAAAAATAAAAAGTAAAATAAAAATAAATAATAAATAGAACCAATAATAAATAAATAAAATAAAAAAATAAAATTAATGGGAATCTTTTACAATGATCAGCAGAGTCGCGAACGGGGTCCAAAAAAAGAACGAGAAAGGGTTTAAAAACATAAATTTGCAACAAGTAAAGTTGACTTATGTCTAGAATAGACATTTTTCTACTTACCTATGTAATTTGTTTGTATTTTTACGTAGTATAAATGGGTTTTTAGGCACATGTTCGTCTTTAACCACTGTCCGTTTTTCACAACTTTTTACTGACCAGTTTTTTTTTCTTTTTTCGGTGTACACTTACCTATCAGGCTGCTAGAGAATTCCGGGGTTTTTGGAAAAAGAATTCAAATATTTTACATTTTAGGAGGGGGATCAGTTTCCAATGTAAATTCGACGTAGACTGATAGTGATCTCCCTCTTTTTGACCATCTCAATTTTTAAAAAAATCTTTTTCGGTGTATAATTACCTATCATATCAATAGAGAATTCCGGGGGTTTCGGAAAGAAATTTTTTTAAATTGAGATTTTACGACGGGGGATCAGTTTTCAATGTAAATTCAACGTAGACTGATCCCCCTCTTTTTGACCATCTCAAATTTTTAAAATTATTCTTCTGCTTACAATTACCTATCATGTCGCGATAGAATTCCGGGGTTTTTGGAAATAAATTTTTAAAAATAAGATTTTAAGACGGGGGATCAGTCTTGTTCGCCTTTTACCATAATCCGCTTTTCGCAACTGTTTACGTCTTAAAATCTCAATTTTTTGAAATTTATTTCCAAAAAACCCGGAATTCTCTCGCGACATGATAGGTAATTGTACACCAAAAAAGTTTTTTTTTAAATTGAGATGGTCAAAAAGAGGGGGATCAGTCTACGTTGAATTAACATTGGAAACTGATCCCCCCTCCTAAAATGTAAAATATTTGAAAAAAAATTCCAAAAACGCCGGAATTCTCTAGCAACCTGATAGATAAGTGTACACCGAAAAAAGAAAAGAAAAATGGTCAGTAAAAAGTTGTGAAAAACGGACAGTGGTTAAAGACGAACATGTGCCGGTTTTTATTATATGTTAAAAAAAAATTCTTGTTTTTTAAACATCGAATTTGGCAATAAGGAAAATGGCCGCTCGGCCTCTATATTATTACGTAAATCGTCCATCCTGATTTGTTCGATGATCGTGTGGCGAATACTTAAATTTCTAATAAATAGCAATTGAAACGGGTTAACAATCCTTTTAATAGTTGGAAAAGACACCGGTAAGTTTGAAAATAACTTTTATCGCCTACAGTTACTTTTATTTGTTTAATATTTGTTTTTTGAGCGTTTTTACTCTGCTGATCACTGTAAAAGATTCCCAAATTAAAATAAATAAAATATAAATAAAATAAAAAGTGTCCTCGTTACTAGGATTTTGAGTAAAAACTAATGATAGAATTTTTATATATTTCCAAAAGATTGGCATTTGGGGCCCTTTTGGAGTATTTAACCCCCCTCCCCCTTCTATGGTTAGAGTAAAGGTACGAAATGTAGAATGAACGCATCGTGGAATGATGGACAGCTATCTGTGTGAGTTTATGTGGAGGCAGAAATGTAAGAGAAACGATCTTTTTTATGCGAATACTCAATGGCATGAATGGATTCCATCGTCTTGAGTAAGTAATAAGTATTTTTTACTACAATTCGTATTTTGTCTGTTTGGGGGTGGCAATTAATAAACAAAAAAAAATGTATTGTGGGGGATATGTGCTAAGTGTTAATAACGAAGAATATTCTGTTCATAAGTGACTACGATTGAGTCACGTGAGCCAAAATGCTGGCGCCGGGGGCTGGGCGGCGGTGGGCGGCCTGGGCTGGGGGTAAAAGTGCTGCCGGTCCCAGACCAAACCTGCCCTATTCAGGGCAATTCATCTCTCTACAATTTTATGTGAAAATAGCTACCCTTTTCAGGGCAACCTTCCTACTAAATTTGGTGCGATTCAACCTGACTTTTTTAGCACTCCTGAAGACGCACTATCTCTGCAACATAGCCATAAACAGACCCGTCGACATTACCCGGTAGGGGTGCCCTAGGCGATCGGCAATAAACCAACCCCTCTTCATGAGCGAGCGGTAATGGGTGGACGGGTGCACCTCCTAAGACTAAGCCGGACCCTACTTCATCCTGGCAGAAGAGGGCCTGGTTTGTCGCCATTAAATGAGAATGGATCTTCGACTGACCTATAAATTGAACAAATTGTCGTAGTTTTTAAATTTATTTATTATTGTTATTTTTTTTTTTTTAATAATAAAGAAAAATTGGTGAAAGAGAAAAGTCCACTTGGTGACGGCTTACGGTTTTGAAATCGGAAATTGACAAGCGGTGTTTATCCAAAAGCAGTCTCTTATAATGTTATATCGCTAAGATTTTTGCGGAATTTTTAATTTCACTAGTTTGCCAAGAGAGTTAACCAAATTTCTTTTACCACTAACCCTAAGTCCGAGTGACAAGATCGTAAAAGCACACGTAATTGCTTTTTAAAAGTTGTGAAAATTTCTTCTCACACAGGTGAGGGTCACCGAATAGCACAGTTAGAAAAAGTCACACTTACCTTGATTTCATAAAAAACGGCATCACTTTTCCCGGCCGCCACCGCCAAATGGCTCAATCGCAGTCATTTAAAAATAAAGAATAGTCTTCAATATTAAAAATAAGCATGACTGCGATTGAGTCACTTGAGCCATTTGGCGGTGGCGGCGGGTGGAAAAGTAGCAAAATAAAAATAAACCGACAAAAATGTATGGGGGGGGGACAATTATATGCTTATTTTTAATAATGAAGACTATTTAAATGACTGCGATTGAGTCACTTGAGCCATTTGGCGGTGGCGACCGGGAAAAATGCTACGCATAAAAAATGATGCTATAAAATGTGGCTTCTTTTCTTTGCAGAATGATGCGCTTCTGCGTGACCGTAGCCTTTTAGATCAGTCATCATTTAGTAAAGTTCTTGGTAATTCAATATAAAAGTCAGTACTCTTATAGCTGACGACCCATGTTTCCGTGATTTCGCATCGTCGTCGTTCGGGCAGGTCTCGGAAGCGCCCGAGAGTTGACGAAATATTAACCAAGCAGCGTTCAATAACAAAAAAAGAAAAAGAATTTCTATAATCTCTGTCAGCTCGTTGAATCTTCCGAAGGACTAATTGAGTTTTTTGAAAAAAATCCAAAAACAAAAAAAAACAAAAAACATTTGCTTAACAAATCAAACAAAATCATCTTTTGAAACTTTCCAGTGCACAAAAAAAAAAAAACATTTTATGTAAAAACATTTGATTAACAATGGTTTCTTTGGCAAAAAAACAAAAAACAAAAACAGATAAACATCTAATTAATAACACTGGTTTAGCTATGGTTTGTTCGTTCTTTATTTTAATATATGTATTTTAGTTTGGTTTTCTTCGTCGTAATTTATCGGCTGCCAGTCTTCAATTTAGCGTTTGGCAGTTTTCGCTTCGTCAACTTTCGGGCGATCCCGTAACCTGCCCAAACGTTGACGACGCGAAGTCACGGAAACATGGGTCGTCATCTATAAGAGTACCTAAAAGTCAATAGTAAATTCTGTTGACACGAGCTACCACAGTACTCGTATGGTCAACAATAAAATGCCTTTAAGGTTCATTGGAAATTCATCGAGTTGGTAAGAGGTTGACTGCTCCCTCACAAAATCTCAATTGATGAAGATGATTTTCTTTTTCATCGCGTCTTCAAAAAGAGCGCCAAATAAATCCCTGGGGTCAAATGCCAAAGGTAAACTCCTAAAGTCACTTCCTCCTTCCGGTAGTAAGTATGAACATCTAACGATGCGAGTTTTAAGTTAAACCCTACCCAAACAAAAAGTTTCATTTGATTATTTGTAATAAAAAGAAAATATTAAGATTTCCAATTATAAAAGCCAGTTTGATTTTCTTATGTGTTAATAATTTAAAAATAAATGGTGAAAATAATTACCCCCCCCCCCCATATCCCACTTAAAATATGAGTAAGTTTTGTGATAAACACGCCTTGTCAATTTGCGATTTCAGGTAGACTTATTCTCTTTAACCAAAAATTTAAATTATTTTTTTTAATCAATTCTTTTTTTAAGAATTTTTTTATAATCGGAAAAAAAAATTATACAGAAATGAAAGTGTTTGTTCCCATTTTTTTTTTTAACCATTCAGAATTTCTCTCTACTCAGACAATGTTTCTGAATCGAAAAAATATTCACAAACAAGCGGCGTTGTCCAGGTGGATACATATTTCCTGGTTTGGGGCGGATGGGGCAGGTGCTTAGAGAAAAATGATTCAAAATATAGTCATGTTTGTTTACATTTAAAAAAAATGAGATTTAAAAAAATCGTTTCAGCTTTCCCTTATGTTATTTTTTTATTTAAATATTCGATTCATAGTATAAAAAAAATGTCAATGTGTATTTATCAAAGTTACGTATAGGCGATAAATACACATACACAATCTGGTTTGATAGTTTAAACTTTCCTTTCTCCTTCCATGTGGCTAGCGTCAGGCGAAATTTCCACAAACAGAGCTTCTTTACAAGGGACTTTCCGTCTGTGGAACACAATGCCACTGGACTGCTTCTCCACAGATCGTCTTCGAAGCCAATGTCAACAGATTTCTGTCAAGAACCGTCCCGACAAGTATTTAGACTTGGTCCTGACAATAATTCCGTATCATTAACCTTTATCCTCGAGTGGCATCTAGCCTTGATAAATGGTGACTATTGAGTAAAAAATAAATAAACTAAAAATAATGCAGAGTTTTCATTTATCTCCCTCTCACGGCGCAAAAATATGACACAAGGTCGGGAAAGTGGGATTTGAAATCAGCGTCTTAGAGGAAGAACACTGACCGAACAAAAATTCCCTGGGCAGCCCCATCGGCATTCCCCAGCAGTGGGGACGCCTCAGGCGATTGGCAATAAATTAACCCCTTTCTCAAAGGGTGAGATGGCAAGGCCTGGGAAGGAGGACTTCCTAGAATTGCACGGACCATACCGACAGTGAACAAGCCATCCTCAAAAACGGTAGAGACTCTGCCGGTCTGATGTTGGTATGAAACTAACCCCCGAAGGGTTGCACACCGATGAGTTACACACACGCACAGTGATGAGCTACTTTTACAACTGTCAACGTAACGCTTCCGGTGGTTATACAGTCAACAACGCCGGTCTTACTGAAAGTGCCGATTCCAGCAATCAAAGAGAGCGTAAGAAAACAAAGCGGAAGAAACAGAGTAGAAATTTTAAAATGGTCACAAACGATTACAGATTCATTCACAGAAAGAGAAACGTATTAGAAGTAGTAACAATAGTTATTCCGTTATGAGGCAGCCGTAAAAAGGGAATAAAAATGACATTTGATATATACACTGACGATGAGGATGTATCACTCCGACCCCCGGGCTAGTATGAGAGTGTAGTATCTGTTCTGTTCGGTTCTCAATGTGGTATCTTCACAGGAATTACCACCTCCGAAACAAGAGAGGTGTGATGACGAATCCGATCAGGCAATTCTTATGTCACTTCAGCACTCAGAGTGTAGTCTGTTCTTTTTCGTTCTCAGGGAACCATCCTCCCATGCATTACCTTCTCGAAAATGAAGGGGTGCGTTTATTGGCTGTTGTCTGAGGCGCCCTCACCGGGGAATGCTGGCGGATCTGACCAGGCTTTGTGGTGTTCAGAAATGTCCCCCTTCAACCTTTTGTCACATTCAGCCCTTTTGGGGAAGAGGCAGGTAAATCGATTATATATCTCTTTGTTGATTTACCTGCTCTACGAGGGCTAGGTGTGACACAAGGCCGAGCTTAATACGGGGTGTGGTAATTTCTGTACGCCAAAAGAGAGCTCATGGTTAATAACGAGTAACCTATAAAAACATTGCCTAGTCGGACCTGTCGGAATTCCCCGCATAAACCCATCCTTCCTCTAAACGACGAAGGTAATACCTGAGAGGATAGTGTCCTGAAAACAGAACAAATACTATACTCTGTGGGCTGGAGCACTCTTATCTTCGCCAGAGAGCCGGATAAGAATTACTTGAAATGTATACGAACATTCTAAAAAGATTGCTTTTATTTATTTTTTATTTTATGATTAACAGAAGGGAAGTATTTACTTGCCTCCCCACAAGGGCAGAGTTAGACACAAAATGGGTTTTTAATATGGGGAAATTCCAGCTTCTCAAAAAGCGATACCCTTGATTGCGACAAAAATTTAAATGGGCTTAGTCTGGAAGGATTTCTCCTTCACCGACCGAGGACAGAACAGCTGAAGTGTATTTATTTACTTCCTTTGTAGGAGGTTAGACACAAGGTCAGGTGAGGTTTTGAAAAGCCAGCGCACACGGAGGAGTTCATTCTGACCTACAACAAATGCCTAAGAAGCCCTGTCGGTATTCCATGGTGGGGCCACCTCAGGCGATTAGAAATAAACTAATCCCTTCACAAAGAGAGATGGTAAAGCCTGGGAGGGTGGACCTCTTAGCGCTGAACAGAACCATACCTCAGTACGACAGCAACAAAGCCACTGTCGGAAGTATCAGAACAGATACAACACTTTGCTTTTGTAACAACCGGCACCAACTACGCTCGGATGGAACACAGCTGGTTATGGTGCCAGAGTGTTTACTGTCAGAAAGATACTACTATTCTACTCTTAATAGCAGCATCGGTAAATTCTAAGAAATCGGCGGTAGTAATAAATGTACCAGAAAGGATAGTAGCAGACATAAGGGTGGCAGGTTGCCTTTCTTGAAGTCATTCGAAACAAATGACACACACACACACACACAAATATATACTTATAATTTATTTATAAATATATTTACATAGTTATATTTAATTTTAATAAATCCTGTTTTGTCTTGAGTTATCCATAAATTGAATTTAATAAATAAAATGATTAAATATATTTAAAGTCTATATTCACGAGGTTCAATTATTAAGTTTTAGCGACTCCGTCAAAAAGGCCTTCTCTTCAACGGAGTTATTATTATTATTATTGTCATAATTCTTCATTGTTGCGTCTAAAAATTTATTTTAAGTCTTGAAATAAACAGAAATGAATATTTTAAAATTCTGAAGCCGGCATTTTATATTTAGAAAAGAAGATATTGAAATGTTCACTTTTTTTTTACCGAGTAGTCATGCCTCGATTTCGTCATTTTTATTGTTCACCTATTTTTTTAAAAGAAAATACTATATGAATCTGATTTTTTTTTAAAATTTGTGGAACATATTTTAAATAAAATATCAATTGAGTATTGTAATGATTTTTATTGAAAATCTGCTCTAAAAGAAAAAAGACCCCCCTCCCCGAACAGTCTCTAAAAACTGCAGTTGAACCACGGTGTGTGTGTGTGTAATCAATGAATGACTGGATTAATCAATACTTTTCGTACAAGTGGGTGAGCTGTTTTGCTTACCCGGATGGAGGGCTTAGAAAAATAATTCAAAATATAGTCATGCTTACAATTATTTTTTTCTTTAAATAGAATTTTTTTCACTTATATTTTATTCCAATCAATATTTGATTGGTACTGCTGCAGTTTACGGATCGTGCTATTTTTTAGATAGGATTTTCAAGTTAAATTCAATTTTGACGGTATCTTTTGTTTATTTAAATTGTTAGGTGAAAGTACAGAATAGTTACCAAAGCCCCCCCCCCCCGTCCTAGTGTTAAGAATGGGTTTCTTAATTTTAACGTTATTTCAGCACGGTCCGTAAACTACAGAAGTACCATTCGATTAATAGTAAATAAAAAAAATAGTTCAATGTGTATTTATCAAAGTTACGTAGAGACGAGAAACAGACACACGAGATCATGTCTGAAAGATGTTACATGATGAAACGTTTCTGGGAAGTCGTGTTCAAAAATGCAGCCGAACCGAATAAAAAGCGTGCGTCCAATTTTACGTGATAAGCTAGTCATGTTTACAATTTTATTTAAAATATATATATTTTTAATTCGTTTAAGTTTTCCTTATCTTATTTTTCATTTCAATAAATATTTAATTAATAGTAAATAAAAGAAGTTTTTAAAAAATAGTCAATATGTATTTATCAAAGTTAGGTATAGGCGAGAAACACACACACACACGTACACACGTGATATTGTCTTATAGTTTTATTAATTCAGAACTATTACATACAAAATTGATTTAAACACATTATATATATATATATATATATATATATATATATATATATATATATATATATTAAATTTATATATATATGTATTAATGATTTTTTTAATGGAAGAGGGGTGAGAGGGTTTGATAATGCGCAAAAAAAGATGAGGACAAATACGCAAAAAAGCTAAGACTGGATTCGAAATTGCGTCTTTTTCAGTTTGTAAGAGAATCAATAACCGAGAACCGAAAGGACACGATGGAATCGAGAATCGGTTCAACTTCAAACAATAACAGTGACTAATCCTCTTCGTTTATATTCCCATTTTTCCTCATCAATTACGCGAAGAAAATAAATGATATTCTAAAAATATAAATTAATCGAATTCGAAGATCCTGATTCTAACGGTGTGAAAATCAAGAAACGAGTAATATTTTAAAGTTTTTGGTATTCGGAAGGGGGTTCGGTCGATCTCCTTCCGGGTCACACATGTGACTCGTTGGGCAAATCACCCCGCACTTTGTCACCTGACAAGGATCAAAGAAACTAACAAAATAAATAAAAGACAAAAACAGAAATGAAAACAAAGGGTTTTATTTTGGTTTTGAATATAAATAAAAATTACCCCCTCCCTTTTTAATGTAACTCTAAGGTCCGTTAAAATTTCTGCCAGAATAAAAGCAGAATCAACAACTTCAATTATCAAAGATTTAACAAAAACTCACGATTATTTTATCTATTTTTCCCCGACTTTCACTTTCAAAACAATAATGGCGAGAGAAACAACGAAGTATATACATCTATATTTATTTTACGCTCTCTCTCTCTTCTGATATACTTATTGAATTTCTAGCAATTTCTGAATTATATTTTCCAGACATTAACATCTAGAAACTAAACAAAGAACTCATCTTTAATACACCAGTGACGCATGGGAAAATTACCATTTCCCTTTTGTTTCGGGGGCACAAATGAACCAAAATACTTGAATTTTGTCTTCAAACTTTAATTCAAACGAGAAATTACTTTCTATCAGCTTCAAAATTACTACCAAATTTCGAAGGGTCACGATAGTAAACACATGTCGGCCATGTAAAACGGTTTATTAAATTGACAGTCAACAGATTGTGCTTATTTCAAGTAATTTGTTAGCTCATAATTTTATTTACAACATTTTTTTTAGAGGTTTATTTGAATGATTTAATAAGACTTAAATTCCATAGAGTGTCTCGGTTGGTAAAGTAAACAATATGTAATACTCGAGAACTTGTAAAATAAAATTAAAATTAATAATAAAAACAGCACATAATTTATATAAAACGCAGGATAGAATTCTTTACTAAACCCGCCTAGTTTTAACGTGTGGAAACAATTTGTAAGAGATTGTTTACCGTTTAAGAAATCTTTAAGATTGGTCTTTATTTACGAGTTCTTAAGTGTTAGCTATTCTATACTTTTACAGTTTAAAAAATCTTACAAATCGTTTGCACACGTTAAAACTGGGAAAATTAAAACGCATTAGAATAATGCGTTTTATATAAATTGTCGTTTTTGTTTTGTTTGTTTACGAGTTCTTGAGTGTTAACTATTTTGTATTTTTACCTCTGTTTTCATTTAAGCTTAACGAATTATTCATACTTAGAAAGAATAAGGCTACAATTCGAATATAAACGAAAGGCTACAAATGATACACATTTTTGAAGTCTTGTAAAAATCTACTGAAACTAAGCTTATGATTAACTTAGTATATTCAGGAATTATTTCTCTTGAAGCATATTCAAGTTATCTCCCCTGAATTATACTGGGCAACTAAAGAATGAACTTTTGAATTCGTAAGTACAAAAAAAAACGCAAGTGCGAGACTCGAATCTAAGTTTGACCTCTTCTGTTCCGCCTACCTCTACATTCTGCATGGTTTTTTACACCGCTGGCGCCGTTTCGTCAGGTCTCATTGCAGTTTAGATAGGACTTCTAGGTAGCTAGCCACCTAAGCATGGTCCCTATTTACTTGCCCCCCACCTCCCACCCCCCACAAAACGAAAGGTCGGTTTTTAATGTGAGGAAAATAGCGCACTCAAAAGAGACAAAAATAAAAATGTCCTTGATCTAGAAAGATTTCTCTGACCGATTGAGGAAAGAACTGATACTACACTTTGATCATAGGCATGATTCTTTTCTACTGTTCGCAGAATTTGTTTTCAGCATAGTTCCTAGATAATATAAAAGTGAGTTGCCCATGCATATCTCTATAAATTGTTTGCCCTGGCAATTCATGCATTTTGATTGTGTTTAGAGACTTTTAACGTGGACTCTTTGTTAATAATTACGTCTGTAATCTCCAACCCTCTTTATGTGTCATGTTTTATTATGTCCCTCTTACGTTTGTCTTTGACAAAACTTTTTCCGTGAGATATATATATATATATATATATATATATATATATATTTATTATTCGGTACAGAAAATCAGTACAACATCAGTACCATTGGTTTCAAGTTCAGAACGTGTTAAACTCCCGACTATGTTCAGCTTTGTTGTCACTTGGTAGAGAAAATAGAGAGTCTCGTATAAGTCATGATCGGATACGTTATTTGCTTTGAAGTGTTAAATTAGTATCGTCTAAATTTTGTGTTAGAGAAAGATATGCGCGATTAAAAACCTTAAAGTCCAAAAAAGGGGGATAAAATTTAAAAATTAAGATTTAAAATTAAAAATTAAAAAATATTTTTTCCATGAGCCAGTTTTTACTAACTGCTATTTTTATCTGAGGCGTTATTTGTTTTGAAAGGTTAAATTAGTTTCATCTGAATTATGTGTTATATGAGGTTAAAAAAATAAAAAAATTAATAAATTAAAATTTTAAATCTGTTTTATTATTTAAAAAATAATTTTTTTAAAATCTCGTAAGTCACAGTAACGGTAAAAAACGGTCTAAGGGAAGCAACTCTAGACATCGTTATTAAATTAAATATTGAAGGTATAATATGAAAATTTAAAATATAAATTTATAATGGAGTATCAATTTATTATGAAATTAATAATTAATGATGTGGATGATTAAACCTGTTTTAGAGTTATAAATAAGATTTACGAAGTAAATTTAAGTCTGTTTAAGAATTACACTGTTTTTAAGCCTACTATTTTAGCACCATGAAAAAGGGGCCTTCTCTCTTAACAACCGGAATTTTAAAAATATTTTTGTAATATAATTTACTGGTTTTAAGTTTTGGTATTGAGATGGAACATACTAAGTTGACTATATTAATGGGAAAAAGAGCAGGGGAAATTTACAGTGCGAATATAAGAGCAAATCTAGTATTGAATAAGGCTATTTTGAGGTTATGTTTTTGGCAGGGGAGGGAGTGAATATCGAAGATCCTTTATGTGTACCGGTCAGTCCAGTTTATAAGTGCTTGTCCCATATAGACACATCCTTTAAAAATTTCGTCCCTAATGCTTAAACAGTGTATTTGGGTTTAATTGCCTTTAATATGTAATATTTTTCTGCGTCACAAAAAGGGCACCTATTTATGGCTGGAGAGTATGATGTCTTCCCTTATTACTTTCCATTTGATGGTGAAGGGTGTCCCCTCATCTTTTAATTGCCATGTCCAGGTTGCAAGTATTGTGTTGGCCTTGTTTTTGTATTTAAAGGTATACCTGTGTATGTACAATCTCTGCTTAAAGCTTCCCTGCGTTATGTCTATGTATTTTTCGGTTCTACTGCTGGGCTGGCTTGTGACAATCGCCTCATACACTAGGGAATCAATTTTGCAATTCTCTCTAAGGTGCAGTTGTTTTTGTCCTGGCATGAGCAGCTTGTGTTTTCTATAGTTTTCGATTCAGCGGAGATGATTTGTCTTACAGATGGTGTGGTGAGGTAGCTTATTTTAATTGTATCTCTGTTGAAGAGTTTATGTAGGTTGTGTGTTGGAAGGAGGTGCTTGTCAAGTAAGCTGAGAAAGAAATGGCCTACTCTTGTCTTGGTGTTAAGAGAAAAAGGTGGGAAAACCGAATTATCGATCTCCTCCTATTGCGGCTGCCACGTATCTGGTTTCGAGTGGCTATGTATGAGATCTCTTGTCTGAACACGCTGTCGCGGAGCATTCTATTGTAATAAGGCGCTGCCTGTATGAAAATTTTTGGGCTGGATGAGAGATATCGAAAGTTACTTCCCTTGGTTTTTAAATTGAATGTTTTTTTTAATTTAGAAGTAATTTTTAGTAATACGAAATATTTTTCCTTGTTCTATTTTACTTTTTTGACGATCTACTTTAGAATTGATATTTTTAGGAAAAATATACATATTTTTGCTATCTCTGTCAGTGTGGAATATGGCGCCGATCCATCAAAGTAAACAGTAACTGATTTCCTAATGAACCTGCACATATAAATGCTTTAATAATGTGAATTTTATTTATTTTATTTTTCTGATGTTTTGGACACAATTTTGGCCTTTCCTTCTGATGAGTCATACTCATTGAAAATCTAAGATATGTAATTATGTATTTTGTTTGTCTGAGTGATGATGAAATGGACCGTAAATAATTGGATCCATTTAAAAATAAATAAAGACAGTCACTGGAATCTAATTGTCTATTATATATATATATATATATATATATATATATATATATATATATATATATGATAAAAAATGGAAATAATATTCCAACGTAATGGAAAATGGAAATAATTTTCCAACGTAATGGAAAATGAAAAAAGAAAACCAAAAGTATTATGCATGTATTCATCAACGTTTCGTCTACTTCAAGACTTCCTTGGGATGATTGTCGTGAAGAAATAACGCAAAAGTACAAATATTTGAAAAGTTTGGTCCGTTTGTCACAAACAATGACAGCAATGGTACTTTTCCCTGCCTCCCGGGTAAGTGTATCTTAATTTCAACTAGTATCTGTGTCAATTTCTCACGGCCGCGTGATCCTGACCGTTTGTCTCATGATTCTTGCCTGACTCTACGAACAGCATTCGAGCCCATGCGACCTCTTACAACCACCACTCCTACACTGATGAGGGTAAGAGAGCCCGAAACGACGTCGTCTGTAGGTGAAAAACACTTTAATATTAAATAAATATATATATATATATATATATAGAGAGAGAGAGAGAGAGATAACTGAAGGCATTTAATAAACAAAACAATGAGTTGCAGCGATTTGTAATCGACTTGTTTTTGTTATTTATTTCCTCCAATAACATCTTACAACAGAAGTATTCGTGGACAAACATTATAAAATATATTTCAAAGCTACATAGATGAGAACACTCCACGCAAGAAAAAAAAGAACAAAGCAAACGACGGTTGAGATCAATTTTTAAACAAATGCAACCTTATTCTTGCACTGGTTTTTTTAAATAACAAAATTTCTTTACTGATTTTCATAATTTTATATTTGGTTGATGAAGGCGACAAATTTCCAATCCCGCAATGGGGAAAAAACATACCTACCTATTTAACAATATATATATATATATATATATATATATACTATACTTCTAAAAATAAAAAAAGATGTCTAATAAAACCGGAGGGATATAATAAAGAAAACAGTGAGTTACAGCGATCATTAATTAACTAGCTTTTGTTATTTCCCACAATAACATCTTACAACATAAATATTCGTGGACAAACAGTATAAAATGTATATATATGTGCCTGTGAATCCAACTATTTCTTTAATATTACCGTTTCTTTTTCTTAATCATTGTTTTTCCCCCTTTATATTCTGACTTCGTGTTATCCACTATAACCCAATCTATCCAACATAGCTACACTCATGTTGGAGAAGGGGCACTACACAAACGATAAAATAGAATATCAATATTTTAATTTTATAAGATGAAGTAACATTTTGGGTTTCGTTAAGTTACAGAAAAATGCAAAATTTAATTCTTTCCATACAAAAACGGCAAAAAAATTTTTAGCACAAAAATATGGCTGACATAAACATTTGGAAAGGAATTAAATTAAAAATAAACAACACAGAGCTAAAATTAAACATCTTAAAGGAAACTTAAAACGTTGTAAACGCAAATGTCAGTGTATATATGAAAAGTTTGTAAATTCGTATAAACAAATCGATAAATGATTGAAAGAAGTTCAAATAAGTGTCAACTGTGTTTTAGTAGTCATAAGGTATGGACATACACACTAGAGATGGGCGGTTTTACCGAAAAACCGCGGTTTTTCGGTTTCGTCTCCATACCGAATACCGAGTCGTTTTTTTTTGTTTTTTTTAAACCGTAACCGTTCGGTATTGTGTTTTTACTACAGTAAGCTACCATATACAAGGAAACACGGTTGAAAAGATTTTCCGATTTGAATAAAATTGAATATTACCAAAAAATGTTATATTAGTAAGAGGACAGATTGAACAAATATGATAAAAACATTTAATTGACTTGTAGGAAGAAATCTTCGTTTACAGCTTGTTTATCATTAACATTTTGAATTTTCAAATGAAAAAAAAGAGAAATACGACAGACAACATGACATTGTATTTTTAGCATAAACTATTTTCAAATGAAAAAGAAAAAATCAAACGCGTTCTGCATGATGTCGAAAATCTATTTGATTTAACTCAAAATTGTAAAATAATTATTTATGTTTGTTTCAGAGTTATCTAAAAAAATAAGTTATTAAAATGAAATTTAAAAAAAAACTTGTTGTAAAAGTAAATAAACGAAAAGTAGCGAGCGAGTATAAACATTTAAAAAGAAAAAAAGTAGTTGACAATGCTAGTATCACTTTATTTGGATTTTTAAAATTATTTTAAACATTAGGCATTTCGTTGTTTACTTTTGAAAAGCCACTTCATACATAAATTGTCATTTCTAGAGAACTATCTCTCAACTATACCGTTTTCTCTCCCAAAAATGGGTTATTCAAAAAGTAGACTATGCAACGATTTATATTTTACTAAATTGTTAATATGGTATTTATTTAGAGTTGACAATTTATTCGAAAGTTTAATTATTAAACTTTAATCCAAGTCATGAATTCTATGACTAAAATTACCTTAAAGCTTAAAAAATGACTTTAGGTGAATTAATAATCTCTACTTTTTTTTTTAACCATCCTTCCTTTTCCCTTGGCGCGGTTTTCGGGTGTACTACTAGTCTTTTACGCATGTCTATAAAATTTTATTACCCTGTCTTAAAAACAAATATTAATAATAACTAATCATCACACAAAGGAATGAATAGCTTCCATAGTAAAAAAATTTTTTTCAAAAAAAAACGAAAAACCGAACCGTAAACCGAGGTTTTAAGGGAAAAAAACCGAAACCGAAACCAAAATTTCAAAACCGCCCAACTCTAATACACACACAATATATCCTTATGCATATTCATAATATATTTATAGCAAGTTTTAAATTAACTGTTGGCTTACAATATTCAGGAGTTATTTCCCTTAAAGTACATTTAAATTTTCTCCTCTGAACTACACTTACTAACCGAGAATACACTCTGTACTTCAGAGAAACAAAAAATATATCTAAATTCATCCATGTGCGAATTTAGAACCAGATATTATGTCTTTCTGGCTTTCGGCTTCAATTCATGCGGAAGTGTTCTGTTTGGCGTTCCATCTTAACATGGTTTTCATGACGGATACGTTTTCTGTCTGACGTTCTATTTATGTGCTGCAGTTATTGTTACCGGATATATATTCAACAGTGGCCTTTTTTTACTGGTCGAAAGATTTGTTCACAGTATCTACTTTACATCGAAGATGCATCTCTCTATGAACTGTTTGCCCTGACAATTCATGTTTATTTTGACTGAGTTTACGTTTATTATGTAGATTCTTCTGTTAGTAATTACGTCTGTGATTTTCACACTTTCATGTATCATGTTTCATTATGCCCCTCTTGCGTTTGTCTTGGAAAACCTTCTGTTAGAAATATATATATCAATCATTATTAATTGAACAAGTTCGAATGTATTCATAAAATGAAGTTAAAATAAATTTTTTAAGTGCTCAATACAAGGTAGAACTTTATAAATATACTTTATATAAACATTTAAAATGGTCGACACAAATCAATTCATATTTTAGTACTACAGTATACCTCGACGGTTCCACAAGTCATACTGAAATCAAATTGTCCAAACAAAAAAAGGGAGGGGGGGGGGGCAGATATTGATGATCCAGACAGACAGAAAACACTTCAGCAGCAATATCTCAGCGACATGCAAACTTGGCTTATTTATTATATATATATATATATATATATATATATATATATATATATATATATATAAACATTTTTTTTGAAAAACCATAACAATGTAATTTGTTGAAATAAATAAATAATATTTATTTATTTTAAACTGAGCTTTCGAATATAAAATATTCCTCGTCAGAGCAAAGTGTTTTTTTTTTATATATATATAGAATCAAATATAACCTAAAAGTAAACTTTTAGTAGTATAGTGAAATGGTTTAAGCTCAATATACGAGATAGAGCAATTATAAATATAGAAGAAATTAGAGTGATAACATGTACGAATGTCCAGATTTATTTCAAACTTCGATTGTTCAATGCAAGGTATATTCTGTAAAAAACTAATGTTTATTATTCTTTCCTTAAGCCAAGGATTTTCAACGATCGAAATCTTATCATCAGAGGAGATATACAGATAGATAAGTTGGCTGTGGAAAAGCCAAAGTTCAAACATCTGAAAAAATATTATTAAAAATGGAGTGAAGAGAGTTCGTGTAAAAAAGATATGGTAATTGTCCGTTGAAAAAGTGTCCAATGAAAAGGAGATTTTGAAGAAGACGAAAATTTTTTTTCGTATAGGCAGTATGGAGAAAGTGTTCAAAGTGAAGTAAATCCAATGGTGAAATGTTGAGTTCAAATCGTAGATGGAGCGCACTTAAATGGAATTGATATGAGAAATCTGGCCATTTTAAAAACTTCCTGGGCCATAGTAGAAAAATAAATGACATTAGTGGTGAAATATTCCAATATATATATATCTCGCCACCATCAGGGTTTTTGATCATTCCTGGAGGAGGACCCCCCGGTTTCCATCTACCTTATCAATGACTGTCATTCATGGGGTTTTGCCATAGTAGCCACACTAGACACTGCAGGTTGGAGACGCTATTTGCCCTTTGCTAGGTGTTCACATACAGCACCTAGTATTCCAAAATGGTCACCCATCTAATACTGACCAGGCTCGACGTAGCTTAACTTCGGTGATCTAGCAAGAACCAGTGTTTCAACGTGATTATATATATATATATATATATATATATATATTGTCACACAGCCTTCGTCAGGACCACGGCAGCGAGCGCATGACAATGATAAATATTTAAAAAAAGTAAAAGTGTCTGGAAGTGGCTCGTAGGTCCCTAGGTGCCAATATCATCAACAGAATACAGGGGGAAGTGGATTCTCCAATTCAAGACATCACATAGAAAACAAGGAAGAATAACGAGCAGGTAAAAGATGACTCAAACACCAAGTTAAGATTCAAACAATATTTATTTATAAAATAGTAAGAGAAGGGATAAACATATATAAAACAAACAACAAGAAAACAAAGTACTATTTTAGGGGATAATGTTTAACGTTAACTAATGGCAAGCAAAATCTATGAACAGAATAGTGTCCCAAACAAATCACAGAAGAAAAAGGATTACTCACTAACAGAATGTGGAAGGTTGTTACAACACTCCCCACAGGAGCTGAAAAGTTCAATTATCCAGGAATGTAACAAGTCACACTCATGCAAGATCCACACTAATCTCGGGACAATCAGGCCAGTTATGGAGTCAGGTTCTTTCTCGACTTCGTCCTTTTCTTCTTCTGCATCTTCCTTTTCATAGCTCACAACAAATACGCTGCTGGTAACGGGTTACTCGACTGACAACAACTTACTCTTCGACTGAAAGGAACTCTCAGGTCAATTCAATAACTTGCTTTTTATATCTTCTCTGCCGATATGCGTGGGTGGGGAGGGTGTGTTAAAAGTGTCTTTGAGTTAGCAGGCGACGACATTTTGCACTGATTTGGGATCACAGCATTTATGGACGTTAAGAGATGACACCAGATGTTTGGCTGACGTTTAACTTCTCTTCGTCTAAGGATTTAGGATGGGGGAGAGGGTGTTGCTAACCGAAAATAAGAATTAAAAGGTGACGATACGTTGCAATGTTAAGTCAATATGTTCGTAATTGTTTTAAAAGACGACAGTCGACCGGCTGTGTCATCTTATTTCCTTAGGTTCAGGGCACAGCGGGGTGTCGCTAATTGGACGCAAGATTCGCTTCTTTTAAGTGCAAGGATAGGGATGGGTTGATGGTGTCGGTCCAACAGGAATAACATTTCTTCCTTTATAACTTGTTTGGGTTCAAAAGACAAATAGGAAAGACACAGTATAAAATAGATTTGGCTCGCCTTGGTTTAATGTTTATGAAATACATTTTATTACTCTGATAACTATCGATTCAACTATCTTTCATTTGTAACAATATATATCATCACCATCACCAGGGTTTTTGATCACTCTTGGAGGAGGAACCCTACCCGGGTTCATTCATTTTGCCATAGTCGCCATGCTAGGTACTTCAGGTTGGCAACGCTATTTTCCCATAGCTAGGTGCCTACATACAGCACCTGGTTTTATTTATCTTCCTCCCACAAGGTAAGATGTGACACAAGGTCGGGAAAGTGGGATTTGAAAAACCAGCGCCTGAGAATTTGAGCGCTCTGGCTATTAAAAATTGCCTGGGCAGCCCCATCAGCATTCCCCGGTAGGGGCGCCTCAGGCAATTAGCAATAAACTAACCCCTTCTCAAAGGGCAAAGGGTCAGAAGGCAAAGCCTGGGATGGTGCACCTCCTAGAATTGCACAGGACAGACGACCAATACACCGGCGTAAATCAAAACCCGAAGGCCAAGACAATACTGGTCTATGGGGTGTAGTATCCATCGGAACAGATACCAACCCCTGGTTGAACATACAGCACCTGATATTCCCAAATAATTACCCATCTAGTACTGACCAGGCTCAACATTGCTTAACTTCGGTGATCTAGTGAGAACTGGTGTGTAAACAAACGGTTCATTTCTTTATGTTCCGACTTCATGAAAACACAACAGCCAAAATGGCGACAATCGTGTTGGAGAAAAGATTCCAACGAGTACGTCGCTAAAAACGTAAAAAATAGAATATCAAATGTTTCTTTTACATAATTTTC
Organism: Sepiola atlantica; assembly: GCA_963556195.1. NCBI lineage: Eukaryota > Metazoa > Mollusca > Cephalopoda > Sepiida > Sepiolidae > Sepiola > Sepiola atlantica. The sequence goes on from OY744517.1 coordinate 158,488,901, forward strand.
TTGGGCGACATTAAACCCATAAAAATGTAAAAGCAGTGCATTTCTTTTATGGATGTGTGGGGTATTTGAGGACACATTTTATTATTTTATAAAGTAAGAGAATTTGTACACAATCTTAAATAGCTTTATTATAACTTTATATCATACTGGTTGTATCTACCCGGTCTTGGCCGGGTGTCTTTGTACTTTTATTTTTGTTTCACACATTGACACCCCACCCCCTGCCATGCCCTTTCTTTTAATCTCTTGTAAGAACATACTTCTATTGTTGAAACGATAATTCATTAAAGGAATATATGTCATTAAAAAACATGTTTTTTTTTTTTTTGTTTTTTTTTTTTTTTTCAAATAAAATCGATAGAACGTATTCAGAAAAATTAAAAAATTTTTTGATGGAAATCGCTCCAGACAAGGCATGAAGCCACTTCATGTAAGGAGCTAAAAGAAAATATACTACTACAAGGTCAAAAACTAGCCAATTATAAGTGTTAGATGGATAGATTCCGACACAGAAAACAGCAATTCTTCCCCTTTGTCAGAAACATCGCTCATGGAATGTGAGGACTAAAGGACAAATTAAGGAAAGCGAGAGTTACGAGGCTGCCGAAAGTAAACCCCAAGGTCCACTTTCTATTCTCCTGAATTTAAATCACAGAAATCTTTTCATGGCGAAATAGACATGGTACGAAATAATAATATACATATATGCACATATGTGGCAGCAAACTCGATATCAGGTATTGGCATTGATTGTTCACTTAATTCACACAAGAGCATACTGAATATGGCTTTTTCAAGCCCACCAGACTCTTACACAATCTGGCACAGTATTTGCAGACATGCTGTCTTATAAAAGTTGTTAATTGGGTTCCAATTTAAAAAAAAATTTTTTTTTTTACTTTAATTAGTTCGAATAAATCAAGGGTCTCCCTCCCGGAGCTAACACTTGATTTTGTTACAATTTAAATTTATATCTGAGGGCGCTTTTAAGGGGAGACATGGTCCCTTTTATGGCTGCTATCTGTATCTCACTACAGTTTGGTCTTCCAGGAATTGTTTCTAAGTATTTCTTAAGATTTTTTTCATTATACCAGTTGCTCCTACCACAACTGGTATAATGTTTATTTCTTTCAGAGACAATGTTGCTTTGAAATTATTTGTGAGGTCCTGGCATTTCGTTCAGCTCTATTGAAGTCAGTCATTTGGAATGGTTACATCAATAATGAGCGCAGTCCTTTCAAGTTTGTTCCAGATGAGAATGTTTGGCTTGATCGCCTTGTCTTTGTCATAGAACACTGTCACATTTCCGTTTGATGTTATAAGTGAAGGTTCATGCTCTGAGACATTTGACAATCTATCAAGCTGTATCTCTCAGCAGATCTTCCAATTGAGGTATTTACATACTTTGTTGTGGCGAACAGTGTAAAGGCAATCTGCCAATAGGATCTGGCATTCAGACATTAGATGGTTCGGGCTCTCAATCATTGAATGGCAAAACCTACATTGGCCATTTGTTGTAGGCCAGACATTTTTTAAATCCATTTGTAAGTAAGTCTTGGGCTTGTCCAGCTATAATAAGTCTTTCCTTATCAGATGCTATTCTTGAGCCATTGGAGAGAAGCCCTCCTGTCTATATCTCTTGGTTAAGCTCATCCAGGAACAGCCCTACTCTCTTATGTTGTTTCCAACCTTGGTTTCTGTGTATTTTTTTCTTTTCTGTCTTGAAATCCGTGTTGCTGGTTTCTCTGCAGTATTCTTTTGTATGCCCCCCCCCCCCATATTCTCAGCAAGCTTTGTGATTGAGGTTTGTTGGGATAGGTATTCATGATGATCCCTTACCATTCCCATATCTGTTGAGCTTTTCATGTACTGCCCCATGCTTACTATTGTGGCTCGATATGCATGGTTGATTTCTTTTCATGGTAGATAGATCCTGTCCACGCATTGGTTTCGGCATATTATCCTACTCAGGATTTGAAACGCGAATCATGAGTTTGGATGTATCTTACTGACGAGCCCAAAGGAGGGTGAAACTCGAATCTAGGGCTTCTGATCTGTGGCTTTCATGGTTTGTGTGGGCTGCGGCGTTGTCTGATTGTGAAAATAAATAAATAAATAAATAAATATATATATATATATTACTTAAAACAACTGTCGCATGCCGGTCCTGTTTCTCTTGATCTTATATTGAAATTTTGTGGAGTTGAATTGAATTACTTATCAGATCGTTTGGTCGTTACATTAATTGAATCAAATTGTTTAAAGTTTAAAAAAAGTTACATTTCAATGTGAATTGTCATCGTCAGAAGACAACTTATCTGACCATCTATAATATTTATATAAAGTTAGGTATGTTTATATATTTGTGTGTACAGGATTCACTCTTAAACTAATTAAGCTATCATTATGAATTTTGGAACACAGCTGCTGGGCATAACGAGTCGTAATATAGGGAGTAAAATGGGGGGGAGGAAGCCCTTCGTGAAAATCCAGGTACTTCTAACTTTTTCAATTTTGATAATCAAGGGAGGCGCGAGAGCGCTCTATCCCTGAATAGACTTCAAGAATGGCCTATGCTGGAAATCTCATTTTTTTTATCAATCATAACTCAAAAACCAATAAACCAAATTAGTTAAAACTTTACACAAAATTTTTATTTGATAGGTTCTATAAGTGTGTAGAATTTCAGCATCATTAGTCAAGGTAACCCAGAGATCCAGAAAGTTCAATCATGAAATCATGTTATCTGTGTGTACGTACATATGTACATACGTACGTATGTGCCACCCTGTATCTCATCAACTATTTGATGGATTCAGCTGATTTTTGGCAGATAGAGGTTCTAGAGTCTAGTTGATGGCATTTTAATTTCAGTTTACCATATACGTTAGTTTTCCAGAAAATTCCAAAAAAACCTTTAAAATGACCATTGTATTGAGGCATAGCCTTTACAAAAGTAGTGACATTCCATGAAAAATGCCAGTATACTGAAATCATATGCCCTTAATAGAGTTAAGATGAAAATTCATATACACTAAATGTACAAAAGCAAGGAAATTCCAAAATTTTTACACTTTTATTGTCATTAAGGGTATGACTACATATCAACCAAACCATTTCATTATCACATCACTACAGTATAAATCTCTATACATGAGTGGATGAAGTGTGTGAGGTGCGCTGAAGAAAAATTCCTACCAGTAAAATACATAGCCCTGTTGTGCTCGCATACCCTTAATGACAATTAAAGTGTAAAAATTTGGGAATTTCCATGCTTTTGTACATTTAGTGTATATGAATTTTCATCTTAACCCTATTAAGGGCATATGACTTCAGTATAATGGCATTCTTTATGGAATAAGTATTAGACATCAATTAATATATATTCCCCAAATTTCAGTTTCTTTAAAGGGTTTAAGGGTCATAATACGGGCATGGCCGCTGATTTGAAAATTCTAATATTTCAGATTTGCATTGAATTTAATCCATAGTCATTAGACACTAATTAAGCAAAATTCTCTGAATTCCAATTTCTTTGTAAGAGCCATTAAGCTTAAGCCTTGAAATTTAGACATTTTCTAGAATCAAAACCATGTAATGGATTTTAATCAAAATTGGAATAAGGATTCTAGACATAAGGTTTAGTAGCAGTATATGTTTATTTTTATATTGGTAAAGGGGCATAAAAGTGGTGCAAAACTATTCTGTCCGAGGAATAAATTTTACCCGTCCTTGGACGAGTATTGTTCTAGTTTTATTATTTTGATAATAGCCTTCACCATCAATGACTGCACCAATCCAAGACCAGAAACGTTGACATGTATGAATCAAGTGGTCTTTATTCTCTTGGGACATTATCTTGACTATGGCGAGTGCGCATATAAAAGTCACTAAAACTCATCACAGATTAAAAAAAAAAGAAAAAGACAAATAAAATTTTTAAAAGATTCCTTTATAAGCAGAGGAAAAAATATGTCCTCATTAATGAAAATGTTTTCAACAAAGTCGTTTTCTAAACAGTTGATAACAATGTCTACTTAGTAGAATCCCAGGTCATGTGACCAATTCATTAGTTTAATGTTCATCCATCTTTACAAGTGTCCACTGTACGGCTAGTGTGACAAGCTTGGCATTTCGGTCTCACGGAGTTTAATGTCACATGGACTTCGCTAATCATCTCTCATCAACCCAGCCACCTTTGAAAATCCTTTTAGGATAATTTCTACATCAACTTTTTTTTTTTTTTTTTACTGCTTGGCCACCACCCACAAAGGCCAAGAGCCATTCGAGGATAAGGGTTGATGAGATGAAATGAAATGACTGTTAGCCGAAAGATGAGGACCAATCAACGGTTTGAACTAAGTTCGATTATTTATGGGGGAGATTAATGACAAGTATTTGACATTGGAATTGAAGAAAACCCTCTTATAATCTGCAGGGAAGCAGTCCCGCAGTAATGTGCTGCACTATCATCTCTTCACTATATTAATAAAAACGAGCTGTACCTACCCGGTGTTGCTCAGGATGCAGTGAAATAATTTTAGTTTAAAATTTTTATTTGTTTGCACATTTTTTTAACTTAAGCTAGACCACTATTATATTTTTTAATTTTAAATGAGTTATCCCCTTTGTTAATTTTTATTTTTAGATGGTTATTGAAAAATGTTTTATATTAGCAGTTGCCTGGGTTGGATTAAAAATAAATGTACTAAAGTACTTTATAATATTCCTAATAACACAGTACAACAATATCAAATCAAAATTGGCTTTTGACAAGCAAAGTTTAATTTGTCAGCTTAAATGATATTTTGGTCTGACTTTGAAAATCTGACAAGATCGATGGGTAAATAATTTAATTTTTTTCACACGAAATTCTCAAAGATTCCGGAAGATTGGACTATAAATTGACTTTTAGCAGTTTCATTATTATTTTTTTTTTTTTTTGCATTATCATCACAAACTTACAGTTAGCATTAAACGAAGGGTATGTTTTTGGGTTTTTTTTTGCTGGAAATTTCTTTTCAGCAAAAAAACAAAACAAAAACAAAACATGTCTTTCATTAACCGAAACACTTACCCTAAGTCTGAGTTGGCAATTCAACTTCATTGAACCTACTCTTGTGCAAGCATTTGAGTCAATATTGTTACACATTTCTGAATGGTACATTCTCCCACATAAACATTTTTCATAATAAATTTTTATCAGGAACGTTCACTTTACAATAAATATTTAGGGACCGTTAAAAGTCAGTTTCACTCGAAACATTTTTTGTAAGTACTGTAATTAACAAATTTTAAGTTTTATTACTATTATTTTATTTATTAATAACTGTACATATCCGATATTGGCTGGGAATTTTTACTTTCATTTTTGTTCCGCTTTTTTTTCTTTTTAGAAATAGGATTTAACTATTACAATATGTTTGAACAATTAAATTATTAATTGAACCAAATTGTTATAAAATTATAATTAATTGGGCAAAAGTGCATAGTTAACAACGAAAAAAGGGGGGAACAAATATACCACAAATAACTAAGATGGCAGTCGACTTTCTTTTTGAGGTGGTCGCTAGAGATGAGATTAAAAAAGGAAATTCAGAGGAAAGACTGATGGTGGTTAATGGGTGCAATTTAGATGATTTTGTGATTGATTTTTCATATTCAGAATCAAAGGGAATTCACTTCTGTTTTTTTCAAAAAGATCAGAAAATTCTGAAATTTTTTTTAAATCCCAAAAGATTGTGAGAAATCCCAAAAGATTCTGAATAAATTCAGAAGATTCCTGATGATTTTAGAATGATTCAAGAAGATTCTGTAAGATTCAACGAGATTCCAAATGATTCAGAAAGATTTCCAGAGATTTTAAAAGATTCCATGCAAAGCCACACAAGATTCCACAAGTTATTTACCCCTCGAACAAGGTAACCTTATATGTTAGATTGTGTGACCACTTCTCGTGTGTGTGTGTGTGTATTTCTCATGTTGTGTAATTGTATAAAATAATAGTATAAATATTCTGCATCATTCATGGTAAAAACTACTGGAGGATAAGGGTTGAAATGGATGGATTGTCGGTTGAATGATGAAGAATATGATGAGAGGATTGAAAAAAGATAAATGAAATAAACAAAATCTCATTACTTATGAGGACGGTTTATGATAAAGTATTTGTTAACATTGGATTTGAAAATGACGATATTGTTGTCAGCAGGGAAGCAGTCCTGTGGTTACGTATTTCACGGATGTGAAGTTCTGGGAAAGAAACTAGTTTGCTGAAAAAATTCCTAACTCCTGACTCTGGAATTGTTTTAAAAACACAAAAACAAATCTGACTTCTGCAAAAATGGGAGACTTCCAACTCCAACTGCCCACGTCAGAAGTGAGCCCAAATGGGGTGTCGGCTATAAAAAGAATTATCCAAACCCTAATTCCCAAAGTTGATTTTTTAAAATTCAATTCCTACTGTTGTTGGTTTATCTGCAGTATTCTTAAGTATGCCCCCCCCCCAATTTTCAGCAAGCTTTGTGATTGAGGTTTGTTGGGATAAGGATTCATGATGATCCCTTACCATTCCCATATCTGTTGAGCTTTTCATGTACTGCCCCATGCTTACTATTGTGGCTCGATATGCATGGTTGATTTCTTTTCATGGTAGATAGATCCTGTCCACGCATTGGTTTCGGTATATTATCCTACTCAGGATTTGAAACGCGAATCATGAGTTTGGATGTATCTTACTGACGAGCCCAAAGGAGGGTGAAACTCGAATCTAGGGCTTCTGATCTGTGGCTTTCATGGTTTGTGTGGGCTGCGGCGTTGTCTGATTGTGAAAATAAATAAATAAATATATATATATATATATATATATATATATATTACTTAAAACAACTGTCGCATGTCGGTCTTGTTTCCCTTGATCTTATATTGAATTTTTGTGGAGTTGAATAAAATTACTTATCAGATCGTTTGGTCGTTACATCAATTGAATCAAATTGTTTAAAATTATAAGAGTCCTGCAAAAATGGGCAACTTCGGACACGTTTAAAAAAAAGAAAGTTTTTTATGGAAGTTGTTCCGACAACAATCCCCTTGACTCCAAACAGGCTAGCCAAAAGTTAAGCTCTTCAAGAGCCCAATAGGAAAGGAAGCGGTTACAATGCTGGATGACAAAAAACGTCATCCACTAAACTGCTTAATTGGTTGACCAGAAACCAGTGTTTTAATCCTGCCACCATCACCAGAATGTAAGGTTGAATCTTTTTTTAAAATCTTTGAAGAAGCAGCAGGAGCAACATACCGTTTTCTTATGTTGTTCAATAGTAATGGATAACTAAATCGACTGCATTTTGCTTCTGCATTACTAGTTTGCACCCAAGAAAATTGAAAGAAGAAAAATAAAAGTATGAACCTCATTTCGAGATGTTCTAAATATTCAAGCTTTTTTCTTAGCAGAATTTCATCGAACACTTCATCTATCTGAAGAGGCATCGAGAAATTATTTCTCAGCTTAGGAGGGGAAAAAAGTCTACAGTTATATCTATAGATGCTTGAACTTTAATAACCAAGAAATGAATTCACATTGATCTGAGTAATTATATTGATTAATAGAATTAATTGGATCAGTACAATACGATTTGGTTCAAGAGATTTGGGGTCAATCAAAATTCAAATAGATCTATTGAACAGGGTTCTTTCTCAGGTAGTGCAATGGGAATACGCGAACTTGAAGTTATGAAAATAGAAACGTTTTTTTATCTTGTCTTTGGCTTAAAATGTGTTACAGTTGAAGGAGCAGACATGGTTACAATAAATATAATAGTACATATTTTTTTTTTTTTTTAAATAAAAATAATATCACATCTTTAACATGCTTTAAAGGTATTTTATTTTACTTTACTCCTTGTTGTTAAATTTCATTTGGATGCTTTTAAAAAAGGTATGGACTTTTTAAATCTATACACAACCCACGTGCATACGTGATCTCGTACCGAAAGTGAAAAAAAAAAACCCCATCTCAAACGCCGGTTGCACCATCAGAGGCTGTCAGTTCAATAAGATCGGATCTACAAATACACTGAAGAGGCCAATTCTATTTGGCGAAATTTATCTGTATTAATATAAACAAAAAATGAATGTTATAAAAAAAAAAATAATAAAAAAATCGGTTTCGATTTTTTTTTTAAAATAAAAATAATATCGCATCTTTAACATGCTTTAAAGGTATTTTATTTTACCTTACTCCTTGTTGTTAAATTTCATTTGGATGCTTTTAAAAAAGGTATGGACTTTTTAAATCTATAATAGTACAATTCAATTTAATTGCAGTTATACAAATCGAAGCAAAGGCATAGGTTAACTGATATAGAAAAATAAGATATTAGTGATAATCAAGTACTAGCGAGACCCGTGGAAATTCCACAGTTGTATCCTTCATCTGTTGTATATTGCTGCCGTGCTTAAATATTTCTATTCTAAGGACGTCTGACGCAAACTTAGACCCCACGATATTATTGTACCATTTCTTTTCAAACTGAAACATTATCTAAGTACGCTGCTTAATGTAGCTTCAGAATATATCTGGTTGTGGGGGTCTGTCTCAAAAAGCCTTGTAGGAGTTTTTGACATATTTTCATTCTATGGACGTCCGATGAACTCAGACTCCACAATATTATTGTACCACCTTTGTTCAAACTGAAACATACTTATCTAAGTACTTTGGTTAATGTTATATAGATATTATTTATTCTCTTTATCTTTACTAGCAATAATATGAAATTAGAGGAAACAGTTTTGCTAGTATATATATATATATATATATATATATATATATATATATATATATATATATATAATAGAAGTGTTGAGCTTGATTATGAACAGTGGATTGTGACAATTTTTTGTTGACCTATGCTACCTCCCCTCAAAGGAGGGGATAATACCTGGTATCATGACAACAGATGCTCCAATAATACAATTAATAAAAGTAATATAGATATAATTTCAGCTTCAGATAAGTAATACCAAATCTTCATTACTAATAGAATAACAATGTCCGTCATTTTACTGTGGCCAGAATAAAGGCTTAAAAAATCATCAATGTAAACGAATGTGTGAAAGTTGTGCCTGTCCCTATAGCTCAGTTGTCTTGTAAACCAGGGGTCGTAAGTTCGAATGTCACTGGGACATGGAGTTTGAGTTATGTTGGCCTTCCTTTTTAAGTACAATTAATAGAAGTAATAGTATAGTTTCGACTTCAGACAGACACAAAATCTCTATTAGTAATGGATTATAAAAAGGAAAGTCGTAACTTTGTGCGTGTTCATCTGGCTAAAAGTCAGAAACTACACAAGATACATTTACAAATCTCACATCATTGGATTCAGTATAACTTCGACTTGATTAAAAAAAAGCTTACTTTATTTTTGCTTTTTATTATTCAGATTTTGACTGTGATGGCTCCGTTCAACTCAGGAAGAGTCCCTATTTACTTGCTTACCCACGAGGACAGAGTTAGACATCAGGTCGGTTTTTAATGTGGGGAAAATCCCAATTCCTCAAAAAGGGGCACTCTGGATTGAAACAAAAAAAAAAATTGCCGCAGTTTAGAAGGATTTCTCCTTCACTAAGTGAGGACAGGACAGAAAAGATGATGTCTAGTATCAGAATAGATACTATACTTTGTGCCTAGACAAAAGGCCAAGTAGTGTCTCTTTAAGATAATCCCACAGATAAAAATCACAAGATAAGGGGGAAATTTGGTCTTGTGAATGCGAAGCCATTCAAGATCACACCTCCTGCTGATGAGAGAATCTCCAAATTTCCCCGCAGCTATTCCAACGAGTCATTTGAAGTGTGGAGAGTTTCAACCCCACCAGAAGATTTCTTGCAAAGATCACTGCATTCCATCAAGTGCACTGCATGGCTTGCAATATAAAAACAAGGGAGATAATTGGTCATTAGTGGTTGAAAGATGAGAGGGAATGGTCGGTCATGATCAATACTGAGCGCCAGCCAGTGTTCATCAAGATGTTTTGGGCAACCTTGGGCCGACAAAAACGTGTTGTGATGGATGAACAGTGGTTTCAACAGGATAGGCCAAGAGAGGGGTTAGGGCTAAGGTTATTGACAATTTTGCATGTCATATCCAGGTGTGCTTGCAATATAGACATGCACATTTGGAGCATATTCAATCGTGATAAAAGAAAGACTGTTGGGCATTCATGAATAAAACTTGGTGGACAAGTCAGGCTTAGACTGAAGTTTATTTGTAGAAAGGACTGTGAATTTTATTAACGATTCCACAAATTGAATTTTCTTGGAAGGGGGTTACCTTGTATTTATTCATCCACAGACAGCTATTTCGCCATATCACAGTTCTTCAGTATGGCTAGAAACGGCCAGGTGCTTCAAAATGATCCGAAACCCAACTGTCTTATCAGTAATGAAGAACCGTTACCACTGTGCTTTCAGCCACCACCATAAATATTATATACCCACCCATTTAGGTTAGAGTGTTAGCTAATGGGTCGTGAAACCAGAATCAACTC
>OY744517.1:158504447-158514447 GCA_963556195.1 Sepiola atlantica
AGAGAGAGAAAATATTTGAAAAGAGAGAGAAAATATTTGAAAAGAGAGAGAGAGAGAGAGAGAAAATATTTGAAAAGAGAGAGAAAATATTTGAAAAGAGAGAGAAAATATTTGAAAAGAGAGAGAGAGAAAATATTTGAAAAGAGAGAGAGAGAAAATATTTGAAAAGAGAGAGAGAGAAAATATTTGAAAAGAGAGGGAAAATATTTGAAAAGAGAGAGAAAATATTTGAAAAGAGAGAGAAAATATTTGAAAATAGAGAGAAAATATTTGAAAAGAGAGAGAAAATATTTGAAAAGAGAGAGAAAATATTTGAAAAGAGAGAGAAAATATTTGAAAACAGAGAGAAAGAGAAAATATTTGAAGAGAGAGAGAGAGAGAAAATATTTGAAGAGAGAGAGAGAAAATATTTGAAGAGAGAGAGAGAAAATATTTGAAGAGAGAGAGAGAAAATATTTGAAGAGAGAGAGAGAGAGAAAATATTTGAAGAGAGAGAGAGAGAAAATATTTGAAGAGAGAGAGAGAGAGAAAATATTTGAAGAGAGAGAGAGAGAGAGAGAAAATATTTGAAGAGAGAGAGAGAGAGAGAGAAAATATTTGAAGAGAGAGAGAGAGAGAGAAAATATTTGAAGAGCGAGAGAGAGAGAGAGAAAATATTTGAAGAGCGAGAGAGAGAGAGAGAGAAAATATTTGAAGAGCGAGAGAGAGAGAGAGAAAATATTTGAAGAGCGAGAGAGAGAGAGAGAAAATATTTGAAGAGAGAGAGAGAAAATATTTGAAGAGAGAGAGAGAGAGAAAATATTTGGAGAGAGAGAGAGAAAATATTTGGAGAGAGAGAGAGAAAATATTTGGAGAGAGAGAGAGAGAAAATATTTGAAGAGAGAGAGAGAAAATATTTGCAAACAGAGAGAAAATATTTGCAAACAGAGAAAAAATATTTCCAAAGAGAGAGAAAATATTTGAAGAGAGAGAGAGAAAATATTTGCAAAGAGAGAGAAAATATTTGAAAAGAGAGAAAATATTTGCAAAGAGAGAGAAAATATTTGCAGAGAGAGAAAATATTTGAAAAGAGAGAGAAAATATTTGAAAAGAGAGAGAGAGAGAGAGAGAAAATATTTGAAAAGAGAGAGAAAATATTTGAAAAGAGAGAGAAAATATTTGAAAAGAGAGAGAAAATATTTGAAAAGAGAGAGAAAATATTTGAAAAGAGAGAGAAAATATTTGAAAAGAGAGAGAAAATATTTGAAAAGAGAGAGAAAATATTTGAAAACAGAGAGAAAATATTTGAAAACAGAGAAAATATTTGAAAACAGAGAGAAAATATTTGAAAACAGAGAGAAAATATTTGAAGAGAGAGAGAGAGAGAAAATATTTGAAGAGAGAGAGAGAGAGAAAATATTTGAAGAGAGAGAGAGAGAGAAAATATTTGAAGAGAGAGAGAGAAAATATTTGAAGAGAGAGAGAAAAAATATTTGAAGAGAGAGAGAGAGAAAATATTTGAAGAGAGAGAGAAAGAAAATATTTGAAGAGAGAGAGAAAGAAAATATTTGAAGAGAGAGAGAAAGAAAATATTTGAAGAGAGAAAGAAAATATTTGAAGAGAGAGAGAAAGAAAATATTTGAAGAGAGAAAGAAAATATTTGAAGAGAGAGAGAAAGAAAATATTTGAAGAGAGAGAGAGAAAATATTTGAAGAGAGAGAGAGAAAATATTTGAAGAGAGAGAGAGAAAATATTTGAAGAGAGAGAGAGAAAATATTTGAAGAGAGAGAGAGAGAAAATATTTGAAGAGAGAGAGAGAAAATATTTGAAGAGAGAGAGAGAGAGAAAACATTTGAAGAGAGAGAGAGAGAAAATATTTGAAGAGAGAGAGAGAGAAAATATTTGAAGAGAGAGAGAGAGAAAATATTTGAAGAGAGAGAGAGAAAATATTTGAAGAGAGAGAGAAAATATTTGAAGAGAGAGAGAGAAAATATTTGAAGAGAGAGAGAGAAAATATTTGAAGAGAGAGAGAGAAAATATTTGAAGAGAAAGTGAGAGCGAGAGAGAAAATATTTGAAGATAGAGAGAGAGAAAATATTTGAAGAGAGAGAGAGAGAGAAAATATTTGAAGAGAGAGAGAGAGAGAAAATATTTGAAGAGAGAGAGAGAGAAAATATTTGAAGAGAGAGAGAGAGAAAATATTTGAAGAGAGAGAGAGAGAAAATATTTGAAGAGAGAGAGAGAGAGAAAATATTTGAAGAGCGAGAGAGAGAGAGAGAGAGAAAATATTTGAAGAGAGAGAGAGAAAATATTTGAAGAGAGAGAGAGAAAATATTTGAAGAGAGAGAGAGAAAATATTTGAAGAGAGAGAGAGAGAGAAAATATTTGGAGAGAGAGAGAGAAAATATTTGGAGAGAGAGAGAGAAAATATTTGGAGAGAGAGAGAGAAAATATTTGGAGAGAGAGAGAGAAAATATTTGGAGAGAGAGAGATTTTGAAAATATTTGAAGAGAGAGAGATTTTGAAAATATTTGAAGAGAGAGAGAGAGAGAGAATATTTGAAGAGAGAGAGAGAGAAAACATTTTAAGAGAGAGGGAAAGTGAAAGATTGTTCGAAAGTTAGAAAATAGGTGTGCAAAGAATGTGCGAGTGTGATGAGAATCCACGTTGTAAAGCCATGGGTCCAGTTACAAAAAGGTGGGACTCACTTTGGCAAATGGATTTTGAACTTCTAGCACAAGAAAAACAAATGAAAACTAACACTTTCCCATTCAATACTTAAGCGTGGCAAGCGAATCAGTAAAGGATGGTGAAGTATTGCAACAATAAATGGTAAGACATACACGAGTAGAATCTTCTCTTTGACCAAGCAGAGAAAGAGTCGTATGCTTTGTTTTGTTGTTTTTGTTGTTGTTGTTTAGTGTCTTTTGTCCATAACATTCGCTCTTGACAGACTATCAACGGATCCCGCAAGACACTTAAACACAGATGGCCACTGCTCTGAAAAATGGTACAAGTAGACAGCACAAAACATGGTCGAAATGCTGGAGACAATTGTTTCCTCAACGACCTGAACAAGTGTGTGGGAGATGAAAGAACGCTGCTTCTTTAAGACCAAGAGACGGCATACATCTGCAATGGTCGAGGAGGGGGGGGGGGCATGGTAGTCAGTAGCACTCCAAAAACGGTGATCACTTCCCCATGATCCTCTGCTATTCTTATGAACAATCAATGAAGACTTGGTTTTTTTTTTGTGGTTTTTTTTTTTCCTTATTAGGAAGGTATGGAAGCTTACAATTTTCTTAGCGGTGGTTCAAAATTATTTGATTTGTTTACTAAAAATTAAGCTCACGATTGTTGATACGAGATCTAGAAACAAAGAGCAATTCATTTCCTACTAACATGGTTACAGGTAGGTTAAAAAGTGTGTGTAACATCGTTCTTTTAAAACTTCTTTCTTTCTCTACCCCCTTTCTTTCTATATCTATTCCCATTTTCCTTACCCCCCCCCCCCCGCTTTCTTTGGCAACTGAAAAAAAAAAATTATTGAATTACAACATAACATTTTTTTTAAGCGCTTAAAGTATCGCCCCCCCCCCCACCTCGATTAATTCCGTTCCTGTTGACCACCGAAAGTATGAATATTAAAAAGAAAAATGGCCTACATTTTGTATGAGGCAATACTGAAAAAGAATATATCAGCTTCGTCGGTGCGTCTTGTGTAATTTTTGTCTTTTAGCTGGACACACGGACAATTTTCCTTTATATAATAAAACTAAAAGAGAATTTAACAAATTCAAAATGAAAAATAAAGAGGTTAAAATATATCCTTCTATATAAAACCTCAATGTTTGTGTGTATGCTGTTTGTGTGTTCCCTATAGGAAGAAAAGTTAGAGAATCTACATAAAATCTAAAAGTGTATTCTAATGTCAAATTTACCAGGGAGGACAATGGAAGTGTTCCCGAATCTCTAAGTACATGCATAAGGGGGCTATAATGACATAACCCCCTTTAAACCAAATATATCCTATTTTTATGAAATTTAAATTATATTTATAAAATTTTCTGGGATTTGGTTTGGTTTGTTTTATGGCATATCAACCATCTATGGGTTATTTAATGCTAAATAAAGTTGTCAAACAATTCTATAGATAGGATAATTATTTTATATTCCTAGAATAGATTGTTCTTAGGATACATTGCATTACTATTAGAAAGAAAATTTTACAGAGAGGGAACAGTCATTGCTCTAAAAAAAACAAAACAAAAAAAAAACACTACTCCCAGAATACATTGCTCTTAGAAGGAAATTTTATAGTCAGAAAACTTTACTCTCAGAAAAAAAATTCTGGAGAGGGTAGGGGGTATTACTCTCAGAAAAAAACACTCCAAGAAAATATTACTCCCAGAAAGAATTTCTCACAGAAAAACATTATTAGAAGGGAATTTAACAAAGAAGAATTTGAGATTACTCTCAGAAACACTATTCTTTGAAGATTGATAATCTTCCTTGTTCTCAACACGATTGATCCTCAGCCACTGGCTACTAGTATCTATTTGGAAAGAAAATAAAAAGAAATATTTTCATTTTTTGAAGAACAGATTGAATAATACGGTTGGGTGGGGATGAACTTATAGATACTAGGGCATGACATGACCAGTCGATTGATCAGATTGGGCCTCTCCAATCTCCTGTCTAGCTGAAGTAAGGGCCAAAGTGGATGAATGGCTCAGCCACCAGGATCCAATCCTAAGAGGCATCACAGGTCTCTGCATAGGGTTACAGTCAGCGAATTTGTGACCCGCCGACAGGGCAGAAATTTTCTGGGGAAGACAATGGAAGTGGTCCTGAATCTCTAAGTACCCTCCTAACCTAAATGAGCTATGTGAGCCGAATCTCCTTTAAAACTTCAAATATATCCTATTTTAATGTAATTTATATCATATGGATAAAATTCTCCGGGAAAGACGATGGAAGTGGCCCTGAATCTCTACGTTACCCTTTATGCGCTGAATATCTATGTGCCCCTACTTCTAAGTGACCCATTAGCAGAGAACTCCCTTAAAACTTCAAATACATAAATCCGATTTTAATGAAATTTAAATCATCTGCATAAGACACTAATTCAGAGAGTTTTCCAACATTTCATCTTCTTCCGACCATATAAGGGGGCGAAATGGGAGGAGGGGGGCAGTAAAAACAAAGAAAATAAATCAGTGTTATGAGCACAGTTAAAAAGTACATAGTAGTGATCCTCATTCAATCGTGAGCAATGTCGAGCCTTCCTGCTAGTTAGTTAATAATTTAAGAATAACAAATCAAAAAGAAAATGGCTGCAATATGTAAGAAGAATGACATAAAAGTTTAATCTTATACACGCTAAACAGTTAATGTAAGCATTTACTTTGTTGCCGTCCTGTTCTAAATAATCCGTTTCGACTGCCAATTTGAAAAGGCTTTGTGGATATAGCAGAAGCATCAGGAAGTTTGATTGGATGTTTTGTTGGCGGGAGTAAGTATTAAAAAAAAATACATTGTAGCTAAGTACGTTATTATATTGTGAATAACACGTTACAACAATACCAAATGAAAATTGGCTAGTTAGAAACAAAGTTTGATTTGTCAGCTTAAATGTTATTTGGGTCTGACTTTGAAAATCCGACAAGATAACTTTATGTAAGACAAATACTGAAAGTTTCATTAACATCGGATAATTTTGTTTTTTTGATAAATTTTTTTTTTTTTTTCAATCAGGGTTATTCATTTTTTTTATAAAAAAAAACAACAAATAACTTTCACTTTCATTGTCCGTCCACATATATATGTATATGTTGAAGGAAAATCGCCGATTATCCTTCATTTTTATTTTTATAGCATTGATAAACAAAGAAACAAGGTTGAAATGATATATTTAAAATGGATGAAAAAAGCTTGATCATAAAAGAAGACTCAAGTTGTTACGTGCATTGCTCAGATCAGAATCAATTGAATTTGATCTGATAACAAGATCGATCATTTTCAATTGCTTTGATTTCGATTTGCTAGTAAATTTGCAAAATTCACTCAATTCACTGAAGATTTGGTTTAAGAGAGAAAAAAAAACTAGACCATCCGTAACCGGTTTGGTCAGTATTAAACATCTCTTTCACTTACCCCCCTCTCTCTCTCATATATATAAAATAAAATGTAACACGAAATTACATAATCATCGATGCAATAATTTATTTCAACCTTGTGGTATTGTCAAGCATCCAATTCAGATGATTACATTTTTGAAACTGAAAAAAAAATGGGGAACTTCCCACTCGACAATTCAAATATAATTAGAGAGAGAGGGAGTGACAACCTATTTAATACATATTTAGAGAGGGGGAAATTTGAAGCATATTTAATCTATAATTATGTAGGGAGGGGGGAATTACATAATTTATGACAGAGAGGGAAGAGGAGGCCATATATATATATATATATATATATTACCCCCATCCTTTTCCCCTTCTCCCCCTCTTTCTTTCACTTCCTCCATCCTTTTCCCCTTCCCCCACTCACTCTTTCCTCTCTCTCTTTTTCTTTGAATTATTTACATCATTCCATTACAAAGAATTCCATATACATTGTGATGTCATAATAAACCCCTCCACTCCTTCTCTCTCTTAACTATTTACATAGTTTCATTAGTTTCATTTCTTTCACCACTTTTATAATTTGCCTTTTATTTACGTTATTCGCTTTTCTTTCTACCATCTAAAACATTCATATCCAGGTGAAGTGTGCACGGTGACAAGACAGCAAGATAACAATATCCTCAGAGTTTTAATAGTATCTAGATAAACATTAATGAATGAGTTTGAAATAAATCAAGAAACAAAGTCAAATACTTTGCATTTTGTTTTTTTCTTACATCTAAAAAATATTTAAACAATTTTTTTTTTTTTTTTGCTTATACAAATTATTAAAATCTTTGTTACAATCTTGTCCATTAATTTATTAACTAAAATTGATTGTTCTGGAGACGATTAGTGCTATTGGTCCCGCCATGCACAATTTTCAGCCCCCTCGAGCTATCAATGTGCCGCCACACTGGGGACCATCATGAGCTGACTTGACTCTATGAGCACCTCTTTATCACCATTATTTGAGGAAATGTTTCGAGCCTGAAACATTTTTAAAGAATCACCCGAAAATAAAAAAAAAACAGCAAGGGGGATACTGCTCTAAATTGAAGAATATAACAGGAGTTGTCTACCTTAAGTTTACAAATGTGCAAAAAGATAAAAATTAAACACTAAACTGCATCCCGGTAGATACAGCTACTTAATAAACGAATGTTAATATGAAATACTATTTTATTTAAAACAAAACAAAAACTTTTTTTTAGGGCACTTATATTTTTTAACTCCATCCATTCATTTCAAGGACGAAATATGTCTTATACCCATAGTCGAATCTCAGTGACCACCTTTACAAAAAGATAATACCCTGAAAGTTTACAAATGTGCAAAAAGATAAAAATTAAACACTAAACTGCATCCCGGTAGATACAGCTACTTAATAAACGAATGTTAATATGAAATACTATTTTATTTAAAACAAAACAAAAACTTTTTTTTAGGGCACTTATATTTTTTAACTCCATCCATTCATTTCAAGGACGAAATATGTCTTATACCCATAGTCGAATCTCAGTGACCACCTTTACAAAAAGATAATACCCTGAAAGTGCGAATGAAAATAATTTTTTTGAAGCTAGCCCTCTGTGGAAAATGATACTCAAAAACCGGAAATTTAACTGTAAAAATAAATAAATAAATAAAATAAATGTCTTGAGAGCTTTAAATACGAGCTGCCCTTAACATTTCTTTTCATTTACCCCTTCAGAATGTTATCTCTTTGTAAAGGAGGTCTCCGAGTTTCAACTATAAGACTATTTCGTCTTTGAAATAGGAGGGGAGGGGGGGGGGGGGAATAATTTAACTAAAAAAAAAATTAAGTTTTTTTGTTTTTTTAAATAAAATAAATACTTTATATTCATTTATTAATTAATAAATACAAAAAAAATCATTAAGATCAGATAATTCTCCAATTTTTTTTTTCAGGGGTATTCATTTTTTGGTTTAAAACAAAAAGACTTTCACTTTTATTGCCCGTCCCTAGAATGAAGTGAGACATTTCTGACCTAAATGACCAATATGAATAATTATGATAAAAGAAAGCAATAATAATATTAACAGTAATAAATATGTGTAGTGTTGTAGTATAATGATGAATCGTGACAGTTGTGATAATATGCTAAGCGAATTTCATGTTCGTACGTACGTTATCACCCTCCACCTTTTTTTTAAAAAGAAAATGGGATTGCACAATTACCGGAAAATGCAATGCAAAAAATGTATTTCAAAACATTTCATTTGGTGTCGCTGTTATGTCGAACGTGAAACTCTTACTAAAATACACTTTCTTGGCCTTTGGGATAGGATATTAGTGTAGTATCTGTTCTGTTGAAAGATCATACAATAACATCGTGGGGTCTGCGTTTGCACCAGGCGTCCATAGAATAAAAATATGTCGCAAACTCCTACAAGGATTTTGGAGATAGACACCCATAAGCAGATATATTCTAAAACTACATACACCAGAGTACTTAGATAATGTTTCAGTTTGGACAAAAGTGGTACAATAATATTGTGCGGTCTGTGTTTGCACCGGACGTACATAGACTGGATATTCTTACAAGGGTTTTGGAGATAGTTTCCCCCCCCCCCCCGCCTCCAGTAATCGGATATAGTCTGAAACTACATTACAGAAAGAATTTCCACAGACCCGCTAATTGACAATAATATTAGTAATAATGCCAATTTATGTAGACAAAAAAATGATTTAAAAATGGAAAAACTATTACTTAAGTTATCACAAATGTAAAAAAAAAAAGAAAAAGAAATTTAGAAGATTTAGCGATTTTATTAATACACTTCTGATTAGGATTTTAGCTAAAATATCTGTTTAACTCATGATATACGGTCATTTTCTTAACATTTTTTTTTACTAATGAGTCACACTCAAGGAGAAAGATCAATGAGATGATGAAGGTAAAAAAGTTGAAAGATGAAAAATATTATGAGAGGATTGAACATATACATATATAGTAATTGCTCATTCTAAAAACATCTTAAGCATTTTTCTCAATTTTTTTTGTCAACAATGGATTTTAGATATTTCAGAGCAAATTTCAATCAAACCAATTTTATGGTTTAATGAAGATCTTAAATAGTGTATTTGATACGTGAAACCCCATGATGACCTATATATATATATATATATATATATATATATATATATATATATATATATATGAGAGAGAGAGAGATATGGAAAGATAGATATATAAAATGGTATGCTCCACTTTCGTTAGGACTACAAAAGCTTTTATGCAACACATTAATAATAAAAAATTTAAATAAAAAGTCCAGGTCCTAGAGTTCTGATTTAAATTAAAAAAACACAGGATAGGTTCTCCAATTCAAGACACCGGTGATAGTAAAGGAAAAACAATCAACAAACAAGTGTAAAATAACATAAGACAACCAAGTTAAAAATTCAAATACAAATATTTATTTACATAAATACGGGAAAGAAATAGAAAACAAAGGATCAAAATATAGCATGGGAAAAGGGGTTTAAAGAACAGATTCAAATATACAATATCAGTCTATGAGATAAATTAGGGTATCAACTTACAGTATACCAGTGGAGAATTCAGAAGGTAATCCACATAAGAGTTTAATAGTTCAAAACGTAATAAATTTCTCTCAGTATGAGAATGCTGGTAAAATAACTAAGAGTCAATAACAAAAGTAAAAGTGTTATGAGTAAAAGTTATCAGTATAGGGGACAGAGGGGTTGAGTTCTGGATAACAAGGTAGTTGCTACGCAATCTTCCTCCGAAATCACAAATCAGGATATCAGGTTAATAACCGCAGGCAGTAGGAAACGAGTCAGAATATTCATTCATAATGGAAAA
>OY744517.1:158516947-158581947 GCA_963556195.1 Sepiola atlantica
CTATATATATCTATCTCTATATATATCTATCTCTATATATATATCTATCTCTCTATATATCTATCTCTCTATATATCTATCTCTATATATATCTATCTCTCTATATATATATATCTATATATATATATATATATATATATCTATATATCTAGAGAGAGAGAGAGAGAGAGAGAGAGAGAGAGAGAGAGAGAGAGAGAGAACTTGTATGGTTTCTATATCTATGGGACTGAGAGATTTTCTTTTCAGCTGACTTCCCACCTTTGATAGATATGCCATGGTTTACAAGCAGTTACACGATTTAAAAAAACATTTGATTTTTATAATACTTAATTCCAAGAATTTGCTGACACGGACAATAACAGGTACTCCTGCTAATTAAAAGACCACATGCAATTGCGTGTTTACCCAACTGGCGACAAAGACAAGAGGTGACATAATCTTCACCTGATACAGTGGGCCTTCGTTTCTTTAAAATGCCTAAGACTACATTTGCAACTACATTTGCAACCCTTCCACTTGTCGTGTAGCCATCAGGGATATATTTAATTCTACGAATTTGTGTATCTGGACAATAACAAGTACTCCTGCTAATTAAAAGACTATGTGCAATTGCGCATTTACCCAACTCGCAACAAAGACGAGAGCTGACATCAACTTCACTTGATGGGCCAAATTTCTTTAAAATGCCTAACGCAGATCCCCAAAATTCTTCAGTTCCATTTGCAACCCTTCCACTTGTCGTGTAGCTATCAAGGCTTGACCGTAACTCTCTTCTTGGTACAATTGCAGTGTTGCCCTGTGAGAGCAGTTCCTAGAACTGGATCGATGACTAATATGCTGTTAGTAGGAAAACGTTATTCAGCATTGTCATCGAAATGCAAAATCTCAAGGGAAGCAACTCTAGCAAATGCAGTTACTTTTTTTAAAAGCAGAAACAAATGGAGAAATGATAGAATATGAAAATACAAAGCTGGGTTACGCATAAAAAACAATTTAAAAAAAAACAAAAAACTTCCCCATCACCCGCACCAGTAGCCACGTTAAAAGAATGGATGAGAGTTCTTGGGGCAGTAGATGTAGAACAGTTAAGGTAGCAAGGGGGAGGGTGAAGGAAAACATGGGAGGAAGTGGTAAGAATGGATTTGAGAGAAAGAAGGATAAATAAAGACCTGAGCAGAGATGAGTTAGTTTGGAAGTAAATTTCTTAAAGTTGTCCAACACATGTCAGCATGTAAAATGGACTTTAAACCGATGATGATGTATTTTACTTTTATACTTTCGTAGGAATTTCCTTTAAAAAATTTTTCTAAAACTAATAATTTGATACCCATAGAAATCGATACATACAATATCTGAAGATCATAAGAAATAATTAGGATATTTAGGCAAAAACCTCTAAAACATTTTCAGACATTTATTTCGGGAAAAAGGAGCCCTTATCAAGTCAAAATGTATTCAAGAAAACCTTGCATGGAATTATATCGTCAAAAAATGTAAGATCTTGCTGTTGCCGACAGTGCATGTGCGAGTGATGGGGTATCTAAATGAGAAGGAATATCAAACGGGTTAGGCATTCAAGATAAAGATGAATCTAACAATGGGGGGGGGGGATTAAAAAACACAGAAAAGGTTAAGTTCTATAGCCCAGAGTCAGTAGGCTAGGATTATGATCAGAGCAAGACCAACAGGCCAGGCGATCATGCAACTGGAGTTTTTTTTATTGGAGGCAACATTTCCAGTAAGTCAGCAGATATCTTTTTAGCCCCCAACATTTCATTCTCATTGCTTCAAGAAAAATTAATTTTGAAAGGAGATTTTAACCCATCAAATTTATTTCAGCTGAGATTCTGTATTATATCATGAAGTACATTTGGATTACAAATGTGTGAGTATACTGTAAAAATTCAAAACTGAATTTTATTAACTATTTTTAGCTATTATTTATTATAAAAAATTAAAACAGTAGTTCAGCCAAATTTGCGAGTTAGTTTTATATATTTTGTAAAAGTTTCATGTCAATCTTTTTAAAGGTTTTCTTTTCATATTTACAGCATTGTTTATTTAAGAAATAACATTTGTTATGCATTTATTTATTTAAAGTTATCGGTCTCTTCATTAATAGGAATTTGTCGATAATTGTCAAATTTATCAATTAACCAATTGCGGTTTTTATTATTTGGTATGTAAAATACATAAAAACAAGCTAATCTCACAAGGGAATTTTCCTTGTTTTTTAACTGCTGTATCGATTATCTAAGAAAATTTACACCGCCTCCTGTAAAAGACCCCAATTTCATGATCACTCGGCCTGTTATAGGGATGACCTTGGGTCCGAGTCATTAGGCTAAATCATAAGAAATATAAATTGCCGCTGCTAAATAAATGTACATAACAGTTTCTGTTTGATTTAATTGCGTGTGAATATAATGGGTCGCAAGTTTTTGTGGGTCGCGGAAAAGTTTGAAAAATGCTGATTTAAGGCACTCGTTTAGGAATGAAGCAAACAAGACTGCAAGAGGAAAAATCAGGGAAGTCACACCAGCAAAATACAAACAAGTTTTTTGCTTTTTTTTTTTTGTCTCATTCCTTGCTACATCCTCCCATCCCCCCCCCCCCCCCCCACACACACACACACACAATTCCAGGATTTAATTTTTCGGGGGAAATCAAAGAGAGACCGTTATCTTTCATTAGAATGACAAGAGACACCGCTCACACGTACACAGAAACTCTTTCTGTCTTCGTAGACTTCATTGTACGCAGACAATACGGGAGAGGATGGGGGGGCTGATCGATGATGGACGAAGACGACGCAGAATTCCTGTTAGAGTTACAGTCTGATGGTGTTATTGTAAAAACAGCATCCTGCATCTGGATCTTCTGGGTGGGTGAAGGGTGGTCGGGGACGAAGAAGGAATAAGGTTTGCACGGAAAGGGTGATGGGGTGCTGAAGAACTAGGATGCGTGAGATTGGATGCTTGGAATGTTGTTGTTAATTATTGTAGAAGATTTTCAGACAGCGTTTTCCTTGTTGTTGTTTTTTTTTTTGGGGGGGGGGGCTATTTCTATAGAATCACGAAATGTTTTATTGTTTTGCCTACTCCCACCCCCGGTCACCGCTCTGAAAAAATTGAATACTAAGTTTCAACGAATAAAAAGTATTTGAACGAATACTAGAGTTCGTTTACAAGAACTTGATTTTTTTTTTTCAGTTATAACATTTTCTTTACCATAATAAGAAAAAAGAAATTATGTTTTCGTATTTATTGATAGATTATAAAATACAGTAAATTTGAAAAAGTTGGCAAAGTATTTTTTTTGGGGGGGGGGGGGGGGACTTATCCAGATTAGGGCACAATCTAAAATCGACTTGGTGTCGGTTAAGGTTAGCTTGGGTCCTAATCTGGAAAATTACTTCTTTTTTTTTTATTTGCACAAATATGTTTAGTTAAGCTGCGCAGTTCCAAGATTTAAATAATATTTAAAACCGGTTTTAAAAGTAAAAACTTCCAAGAAAACATAATTTTTACGAACGAAAATTTATTAAATGAATTGGCAAAAAGAAAAACATCCTCGAAGAGAATAAATTTTCTCCTGAAACGTAACAATCATGTTTGTTGGAAGTTTTTACCTTTGAAAGCAGGTTCAAATATTGTTTCAATCTTTGAACTCTATTCTCCTGTGTAACGAATATCGAGCTCCCCCCCCCCCCCCATTGCTAATTGGAAATGATTCGTTAGATTACATGGGTAATATCATGTAATAAACGATTCATTTAGTTTTGTACATCGGGCTGGGAATACATTTTTTTTAATACAAAGTGGAAAATCAGACTTATACAGCATTCGGACCTGTGCCTCAGAGGAGGAATCACCTAACGTGGGTATTATCTTAGACCTGTGGTGAACCAAAAATGCGATCTGAACAAACGCTAGAAAGCAAATGACGTGAGTTTCAACCATATTTTTTTGCATCGTTTCGATACGCCTTCTTTATCACTCACTAGAGACAAAAGGAAGTCTAGCAATAACGTGTTGACTGAAGACTCCAACCAATCAGAAACTGACACGTCGATAAGAAACGCGAACTGTGTGACCCCTATAAAAGGAACGAGAAGGGCTCGCATCTTTTCATCCTGATAGACTACGAGTAACACACACACACACGATGAGTACGCTCTCCCTCGGCCGAGAGCAAGGAAGACAAAAAGAACAATCTCTTTAAAAGTATGTACAAGTTTTGCTTTCCACGCGCGCACAAACAAAGAACCCTTATTCATACACACAGTATTGATTTACTCCTATCCAGGAGTTAGGCACAAGGCCAGTTTTTTTTTTTTTTATCTTACTCCCACAAGTAAGATGTGACCCAAGGTCGGGTCGGGAAAGTGGGGTTTAAAAATTGTCTGGGCAGCCCCGTCGGCATTCCCCGGTAGAGGCGCCTTAGACAGTAAGCAATAAACTTACTCCTCCCCAAAGAGGGGAGGCAAAGCCTGGGAAGGTGGACCTCCCAGAACTGCACAGGACAGACCCATTGACCGGCGTAAATCAAGACCCGAAGGCCAAGACAACACCAGTATGGGGTGCAGTATCCATCGGAACAGATACTACACTTTGATCTTAGCCAAACTGAACAAAGGACGCGAGTAAAATGAACAATTATAACACGAACACAAAGTATAGACTTTGTAATGTATCAAGTTACGGCCCTTAGGTGCAGTTTTTCATCCGGCCCAGAGGGCGCCTTTGTTGTGATTGTTGTTTTGAATATATAAAGAAGGGACTTTAACAGATGGGAGACTTGCCAGTGTCTTGACACTCAGTGAACGGTACAGACTTAATCATTGGCGACGAGGATGTAGAAGACAATGCGAGGAAGGGATTTGGAAGATTAACACCAACATGTGATGGAAGTTTTTAAAAAAAAAAAAAAAAAAAAAAAAGTAAACACACTCATTGGATGTGTTCGGAGTTCCTAGAAGCATTATTTTTTTTTTTTTAAATGGCGTTGATGGGCACTTTACGGAAATGGTACGATATCGAAGAGTCCTGGATTAACTACATTGAATGTGTGGAGTTTTTTTTTTTCATAGCCAATGATATTGAGAGTGAAGGGAAGAAAAAGGCGATTTTATTATTGGTTATTGGTGCAAAACACTATGCTGTGTTAAGAGGTTTAGCAGATAATCGTCCGGAAAAGAAAACGTTTGATGAACTGGTTGAGCTGATGCAGAGACATATTAAACCAGCACCTAATGTGATTCATGAAAGATTCTTGTTCAACACGAGGGACAAAAGGGAGGAAGAGTCTAAGTGACTATGTGGCCGCATTAAGGAAAATGTTTGAACACTGCAATTTTGAAGAGAGGGTTGGTGAAGACATACGGGCCCCGCTTAGTCTCTGGAATTAAAAACGTGAAAATCCAGGAACGCCTACTAACCGAAAGGGATCTAACGTTGAATCAAGCTATTGAAATAGCAGTGTCAATCGAATTAGCCGGGAAATATTCTAAATCAATGCAGGAAACATTTCCCGATTATGAAAACCCAATACACAAATTACCCTTGAAACATTAGTGTTACAGATGTGGTAGTACCATACACACGGCAGATAAATGTATATTTAAAAATAGTGAATGCTACAGATGTCATAAGACAGGACACACGCGCAGAAAGTGCAGGCAGCAACAAGGTAAATTCTTAAAAATAACTAAAAAAAGCGATGCAATGAATGTGGTGGATGAAGATCAGACAGTTGAAAAAGGATTCACTATGGAAAGGTTAAGTCTGGAGGAGAGGGAGGTTCGGCAAGAAGAATTGAATCTATACAATATTTCTAACTTACAAACACCACCGGTAAAGGTGGAGCTGTTGTTAAACAAAAAAAAAAGTTGTCATGCAGGTAGATACAAGAGCATCTTGTTCGGTCATTAGTCTAAAAAAAATTAAAAAGCTGGGTAGGATTCAGAATTAAAAAAAAAGCGCAGTAAAACTGACGACCTATACTGGTGAGATAGTAAAACCTCAGGGGACAACAGTTGTAGAGGTATTACATGAAGGACAAGTGAACTGTTTACCACTACTGGTTGTGAAAGGAGAAGTACCAACACGACTGGATAGAGATTGGATGAAGAAGTTAAAGCTGGATTGGGAACGGTTGTTTTTTTAACAAGGGAGAACCCATCAAGGTTTTAAAAAAATTACTTACAAAATATGATTTTTAAATTTTTTTTTAACATAGTTCACTCCAAACAAGGCAGGCCGCCACTGTAGACGTAAGGGGCTACTGAGAAAAAGGGTGAGAGGTTTTTTTTTTGGGGGGGGGGGGGGGGTCAACCTAAATTGGGAGCTGTGCAGCGAGATGTCTGTTTACATTAGTTTTAAATTTCTGCATGTCAGTACCATAAGGAAAACATGGAGCAGGGAGGGAGTTCCAGAGTCCAGCAGCACAAGGAAAGAAGCTTTTGGAGTAGAAGACTCTCCGGCATCTGAGGACCTCCACAGTGAATGGATGGGATTTGGCAGATTGTTGGGTTGGTCTAGTGAATTTGCGTTGTGGGGGCACCAGAGTAGCAAGTTCATCAGAGCACAATCCATTGAAGTGCTTGTAAAACAGGCACAAGGAAGCAACATTGCATCGATGGGACAGGGGTGGAGCTTCGTGGATAGTGAGGGACCTATTAAGTTGGTGACTCTTTTTTGGACCTTGTCTAAGAGGGAGAGACTAGTGGATGATGCCCCAGCCTAGATGTGGCAACAATACTCCATGCATGGGCGGATGGTGGCTTTGTAGAGATATAGAATAATGTCAGGTGTGAGAAGTTTACTAGCACTGTAGAGGGAGCCCACCTTCTTTGCTGTAGCCTTGGCAATGTCTTCAATGTATTTGTTCCAATTTATGTTATCTGTGAAAGTTAGACCAAAGAGTTTGAATGATGAACTCTCAGGTAGGGTGTTATTTGCCATGATAATCGGTGGTTGAAGAGGTTTCTTGTAGTTATTGAAGGAAAGTAGCTTTGTCTTTGTGGCATTAAAAGTTACCATCCATTTTTACCCCAATCCATCGATGCCTTATTTAATGGAGAAATGGGATGCCTGAAAGACTTGCATGTGAATATACCCATTGATAAAGAAGCCAATCCCAAATTTTGTCGAGCCAGGCCTTTACCTTATGCTTTGAGAGAAGGGATGGAGAAGGAGTTAGACTGCCTAGAAAACCAAGGCATTTACAAAAGAGTAGAATACTCTAGATGGGCTGCACCCATAGCGCCCGTTGTTAAAAGTAACAATGGGGGGATTTGAATATGTGTGGACTATAAGCAAACCATCAATGCAGCAGCTCCATGTGTCAGCTACCCTTTTCCTCGAACCGAAGATATATTTGCCACACTGAGAGAGGGTGAAAAATTCAGCAAACTGGATTTAAGCCACGCCTATCAGCAGCTGAAATTGGAGGAAGGTACCCAGGAATTGTTAACTGTAAACACACATAGGAGTTTGTACCAACCCACAAGGTTACAGTTCGGGGTGCACAGTGCTACAGGCATTTTTCAACAGGAGATGGACAAACGATTGAAAGATGTTCCTTTCTGCAAGGTACGAGTGGACGATATACTAATTTCAGGTCCCAATGATGACAGCCACTTAAAGAACCTAGGCTCAAATTGAAAAGAAGTAAGTACGAATTCCTTCTTGAAGAAATAACCTATCTAGAGTTCAAAGTTAGCAAAGATGGTACAGCTCCTCTACCAGAGAAAGTGGCTGCGATGGCGAAAGCCCCCACACCCAGGAATGTTACAGAGTTGAAAGCCTATCTTGGGGCAATAACTTATCGCAGCCATTTGCCAAATTTGTCCACACGACTTGAGCCACTGCACAGTCTAATGAGGAAAGGCACAGTTTGGAAGTGGGAAGTCTGCCAACAAAAAGGTTTTGAAGAGAAATGCTGTGTACAGCACCCCCCCCCCCCTGACTCATTTTGACCCGTACAAGTCCACACTTGTGCAAGTGGATGCTTGTCCTTATGGCTTGGGAGCTGTGTTGGCTCATAGGATGGAATATGGCAGTGAAAAGCCAGTATGTTACATCTCCCGAACACTCTCAGATGCAGAACGGAATTATGCACACATTGAAAAGAAAGGGCTAGCCTTGGTTTTTGCAGTGAAGAGGTTACATCAATATCTGTTTGGAAACCCCTTCACGATGTTCACCAATCACAAACCGTTGTTGGGTCTATTTGCAGAGAACAAGCCAATTCCTGCTATGGCAGCTGCCCGGGTACAGCGTTGGGCTCTATTCTTGGCTGCCTATAATTACAAACTAGAATATCGAACTGGAGCCCTCAATAGTAATGCGAACTGTTTGAGTCATCTTCTACTAGAGGCTCAGGAAAAAGATATATCTAAATCCACTAATGAAATATTTATGATGGACCTTGTGGAAGCTCCAGTGAAGGTTGAAGCTGTGAGAGCAGAAACTAGGAAAGATCTGATCTTGAGTCGGGTATACAAATTCACCATGAATGACTGGAATGGGGTCAGTTGGAGTGAACAGTTAAAGCCCTATTTCAATAAACAGGAGGAACTGACCTGTGAAGATGGCGTGTTACTGTGGGGAAGCAGGATTATTATTCCTACTAAGTTGAGAGGAAAAGTTTTGCAGCAACTACACCAGACTCATGTAGGCATTGTGAGGATGAAAGCATTAGCTAGAAGCTATGTATGATGGCCAAAAATGGATGGAGATATTGAGTGGACCGCCAAGGGGTGTGAAAGTTGTCAGCTAAATCAGAAACAGCCCAACAGAACTCCGATTCATTGTTGGGAATATCTAAGTCAGCCCTGGGAAAGGATTCACATAGACTATGTTGGTCCAGTTTTTGGACACATGTTCTTAATAGTGGTTGATGCCTACTCCAAATGGATGGAGGTTTGCATAATGAAGACATCCACTGCTGCAGCTACCTTTGAGAAGTTGAGGGGAATTTTTGCGACTCATGGTTTTCCTCTGCTGGTTCTGAGTGACAATGGCCCTTGTTTCTCCAGTGATGAATTCAGGTTTTTAGAGGCAAATGGAGTTGAACACATATTCACAGCTCCTTACCATCCCTCCTCCAATGGCCAGGCTGAACACAGTGTGTGTACATTCAAGGAAACAATGAACAGCATGGACAAAGACACAAAAACATCTCTTGAAACAAAAGTCAACAGATTCCTTTTTAACTACAGGACAGCTCAACACACAGTAACTGGGGTTCCTCCAGCTGAATTGCTTTTCAAGTGACAATTGAGAACAGCCGTTCATCTGTTACAGCCAAACAAGTTTAAGAGCAGGGTGTATAACTACAAAATGGAGAAGGGTACTAAGATCATGACACCGTGCCGAAATCATGGGGTGAATGATCCAGTCCTTGTGAGGAATTTTAGCCCTGGTCAACGGTGGCTGGAGGGCATCATTACGAGGCAGTTGGGTAATGTCAATTTTGAGGTAGAGACTGAGAGAGGAGTTACACGGAGACATTCAGACCAGATCATTAAAAGGACAATCCTGGTCCCAGAGAAGGGTGTGACTGATATGAATGATGCCGCAGAGGACATGGTGACAACCAGTACAAGGGAGTCTACCGAGAAAGAAGGAGTACCCGAATTGGTAAAACAGGATGAAGCTGAGGTGGAACCTATAGACTTCAAACAGAAAGCATCACCTATTCCTCGGAGATCTGAGCGTGTAAGGAGAGGTCCATTTAAGTTAAGAGACTATGTTTATTGATCCATCTAAGAATGGAGGGATGTAATGTATCAAGTTACGGCCCTT
The DNA here is from genome assembly GCA_963556195.1 of Sepiola atlantica. Taxonomy (NCBI): domain Eukaryota; kingdom Metazoa; phylum Mollusca; class Cephalopoda; order Sepiida; family Sepiolidae; genus Sepiola; species Sepiola atlantica. The sequence goes on from OY744517.1 coordinate 158,526,760, forward strand.
AGGTGCAGTTTTTCATCCGGCCCAGAGGGCGCCTTTGTTGTGATAGTTGTTGTTGTTTTGAATATATAAAGAAGGGACTTTAACAGGTGGGAGACTTGCCAGTGTCTTGACACTCAGTGAACGGTACAGACTTAATAGACTTTACCAAAGGGCATTCTCACTCATTAAAAACAGACTTTTATATTGCAGGTAACCTGTAGCTTTATTAACACCTTATCTAAAATAAATTGTTTGTTAATTATAAAATTCTTTGTTGCTACAATAATGTTTTCTTTCACTTGGTAATTCACTGTCTAAAATAATGTTTTCTTTCCTTTCCTTCGTTCATTCACAACACACCATACATGTGAAGCGGGCACTTGCTCGCTGGTGACCCAAACATTTGCCCTCTAATATATCCATTCCATTGCATTTGATTTTATTTACTATACACATGTCAAGTTTAACCCTTCGCCATATTGGTATCCACGTGATCGATTGACATGGACCACACTTGTACTTATATCATCTTTTAATGCAAATAGGTCACAAATGACTAAGTAAACAAAAATATTGTTTTTGGCAAATTTCTCAATGGTATTTCCTTTAAAATAATTTGTGATGCCAATAGTAACGTTCATCTAAATAGCATAAGGATTAAAACCATTTAGCTTTCCACGGCCCTACTATAATAAGTAAACAAGCCATGTGGGGCGCCATAGACTGCTTGACTAACGAGTCACACTGTTAGAGAAAACTGAAATTGTACAAATAACAGTTTTTAAATAAATCTTTTTTTCCGTTTTTACTAGCGTGTAACCATGATCTTGTTTTTATTTAATTAATTTTTGTTTTTATTTCACTTTTAAAAAGAAATGTCAAGTAAACCAACCTGCTTATTTTCAACCCCTTTTGCATGTAACCGAGGAGTTAAAACCGCAGCATGTGGTGTGACGCGCCTGGAGATGCCGCAATGGCTCAAAGTACTGCCAGACGTTGGTTTTTGTGAATCAAATTAAAAACTGGAAGATGGGAATTGTCCGATCGACCAGTTGAGTTTGATGAGGAGCGATTAAACCAGTTTCTTCACAAAAATCCACGTCAGATGAACAGAGAATTGGCGAAACAGATTGTGATCACAAAACTATGATAAATTAACTTTATTGGGTATCTTTTACAATAATCCGCAGAGTCTCGAACAAGGTCCAAAAAACGAACAAGAATGGGGTAAAAAAATTAAATATGCAACAAGTGAAGGTGATCTACGTCGAGAATAGATATTTTCCTACTTACCTATGACATTTGTTTGTATTTTTACGTAGTATAAATGGGTTTTTATTAGATGTAAAAAAAATTGTTATTTTTGGGGAACAGATTTTTACTTAAAAAAATGGCGTCTCAGCCTTATCCTCGTTACGATCCCCCCCTCCCCCTTCGCCATTTTTGTCTTGTCCAATGTTCGTGTGACAAAAATATTGATTTCTAATAAATAGCAGTTGGAACGGCTTAAAAATACAAACAAATGTCACAGATAAGTTGGAAAATAACTTTTATCGGCTACAGTTACTTTTATTTGTTGTATATTTGTTTTTTTAGCATTTTCACTCTGCGGATTATTGTAAAAGATACCCACTTTATTTAATGAGGAGGGTTCAGAAATTTGGTTCATGGGTGCCATACGCATCGAATAACCACAACAAGAATCAACGCACAACAATTTTAGCCAAATTTGCAGGCTATGCATCGCGCATCATATAGTCATATACGTTTTCTCAGCAACCTAAAATTAATAACATTACATATGAAACCAGTACCAACATTTAAAAATGTTTAACATAATATAATTCATCCTGTGACACTAATTCTGCCATCCTGGAATTTAAATTGTTAACGTCTCTCATGGAATTACATTAGTTCGTTCTTTTGATGTCTAACTAGCTTCATGTGCCGCTTTTTAAAATCCACTTCTTTTCTCCAGCTTTTTTGCTTATTTGTTTTTGTTACCTGAAGATGATTTGACAAAGAATCGAAAGCGTTTGTGATACATATGGAACACATATTATGTTTTTGATTTTGATACAAAAAAATCATTAGAAATATTGGTAAGATAAAAAAAGTTATAATCAAGTAGAGGAATTCTGTTACGTTTAACAATGTTTGCTTAAATGAAAGAATGCTGCCTAAATACACACAAATATATATATTTATAAATCTCTCTCTCTCTCAAAGGAGATGAATTCGATGCAAGTCGTTTTTTTTTATTTTTGTTTATTGCATCAGTATGTATTTTTTCTGATGGAGAACTTTATGGTTTTCTGATGAATCCACAGAAGAAAGATCCGGGACCGACATACAAATATCGGTTTCTCTTCTGTTTAACAAAACGGATCCGTAATTGTACCAAAGTTTTTTGTTTTGACAAAATGATTGGTAAAATGAATAAAATCTTGGTCCTTGGAATGTAAGAAAATATTATTTATTCATACAATATATATTATCATCAGATTTATTTTTGAACAAGCTTTTGATTATTCCTCTATAAGAGGGTGGGGCCTGCCTGTCAGTCTGGATCAAAGTCTTCCACTCCAGGCTCGGCGGTCCGAAGTTTAAAATTTACACAGCTCAAGATGGAGTTTCTCCCTGTACCACTCTGGCAGACCACGCAAGGGAACTTTCCTGATCTTCTCATGGAGTTCAGGTTGGGACCAGCAATCATTACCTTTGTCTTTGCCATATTGACTCGGAGGCCCCTGTTCTCCATACTATTCTTCCAGGAGGTGGTTTTCTCAACTAAAGCTTTGAGGAAAAGTTGACAATTGCGAGATCGTCCGCGTACAGGGGCTCTCAAGGACATCCAGTTCACAGTTCGAGTGACAGAGATTCCAAGATGATGATGAAGAGACATATATAATATTAAATTATATTTAATATTTTATCTACGTACAATATCGTTTCAAGCTTACGGCTCTCATCAGCGCAGGGAAATAACAATCTCTGACGGTCACAGGAATATATATATTTACACGAAATACATGCTAAAATATTCCTCAGTTTTGGAATTGAGTTATACATGAATAGAAAACCTTTTATTTTAATTGTTTTATTTTAATTAGTCATAATTTGCAATTAATTAACCAAGTGACCTATCTCTTACTAACTCTGCCTATCACTTTCACCCTCTATCATTGTATGCTTTTTGGAACCTCCGTATTTTATACAATGTCTATCACTTGCTTCCATCATTCTCTCTCCCTTTCTGTTTATTACACTCATAAATAAAACTAACCATAAAATTCGAGATTGGAATAGCCTATTATAAACAAAGGGAAATATTATCACTAATAATAATACCTTGTCCCATCGCCGCAATGTTGCATCCTTGTGCTTGTTTTACAAATACTTCAATGGATTGTGCTCCGATGAACTAGCTGCTCTAGTCCTCCGTCAACACAAATACACTAGAAAAACCCGACAATCAGCTACGTCCCATCCATTCACTGTGGAGATCACCAGATTCCGGAGAGCCTTCTACTCCAGAAGCTTCTTCCTCGTGCTGCCGGCCTCTGGAACTCCCTCCCTGCTCCCTGTTTCCCTGACTGTACCGACATGCAGAGGTTTAAAACTAATGTAAACAGACATCTCGCTGCACAGCTCCCAACTTAGGATGACACCCAAAACCTACTCCCTAATTCTCAGTAGTCCCTTACATCTACAGTGGCAACCTGCCTTGGTTGGGGTGAAATATCTTAAAAAAAAAAAAAAATTAACTCATAGCTAAATTTGACCTATTTTCCTATAGATTTTATACTCTGTGTCATTAGCGATAAAGAACGAAGTTCCAGGTTGAGTGTTCGAATCCCACTGACCCGTAAGAATTATTTTTTTGTTTTTAACGATAACTTAAATATACATCAAAGGGGGTAGATAGAGATGATACTTTTAATAGAAATATGTATATTACACAATTGCTCTCTGCAACGGGGAGACGTGGTGCAGAGGTGAGAGGCGGGGGTGAGGTAGCAACCAGGGGAGAAAGCTTTTGCCCCAGGCAATGGGGAGAGGGGGACAGTGAAGGGGGGGGGGAGGACTGAAGAAGAAACAGCTTTTGCCCCGGGTAATGGGGAGAGGAGGGAGAGCGGTGGAGGGGGTTGAAGAGGAGGAGAGGAGAGAGGGGGCAGTAAAAGGGAGGTGAGGGGGGAGACTGGAGAAGAGTGAGCCCCAGGCAATGCTAGGTACCCCCTGCTAGTGATTAATAAAATGCACTTTGTTTTAGCACATCACTACAGTTTCATGATATTATCCGATCATCAGAAGTGAAGCATCTTGTGGTTTACTATAAAACAAGATGGCTGATAATGGAAGAGATGAGAGTTATCTATCAATATTTATTCATTATTTAATTTTTTTTTTTTAAATGGTGTAGATAGAGAAGGCGTAAACCAGCAATGCGATGTCAGGTGTCGATCTCAGTCTAAGTCCACCAAAAGGGATAAGAAAGCGTGGCCTGGCACCAGCCTACATCGTCAAAGTCAATATTTCAGATGGGGGTTGCTGTGTCCCGAATTAAGCAATCAAACCTACCCAAGTTGACAGTAAACTGGTAACATGCCGCACTCCGGAGAGAATAAAAATTAATATACAAAAGCAGTTTCACAAGTAAAAGAGTGCAGAATGCTTATCAATAAGTAGGGATGACATGTTGGACAAGTTTGTAAGTTTTTTGACGATATCAGTTTGAATCGCTGGTTTAAAGATTGGGAAGCCAATCATGATTAGTAATGTTAACCCAATCAAAGACTGCTGATCTCCGAGACGGCTGCCATGAAAGATTCTGCCAAACAGTCGATATTGATGACTTTAGACTTAGAAGGGTTGACCTTGAGCTCTATTGCAGCAAGGAGTACGATGATTCGAGAGAGGTTCTTGACAACTTCCGACCAGCTGTCTCCAAATGTTGCATTATCGAGATAAGAGATATTCAAAGACAGATTCACTGAACGGATGATATCGTCCACTCCCAGGTCTAAAAAAAAAAAAAGGGATACGATCAAATCACCCTGCTGTATACTGCGCTAAAATGTGAAGGTGTGGTTTACTATGACAAGGATGCTGGAACTGGCGTAGGCAATGTGGACCCAAAGAATGAAGTGCAGCAGCTTGGCGGAGACAGGGTTTGAAAAGATGGTTCCATCGAATAGAGTTGAAAGCGTTTTTCTTGTCCAACTTCACCAGCAAACGGTTCTATTGTCATTGTTGTTTGCCTCCATGAGGGACACTGCCATTGAGTTGAATGGAGGACAGCTTGTGGGCCAGTGTGCAAATCATAGGATCTGTGGCCACTTTGGAAGCAAGACGACGAAAAGTGTTTACCAGGGCGATCGGTCGTAGTCTGCCAACCTTTTTCCTTAGTGCCGTCAGGTTTGATGAAAATTGAAGGTCCCTCGCACTCTGAGGAATATCACTGGCAATAATTATTTTGCAGAGTCTGGACAGGGCAGGCACGAGATGACGACCTGCTTTACTGTCGCGAAAGATGTCAAATTGAGCAAATGTCCAGGCCCGAGGCCATCGATTCCTCTGCTACTGCTTGGAGCGAAGAACTTCAGGGCTGCTCAGATGTAATCACAGATGGTTAATTGGGAGAGACAAAATCCAGGTATCCGGTGGTGATTGAAGATGTTTTAATTTCAGCGCCTCTGACATTTCACCGTTCAGAAATGCAACAGTATCATCTGAAGCAACGAGTCAAACGACTGACGAAACATCGCCGTAGACAAGTTTTGCACTGACAGCCTAACTCAAATTTGCTGTAGGCTTGTGTCAGTGATGAATTTTGAGAAGAAGCGGATGTTGGCTTTCTCATTGCGTGAAATTGCTCGTGGGATAGAGACCCAGCACTATTGGAGCAAAGAATAAGAGTAGTTCCCAAGAATTGATATAGTTTTTGATGGTAAGAGTCTATGATGGAGGCCAGGGCTTCTGACGTGCAGGTCCTTACGGCTTCTGGTACATGGACTGGAATGTTGTGACTCCTTCTGGGAGAGGTGAGCTTGTAGATGGTCAGAGAGATCGCTCAGGGAAGCCATAGATGGGGGACTGGAGGTTGGTGCAAGCAGTTAGTTGGAAACAAGGAGCGCTTCCATATTCGGTTTATTTAATTATTTCTTAATTTATACATTTATTAATAATTTTTAATCTTACTGTTTGTTTTATTCGATCACTAATTATTCCACAATTCTTATTTATTTACTTTTGTTTTATATATTAACTGTTAATTATTTGTACATCAAAAGACAATTGTTTTTTGTTTTTTGTTCTATATTAAATATTGATTGATAATAATTTGGACGATTTTCTTTTATTACCTAATATGAGCTAAAGTACCAAAGCCAGTATTTGTTCATGTGTCTGCATTTAGTTATAAATTCTTCTTTTTGTTCAATTTGTTTTTTTATAAATTTATGATTTGGTATTTTCCTCTAAACACAATTTACAGTTCCTACTATTTATATTGCAAGAAGGGGATAATTTTAAGATTTCACAATTGTTATAGGAATGACCTTGTATTTATAGAATTCGGTAGTTAGAGCTCAACTGTGTGACTAGTTGACTAACGAAATAAGATTATATTAAGGCTAGAATGTTCCATTATGCTCCGAAGGGCAAGTCCATTCTCTGAGTTCTGATTGGCTGAGATTCATGAATGGACATTCTAGTGTATAAATGTTCCTTCATTCAAACAAGAGTTTTTCTATCAGATGGATGCCAGTTGGGGCCTTTATGCCGGTAAGTGTTTTTTGATTCTATAGTATCAGAGCTATTTTTTTTTTATTTTTTGTTCCCATCGCATGCGAGAGTGACAGCTTACAACGCACATGTCCGACCTGCACTCTTGTATGACTGAAAGATGTAATGAATGACGAAATGTCAAAATTATATGATTGGATGGAGAAAATTGTCAGTCTCACTTTAAAGGCCTCCATGAGAAATTATGGCGCACAACGTCTCAACTGGTACGGCAACGTCACTCACTGTCAGTCATCCGAAACGCTCTAAAGTGTGTCCCACATCAATGTTGATGGCCAAATACCATGTGGTAGGCCGCTTAAGACATGGAGGAGATCAATTAATGATGACTTGATCCCAGAGGGCAGCACAAGTGAAATGGCAACAGACAGAAGTTTGAAGTCGTTCATAAAACGTCTAACCTCAGCATGAGACAAGACGAAAACTGAAAATAATAATATATTTAGAAAGTATTGTGTTATTTCTGTATTTTTCACTTCTGAATGTCATCATAGGTTGATTATACCTACATTTAAAATTATTTACCGTGGCCCCTATATATATATATATATATATATATATATATATATATATATATATATATATACACACACACCGAGTATACATGCTATCTTTTCTATGTTTAACTTAAATGGCAGGGAAAGAAATCATGATTATACTTCCGATTTTTCTGCCCACAGATTTTCTTATCAGTCATCATTTTTGAGAGACTTCCGGGGGTTACCTCTGAGTTCAAAGTTCACATTTCTTGTCACATTAAGACAAAGGTTAAAGTGACTGCGGATTTCTTCTTTTTTTTTTTTTTTTTTTTTAAGTCTTAAAAGAATGTAATCTGAGACGAAATTTCATCTTTATAAGTCGACAAGAAACCAAAGATTTGAATGCTTATCCATTTTATTTTTTTTGTAACTCTAGAAGAATTGATTACTGCCACAACTTTGACACAGCACACCTATTCTCTCTGGATTTGCGAGATGAGTTTCATTTCAAATGTTAGAATACCGAACTTGACGACGTGAATGGTCATGTGCATCAATTTGAACTCAACAATGCTTTACTGTTTATTGCAACCTGTATTGAAATCAAAGTTTGAAATTCATTGTTTTGTATTCACTTTGAATTCCTTTCAATCTCTAGGCATACATACCTTCACATACATTAATAATGCATCTATCCATTCACATGTACACACACACACACACACACACTCAGAGACAAGAACATTCACTCACTCACACACACACACACACACACACACACACACACACACACACACAATCCTAGAGAGGCACACACACACACTTATATACATACTAGAAAAAATGTGATCCTTTGGGTCACCAATTGAGCTCAGATTAGATTGTTTGAAAAGTCAGTTACATTTTTTTTTAAATTAAAGATAAAATTCTTTCTGCTATATAACCCTCTTCTCTCTCTCTGAGATTAAATAATATTAATACTTGTGAGGATATTCTCTATTGCTTATAATAGACTATTCAAATCTTTTGTTTTATAGTTAATTTATTCCTTTGACAATTAATAAACAAAGGGAGAGAAAGAGAGAGGGGGGGGGCGAGGATGAGTGAACAGCACACTATATGAAATAAGAGCAGGGGTGTCAAACAACAGAGTGAGAGTGGGTGAGAGTAATCAACAGAAACTTAGCAAGTGATGGGTGACTGTGAGTAAATTACAAATTACGGTTAATTAGAACAATTAAAATGGATTTTTTTTAAAAACATAACTCAATAAATATTTTAACATGTATTTTTTGTGATTAAACAATATAAAAAAAAGTTATTACCCCTGCATCTTTCATCGTTTTACGGTTGAAATTTTGATTTAGTTTCATCCACTTCGATGAAATTAGATATAGGCTATAAATGTCTTAATTAGTAACAGAATTCATTAATTCTATAATTAAATTTAAGAATACCTACAAACAATAATCTTACCTGAATATACGATAATAAAAAAAATTAAAAATTAAAAATAAATATATAAAAGTAAATTATTGCAAACAAACAGTATTTACCCAGTTAATTTGATATTTTTGAACACCATATCTATGTGGAGGATAGAATATTAAAACTTATTGATTTATAATTTGCTACAGCACTTCCAATCTCCATCTGTGGGACTGATCCTGTTTTAACTTCTAAGTTCCAGCATCCATCTTACTGGATTTAAAAGAAAAAGAAATAGATAATTGTATGATTTCACCTTCTATTGTTTATTTTTGTTCTTTCCAGCTTCACATCAATCCGGCTCTTTGCATTGCCTTCAGCCTTCTTAATACCTTTATTACAATTCCCAGCAATGCTTCAAGCAAACTACCATATCTTATACATATATATGAATATGTCCTTTATAACATTGATATGGTATAAAATTACATAAAAAAATACTGAATATCGCATAGCTCTGGCCTTACACTATTGAGCTATTATAATTACTTCATATTATAAAATTTATATTTAAATATATATAAAATAAAATTCTAAATATAAATAAAAAATACACACATAGATAGATAGCATTATCTTGCTACAGTTTGGGAGTACAAGATTGATTGGAGATTAATTTGCATTTTGAAGGGATTTTCGTTACATACAGCACCCGGTTTTCCCAAATGGTCACTCATTTTAGTATTGGCCATGCTCAACATTGCTTGTGGGTCAATTGAATGTGACTAAAGCAAGGCGATCCGTATTAAGTATCGCCATGGACTATAGCCATATAATCAGAGACACACACGCATGCATATATATATATATATATATATATATATATATATATATACAGGGTGGGCCAAAATAAGGGTCCTATCTTTAAATTTGAATAACTTGAATTTGAATAACTTCCACAAAATAAAAGTTAAACTCACCAAACTTTATGTGTGTGTAGACTGACCCTTCCGAGATTTTTTGAAATAAACAAAACAAATTTTAGCCGAAAAACACTTCTTAAAACTTACAAAAACTAAAGTATTGTTTTTTACACTGTTTTGAGTTTTTTAAGCAAAAATAATGTTTTCTAAATGAGGGTGCGTTCCTTAGGGCTAATACGGCTCATGCTTGCTTCGGAAGAGGTCCTTTACTTATTCTAAAAACAAAAAATAAAAAAATAAAAAAATCAATAAATAAAAAAGTTATGAATTTTTAAAAATAGGACCCTTATTTTTGCCCACCCTATATATATATATATATACACAAGTGCCCCCTATGCACTCCCAGAAGGACACACTCACATCCATATACACAGACACATATAAACACCACTATGCACACACTCACATACATACAAACATACATAGTCTTATACACTTACATGCACACGCACACACCGCGGTCTCTTATATTAAACAGTGCAGGTAAAAGTTTTGTTATTCGTTTTTTTAAATACTTTGATATTTTATCCTTCCATACAAAAAAGGTCACTTGTTTTTAATCACAATAGAAATAAATGCTTTACTTGACAGTTCCAACATTCTTCAACTTTGATCCAACTGATTGGCGGTGAAAAAAAAATTATTCTTGGGACAGGATGAGAGGGTTGCAGATGGTAACTTATAGGCTACTTCAACAAGACAGGACAAACACCCATGCATGTAAATCGTGTGGTCCAAATTAGCCATTCAAAGGAGTGAACATAACTATTTACCAAGTTTAAAGGTGAAAATATCAAAAGGCAGCACACACACACAACTATGCAATCTCAGAAACATACACTCATACCTATATACATACTAGATAAAAAAGTGACCCGTTGGGTCACCCATTGAATTCGGGTTAAATTGTTTGAATCAGGAAAAAATGAGTTTGTAAAGCCCGACAAAATTAGTCTTTTGGTTATATCTTCCCCCTTTCTCTCCTTATCTCTCCGGTTATGGGTTAAATAGTATTAATCCTTATGGTGATATTCTCTACTTTATAGTTAGTTTATTACCTTTGACTGTTAATAAGCAGAGAGAGGGGGTGTAGACAATGTATAATAAAGAGTGGGGAAAGATTCAAGCAACAGAGTGAGAGAGGGTGAGAGTAATACACAGAAACTTAACATAACCACACACTCACATTTATATACATACTAGCAAAAATATGCTTCCCCCGGTCACATATATTTTGCTAGCAAACATATACTACACTGACGAATGCACCCCATCCATCTAAAAAAAAAAAAAAACAGGATCGACCTATTGAAGGAAAAGGTGTTGCATGTGAGTACGGTATCATGGCAAAAGAACAGATACTACACTACCCCCCCCCCTCCCAAAAAAAGGAAATAGTAGTCCCTGGGAAGTTGGTCTAATGACAACAGACCAGATATTACAGTATCCTCCTCCCCCAAAGAGTGGGATTTAATACTTGAGAGGATTATCCCCATCCCTTTAAAAAGGAGGAGGTAATTTCTGGGAGGATGGTCTTATGACAACAGAATCGATACTACACTACCCAACCAGAATTAAAAGATAATTTTTTTTTTCATTCATTTAAAAATGTCTAGCCATAAAAACATTTTCTATAGTTCCTTGGTCTTTTGGCTTAGATCAAAGTGTAGTATCTCTTCTCAGCATCCCAACGATACCAGACAAATATCTTAGAAAATATGAGAATTCAAATTACAAATGTATATTACAGAATATTTATTTATTTATTAGAAACTGTTTAAAAAGTAAATATGCAAATTTGGAATACCTAAAGCTGTAAGTGTTTGCAGATTAGTATATATCCAGTATTACAAAATGTTGTCTCAGAGAATTAAATAAGCATCACCAGTTTTGATGTTAATAGAGTTATGAGGGGTGTTCAATAAGTAATGCCCCTGACCCATTTCTCATAGCAGTAGATTAATGAAACTTGGCACAGTTATTAGTCTTTCTCTACATAGGAACCACCCAGAGTTCTGCATTTCTCCCATCGTTTCATGCAGAATACCCCAGGTTGGTCCTCCAACCACGTCGTAATTTCAGAAATAAAGGCTGCATCATCTGGGAAACGCTTTCCTTTCAAAAACAACTTCATGGCTGAGAAGAGATGAAAGTCAGAGGGTGCAAGGTCAGGAGAGTAAGGGGGATGGGAGAGGATTTCATAGCCACACCCCCATGCTTCTGATCTGGTGACATGCGAGTTGTAAACCGGAGCATTGTCCTGCAGGAGGAGGATACCTTTACTGATCTTGCCCCGCCTCTTGATTTATGTCATCACTACTCCGTCCTGTTTCCAGAAGACTGTGAGCATGATCTTGCCAGCGGAGGGCTGCACCCTTGCCTTCTTTGGAGGTGGTGAGTCCAAGTGCTTCCGCTGCATTAACTGGGCTTTGGTCTCTGGATCATAGTGATGGACCCAAGTTTCATCCTGTGTAATCAGTCTTTTGAAAAACTCTGACTCATCTTCTTGACACATCTCCAAATTCATCCTTGAGCACTCGACGCGTTCTTGCTTCTGGAAAGGTGTGAGCAACCTGGGAATCCATCTGGCAGACACCTTATGCATATGCAAATGGTCATGAACGATAGTTTCCACAGACCCTGTACTAATCTTGACCTCTTGGGCTGTTTGGCGAATAGTAATGTGTCGATCTTCCAAAATGGCAGCCTCAACTTTACGGACAGATGCCTCATCAATGGCAGAAGAGGGACGACCAGGTCTGGGAGCTGTTTCCACAGACTTCCGGCCATGTTTGAATTCACGATGCCAACGCTTTACAAGGTCAGATGATGGGGCATCATCACTATAAGTTTCTTTCATTTCATCAAAAGTCTCCTTTAGTGTGCGTCTTTTCAAATACAAAAACCGGATCACTGCACAACACTCAACTGGCTCCATTTCACACCTGACTCAGTTCAAACACCTGTAAATCAGAAACCACAATTAGTTTTAGAGCTGTTTTTTGCAACATAACCCATACAGATATAAATCATTACACATGCAAAATTCTATCTAGATCAGACAACTGGAAGTGGGTCAGGGGCATTACTTATTGAATGCCTCTCGTAGGATAGGTGTAAAAAAAAACTTTCACATTTATTCATTTAGATATACACGCACAACTACGCAATCTCAGAAACAGACTCATGCCTACATACCTACTAGAAAGAAAAGTGACCTGTTGGGTCACCCATTGAATGTGGGTTAGATTGTTTGAATCATGAAAAAGTGAGTTTGTACAGCCAATTAATTTTTTTGAATAAACAGACAAAATTAAAAATTAGTTTTTCTGATGGCTATATTCCCTCTCTCCCTTTCTCTCTCTCCAGCTATGAGTTAAGTATGGTGATATTCCCTAGCATTTACATGGACTATACTAATCTTTTGCTTTATAATTAGTTTATTACCTTTGACTGTTATAAGCAGAGAGAGAGAGAGAGAAAGGGGTGGGGGCAAACGATGTATAAAATAAGAGCTGTGGGTGAGAGTAATAGACAGAAACTTAGTAAGAAATGGGTGACTTGATGAGTAAATTGCAAATTACAGCTAATTAGAACAATTAAAATCGATTTTTTAAAAACTGATCTGGACTATGAAATCGGAAAGCTGAGTTTAAACTGTCAAGGCTGTTCAATGCGATACTTTTGATAAGCAGTGAGCTTGATCCTCACCACTATACTATTTTTCTCCAAGCAATAGATGTACAGTGGAATTATGTACTACTTATTCTATGGTCAGGCTGTCTGCAACTAAACTGGTACTTCCATCAGGCAGGCCTTGGCTTGTCTGATGTGCTGGGTGCGCGGACACTTAGTAACAATAAAAACAAGAATTATCAAATAGCAGATGAGCTCCAACACCCCCTTCATGAGGAAGTCGAAAAGAAGACACATTCAAAGACCATCCATACTGATGGTAATTCCGTTTGATATTATGTACACAGAGAAAGAAAAGTTTTTTGCAATGGTGATAAGAAGACGGGTTCTTGCTGTTAAAGTTTTACAAGGAAGAATCAGAGATTAAAGCTCAGCCGGGCACTTTTCATGGAAATAACGATAGAGTAGAGCAAGACTAGCAACGTCTCTATAAAAAAGGATCCAAAGAGAACAGAAAGATCATCCCCCACTAGATTGTGAAATCGATTTTAAACTGTCAACACAATAAAGATTGTACCTCTTTATATAGGTAGAGGATTTTTGTAAGAGAAGATACTATGGGTATTTCAAACAGTCATCCGAGAAGCAAATATTCTGCCGAAAAGTACGAACCAAAACAGCAATAGAAATGAAATCTCTTGGAATACTTTCTATAAGTATAGGGCGGAAGATGACAAAAATAAAAATTGCCTCAGTTTAGAAGGATCTATCCTTCACTGACCGAGGACAGAAAAGATTAAGTGTAGTATCAGAACATATACCACACTTTGCTTCTAGCCAAAAGGCAAAGGAGCTATTGTATTTTTTTGTCACAGGGTGGAGTCCAAGCTCCACGCATTCCCCATAAACTAATACCTGGTGTGGCATTCACTTTTGGCAGGTTGAGCTGGCTTCCTCCGAATATATAGGGAACATTAAATTCACTGGCAGTTTCCAGTCGCATGTATACCCTGGTCAGGGAATATAATAACATTAGTTTTTGCTGTCCACCCACATACAGCACCTGATATTCCGAAGCGGTCACCCATCTGGTACTGACCAGGCTCAGCGCCACTTAACTTCGTATGTAATTCTCTATAACATTCTAGCTAATCCAAATACACACAGCATCTGAATCTAATATCAAATCTTTCCTAAGCCAACCAACTATCTATTCTTGAGATGATTTCAAGACCATCCCTCGTTAATCATACCGTATAACCCATTGAATCTGGGGAAACTATCTCCCACACCTCACCCTAAAAGCACACCACCACAAACAACTGTGCAACTAATGTACATATATTACTTAGAGTAGGACTGATGTTTCTCATTTAGACTTTCAATACTAGGACATTTCGACCACTGTATACTCATGACTTCTTTAGCAATGTTCTGGAAAACGTGAACCAATAGGTTACCGAGTGTGACTGATATCTGAAAGGAATACTCGGTGCCATAACCAACCCCCCCCCCTCCAGGTGTATAAATGTGTACTAGCCTAACTAGAAGTATAATCGACGACAGACTAGTGTCCTGTTTATGGAGGTTGGTTCAGGCTATCCATTCTACTGTGGGTCAGTCATATGCAGATCTGCTTATTATTGAACAGCGATAAAACAAAAACTTGGTGGACAATCCGGAGCACTACCTAGTGGTGGTTAAGAGGTTTTGGTCAGAGGAGGACATGTTAAAGACGACAATGGTTTCAACAGAATACGGCAAAAGAGGAGTGTATTAGTTATTTATTATTTAGCACATCGAATCCAGGTGGGCTTACAATGCAGAAGTGTACATTGGAGCATATTAATGAAATAAAACAAAGACTGTAGGACATTCATGATTGAAACTTGGTGGACAAGTCAAGAATAGACTAAAATTGATTTGCACCAAATATGGTTGGATTGCAGAAAAGTTTGTTAATTTTATTAACGAGTACATGGGTAACATTTGGCATGGAGGGCATTCTATATCTCAGCTGAAAGCTCCCAATAGGTCCATGGAATCCATTTTTTACCATAATCATGTAATCGGTCAATATTTCAAAAACTATTTGCACCAGTTACATTCTTGAGAAATTGTTCTAGTAATTAATCAATTACCCTCTAGCGACCAAATTGCTGGCTCTGTTTGAAATAATTTTTTTTTTAATTGTACATAGTTATGTTCGTTCAACATTTTGAAGGATTCATTTAGACCACTACTGAATTATACATTCTAAAGATCTTCAGATAGCCAATTTTTTTTCCCAACGATTTCAGAATGCATAATTATACTTTCAGTCCGATAGTCTATGAGACATTCACTCTTAGGACTGATCCGGGGTTTGTGTTTTTTCGAAACACTTACCATAACATATCTCCTTCACCGCCACTCTTGAAGAAGCGCCACTAAATGTTTTCCTGAGAATAGAAGAATCGTTTAGGTCGTCAACTTTTGTCCTCTTAAGAAAATAACCGCCGACTGTTTCTGTTTTGTGTCAATAACGGTGAAGTCAAGTGTTATGGCGGTGTAAATAAGGAAAACCTATTAGGGAGAAAATTGTTTCAGAATTGGTACAAGTGGGTACGAGATAATGAAAACAAGGCACTTGATAATGTGTAACGCAAACTCTCAGAAACTAAACAAATATATATATATATACATACATATATATATATATATACATACATACATAACAACAATTTTAGTTTAAGTAAATAAAAAATAATTTCAATTTTATTTAAATATCACATTTCTTGAAAAATTGATTGAGATTGAGTAAACGAACTTATGAAGATTTTTCTTGCGTTATTCCCCATTTTTAAAGTAAGGTCATGGTACTCATTTTAAATGCAAGATCATGGTACTCATTTTAAATGCAAGAAATTTTTCCTTTAAAATGATATATAACAACTATATTTTAGTAGGAATGTAAACATATTTATGTATCCAAAGAGGGTGATCTTCCAGGGTTTTGAGAAATGTTCCTAGTGCTCTTGTAATTATTGGTACAAGCTCCCTCCGGTCGCATTTTTTTCTCCAAGTATATATAATGTAAGTATTGAGTTTGCTAACGAGCAGCCAATTGTGACAATTTCTTGTTAGTGCGACATATGCTACATGTCCCAAAGGAGAAGGTAATGCCTGAGAGGATGGTCTCATGACCACAAAACAGATACTACACTACCCCCTTGAATTGAGCATTGAAAGACAGTGCAATAGTACATTAATAGAAGTATTAGTATAGTTTCGGCTTCAGACGGATAACAAATCTCTATTAGTATTAGATTGCATCATCATAATCATCATTATTATTATTTTTATTTATTTATTTTTATTTTTATGCACCTATTTTTTTAATAGAGTAGCTTAGTATTTTCATCAATGGACATTTTTAAGGATGACTTAATTGCTGAGTCAGCTTTATCTCTTAATTTCGATGCATTACCATTTTAAAGCATTGTATAAGTTTCTTTTGATGGTGTTTCTATTAAGGATTTTTATGTGTTACCAAGTTATAAAGACCTAGCAGAGGTAGGTAGTGAAAATCTATTTGGGCATCTCTTATTTCAACTATTAAGAAAAAATAAAAATAAAAATAAATATAAATAATAATCTTTTTTTTTAATTAAAAATAATCTTTTTTTAAATTAAAAATAATTTTTTTTTTTTTTTTTTTTTTTTTTAAATTTACATAAATCTATCCTATTTGGTTCAACGTTTGTTTTACAATGCTGGCATGTGTTGGAGGACGGCTATTAGAAATTGACTCCAAACAAACCTCTGCTAGATTTTTATTTATCCCTTTTTCTCTCAAATCCATCCTTATAACTTCCTCCCGTGCCTTGCGATTTCAACTGTTTTACATCTCACCCAAACATACTCATTCATTCTTTCAAAGCAGGCCAACAAAGTCTCCTGTTCTGCACATCTCATCCATTCAACATGCCCATATCATTGGAGTATCCTGTTTTACACACATCTTCCTATACTGTCGAGATTTAATCTTCCTCTGACGTCATCAGATCTGAGCCTGTCTTTAAGACTTGCTTTACACATCCATCATATCATTCTCATATCATTTCTCTCCATGCAATACATGTCTCTAACCCTCACTGGTCAGGTTTCACTACCATAAATCAGCACACTGCGTACACATGCCTGAGACTCGCCCTTCGGTTGACAGTGGTAACGCTATGCTGGTTAGTAATAGCAGAAGTTCTCTGAACTTACTCCATCCACTCCTTATTTTTGCAATCACACTTGCACCTGCCCCACCCTGTGCTCCAAAGTTATCACCAAGGTAACAAGACTTCGACAACCTCAGTAGCTTTAATAGCTTACAACCTCGTATATCTATACATCCATTGTCACTGCTGATTTAGCATTATTAAACTAGGCACTTGTTTAGGAGAGACAGAAAAAAGTTATAGATTATTTCGTTCGTCCGTAACTAGTAAAGTCTGATTTTTATTAAAAAATCAATAAAAAAAATGTTTAAATGCTTGTATTTATTATACTTATTTTATTTACGTTTCAGAATTTTTGAGATGAGGATTGATAAAAATTAATTCATATGGTATTACTGGATGAATATTTAATATAATTAGATCCTTCCTATCCAAAAGAAAATTCCAGGTTGTACTCGGTGGGCAATCATCCAAACATGACAAGAATGCAGGTGACCCCAGGGATCGATCCTTGGACCGTTGTTCCTTATTTTCATAAACCACCTCTCTGATGACATTGTGTTTGAGATAGGTATATTTGCTGACGACACCATTCTAGTCATGTGGGAAAAACAGACGCGCACATATCCAAGGCAATGGCTGAATCCTTAAATTGACCTCCAGTATCTAGTGGAATAGGGTCATAAATGGATGGTAACATTTAATGCTCCTTTCCTTCAACAACCGATTGCCATGGCTAACAACACACTACCTGAGAGTCCAACATTCAAACTCCTCAGCCTAACATTCACAGGTAACATGAATTGGAACAAATACATAGAAGACATTGCTAAGGCTGCTGCAAAGAAGGTGAGCTCCCTTTACCGAGCTAGATAACTTCTCACACCTGACAGTATCCTATATCTCTACAAAGCTACCATTTGCCCATGCATGGAATATTGTTGTCACATCTGGGCGGGTGCACCATCCAATAGTCTCTTCCTCTTAGACAAGTTCCAAAACAAAAGTCGCTAATCTAATAGGTCCCTCACTATCCACGAAGCTCTAGCCCCTGTTCTATGTCTGCAATGTTGCACTCCTGTGCTTGTTTCACAAGTACTTCAATGGAATGTGCTCCGATGAACTTGCTGCTCTGGTGTCTCCTTGACATAAATACACTCAACGAGCCCGCAAATCAGCTAAATCCAATCAATTCACTGTGGAGGTGTCCAGATGCTAGAGAGCCTTCTACGCCAATAGTTTCTTTCCTTGTGCTGTCAACATTTGGAACTCCCTCCCTGCTCCCCGACTGTACCGACATGCAGAAATTTAAAACTAATGCGAACACGCATTTCGCTGCACAGATCCCAATTTAGGATGACCCCCAAAACTTTCACCCTAATTCTCAGCTGCCCTTTATGTCTATAGTGGCAACCTGTCTTGTTTGGGTTGAATTAAGTTAAAAAAAAAAATAGAAAAAGCATATCATTTGGAGTACGATTCTCATCCTAGTTGTTATTTTCACAATGTTTCGGCCGATGTAAGCTGTGATCTTCAGGTGAATCTTTTCGAACTTGAGAAGATAAATCACAGTTAAGATTTGCCACAAGAAGTTGGTAACGGTTTTAAAATAACTGCACTATGGACAACACTTGATCATACGTAAATTATGCACCCAGAAAAAATTCTTTAATAGAAACACCATCAAAAGAAACACAAATTCTTCAGAATTTTTAACTCGGGTAGTAACATCTATGCTGATGATACCACTCTCTATTCTGATGTTGCTTCTTGCCCATCTCCCTCAGATCAGTTAAAATATGCAGCTGATCTAGAAGTTGACCTAAATTCAGCTGTGGACTGGGGTATGAAATGGCTTGTTTTGTTTAAATCCTGTTAAGGCTCATCTCATGTCTTTCCAATGTAGGCGTGTCCCTTTTCTTCCTGAGATTCTCATAGATGACTGCTCTTGAGGAGAAACCGACTCTGAAACTTCTTTGTCTTTCTCTCTTACCAAATCTTTTTTGGAGTTCATACATTAGATCAATTGCTCTTTCTGCTTCTCGTAAAGTCGGTTCTCTCTATCGCTCCTAACACTTTCTCACACCTGAGGCTATTCTCTATCTCTACAAATCTACTATCAGACCATGTATCGAGTACTGTTGTCATATTTGGACTGGTGAATCTCTGTCCTATTTGAGGGTTCTTGATAAGGTGCAGAAACGTATCTGTAATTTGATTTGCTCCCACCCTTTCTTCTTCTCTACACTCTCTTTCTCACAGACGTGATGTAGCTAATCTCAATCTTTTCTATAACTACTATTATGGAATGTGTTCTTCGGAATTGTGTGATCTTTTCCCTGCTTCTTTCGTTTGACTCGTTGGTCTAGTGGTTTCCATCAATTAGCTGTTTTGCTACCTCATTGTAATACAGCTTCCTATTCCAGTAGATTCTTTCCAAGAACTGCGGGCTTGTTGATCTCTCACTGCTAACTGTTTTCCTTCTACATATAGCCTTGGTCTTTTCAAGACTAAGGCCAATAGACATCTCCTGTCTTTGTGATAATCATATTTAGTTCTTGTTAGCTCCTTACATCAAGTGGATTCACGCCTTGTCTGGAGCAATAAAAAAAAAAAATACAGAATTCAAAACTAAATTGTCCACATAGATTTGTGGTGTAACGGTTACAGTTTTAAATGAGTCTTCTGGAGGTTGAGAGTTCAATCTTTACTACATAATAATAACTAAGAATAACATAATAATTAACATTTCTATTTAGTTATGGCTGACGGAAAAAGAACAATCTACCCCCATGGATTAAATAAAGGGTTAAATTCTAAATTCCGCATAGGTTCCAGAATTCAGCATCAAGATTCTAAAGTTCGAATAGATGTACCTAAAGAATGTCATCAGCCGAAACGTTATGAATGTACCTAAAGAATGTCATCAGCCGAAACGTTATGAATGTACCTAAAGAAGGGCAGAGGTTACATCAGCTGAAACGTTTTGAAAATAAGCCGAGATGAGAATAGTACAAATAATAAAAATTAATTTCTTTAATGAACAATTGTTCTTTTAGTGGAATCGGAATCCTCAAAACTATTTACGATAGTCAATATTATTCGCGAGCAAAATTCCATTGAAAATTTGCTAAACATCAGTTTTGAAAAGAAATAATGTCCGTCTCGTGTCATTGTACTGCAGGAGACATTTGATCTTTCTGAACTAATGCTTTCCTATCCACAGAACAGGGAAAAGATATTAATCACAAACCCTGAACGAATCCGACAGTCACTCTGGTAAGCCACAAAGGATGGAAGCATTTTGTAATTAGTCAAACATACGCCAATCCAACAGTGACCATAGTTTTAATGGATGACTCTAATAGGTCAATCGGATTCATAACTGTGATCCGAGCAAAGTGTGGATATTGCTTTGCTAATTTGGCAATAATGGATGCAATGCAAATGATTTGTTTTAGGTTACACAAGAAATTTAATACAGGCTATGAAATAAGGTTTATATAAGAGGACAAAATAGAGATGTAATTGCTATTTGTCTGGTCAGTTGTGTCAATATCTTTTAAATGAAATAAAGTATATTGAGTGTAGGTTTAGGCTTCTCTGTACTAAAACTAGGGCACTTTTATTGAGGTGAGAGGCCAAACACTTTAGCCTAGGCAAGAGGCCAGACACTACGGCCTAGGAAAGAGGCCAGACACTACGGCCTAGGAAAGAGGCCAGACACTACGGCCTAGGAAAGAGGCCAGACACTACGGCCTAGGAAAGAGGCCAGACACTACGGCCTAGGAAAGAGGCCAGACACTACGGCCTAGGAAAGAGGCCAGACACTATGGCCTAGGAAAAAAAGCCATATACTACGGCCTAGGAAAAAAAGCCATATACTACGGCCTAGGAAAAAAAGCCATATACTACGGCCTAGGAAAAAAAGCCATATACTATGGCCTAGGAAAGAGGCCAGATACAATCCATGACAGCTATTATCTCACCCTATGGGAGCTTGGTTGGGGGAAGACCCACAGGATATTATGAATGTATATTTTAAAGAAAAAAAAAACCCCTGAAAATGTTAAACTTAAAATAATTGTGTGCTGTAATAATTAGTAATAACTTTTACAACTGCTTCTATTAAGACGACGACTGCTAAAATCAAGACACATCATTACATACGTACACCGGCTGTAAACACCAATGAAAGAAAAGAGAAAGAGACAGACAGATGAAATCTACACACTGTCATGGTCGTCGCTACCACTACCACAGAGAGACATCACAACTGATTGAGCAAACTACTTCATTATTTTACTATTACATTATTCCAGTCATTGTTAGAGAACCAACGAAAAAGAGAAAGAAAGAGGCAGATTAAATCTAGACACTGCCATGGTTGTCTCTGCTACTACTAGAGTTACGTCACAGCTGACCGAGCTGACTACCTACAACGTGTCAACTAACAATACAGATGTTTACAAGAATTCTGTTGATGACCGGCAATCTGTCAAGGCCGCAAGAATCCCTCACATGACATTACATGTTATTGTTAGTTAATCTTACAGAATTTGTCCTTTGTGTCTATTAATAGCTGTATTAATGGAGTGTTGTTATCATATTCGGTTTAACGTCTGTTTTACATGCTGGCATGTGTTGGACGGCTTTTAGACATTGACTTCCAAACTAACCTATCTCTGGTCATGTCATTATTTAAACTATATAATAAGAAATGTGACAGATTTTCTTTGAAAGTCGTTTCCTTAGTTGAGGCAAGATTTTTTTATAAGCCAGATGCTCTTCCTGATGGCAACCCAATGAGATGATTGGAACCAGTGCTTTTATCGAGACATTATTTCTAGGTGTGATTGCCTACCAAGGCTAAAGAGCGCTTCAGCTGCCATTAAAATAATTTTAATTCATATTTTGTTGTCCAAAATAAAATATTACATTATATTTTGTCTATTCTCTCTCTCCTCCTTCCAATAATTCCTCCCTTCCAAGCTATTTCCACTTATCTTAAGTTTCTTCATAAAAGAAGACTATTTTCACTATGCCAGTTTCTTCCACGGTGTAAGGTAAGTTTGAGTACATGTTCTTTTAAAACACATTCATTTTACTTTCTTTATACTTATATTTGACAGAGTCGCTAAATCTTTTTCATACAGCTTTCGACACTGTGAATAAACTTTGTTTGGGATAAAAAAACAAAAAACAAAAGAAACAATTGTCATTGCTCGTCTTTTTTCCTTGGCTTTATACTCTCTCTCCTTTCTCAAGCCACTTATCTTAATAGATTCTACATAAGATAAGATCATTTTCATCATGACAGTTACTTCCACAAGATAAGGTAGGTTCGAGTTCCTGTTCTTTTCTTTGGTTTAAACTACATGATATTCATGAATAAATCTCCTCACCAAGGGGCAAGCAAGGATATCAATCTACAGATTCACCAACCAAAACCATGTCCAGTATATAAGCCTTAGTATAATGGAGATTTTGTGTTTGTAACAAGAATTTGGAATATCATTTAAAAAATAACATGTTGCCATATTATAACACCAATCATTATATTAAACAGTTTCGTTTGAGAGTTTAGTAAATTTCCAAGATCAAGACCAGAATTGCACAACAAAATGGGGAAAATATGCCCACAATTAGATAGCACAAGCTTTCACTGTACACACCAATAAAACCTGTCACATGATCAACTAGAGGCGCCGTCTATAAAAACTAAAAATAATTAAACGCTATACGTGTCGATAAGTAACAGAGCTACAAGTTGTTGCCCAGAGGGTTTATGAATAACAAAGTTTTAAAATATGTGCGTAACACCTTTCTCTTAACTCTTTCATGCATGATTTTTTTACAGAAATTCTATGTAACTAATCTAACTTGTTCTTCGTGCCTTCAAGTTGAGCTGACTCTCGAAAAAGCGTGTAACGACTTATAATGGAAATGGAAGCAAAACGTATTCCTCGATGTTCTCGACTCCCACAAAAACAAATATAATTGGTCAAATCAAAATTTATGATAATTTATGACGACTTTTCTATTTGTTGTTGTGAAACAACGGTATGCATGAAAGGGTTGAAACCCCTCCCTCTCACTGACAACTGGTTCAATATAAAAGCAAGAAAGAAAAAGAATGTTGACAGATTGTTTGACCTAGTTTAAGTACCAGTAAGAATGGAAAAAAAAAAAGTAATTTTTTACCCCACCCCCTGCACTAATCTGGTCCCTGGTGACCATAAAGAAATTAATATTACAGTATGTTTTAACAGGTCGGGGGTCACATTGAATCTAATGATATAAGCTTTGCAAGTTTTATCTTGTGTAGTTTATGACTTTTAGCCGAACAGACGAAACTGATTTTCTATTATATAAAGGAAAGTCATAATTAAGATATTTTTTAAGATGTAATAACATTTCATGATAAATGCCAGTATACTGGAATCACATGCCCTTAATAGGGTTAAGATGAAAATTCATATACACTAAATGTACAAAAGCAAGGAAATTCCCAAATTTTTACACTTTTATTGTCATTAATTAAGGGTATGACTACATATCAACCAAACCATTTCATTATCACATCACTACAGTATAAATCTCTATGCATGAGTGGATGAAGTGTGTGAGGTGCGCTGAAGAAAAATTCCTACCAGTAAAATACATAGCCCTGTTGTGCTTGCACACCCTTAATGACAATAAAAGTGTAAAAATTGCCTCTGTGGTACTAGTTTTCAAGAACTCTGGTGAAAGTACTGACCTAAAAAAATTATCGCCCAATAAGTCTCTTCCGGATTTAAAATCTTTGTATCATTAATCAATCTAGCGATAGTCCACCATTTTGAAAATATTAAACGTCTTTCTGACCAACAGTATAGATTTAGGCAATCTTGTACTACCATGGATATCCTAACTGTCATCTCCCAAAAATATACAACACACTTGATAAGGCAGGTGAAGCTAGAGCGGTAACACTTGATATATCCCAAGGCCTTTGACAAGGTCTGGCATGAAGGTCTTCTAAGGAAAGTTAACTTGTACGACGTTACTGAACGGATATTTAACATATTCAGATTCTTCTTAGCTTAAAGAAAGATCAAAGTTGTCCTTAATGGCCGTACATCCAGACAACATCGTATTAATATGGCTGTGACCCAGGGGTCGATACTTGGACCCTTATTATTCCTGATCTTCATAAACAACATCCCTGATACAATCGTAACCGAGATGGGTATATTTGCTGATGACACATCCAACCAGGGCAATAGGTGAATCCTTAGAACATGACCTTCAGTCTGTAATAAAATGGAGCCAAAAATAGATGGTCATATTCAATGCTACCAAGACGAAGCTTCTTTCCTTTAACAATTATAAAAAAACTTTCCAAACACCGACTGGCATGGCTGCTGGCACACTTCATGAGAGACAGGCATTTAAACTCTTCGCTCTAACATTCACAGGCAACATGAATTGGAATAAATACACAGAAGATATTGCAAAGTGTGCTGCAAAGAAGGTGGTCTCCCTCTACCGGACTAGGAAATTTCTCACACCAGCTAGTATCCTATATCCTTATAAAGCCACCATTCGCTGATGCATGGAGTATTGTTGCCACATCTGGGCTGGTGTTCCAACCACTAGTGTCTCCCTCTTGGACAGGGTACACAAAAGCGGTCACTAACCTAATTAGTCCTGCACTGTCAACCAAGCTCCAGTCCCATGTTGCATCCCTGTGCTTCCTTTACAACTAATTCCACAAAATGTGTTCTGATTAACTTACTGCACATGGACCCCCTCAACGTAAATACCCCTCGATCAACCAGACTAGCAACAAAATCACACCCCTTACACGTAGAAGTCCCCAGATGCCAGACAAATTTCTACTCTAATATGTTCTTTCCTTGAACCGCTAACCTTTGGAATTCCCTACCTGCCCCCTGCTTCCCCTACTGTACTAACATGCAGAAATTTAAATGTAATATGAATAAATATTCTGTGTCACAACTGTCCACTTAGGATGCCTCTTATAAATCTGGCCCCTAATCACAGTAGCCATTTACGTCTCAGTGACAATATGCCCCCTTGTTTGGGGCGCATAAAAGTAAACAAACAAAAAAATTTATAGATACTTTTTAAACTTAGTATCATTTATTGAAATCTCTATTTATATTCTATGCCTCTACCCTCATTGTCACTACTGGTTAGTATTCTTAGACTGGGTTATTGTACAAGATATGAATACAAATGATTTGGAACATCTATAAAAGACAGATTTTCATAAAAAAAATAATAATGAAAATAAAAAAAATTGCTTACTAAAGATGAAAAATCCACAGAAATCTTTCATGGCAAAACAGAACTCACCTGCAAAAAAAAAAAAGAAAAAAATTTATGAGACTTTTTCTAAAGTTTTAGGAATTATGGTTAAAAGAAGCAAAAACAAATGAATAAAAAAAACAACATATACAAGAAAACCAGGTATAAATTCATAGTTAGGTTCCAACTAGTGATGGGACGATTCAAAATTTTTTCCCCCATTCTCTTCTTAATTCCCGATTTCGATAGAATCATCGATTCAGATTCCTTTTAAATTTCTAAATATATAATAACAAATAAATTTCATTGAAAACATAACCTCCACCTTGACATAGGTAACAAAGTCAACCAAAAACATAGGAATTTAGTTGTACTGATCGTTTAAAATCAATAAATATTTATCATTTCATCATTTGGATCAGCAATGGAAAACTAAGTTTTAAAAAAAATAAACAAAAGAATCGTTTTTGAAATCGGAAATTAAGCTGAAAAGATTTTCGATTCTGATTCTGATTCTGATATTCCAGAAAATTCCCGATTCTGATAAATCGCCCCATCACTAGTTCAAATGCATCAATTTGTTAATTTTCGTATTTCATAACTGACCGAAGAAAGACGAAATCATTATCATCATATTCGTTTTACATGCTGGCATGTGTTGGACGGCTTTTAGAAATTCATTTCCAAACTTATCTCTGGTCAGTTTTCTTTGGAAGTAATTTCCTATACTGAGGTAAATTTTTTTATATGCCAGATAGATGCCCTTCCTGACGCCAAGCCAGTGAGGTGATGGAGACCAGTGTTTTTATTGAGACACTATCTCTAGATGATTGCCCACCAAGGCTAAAAAACGCTTCACCTGCCCTTTACTGATGTATTTTATAAAAATAACAAAATTAAACACTTTTTTTTTAAAGCTAAGACGTACAAACATTTCTTTCACAAGACGTACAAACATTTCTTTCACAAGACGTACAAAAATTTCTTTCACAAGACGTACAAAAATTTCTTTCACAAGCTAAGACATACAAAAATTTCTTTCACAAGCTAAGACTTACAAAAATTTCTTTCACAAGCTAAGACTTACAAAAATTTCTTTCACAAGCTAAGACTTACAAAAATTTCTTTCACAAGCTAAGACTTACAATACTTTCTTTCACAAGCTAAGACTTACAATACTTTCTTTCACAAGCTAAGACTTACAATACTTTCTTTCACAAGCTAAGACTTACAAAAATTTCTTTCACAAGCTAAGACTTACAAAAATTTCTTTCACAAGCTAAGACGTACAAAAATTTCTTTCACAAGCTAAGACTAACAAAAATTTCTTTCACAAGCTAAGACTAACAAAAATTTCTTTCACAAGCTAAGACATACAAAAATTTTAACTCTCCAATGGAAAAAAAAATAAAGAATATATTAATCTGTGCTTCTACTTTTCTCTTTCATCATTTTACTTCAGTTAGCTCTCAGAAATCAAGAGGCCCCGGGAAGAGGCCAACACTTGATTTCTATATGTGATACATAGATATCAGAGTGTCCAGTTAAGAATCCCCATTTACCTCTCAAACATTGAGTTAATTAAGCAGTAAAGAACATTTATTTCCCCCCCCCCCCCAATTAACCACTTAACTATGTTATAGTTTATTGTTATTGTAGTCTTTTCTTGGCCCTACCGGATTCCAGGACAAGAATTCATCTAATCTGATGGAGTAGCCAAGTGCTGTTGCCAGAGGTAACATCACTAGAAGGTGCACCATTCTTCGTACGAGACAGCGTATAGCTGTGTCGAAGGGATCTTATTTTGGCTTCGAATACTATATTACTTTGAATATTTTGTCAGGGTTTAATTGTTGGGTGAATTATCCTCATGTCAGGTTGTCCTGAAAACCCCCTGTATAGTGAGATCAAAGACACTCGAGGATGGTGTCTAGTAGGTAATTCAAATACTTCTGGATGTCTTACCAAGTGTCAAAGACTACTAAACAAAACACTGGATTGCATTTTTCTGTATTTAATTGTTTTCGTTATTATTATCTGAAAGGCTCACACATACATGTCTAATAACACACAGAACATATGTGGATACTTTATCATATATATATATATATATAATATGAGAGTGGATCAAAAAGCTTGTGGAATTTTCAAGAAATTAATTTATTTTACAAAAACAACATGTATACATGAGCTTATTTCTCAACATAGTTGCCATTCAAGTCGATGTTTCAAGGCTCGAAGAACGTCTGTAAAGAATTCTAGAAACTTTTCGGAGCAAAGTAGTGGCACAGTGTTTTGCTTCTTCTAAGTCATTAAAATGGGTTCATTTGAGGATTCTTTGAGTTTGGAAAAAAGGGAGAAGTTTGATGGAGCTAAATCGGAACTATATGTATGGTGGGTGAGGAAGTACTTCGCATCGAAATTCTCAAAGGACATCTTGTGCAACCTTCGAAGAATGCACTGGTGAAATGTCATGATGAAACAGGACCCTACCATGAAGTTTCCCTTTCTATTTTTTTTTTTTTTTTGAATAAATCAAAGTGTCCTTTAGCTTCCACGCATAGTAAATTCCTATTACTGTTCCTTGATTTTCAAGGTAATCTATCAGTATCACACCCTCTGAATCCTATAAAACCGTAGCCATAACTTTTTTTAGCAGACTTTTGAGATTTGAACTTGTTTTTGTTTTTTTTGCTGCAAATAATTTGTTTTCTGATTTTTGCCATAGCAAATGATAAAATCAAAGTGTTTATGAAAAATGTAAATTAAATATATTATATACTTTTAAAAAAAATTTATTTTGCAAATATTAATTAAGAAATAATAAAATCAAACGAATTGAAACATTAAAAAAATTTTTTTTTTCTTTTCATGAAATAGAATTGAATTTTCATTTTTATTCTGCAATTTCCCCACTTGCCCTGAAAAAAAGCACAAGGCTTATTTGCACGGTGGATTAATCTGTAAAAATCAGAAGAAAATTAATATTTACCAAATAAAACAAAAAGAAAAAATAATTCGAAAGAATCTAACAGGCCAAAGAATACAGCGTATTATTTTTGCCCTTACACCGATTGCAATGCATGAACAGAAGACTAATCACACGCATATGGCAGCCATTACAGAGCTGAAAAGTTCAAGATAACCAGATTCCCAGCCAACGCCAGATAGGTACAGCTAATGAAACCCATTTCTATATGTGCTTAATGTTTTGTATTGTAAACATCAACATTGATATAAGCAGTAAAAAAAATCTGGAAAGATAAGAATTATAAAGTCCTGTCCACCTGTTGTGAATTTCTATATATTTTTTATTTTTAGCTGGCTTAGATTTTGCTGTATTTTCCATATTTTGTGCAAGTATATATATATATATATATATATATATATATATATAATATGAGAAAGTAATCCGACGTAATGGGAAATGAAAAAAGAAAAACCAAGAGATATTTTTTATATATTCATCAACGTTTCGCCACGACTACTACTTTTCCTTATCAAACCATCATGTCAACCCAATATTTCGATGTACTTGCATGACATTTTTCTTAAAATTATCATCCTGAGGAAGTCTTACAATAAAAACGAAACGTTGATGAATATATAAAAAATATCTCTTGGCTTTTCCTTTTCCCATATATATATATATATATATATATATATATATATACATACATACAAACACATATACATGGGGATTGGAAAGTAACACCCTATACTTGTAAGTTATTATTGAAATAAAATTCTGACAAGAATTATGAATTATGCATTATTTTTTCCTTTAGTCCTCACATTCCACAAGCGATGTTTTTGACAATGGGGAAAAATGCTGTTTTCCAAGTCAGTTGCTGTTTTTAATACTTTCATAGTATTCATCACCATTCATCTGTCAATCTATCTATCTTGTTGACCCTAATCTTTGAGTGGGTTTTTAGCCTTGATAAGTGTTGACTCATTAGTAAAAAAAAAAAAAAATACTTGTAAAATTAGTTGATGCGTTTTTCAGGCAGCTTTAGAAGCTGATGGTGATTGCTGGCACCAATATCCAATTTTTAATAAACCCCCATGCTATACACACTTTCTTATATTCATTTCTTGTAAAAATTATTTTTCAGTAATAAATTACGAGCACTTAATAATAGGGAGTTACTTTTCAATCACCCTGTATATATACATATATATATATATATATATATATATATATATATAATAAAATAAATGTTATCTCCCTCTTTTCTCCTATATAATTATCTCCCTTTGCTCATTATAATGATGAATTGGCTAATATACCAATTTGATTGGTTAAGACAATTCTCCTTGACCAATCAACAGAGACATCATTTTCACAGACTGGATGCAAACATTCTTTGTCCATCCTCTTTTGTAAGCTGTGTTTGACAGAAGAAAATGGCAAGAAATCTGGTTCCCTCCTTTTGGATTTGATCGTCAACCAGTCAAAATGTTATTCTCACAACGTTTCGGCCGATGTAACCTCCGACTTTTTTCAGGTGCGTCTTTTTGAACACAAGAATCTATACAGAATTTCAAACTGAACCTTTTATTTAATCCACATGGGTAGATTGTTCTTGTTCCGTCAGCCATGACCGGGTAGAAGTTTTTAGACTTGTGGCACAACGGATAAAGGTGTTAAGTAAAATATCAGTTCTAAATGAGTTTTCTGGAGGTTAGAGGTTTATCCTCACCACAGGCGATACTAACTAGGAATAAATTAAAAATTACTTAACACTGATGGAACAAGAATAATCTACCTCCATGGATTAAATAAATTGTTTAGTTCGAAATTCTGTATGGATTTCAGAGTTTGACAAGTTGCACCTGAACAAAAACGAGGAAAGAAGTCTGAATAATCCAAATACAAAAAACAAACTATTAACAAGTCGACAATTGTTCTTCATGGCAGATTTTTAAGTGGTTTAAGTGGAGCAGTGAGGATTCGCCACAGCAAACGGAAAGAATATGTGACACATTCCATCCCAATTTTTTTATTATTATTATTTTACTAGCAAGCCCATGCTGTAACAAATGACAGCATCATTTTTCCATTGTTCCCAACTTACTTCATGGACGTGAACCAACAGCCTAACGACTGAAGTCAAGTCAAGCCTCTAACAACATCTCAGGAAGAAACCAGGCTACTGAGTGACTGAGTGAACAGCATAACCAGCATGTGTGAAGAAATGAGAGGGTAGTGCGGTGACTGAAAAATTTGTTATGGACGATCAGTCATAAGTTGCATAGGTCGTAAGTCGAAGACAACCAGTATATATTAAATTGAATGTGAGATCTTATATAATTGCTTTCACAATCAGACATAACCCCACAGCCCACACAAACCATAAAAGCCACAGTCGAAGGAGGGTGAAACTCGAACATAAAGCTTCCGGTTTGTGGCTTTGATGGTTTGTGTGGGCTGTTATATATATTGTTTCTACAATAAAACATATTTATTTTTTATAGTCAGACTAAATAGATATTAATTTTCAACTCGAGAGAATGTATAAATAAACAATAGAAAATTAGATTTCAGTGACCATATGTTTATGATATGAATAAAAGAATCCAGTTCTTTACGGTCTGTTTCATCATCACTCAGAGAAACAAATTTTTTGTAACGGCATATCAATCCTCCTTGGGTAATTTTATGCCGTATCCGGCGATTTTGGTAAAAGTGTTTATGCTTCAAGTTCTTTATATGTTCAAGTATTTATTCATGGTGTTTTGTTTGGTTGTTTTGTAGAGGAAAAATGTTTTTGTTTTAGGCTTTGCAGAACATGATTGAGTTTTGCAAAGGGAACGGAAAGAAACAATAAGATCAATGTTTGGTGCATTTTTCGTCAGACAACCTGATCTGGTAGCACCAGAAGAGAAACAAAATGCATGGTTATATATCTTGGATTTTCAATGAGTATGACTCGATCTTCCATGAGTCACTTATCAGAAGGAAGGGCATAAAATCGTGTCCAAAACATCAGAAAAATTTTTTAAAATAAAACTAACATCATTAAAGTTAGGGTTCCTAATACAATGAAGATATAATAGCGAGGTAGATAAAAAGAAATAATTTGGATTATTCAGACTACTGTTCTCATCGTGGATGCCATTCTCACAACGTTTTGGCCGATGTAACCTCCAACTTTCTTCAGGTGTGTCTTGCCAAACACAGGAATCTGTACACAATTTTAATCTGAACCCTTTATTTAATCCACGGAGGTAGATTACTCTTGTTCCGTCAGTCATGACCGGGTAGCAGTCTTAAGTAATTCTTAATTGTATTCTTAGTATCGCCTATGCTGAGGATTGAACCTTCAATCTCCAAAAGACTTCTAACCGGTCATGGCTGACAGAACGAGAGCAATTGGTAAAAGTACAAGATATTTAGCACTCGAGAACTCGTAAAAAATAAAAAAAATAATTCTTTTAATTTTTTTTTTATATCAAACACAGAACAAAATCCTCTACTGAGCCTGGCTAGTTTTAACGTGTAGAAACGATTTGTAAGATATTTTGCCATTAAAAAAAATCTTACAAATCGTTCACACACATTAAAAACTAGGTGGGTTCGGTAGAGAATTTCATTCTAATGCGTTTTATATAAAGTATAACTTGTTGCTTTTTTGTATTTGTTCATAAGATCTTGAGTGTTAACTATTCTGTAGGTTGGATTGGTCGAAACATTTTGAGAATAACATCCAAGATGAGAACAGTAGTCCAAATAATACAATAACAAATTATCAATCCTAATCTAAAAAATTCTTAAACATTTTCTTTTTTTAATTTGTATTTTTTTGATAAGTTTGCTTTAAGCATGGTAATTAACAATGATCTGCAGTTTTAAGACCCCCCCTCCATAAATAAAAAGTCTATGTGATCTTTATTCCGAAGCTCTGTCAATCTTTCTTTTCTAGTCAGAGTGGACTCGAGAGTAGTGGTTCTAAAAACATTTAAGAAGCCGAAAAAAGTAAACCAAAAAATTCAAACAAGAAAATTGAAGCATAAAAACTCGTTTTCACGAAAGGACTTGCTCACCCGAAAACCATACAAAAGGGTCCCTCTTCCTGGGAAAATCCTAACCAGCCGGTACGTCTCAATGATCGGGGTTAGCAAAGCTGATTGACAGTAAGACAACACTTAGTCAATGAATGACACAGCACCACTCGTTTAAATAATCCGGGTTTAGAGATCACCGTTTAAAGTTGGCAGATTTAATATAACCTCATCTGACCTCGTTCATCTCGCAAGGAAATACTTTTTTATTTTTTTACATAAAAAAACGAAAAACATGTGACTTTTGTTTCCATGAACAAAATGTTCCACATTTTCACCCTTTTACAATATTTAATTGAAACTAGGAATTGGACTTCAAGTTTACAGGAGTGTACTTCATAGAACACTTAGTAATTGTTCTCTATTTTCTTATATAAATAGAGATTTTGTTCGTCCGTCACAATGTTTTTTAACTTAATAACTACATTACGGAATTTGTCTCATTTCGAAATATCAGGGATCTTAACTACTTTGAGAAATGGAAAATATTGCACTAATAAAAATTAAAATTCCCAACAAATAAAACGGATGTCATAACCGGAAATCGAACTCGAAACCTTGAGAGCTCCAGTCTGAGGTTCTATCAACTGACCTATTTGGACTTCTTATAGACAGAGCTTAAAATATTAGCATAACAAAATAATTATAGCTTTGACGTGATGTAATAAATTTATGATTTACGTCATGTTTCAAAACATGAATTCATTTATATAACTAGCAGGATTACCCGCGGCAAAAGTGTAACATACTTCTATCTCTTTACCCCTCTATATTCGTTTCTCTATCTTTTTCTCTTTCCCCCACCCCACCCCGCCAATTCATCTCTCTGGACATACACACAGACAACTCTCTTATATAATAGATTCCTCGAGGAATGAGTCCGTATTTTCTTTCCAAATTAGTACATAAGAACATTACCCTCCCCCGAAAAAAACATTACTTTCACAAAAAGAAAACAAACTGATTTTAATCTGTATTTTTTTCTTTGAATTTATTCGTCTTATATTAGCGTCTGCCAGTCTTCTAGTTAGAGCTTGGTAGTTTGAATGCAGGGCTTGGCTATCGCTAAGAACGGAAGCCCTACCCCTAATGGGAACCCTAAATCTAAACCCATTTTTCTTTCTTTCTTTGTTTTATGTTAGCAAGAAAAAACAAAAAAGAAAAACAACGAAACAAATGTAAAAGAAAACATTGACAAAATCCCCCCCCCCCCAAAAAAAATTTTCTACACATTTGATTGAAAATGATTCATTTGACCCCCCCCCCCCCCCCCCCATCCTACAGTTTGTTCGGTTTTTATCTTTTTACCTATGTATTTTTTCTTTGAATTTATTCGTCTTATACAGGGTGGGCAAAAATAAGGGTCCTATTTTTAAAAATTCATAACTTTTTTATTTATTGATTTAAAAAAATTTTTTTTTTAGAATAAGTAAAGGACCCCTTCCGAAGCAAGCATGAGCCGTATTAGCCCTAAGGACCGTACCCTCATTTAGAAAACATTATTTTTGCTTAAAAAACTCAAAACAGTGTAAAAAACAATACTTTAGTTTTTGTAAGTTTTAAGAAGTGTTTTTCGGCTAAAATTTGTTTTGTTTATTTCAAAAAATCTCGGAAGGGTCAGTCTACACACACAAAGTTTGGTGAGTTTAACTTTTATTTTGTGGAAGTTATTCAAATTCAAGTTATTCAAATTTAAAGATAGGACCCTTATTTTGGCCCACCCTGTATTATCGCCTGCAAGTCTTCCATTAACGCTTGGTGTTTTCGTTTCGGCAACTCTCGGGCGCTTCCGCGACCTGCCCGATCGTTGCCGACGCGAAGTCACGGAAACCAGGCGCGTCATCTATAACAGCACCTTCTATATGGGATTAGAAAATGTTATGAAGTGTAATAAAAGTGACGTTATTAAAAAGAAAAAAAGAACTTTCGGTTGATAATTTGTTTGTTAAAATTCATTAAAATGTTTTTATTTATTTCAAACACTTACATTACTATGTGTTTTTTTTTTCAATGTAAATATGTGTTTATTACTACATTAAACTAGAAAAAAATTAAACAAATGTATTATTACAGGGTGACCCCCAAAAAACGGGCTCCAAATCTAATTAGGCCCCGTTTCTTAGTGTTTCGTCCGAATTAAATGAATTTTGGGGCATAACTAGTTTATTATATTCACAACATCATATCAAAACACTAGGGTCTTTGGCCTTTTTTTCTCCGTTCTACAGCATGTGTTCTAGATGGACTCCTTTTAGCTCCCTGCATTTCTTGAGGCGCAGACGAAGTTGTCCATGACGTTCTTACAGACTGAATTGGGAATGGCTCTCATCTCCTCCCTGATGGCTTCCTTGAGTTCCGTGATGGTTCTGGGTTTCCCTGCGTACATTCTGTCCTTAAGATAGCCCAAAAGGAAATAATCTGGGGGGCTTAGATCCGGGCTATGGGGTGGCCATTCAAAATTAGTCTTGAGACTGATCACTCGGTCTCTGAAGTTCTCTTTCAGCCAATCTCGGGGCAGGTTTGAGGTGTGAGAACTTGCTCCGTCTTGCTGGAACCAGAACTTGCTCATGAGAGACGGGTAGAGGGTCTGGAGCTCACTCTTTAAGGTTTTGAAGACCTCCACATACCGCTCCTTGGTGACTGTCACTGCTGCGCCAGATTCTTCGATGAAGATTGGTCCGATGATGCCTCTGACTGAGATTGCAGCCCACACCATGCAATTAAGAGAGTGCAGAGGCTTGGTGGCTACTTCATTGGGTCTGGAGGACCCCCAGAAGACATTTGTCTTGGAGTTCGCCTTTCCGTCAAGATGGAAGTGGGCTTCATCTGAGGTCCAAAGGAGGTTAAGGTTATCAAGCATCTTGACTGCCATAGCGCTCCTCTGCTTCTTGTCTGAGGCTGTAAGGGTCTGCAGCATCTGTATTCTGTATGGGTAAGCCCTGATATCGTTCACCAGCACTCTCCTGCAAGTCTCACTGGAGATACCGAGGGACTGACTTTGCTTACGCACAGAGCGTTTCGGACTCTCCTGGAGAGACTCTCACACTTTCAACCAGTTCGGCTGTCCGCTTCTTGGGACGTGCCGAGTGGCTTGGACGGTTTACACTGGCAGCGTTTAAGTTCTCCACGGTCCCATACTTCTCGAAGTGGTCCACCCAGTTCTGAATTCTGCTTTTGGGTGGAGCCTTTTCACATTCGAACTGATACATGAAACTGTCCTTGGTTTTCTTAAACGAGCCTGTCTTGTAGTAAAATTTAACACAGTGTATTCTTTGTCCCAGCTCCCACTGAGGTCTTGGTGTACTCACGGTCGTTGATTCTGCCATGTCCTGTAAAATAAGGGCAATTGGTGAATAAATAAAGGAGATATCACATAAAGTGTACACGGGGCCCGTTTTTGTTTTTTGAGTCACCCTGTATTAAACTGTAATTCGAAGGAACAATAACAATAATAAAATTCGCATAAAGAAATGCTAACAAAAAGGTTTTATTTTTAATTTCTGGTCATCCGTACGTGACGCAACGTGGTATTTGTTTCACAATTAAACAGGAAGTCACAAAAACATAAAAATCTTGGATTTAACCACAAAGAAATATCTTTATCCTGTCTGAGGCAATGCTGAAAAAGAATATACTAGTTTTGTGGTTCTGTCTTGTGTAGTCTTTTACTTTTAGCTGGACACATGCAAACAACTCTTTTTTTTATATAACAGACGAACTTTAAGACAAATATTTGCTTGAATGTTGAATCTGTCTCAGAAGCTGTAAAGTTATTCATTTATATAATCTTCTTTATAATAAAAGTGAACGTATGTGTGTCCGGCCGTGGCACGACGGCCACAGTCCGGCCCGATTCGCGATATGAAGAAGAGGAGGTGAGAAAAGAGGAACGAACAATAAGGCGAAAGGTCAGATTTTCCCAACATTAAAATGGTGCGCGTGTGTGTGTGTGGGGGGGGGGGGGGGGTAAAAATAAGCACCGAGTTTTATTCTTTTCTTAATATTGAAGGCAGACAATTCTCTTTATTTTAAAATGGTTGCGATTGATTGGTTAATTTGAGTCATGTGAGACAAATCCTTGATTGTGATTGGTGGCGGCCACTGGCAGACATAAAAAGTGACACCCAAAAAATAACTTTTACAATCCTATTTAAAAAAAAAAAAAAAATTACGAAATTAAATCCACCGTCATGCATTTGGACTTCTTTGTAAATACGTAGAGGCGAGAAACATACGGACAGCCGAGAAGTGGTCACACAATTTGTTTAATACAGAAACCCCCCACCGCACCCCCCCCCCACACACACACACACACATACACACAGTTTGTGTCGACGAACCAGAATTAACATTATAAATAGAATCACATTGAAAGCAAGTCATGTCAAATAATATCAGTCTGGGTCATACCTTCTTAAAGTAAAAGTCAGGGGCGTAACAGCCCCTCCCCCCCCCCCCCAATCACGAGGGTTTGGGTTAATATCAATTATTATACTAAAGCTGAGTTAATCAACGTTTGTTTCCTTTCGGCCCTTTTCCTATATATTTTAATGACACAAAATACATGCTAAAATATCATTTAGTTCTGGGATTGGGTTATATTTGAAAAAAAAAAGATCTATTTTATTTTTTTCTAAGAAGCCATAATTTATAATTACCTGAACCAGGTAACATCTATGTCTGTCTGTCTCTCTCTCACTATGTTACTTTAACCACTCTAATAGTGTTTAATGTTTCTGTGAGCATTTACAAAAAGGGTGACTCTTTTCAGCTAATTGACATAATAAATAGCTCGTGCGTACAGATTGTAAGACATATGCAAATTAAGTAGCAAACAATACGCCTTTTACTTCTATGTTATCCATAATAATAATAATATAGAAGTAAAAAAAAAAACTTATTATTTGTAGTTATACAAGAAGGATGTCTTAACAGATATATCACAGTTTATGAATTTTCGAATGAAATTCAAGTAGAACAAATAGTGGTAGTGGTTGTAGTATAAATTTTGGCCATTTTTAACAACAGCTAACAAAACGAAAAATGGGTTAAAAAAAAAAAAAAATAAAAATAATCAACAAATAAATGTTACGAAAGGCAAAACAAGTTTCTCTACTACTAAGCTGGATAAGTTTATTTGTGTTTTAACTTACTTTTAAAGTTTTTTTTTGTTCAAAACAAAACTGGTGTCTACCTGTTCAGTTAGAACGAAAAAAAAATGGCTAAAATTAGTTTCGATAATCGCTCAAAAAACGAAAATTAAACAAAATACTGTTAGAACATTATATTTTTACCACGATTTGGTGACATTTATTAGACGTGTTTCTAACACTTGTTTATTTTTCAATTTTTTACCGATTATCAAGGGTCCTCGTGCAGGCCTCATGAACAGCCATTTTTTCGTTATAACTGAACAGGTGGACACCTTTCGGAAATTTATTTCTATTTTGGGCATGAGGGGTGGGGAGTTCAACATGTTGCCACTGTACAAATATGTGTGTCAAGGTTAGCCGTCTGGTTGCGAGTTGTTTTCCCGGTCTTTTTTTTTTTCAGCAGCATCATCGTTGTAATGAAGTCTAGAGGTGACGTCATACCGGTGTAGCCTCGGTCTGGATATTCAGTGCCGACCTGGGTGCAGAAGAGAACAGTTCAGTTCCAACGGACTCCGTCTGTTATCAAAATGGACGTAAAATATTGGGATGTTTTCTACTCGTTCTTAGAGTAAGAACGTTTTATTTGGAAATTCAGGGTATCTGAGAGACCCTATTTTTACAGAAATATATTTTCCCTTGAAGGGATCAACCTTATTACAAAAGTTTTTTTTTTGCTGTGTAAAGACAAGCGTCTTTAAATTTAAAGAACATTCCCAAATACTGCCCTTTGGAGGAAGGACGTTTCAGGAGCATTTCATTTGAGAAGTAATTTCAAGAACGTGGAGACCCTTTGAATGAAAAGTGTCGAAAGAAAAATAAAGAGGGACATTTGAAACGGACACTTCAATAGAAAAGAAAAAACTAGTCCAAACTATACCAGAGACGATTCGCTAACCAACTGCTACGGTCCTGTATATTTTGAGTTTTATTTTATTGTTTTATGCCCCCTTGAGACCCCTTTGTTAAATTCATAAGATTTATTTAGTCTTTATTATATGTTTTTATATGAAAAAAAAAAAGGAATTAATTTGTTTCCAGTTCGTTGTGTCAACGAACTTTACCCCTATGTGATCTTTCAGGTCATAAGTTTTTTTTTTGTTACAAAGGTTAACGTTGTTAACCTTGCTTTGGGAAATAAAAGCAGCCAGCCCCATTTTAATGTTAATAAAACTCTATTTTAACACAATCGAACCTCTTATTTTATCTTTTTCCCTTGTCATGTTTTCTTTTAAGCTGTTTTTAACCCCTTTTGTTACCACCAAATTCGGATTTTGCTAACGACCACAAAATTACGAAACACCAGGTTTGTTTTGAACAAAAACAAAACTTTGAAATAAGTTAAAACATAAATAAATAAAGGTTAGTAGAAGAGTAACTTATCTTGCCTTTCGTAACATTTATTTGTTGACTTTGTTATTTTTACCTCTTTTTCGTTCTGTTAGCGGTCGTTAAAAATGCCCTAAATTTTTAATTTGTACAAACATTTTGGCTACATATGTGCATGCATGTTTCAGCTAAAACCTTATTCAAGGTCTAACATTATCAGGCCGCCGAAAAAAATGTTTGTATAAATAAAAATGTATATTAAAATAATCTACTTGTTATTGAACACCGTAGTTTCATAGGATTAATCCCTATTTTTTTTTTTAAAGAACAAACACTGCGCGCGCGTGTGCGTGTGTTAGATTTTGTAGTATTTTTTGGCATCAACATTTTTCTTGTAAAAACAAACAATATTTCAGTCACGTAAATTATTTAGAGTAAAATGATTTCGGTATTGCCTCGAAACAACTTATTTTTTTACTTAAACCCTGGTTTAGTACAAAATAAATTAAAATAAAAACTCGACCGTAAAAATATAGTCACCGTATTTATAAACAAGTCGAGAAAAAGGCCCGTTAAGGAAACACTTAGTTCATAACCCTGTCCTTTAACTAGAAAATTATGAACTTGAATTATCGTTTTTCCTTAGCTAGCCTCTTTCTCAACTTGTTTATAAACATGCTTATTTTCCCCCCTAGCGTGCTTTCATTTTTGGCGTTTCACGTGTACGTTGAAACCTTTTATAACTTAGTGCTTTTAATGTTATTTTGGGTAAACGTTGAAGATTAGCGTCAGGGACAGGTTGCAATAAAAAAAAAATTGTGTATATAGGCTAAAAATGGTTTTATGTTTTTGTTTCGTTTTTTTTTTTTTCGTTTTTTTTAAAAAAGATTATGACATGAGCATTTTGGAAATACTAGCATATTTACTCATTTTAAAAGTGCTTTTCTTCAGATTTCATTGCGTAATCAAGGGAGGCGCGAGAGCGCTCTATCCCTTAATAGACTACACGAATGGCCTATGCTGGAAATCTCATTTCTTTGATCAATCATAACTCAAAAACCAATAAACCAAATTAGTTAAAACTTTGCATAAATTTTTTATTTGATAGGTTCTATAAGTGTGTAGAATTTCAGCATCATTAGTCAAGGCAATCCAGAGATCCAGAAAGTTCAATCATGAAATACTGTTATCTGTACGTACGTACGTGCCACCCTGTATCTCAACTATTTGATGGATTCAGCTGATTTTTGGCAGAGATAGAGGTTCTAGGGTCTAGTTGATAGCATTTTAATTTCAGTTTACCATATACCTTAGTTTTCCAGAAAATTCCAAAAAAACTTTAAAATGATCAGTATTCATACACTTTATTCTATATCTTATCGACCATTGGATGGATTCAGTTGATTTTTGGCAAATATAGAGGTTCTAGTGTCTAGTTGATGGCATTTTAATTTCAGTTTACCATATACCTTGATTAGTCTTCCAGAAAATTCCAAAAAACCTTTAAAATGACCATTGTATTGAGGCATAGCCTTTAGAAAAGTAGTGGCATTCCATGAAAAATGCCAGTATACTGAAATCATATGCTCTTAATAGGGTTAAGATGAAAATTCATATACACTAAATGTACA
Organism: Sepiola atlantica; assembly: GCA_963556195.1. Taxonomy (NCBI): domain Eukaryota; kingdom Metazoa; phylum Mollusca; class Cephalopoda; order Sepiida; family Sepiolidae; genus Sepiola; species Sepiola atlantica. The sequence continues at coordinate 158,567,777 of OY744517.1, forward strand.
AAAGCAAGGAAATTCCCAAATTTTTACACTTTTATTGTCATTAAGGGTATGCGAGCACAACAGGGCTATGTATTTTACTTGTAGGAATATTTCTTCAGCGCACCTCACACACTTCATCCACTCATGCATAGAGATTTATACTGTAGTGATGTGATAATGAAATGGTTTGGTTGATATGTAGTCATACCTTTAATGACAATAAAAGTGTAAAAATTTGGGAATTTCCTTGCTTTTGTACATTTAGTGTATATGAATTTTCATCTTAACCCTATTAAGGGCATATGATTTCAGTATACTCGCATTTTTCATTTTTAGCTCCAAAAAGTTCATCATGTCAAAATCTTTAAAAAAATAAAAAAAATGATAATATCATTTTTATCGCCTCTACAAACTTTCTTTTTTTTTTCATCGCAATCTGTCCCCGACGCTAATCTCAACGTTTATCGTTATTTTATTTACTACATGGTTTTCGTAAAGAAATGGAAAGTTTGGGAGTAATGCCAAAAGTCATTTCACTCTGAATAAATCGGAATGACTTAAATAGGAAATAACCTGTAAATCAAATTAACTAAAACTGCGATTGTGTAAGCATACAGAGGTTAACGCTATGGGGAGGGTGGGGTGTAGGCAAAAAAAAATTGTTTTAAAAAAAATGTGGGGGGGGAGGGTCGCAACTCTAAAAGTTAGGAAAAGTCGGCTTCAAATTGTTGCTAATATACTCGCATGTAGTCACAAAATAAGATGGGAGGGGGCATTTGCCGTTCTATGTTAAAATAACAAAACAAAAAAAATCAACAAAAAAACAGCATTCTAAGAGAGCGAAAAAAGGTCATTCAGTCGATGTGAAAGGCAATGCTGGGGTGGGGGGTCAGATATTGTCTCAAACCAGTGCACAAAAGCAAAGTAGGTTTTTAGATCAACGAAAAACTTATTTTGCAGAGTTAAAAGCCCTAGTGACGGCTCTTAAAAAAATGTTTTAACATCCGATCTGTTTCTCTCTTTCTCACACACGCACACTATAATAAAGACCAATGTGCATGTATTTTTATATAAATCCGTCCTGTCATACAAAAGTCAGCGAGTAAAAAAGTGTGCAATTTTTTCTAGCCCCGGACGAAACTATTTCACGTGGTGAGGGGGTGAGCAAATAGTACCCACTCCCACACTGTCTAAAATAAATTCGGAAAGAACCCCTAAATTAAAAGTCAACGGTCGGTATTTTTTCTCTTTAGATCATCAGAAATGATATATATATATATATATATATATAATTTAGAGAGGGAGGGGGCATTGTATGATTTACCACGGACGGTATGTAGGGAGTTGGGAAGGAAGCCTGTCTAGGTCCCCCTACCACCGCCCACCCCAAGCTCTCTCAAATCGTCTCTGAAAGCCGGAAGCTAACGTTATCCGTTTGGCGATTGAGGAACCCGCTTAGAGGTGGGATGATATAATATGAAAAATTAAATTATTAGCGTGAACACTGGCGAAGCACAATTTTCTTTCTGTCATTTTTGACGGTGGGTGTATATTCATACCCAATAATTAGTAAATCTTATTGTAATGGTGATTTGCTCTTTGTGAGGGAAACTACTTGTGTCACGTCTGGCCCTCGTGGAGAGGTTAGATGGATAGAGACAATACAACCAGGGAAGGATACAGACTTTAATGTTTTGTGAAAGGAAGAGGATACAAAAAATTACAAAGTCTATTCATCTCGGAGGAAGCAGTGTTTGAAGCTCATCACGATCACAGGATACAGACCATAACGTATTGTAAAAGGAAGAGGATAAAAAAAATTCCCCCAGAGAGAGCAGCACTTTCTGATTCACTCCGTTACTTGGATAAGCGCACTTTGGCCTACAAAAAAAACTGAGCAGCCCCGTCGGCCTTCTCCGGTAGGGGCGCCTCAGGCGATTAAGAATAAACTGACCCCTTTTTTAGAAAGAAAGTAAAGCCTGGGAGAGTGGACCTCCTAGGACTGAACAGAACCATACCTCAGCCCGACAGCAACGAAGCCACGGTGTACTGATTTGTATCATAATGTATTATTATGAAGTAATGGACCCCCCCCCCCAAACAAATAAATAGAAAAAATACAAAGAAGCGGTTGGTGAGAGCCGAGATCGAAAATAGAACCTTAAGATCTTAGGTTTGTTATGCGAAAAAGGTTCAGCCTTAATAAATGTAATATTTTGTTGCTCCTATTCTTTTGTTAGTCATTATTGAAAAATGGCATCATTGTAAAATAATTCCGAGTGGCATAAAATTTTATTTGACAGAAATTGAATAGAAATACATTTTTGTTGTGAAGAACATGGGCCAAGTTTCCATAAAGGAAACTGAAGAATCAGAATAAAACAGAGTTGTTAGACCGTATGCTATCGATGACAATATATGCAAAATAGACAGGCTTATTACACACACACACACCCACACACACACGGTCTGTCTGAAAAGTGACGGAACGAGGTGTGTTGTGTAAGCTATGTGTGTAGGAGTAATAAGTGGATTGTGTTATCTAAAATATCTTGGAAATATATAGATGTAAAATCCTAACTTTTTGCAACCATTACCTTTTTTACATCCTCTTTTTGAAGTCGTTCAGCTGTCAGCACTGAGGAACAAATGTTGACCATAACCGTATTGGAACAACCACCCTATTCACCTGATCTTGTTCCGTGACTTTTCCCCAATGCGCTTAAATGGATCATAAGGAAGACGTTGATGCTATCAAAAGGGCTATAACAACGGAGCTGATGGACTATCCTATAATAATCCTTCCAGCAGTGCGTAAAGGTCCGTGATTTGGATTAGACAGACATACAAAATCTCCGTAAAGTTAATCTTATTTTTAAAATGAACGTAAATATTCACCGCCAAAAATGTGGATGTTTTTTTTTTTACAAAAAGCCACTCAAGGATAAGGATAAGATGGATAGATTGATAATTGAATGATAATGAATGTTATGAGAACTGGTGTATTAAAAACGTGTTTCACTAGTAAAATAATTAAATATGGCTATCAACATTTTTCGTTCAACTTCAAGATACTGCTAAAACAATTTAAACAGTTTCAGAACGTTAAAAGTATACAGGTAAGTAGAAAATTAAATTTTAATGCGTTTGGTGAAAGTGATAAGTTGTATTTTTCTCGACTGTTAACTATACTGCAAAATTACGTGAAATTGATTTTCCCGACTTTAAACTGCCGAATAGAAAGTTATGTCAACAACGAAAATTGTGCTCGCAATCTAAAAAGGCTGATTTTTTTTAACATAGCCGCTAAATAAATTGAACTAAAATCAGGTGCAATTGCACTATAAGGACGGTTTGAAAAGCTCGCCCATTTCGATTGGTATCCATCCAGTTGTTGGGAACATCGATTTTTGATTTGAAATGGGGATTAATATTAATGTTAAGGGAATCCTAAGAAATGCTGCTCGGCACTATTTAAAAACACCTCATCGCATGGAACCATTAAAAACAATTTTCTTACAAAAATACATTTAATTCAATTTAAATAACAATTAATTAATTATAACGATTCAACGCGGCTCCTTATTTTCTTTCACATTTGGTTTTACATGCTTTTCCAAACAGTGCAAAGATTAACGTTGTATGCCGAGTGATGCATTATGGGCCATGAATAATTTTTTTTTTCCGGACAAATAAATCTTCAGAAAAGTGAATTCCTATTTCTACAAAACGTTCACTATTCCAAAATTGATAATTTTATTTGTCTGCAAATTTATTTGTTAGAGGTAAAATCCACCTTTTGAAATTGTACTTTTTAATTTTTTATCCTCAACTCAAGTTCTGATTTACTTTTAGGAAGCTTAAAAAGTGAATTTCGAACATTTTACACACAAAAATATCAAGCGAATTTAACGAATTAAACAAACAAGATTGAACATAACTAATCAATAATTTAAGAATAGCATTTTTTTTTTTTTTTTGCGTGCAATAAAAATTTTGGCACTTCTGCATTCTTTATGAACCCGCAGCCGATTAAGAAATCGAAATTGAAGAGTTCCGTTTTTTTTCTCCAAGTCCCATTCATTCAGAATTCACCAGAAGTTGAATTTACCGGGAGTTGAAGTAGAATTTAGTTTTTAGAAAATGAAGTTAAATGAGTTGAATCTTCGCGACATTGGTAATTTAATGAACCAGACGCAAAAAACAATCGATTTTTTTACAGGCACATCGCCATCCACAGGTGCCACAACAAATCATGTGGAAAACATGTGGCAAAAGGCCAAAATGCGTTAGAAAATAGAATGTGGCACCCACACGCAAATGGTGGAGTCTTACTTAATGGAATTTATGTGGCGGCAGAAGTTTTCTGCTAACCCCATGGAAGCCATTATAAATCAAATTGCAGAACTTTATCCTGTTCAATAAAAGAAAAAGGACAAAAAAATACAGTCCCCCCCCCCCAATGAAAACTTTTCATTTAGATAAAAAAATCTCACCAAACAAAACTTTTCAACTACAATATATTTAAAAAAAATAAAAGCAAAATCAATGTTGACCAAAAAATTAATTCCCCCCCACCCCAATCAAAACTTTACATTTTTATTTATAAAATTTTTAATTCATATAATAAAAAAAAACAATTGTTAATTGTTTCTAGTTTCTTGTTACCCAAAAACAAATCAGTCTTGCATTTTTTTTAGGTTGTAAATAAGTCACTTCCGGTTGAATTACTTCCCTTTATTTTCAGTAGAAGGACAGAAAATCTGCGGGTTCATAAAGAATGCAGAAGTGCCAAAATTTTAAAACAAAAATATTGTTGGCGCTTGTTTTTCATTTTTAGCGAAGTATTTGTGTTTGTTTTCAATTCTGTGATACGCCTGGCACCGCATAAGTGAACTCCAGAATATTCACACAAAAAAGGCCAAAACACACCAAATTCGTGACATTTGGCCCTAAAAAGGCCAACTGGTTTTGCGCACGGCCCATTAGCCAGTCAGACGGCCCTTATTATGCGTTTTTGCCAAAATAAGTAATGGCGATTATAACATTGAATTAAGATGTGACTTAATTTCAGGATAGGGTTAATTTTTATTTCAGTCACGTAAATTATTTAGAGTGAAATGAATTTCAAATTTATTTCTGAACAACTTTTGGTAATGTTGAAAGTTCCTCGACCGAATGTGACGTCAACATTGACACCCTGGCTTATTTAAGTCGGAAATTTTTTTTTTTTTCTGCTTTTGGCGGTAAAAATAATATTACAATTATTTTTTATCATTTTTATTGTGAAAATAAAAATCAGTGTCGTTTTATAAACGAATTTGAAATATAAAAAATAGTATTTGGGTATCTTTTACGACGCTCAGCAGAGGCGCGAACGGGGGTCCAAAAAAAGAACGAGAAGGGTTTAAAAACATAAATTTGCAACAAGTGAAGTTGTCAGGCGACGAGAATAGATATTTTTCTACTTACCTATGTAATTTGTTTTTATTTTTACGTATTATAAATGGGGTTTTATTAGATGTAAAAAAAAATTGTTTTTTTTCCCAAAGGTTTGCACAAAATTCAAGATGGCCGATTCACGTGCTTTCTTACCAAACGCCCCCCCCCCCCCCAAAAAAATAATCGGCCATTTTTCCCCCAAGTTCCGGTGACAAAACTATTGATTTCTAATAAATAGCGGTTGTAATGATCTAAAAGTACAAACAAATGCCACAGGCAAGTTTGAAAATAACTTTTACAGCCTACAGTTACTTTTATTTGTTGTATATTTGTTTGTTTTTAGCGTTTTTACTCTGCTGAGCGTCGTAAAAGATACCCTAGTATTTTTTTTTAAAATCTTTTTGGTTCAAATAGTAATAATTAATTAACAAATAATAAAATCAGTGTTTTTGCAGATTTTTTTTAAATACCTGAATTGGAAATTATGTTACAAATTTACAATTTAAACAAAAAAAATTTCCCTAAATTTTTCAAATAATAAAAATCAGTGTTTTTGAAATTCATTACAAATTTAGACCTCATAATAATGCCGTATCACGGCTATCGTAAATAGCCGTGACCGTATCCAATAGAGTATATTGTCGAAGAAATTAATAGAATGGTGCGAAATTGACAGTCTATTAAGAATCCAAATTGTCTATTTCATTTAATAAATAAGAAAATATTAATAAACATAATAAAAAAAAAACAGAAACAACAAACGGTGCTTGTGCATATCAACCCTGACATGTTAGACCGCTCTTAAAAATAAAATAACAAAGTTTATACATTTCTTTAGCCATGTATTTACGTGGTAGATGAAAAAAAGACTGTACACCAAAAAGTATGCAAATTCATCCAGTATTTATTTAATTATAAATAAAAAACGATTTTATCACTCGGTAGATATTTCCACCATTTTGTATCTTAGATTTTCCAGTGGTCAAGGACGATAACTCATATTTTCACGATTTCGGGGTTTGGCGTCTCCATTGTTTACAAAAATGTCAAAATTGTACGTAAAATCATTTTTTTTCTTTTTCTTATAATTTAATAACTACTGGATGAATTTGCGTAATTTTTTCTGCACAATCTTATTTTCAGCTAACACGTAAGTACATAATAAAGTTTATACATTCTTTAAATATTTCAATGTCAGGGTTGATATGCACAAGCACCCAAGAAACTTACCTGAATGAAATAACCCGAAACAATTTGTTTTAATTAATTTGTTTTTAAAGTTATTAAAACGAATTATTTCGGGTTATTAGAAAACAGAAAAATTATCTGCCGGCCTAAATAAGCCAGGGTACTTAAGAGGGTATTGTTGGTGCCAAAGTGCTGACATCACATTGGGATCTTCAACATTGCCCTTATTTTTACTCAAAATAATGCTTTAAAAAGAAAAAGAGTTTCAAATGAGAAATCAAATACTCAATCAGAAAAATATAGTCGCCGTTGAGAAGGAGACTAAGGGCGCATAACTAAAGTTAATAATTTTCTAATTAAATGACAAGGAGTCTTTTTTAAAACGGGGTAAAGCATTTTACCATTTTTGGGGTTGAAAATTTTCAACCAAAAAAAAAAAAAAAAATAGTAAAATGTTTTGTTTTTTTATTTGCTTTTGTATTTAGCTTTTAAAATGGTTCTTTGTCCTTATATAGAAAATTATGAATTTGAGTTATGTTCTCTTTCTAAACTTGTTTATAAAGATGGCGATTACTTTTTTCCGTCAAGTTTTAATTCCGGCGTACGATGAAACTTTCTATAAGTTTTTATTTTTTTTTATTATTATTTTACTAAAACAGTTGTTTAGGAGTAATGCCGAAACCCATTTCACTTTAAATAATTTGTTTAGAACTGGACAATAGATTTAAAACCAAAAACCTATGTTATCCAAAACCTGGGGAAAAAATAATACCATAAGTGAAATCTGCGAGAAAATTCAATGTTCCTTATAGTACAATTGAACCAACACTTGTATCGTTAAAAGGAAAGGTATCACTGAGTCGGCATACGAAATAATAATGTATTAATTTTTCTTCTTTTTATATCCGGCCTCAGTTTTCTTGATTTGTGACTCACTTAACGGTAGCCAATGAAAATCGTAAAATCGTTCAAGACTTTGAAACATAACCGGATGTAATAGTCAGTATTCAAAAAAGTATATCTAGTGGAGGGGTATTTTTTTTTTTAAAGCGGGATGAAAAATCCTTAAATGTGGACTGCTTATCTAAGTCAAGGGGTCGCCAAACAATGGCACGAGGGCCAAATATGGCCTGCCAGATGCTTTTTTCCGACCTGTGTGTTTAAAAAAATAGTACTTACTATTAGTGAAGAGACCGCATCCGGGGTCACCAATATTGAAGAGAAGACATTATGAAAAGAAAAAATGGTAAAGTCTATCCATACAAAATATTTAATTTCATTGGCATTTGTTAAGAAAATAAAAAGGTAAAGAGTTTAGCAATGAATTAGAGTTCAAAGACTCCAAGGACACTAAGTGAAAGAAGAGTTGTTTTGTCTGTAAGGAGAAATTGAGTGCACGTGTTTATTTCGGCTGGCGCCGCGTGCGTTTACGTGTGTGTAAATAAGATCGGCATGTAGATGCGTGTATATTACCGTGTTTTTTTTGTTAGTGAGGAAGTGTATGTATGAGCTGGTGTGTATATGCTGTCGCTATATTTAGTAGTTTGTGAAAGTCTTTCGTTATGTGTGGGTTTCCGGACCAAAAAGGTATAGGCAGAATGTGTCGTATGTACGTGTATTGTTTGCGGAAGAAAAATAGGAAAAGAAAAACATTGTGTTTGGATTTTTATGCTACGCGCGAGATTTCTTAGGTGAATTTACTCGCTTGCCTGGTTGGCTAAAAAAAACTGCTGATTAGATATTTGGTTCAATCGAGAGTCGATACGTAGAGAAAACATTTACTGTCGCTGTTGTTTCCAACCGTATAGCTGTTTTGAATATCGTCAATAAATTTGTTTTGTTTGCATTTTTTTTTTTTTTTTAATCATTAAGTATTGTTATAGACTAACATTAATCGTATACAAATAATCGATTATGGGAAGATGGGAAGGACATGAGGAACGCTGGCTTCCGGTGAAAAAAGTTTGAAGAAAGTTTGTACGGATGCCTGAAAGTGATACAATTTTTTTTATTCATATTAATTTCAGACTTTCCTTTTTGACATTAATTTCAGATTTTTCTTTCATCATAATCTAATAATTAACATAATACAGACTATTTGAAAAATAATTTATTTGTTTTTATTTGATTGTTTTCAAAACATTTTTTAAATAATAGTGAAAACCTTTTTTCTTGGAAATGGAGTAACTTCCGGAATCAAACTTTTTTTTCTTAGAAATGGAAATGCCCTAACCCTCCCAAAAAACATTATTTTCACTAAATATTTCCAAAAAAAACATTAAATAAAAAAAACACATTCCGTTGCTCAAAAACATGTCCTTCCTATCTGCCCGATTATGTTTAAAGCTCCAAAAATTCATACTAGAATTATCCACATGATCACGTGGTGCGACGGATGAAGGTGTTGATTAATAATCAGTTCTTTGAGATTGAAGTGTTCAGTCCGTAGTAAAATCGATAATAACTAAGAATAACATATATTTCAATAAATGAAAACATTTTTTTTCTTTTTTTATAATTCCAAATTTTCGGTTTTAACAAACCATAATCATGGTAAACAGACATTGTAATTTCTTTTTTTTTCTTTTCATGGTAAAAATCTGACGGCATGGCCGAAGATTTACGATCTCCTCCGATGTTATTGGAGAGTTTTTTTTTATATATATGTCCGGTGATGTAGTTATTGCCCTGGTTGGCCTGAAATGAATAATATAAGCGTCGTTAGTAGATATATTTGAAAATTTCTTTGAGAAACCAGTTAACAGACGCGTGAATTCATATCAATAAATGAAAATTTTTATTTTTTTTATTTTTATATAATTCCAAATTTTCGGTTTTAACAAACCAACTAGGGCAATAACTACATCACCGGACATATATATATGAAAAAAAACAAACTCTCCAATAACATCGGAGAAGATCGTAAATCTTCGGCCATGCCGTCAGATTTTTACCATGAAAAGAAAAAGAAATTACAATGTCTGTTTACCATGATTATGGTTTGTTAAAACCGAAAATTTGGAATTATAAAAAAATTTAAAAAAATAAATTTTCATTTATTGATATGAATTCACGCGTCTGTTAACTGGTTTCTCAAAGAAATTTTCAAATATATCTACTAACGACGCTTATAAAACTGTAGTAACACTTATATTATTTAAGAATAACATAATTAATGAAAACTTCTACCCGATCATGGCTGACGGAACGAGAACAATCTATCCTTGTGAATTAAATAAATGGTTCAGTTCGAAATTCCATATAGGTTTTTGAATTCTTCGAGATAAAGATTTCCAAGTTCGAAAAAATGCACCTAAAGAAGATGGAACGTTACATCAGACGAAACTTTGTGAAAATAACAACGCAGATGAGAATAGGAGTCCGAATAATCCAAATACATATTCTCGTTTGTTTTATTTACCATTCGAAAACGTGACAGTATTCTTTGTATATCATATTGCGACCTCGTTACACGTCCCGTAGCCCCTTTTTTTACGCTTACCTTCGACAAACCGTTTATCTGTTAATGGATGTGTATCTATTATAAATCCAATTGTTTCTTCACCGATGTCCTTTTCTCTTTCTTCCAACACACAAAGTGACGACCACCTGTGCGGGAATGGTATACCCGATCACGACCCAGTTTTCGTGAGGTTCGACTCGGAAGCGTTCGGCTGTCCTACGCAAACGCCCGAGTGTTGACGAGCCGAATGGTTCCAGACGAAAATTTTTATACGGTGCTGCGTCCTGTGATTGTAAGTTATATTTTCAAGAAATTTTCTAAAAGAAAAAAAAAACAAGCAAAACATAGCGACGTTACTGTTATCAAATAATTTTTTTTTTAATTTTGATACGTTGCTGCGTCCTATAATTTTTTAGTTATAGTTGCAATAAATTTTTTAAACAACAAAACAAATAAAACAAGCAAAACAGAGCGAAATTACTGTTATCAAATAAATATTTTAAACCCTAACCCTAAAACAACAAAAAGCAAAACATTATTATCATAGGACGCAGCACCGTATCAAAATTGTCGTCTGGTACAAATCGGCTCGTCAACTCTCGGGCGTTTGTGTAGGACAGCCGAACGCTTCCGAGCCGAACCTCACGAAAACTGGGTCAGGATCGATATCAGTACCAGTTAGAGTATAAAATATTCATAGCTTTTCAACGGTTTTAATAAGTTAACGCGATAACATCGTGAACGTGTGTCTGCACAGACCGTCATTGTCCGCTCTTGGTGTTGGTCTGAAGTCGGTACTCGACTCCGACGCCGGTTGCAGTGTCAGTTGTGTGGTCTCATTTAGTGTTGCAACAAAAAAGATTCCCTCTCCAAACAAAATTACAACTCGTGTTTTATTTTGAGGGGGGGGGGGGGGGGTTAGACCTCTTCAAAATTGACCTTTTTCTTCAAACATATGGAAACTGCTATTATTCCCATTCTCCAAGGTCTGAATTAGCTAAATATACCAGTTATTGTGATCTTGGACCTTGGCTATGCCTGCCTCAAGAGCCATGTAATTTTATTGTTGACGTTTTTCAAAAACGCTGCAAAATATGGGATATTATGTCCTTATTTTCATTGTAGCTTTCCAGAGGTTGATGCTATAGCATTGAAAGTGGTACCAAATGAAAGCTAATAAAATTTTCTTGCATATGGTAGTAAGCACAATAAAACACATGAACACCTGTGTAAATTTTAACTAATTTTAATGCACAAACAGCTGGGACACTACAAAAAATCAGTTTGGTAGTATGATAGCACTGCACTGACACATATATTGCATAAGAAACTGTCAGATAGGATGTTACTAATACATGTATTATCACTTGTTCAATGTGGCTTTTTTGAAACTGTCAAATTTTTTCCTGTGGTACTCCACAACTTGTAGTAAGCAGCTTCTTTGCTCTGGGTCACTTGTGATCTGAGTTGCAAAGTCACTCATTAGTTTCACACCTCTCTCAGCCACATCATTGGTCACTTTCACTGACCTCACAAACTTCTGTGCATTCCTGTAGCTGTAATTGTCTTCCCAGGTGTCAGCAGGAGTAGTGAGCCAGTCACATTTCACTCGAAGAGCATCAAACAGAAAGTGAGACTCTGGCCCTACCAGGTCTGTGAGAACTGTAGCTGCATTGATGACAGGAAACACTGGCTTGCCTTTCCTGTAACTCTCAGGTTTCTCTGTTTCTGACAGCTTGACTGCGAGCTTCTCTTTTGCAGACTTGGTCATGCTGGCATGTGAACTGAACAAGGTGAATGGCACTAGTTCCTGGGTCAGATACCAGCGGTGGTTGTTCATTTTCTTGAGAACAGAGGTTGCCAGTTCATAGTCATACTGCTTGTATTGCAGCATGTTCTTCATAAGCTGGAGGTCATGGATAGGTGCATCAGCTGCAGATGTGGTGGTCACCCAGTGGCTGGTGTAGAATAAGGTCAGGAACTTGTTCATCCTCTCCAGCTTGAAGATAGTGTCCGTGTTGTGTTTTAGGGGGGGGGGTGTTACAATAATGCTCGTTTCCTTTTATTTCATTTATAATCCCAAAATGATAATCTGATCATGACCGTTCAACCAATGCAATTTCACCCAGTCCATGTCGAACTGTCATTAAATAAACCATGCTTCAACATGACAACAACTGTCTATTTCTATCAATTTCTATTAATTATTATTGTACAATTAAAATATTTGATATTTTATTTTTACGTTTTCGCAGCGACCACGTGTTTGGAGTTCTTTTCAAACAGGTGGTCGGCATTTTTTTATCTTGTGCTAATGTGAGTACAGCACACTAGGATCGGAATAAACAAAGAAAAAGAGATTATAAAAAAAAAAACAGTTACACACACACACACACACACTTATCCTAACGTCTTCTAGAGTTATTTATCTTCCTCCCACAAGGTAAGATGTGACACAAGGTCGGGAAAGTGGGAGTTGAAAAACCAGCGCTCGAGAATTTGAGCACTCTGGTCATTAAAAATTGCCTAGGCAGCTCCGTCGGCATTCCCCGGTAGGGGCACCTCAGGCGATTAGCTAAACTAACCCCTTATCAAAGGGTGAGAAGGCAAAGCCTGGGGGGTGAACCTCCTAGAACTGCACAGGACAGGGGTGGAGTATCCATCGGAACAGATACTACACTTTGATCTTGGCCAAAAGGAATTTGATGTGCTCTTCTACCTTTACCGTGATTCGACCCCTCGGGGTTAATACCATCAAAATGAGAAAGAAGAAGAAAAAACTATAAGACAGTCTCGCCTGACAAAGTTCTACAAAGAAAACTGGCAAAAAAAACAACAAAAAAAATTAAATGATTTTTTCATTTAAATTGCACGATATGTTGTTTTCCAAAATATTTCACTTAAATACATTTTCATGCGTGCCTCAAAGATGTCAGTTAGATAGATAGATAGATAGATAGATAGATAGATAGATAGAGTTTGAATTACCTACCAGACACCATCCTCAAGTGTCTTCGGTCTCTCTGTACAAGGGTTTGTCAGGACAACCTGACATGAGGATAATTCACTCTACAAGTAAACCCTGACCAAATATTCAAAATAGCATAGTATTCGAAGCCCAAATAAGATCCCCATCGACACGACTATAGACTGGCTCATACGAGGAATGGTACACCTTCTCCAAGTAATGTTACCTCAAGTAACAGAACTTAGCTGGATACGCCACCAGACTAGATGAATTCTTGTCCTGGAATTCAGTAAGACCAAGAGACCTCAATAAAAAATACACTATAACATAGTTAACTGGTCAATTAATGTTTTTAACTTCTTTACTAAATCAACGTTTAATAGGTAAAGGAGAACTTTAATGGAATATTGAAATATCTAAGTATCTCATATAGAGATCAAGTGTTAGCCCCAGGGAGGGGCCCCTTGATTTCTGATAACTTCGACTGAAGTAAAATGAAACAAAAAAGATGGAAAAGATAACTAAATACCAAGGTCTTATGTACAACATGAAAAAAAGCTGGAATCTTAGGAAGATCTCCATCATTCCAGTAATTATAGGAGCAACTGGACTCATAAAAAAAAGAATTTCAAAAACTACCTGGCGAATATACTCGGTGAACCAAGTGCAAGAGAGATACACACAATTGCACTTAAAGAGACGGTTAGAATCTTAAAAAGATATCTCGGTTGGAGTGTCTGAAATAGCATGTGAATGTCTGTTCATAATTCATTGTTAAAACTGTTTTGATTAGCTCCACCAAGGAAGTTATGCTTTTTTGTGAGACAATGCAACTTGGATGCTTTTTAGGAATAGATATCCATAGATTTACAGTCGTGGCGTAAGCAATTCCCACTACGAACGGAGAAGCCGAATAAAGTTCCGACTTTTAGTGAAATATACAAATAAAAAGCTGCTGTTATTTGTCAGACGAGTATTTATCAATCAATTAGAAAGATCAAGTTCCGACTTTTACGTATTTTTTTGGATACCCTTATTACTTTTGCAACTTTTACTTTTGAATTTATTTTGATCCCTTTTCATTTACCTTTAAAAAAAAAAAAAAGGAAACAAAAAATAAATTTCTTTTTA
>OY744517.1:158587470-158699970 GCA_963556195.1 Sepiola atlantica
TATGCAAAAGAAAGAGGTTAAAAAAAAAAGGTCTCTTTCAAAGAGAACCTTCTATTGAAGAGCGATTTTACTCGAATATTCAACGAAATCAAAGTCGTAAGCGAATAAAGTCTGGGATTATTAGTTTCTTACTTCCGGTCACCCACTCAATGAAATATGCAGAAGTTCGTCTTCAGAAAACAAAGTATCTCTTAATAAACTGAAATCTTATTTAATCTATGAACAAAAACAAACAAAAAAAATAGTATACAAACCATTTTATAATAGAATTAGTGTCTGTAACCGGAACTATGTAAAATTTCTCAAATATTTGTTCCCTTCTTTTGGGGAATTATTATTGTTGTTTTTTTTATTTTATATTAGGTAGAATCTCAATGTAATCGTCTAAATTACTTACAGCAAAATAGTTTTTAGCATTACCCCCCCCCCAACAAAACTATTGTGACTTAAAACCTTTTTTTCAATATAGAAAAACACAAACAAAACAGCAAGTTATTGAATCATACACGCAAAATGCTGAAGAAAAAAACATGGTCGCATGTTCAAAATTTAACATGACCGATATAAACAACCCCAGACAAAAACAGAATATTATATATGTTTTTAACTAATGACTCACAACTCCTCACACCGAGCCAAACACCATTCGAGGATAAGAGTTAATGAAATGGATGAATTGTCATTTAAATGGTGAAGAATAGTATGAGAGGATTAAAAATAATAAATTGAATTTAAAAAATTTGATTACTTATGGAGACGGTAGTATCTGTTCTGTCCTCAGTCAGAAGGAGAGAGTCTCCTAGACTGTGGCAATTTAAATGTTTTGCTCTCAACAAAAAACTAAGAAATATTTTTGTATAACATGATCGAAATTACAATCAATTTCGTAAATTGCATATAATATGCAACCGGACATTTCTTTCGTAAACAGACTTTTCCAGACATTCACCGTTTATCTTCATTGGATAATCATCTCTGTTGATTGTTCAATGAAAATGCTGAGTTTGTTACAAATGCAAAATGGCGTTCAGGATCGCTGGTAATTAATTATTCATCGCTTTCTGCAAACATGCTCTCACTTTCGCCATTTACTTATTTACTTCCCCTTGTGGAAATTTCGGTATATTTTCTAGTAAGTCATGGGTTACTTCCCTTTGTTTGAAACCGTTTGAGGGTGAAGGCTGTCGGTTTTTGCTTACGTGCCAGGTTGAAGGTCACATGGATTATTTTGCGTAGGAGTTGGGTTAGGTTGACGCCATTTTGTGTCACGTGGTTTCTATTTTTAGAAATGATGCATTAGTTCTGACTCGATTTGATATTGGTGCGAAGTTTAATCAGAGCAGATTTGGGCGCCGGAGTCGACACCTGTTAAAACTGTTTCTCCGTCCATAGTTGGGACGTTAAATTTTGAGAAGAATTTCTACTTGAAGAAATTTAAGAAATAGAGTATCTCTTGGCAAGAATTGCCTTTTATGTATGAAATATTCTTCCTTCGGTCAATGAATATTTCCCTTTGAAGATGTTTCAGGTCAGAGACTTGGAATGAAGAATTATGGAGAATTTGAACGAGATAAAAATATCTCCGGGCACGAAATTGCCTATGTTGAAGAGCTTAGCTCCCGGGAACTGGAATACTTTGCTGTTGAGACGATTCTGAATCAGAGATTAAGAATCGTAAAGTGTGATCGTCCTTGCAACACAGATCGATTTGAAAGAGATAACTTTGAAAATCGGATCCTCACATGATCGCGTGTGATGCTATTTGGGACAAACTGGGAAAAAAATCAAATATTATGTTTATTTGAAATTTGGACTGTTCTAGTGACGTATTTCTTACGTTGGGTTTGCTATAAGAAAATTATAGAAGAAAAGGAAAGAAAAAGGAAAAAAGGAACTTTGTGACAGACGTTTGATAAAATAAAAAAAAAGGTTATTTTACCATGGAAGTTATGTCGACATTCAGCACGGTTTGTAAATTTTATTACTTTCGATTGGAACTTTGGTGTAAAGTAAAAAAAAAAAGACACTTTTGGTTGATTTTGTAAGAATACTGCCTTTTTAAGATTGTGTCTATTTTTGTTGTATATAACTTTAATGTTAAGAAATCCTGATGTTGTAATTTTTTTGATTTTTATTTTTTTTTGTACGTTATCTAGGAATAATTTATTTATTCCAGCTCTGGAAAAAAAGCAGTCCAAGCTACCTTTTTTTTGTAAATAAAACTTTATTTTAACTTTTATGAACATCTTGTACTCGTCCATTCCTTCTCTCTTGTTATAATTTTTTTTGTGATAATTCTCCTAGGTAACATGACTTTTGTTTAGAGCGGTTTTCGTTAACGCCCACGAAAAATCCGACACCCTCTACGTTTTCATTAATTACAGGTTTACTTTTCTATTTTCCTTGTGTATTTTTATTTTTATTTACTTGCTCTTCAATAACAATGCGCAGAATAAAAACATTCGTCGATGCGTTGATAAAGAAATTTTTAATCAACACTTTCCAATTGTATAAGATTATTCGCTGTTGGTCATGCAGACAAATAAAAATGTCGCCCATTAACACCAGCCAGACTTTCATCTTCTTTAATTACACCAATTATATTCGAAGGTTAAATATTAATACCAGATTTAAAATATATCATTTTATTTTTTAATTTCACATATATCAAATGACGTATATTTTTCTTATTTACATTACAAAGAAAGAAAGAAAAAACACTTTTTACAGATTTCTGAAGCATAAAACATTGCACAGGACACTTTAACGGATTTCCGAAGCATTTAAACTGTCCATTTCTGAAGATGCGAAACTGATATTGAATATTTTATTCTTTGAAGTTTTTTTTAGCAAATGATAAATATTCTTTAGTGTTTTCGTACTTTAAAATATCATGACTACCCGACATGAATAATAAAAGAATTAAAAAGTGTGTATAATATCTAAATCAGTTAGGGCTACTTCAGAAGCATCGACAAGCTAAAATATGTAATCAGATTAAAAAAACAGATAAGCGATGCGAGATTTTTTTCAATAAATGAAACATTTTATTTTTTCAAATATTTCGACATAAACATGTCTTCCTCAGTGGTTACAGTGATGTTTTTCCTTCATTTTCATTGTCGAGATCCCCGATCGGCCAAGCTGATCAGAGATCACGAAAACTCCCGATGATAATGGGGTGTTTTTTTTTTTTTAAGTTCGGTAATAGCATACACGCTGGCATGCGGTAGTTTAAGAAATCAGTTAGGGCTACTTCAACTTGAATCCTTCCATCCTTCCTCTCTTCTCCCTCCAGTCAAGAAGGATTTCCTCTCTTCCGACAAAGAACGGAACAGCTACTACATTTTGATCTTAGCCCGAAGGTCAGGGAATTGTATTTTAGTTCGAGTTTCACACGATGGGGAAGAAAAAAAAATCGTTTGCTCTAAATGATGCTCCCCCCCCCCCCATCCCTGACTAATTTTGTTCCTGATGACCTCAAAAGGAGAAATATTACAAAAACATGTGTCGATATTCTATCCGAGATTATGCTGAAAAAGAATATATCAACTTTGTCGATGTGTGTTGTGTAGTTTTGATTTTTAGCTGGACACCCACACAAAACAGGCAACTGTCTTTTATATAATAGATGGTATAGTTTTCTTTAACATAATTGTTTGCTTTACATTAAAAAAAATTCTTTTTGACTCCTATTTCAGTCACGTAAATTATTTTTTAAATTAAATGAATTTTTGCTTCTCTTGCATATAATTTTCTTTTTACCCGTTACATGTAACATGTTTCGGAATAGCCGCCATCCTATTTCTTTGTAACCCCCTGTTCTTAACAATGCATAATCCACGATAATGAAACCAGCTTCTGGAGATTTTCTGGTTCGTAAATGTTAATCATTCGTCGAATCAACGAAAGTGATCAGTAATGTGGAATTATGTATAATTGTTTATGTTACTTTAGTAGGCGATCTGGCTTAAAATACTTGGATCTACATAAAATGAGCTTGATCCACGTTGAGGTATATGTGGGGTGCTATCTTTTTTTTTTATTTGTTAAAACTTTTACAAAATGTGCTCCGATGAGCTTACTGCACTAGCACCCCCATCAGCGTAAATACCTCCACTTAACTAGACTAACAGTAAAATCATACCCTTCACCGTAGAGGTCCCCAGATGCTTGAAAACGTCCTACTCTATAATTATTTGTTTGTTATGCCTCCTTGGGCATCTCCCCTTTAACTATCTTCTCAATTCAACTGTTAAAAAAAATAATTCAACTCTTAGTATAGTATCGATATCCAGATCAAATTCTGTTAAATATTTCATTTGATAACTCCAAAAAGTGCCCCCTCAATTTCTCCCTCCTACCACTTTCTCTGAATTCATCCAACCTTATCTTAAACTGATCCACGCTATTGCTGATCTTAATCCGATCTGGCAACTTATTCCAAAAGCATATTACTCTGTGAGCAAACAAACTTAACTGGTTAACAGATCTAGTTTTTGAAAACTGCCTTGACAATAACCTTCCAGATCTAGGAGAAATACTAAAAAATGCCCACCATAGTTAGAAATGCCATTTATTATCTTGAAAGTCTCGATCATATCACCTCTCATTCTTCTCTCCAGCAAAGCAGTCAATCCCAATTTGTCCAATAGTTTCTTTCCTCAGACCGCTCGCCTTTGAAATTCTCTCCCTGCTCCCCCGACTGTACAAACATGTAGAAATTTAAATGTAATGTGAACAAATATGTTGCTACACAACTCCCCACTTTGGATGCCCTCCTGATGAAGCTGGCCCCTAATCACAGTAACCCCTTTACGTCTCATTGACAATATGCCTTATTTGAGGGGAACTAAAGTAAAATGATTAAAAAATTTAAAAAAAAAGGACTGCTTATTTGTTAAGTGTTTATTTGCTACTAACTTGTTTACTTGCTGAAATGAATTCTTGACTTTTTGAAAAAACGAAACTGTTTACGGGAAAATTAGGTAGAATTTCCATCTGTCCCTATTTACTTGACTCCCCAGCGAGGAAAAAAATTTAGAAACAAGATCGGTTTTTAATGTGGGTAAAATACAGATCCTCAAAAACGGAGCACCCTGGAGTGGGACAAAAATTTAAATTGTCTCAGTCTAAGGATTTCTCCTTCACTGACCGATAACATAAAATGTAGTATCAGAACAGATACTACACTTTGAATTATTTATTTGCACAAAACAAAAAAAATTACATTCAAAACAAATTAGGCACAAGGTCATCAAAAGTGTGGTGCGTGGGTGTCGTTGGTCATCCTTTGTCTAAAGTGATAACAATGTCTATCCTACTCTTAACTAGACTAATCTCAGTCACCACAATACCACATTTGTTCTAGTGGCTGTCCTACTTAAGATATCTCCAATTTGGTTGAAACACTTTGATCTTCTCCAAAAGGCCAAGGCAAAAGTGTACCTGTCTGTTAAACTTCACGATCTGTAAGAACCAATAACCCGTTTTTTTTTTAATTATATAATTAAAAAAATAGATTGGAATAATTCACTCACTTACGGCTAAGTTTATGTGAAATCGTGGAATTAGTTTTCCGAATCTTTTGTAAAAAAGACCCCCCACCAAAAAAAAAAGAACAAAGAAAAGTAAATGTTTTATTACTTACGCAAGACGATGAAATTCATTAATTTTATTGAGTATTTGCATAAAATATTGCATCCCTTATATTTCTGCCTCTACAAACTCACATGGATAGTTGTCCACCATTCCGCGATGCGTTCTACAGTGGCATTTATTCTGCATTTTGTATGGCGCGAAATGAGGGTTTCATCGATATCACCGTGAAGAATCGGACCGTACCCCTAACCCGAGGCATATCGAGACAGGACTCACTAAAGTGGGGCATGGGCGTGCGCACGCAGGACTAATTGGGTATATTTTTTTCGTGTAAGCTAACTACAGACCAGAATAATGCTATAAAGACCGGCTTAACTTTCGCATCTAAAACCGAGAAAATCGAGTCAACCACGAATCGCAATCTTCTGAAGTAAATTAACCGAAAATGACCAGAAAAACTCTTTTCATCCAAAATGCTAAGCATTTATCCACGATATAGAAAATATTCGTAAACAGCACTGCGGGTTATAGTAAAATGAAAACTATCATGGAATAAGAACTCCCTCCCCCACAAAAAACAAAACAAAACACAAATAGTTAATTAATGAGAGTTCGTTTCGCAAACACATATGCAAATTAGTTAACCTTCGGATGTCGATCGCATAGACATGACCGAGTATATTAGAAAGCTGTTCTATCGTAAATATGATGTTGACTTTTTAATCGTACTGTCAGTGTGAAAAATGGCTCAACTTTTAATATACTCAACTCAACTAATATATATATATATATATATACGGAAGATAAATACTGAAAATGTTCATTAATATCAGATAATACTGATTTCTTTTTAAACCCAAGTTAAAAAAAATACTTTCACTTTCATTGCGCGTCCCTAATCTACATATTCTGCCGATGCTTCCACCTGTTCAACTTGCAGCGGACAACTTAAATAACGGGTTGTACTGTACACTGCGCAGACTAATTGGGAGCAGTGGCAGAACTCTCATCGTTAGATACGACTTACAACCAACGAGAAGGAAACATGTGCGAAACGTACATAAATATACGCCTATAAGTATGCAGCACTTGCGCAGAAATGTATAATTTAGTTGTTTTTACTACTAAATATCGATATTGACAGTTTTCTTGTAAAGCCACATAAACATTTTTTGGTGCAACTTCGAAAAAGCCTCAATAAGGAAAAACAAATAAATAAATTTTAAAAAGACATACTGGTATTATGTATGTGACCCTGACGGAACAAAGACATTGTACACCAAAAATTACGTAAATTAAGCAAGTAGTTTTTTTTTTTTTTTTAATCACAGATAATCAAATTTGGTGCTTATCCAGTTTAGCGGATACATTCGAAAAAAATAAAAATAAAACAAACTGAGAAATATCTGTTTGATGTACATACCTGTCACGGACTGAATATATCCTATGCCAAAAAGCACGTAAATTAATCAAGTAGTTTTTTTTTATATATGAAAGAAAATTAAATTTTAGCGATTTACGAAGATGAAGTGCAAATATGACAGCCATTTTGATTTATTCAAAGGGGGATAAGCGAAATTCATTTACGATTATCCCCCTTTCAATAATCCCAAAATATTTGCACTACGTCTTCGCCAATCGCTAAAATTTAATTTTTACGTGATTTTTAAACGGGAAACATTCTCTAAATAAAATTCTGGAAGAAAACCAAAGCTGTCTGAAAAGATCGTAGAGCCCTTGTAAGGATTATGAAAAAAGAGCACAAAACCACGGCACCCAAAATTACAGCAGAGCTTAACAATCATTTGGATAATCCCGTTTCAACAAAACTGTTTGCCGAGAGCTTCACACCGTATTAAAATAAATTTATTTAAAATTTCAAGATGTTTCCATTATTGTGTCCAACTCTTTTAAGACATGCTGCTTGCATAATTAAATTTAATAATTTTCTTTACTTCTACATCAAATTATAAAAGTATTATTCTTATTCTTTTATAGAAGTATTGAGTCTTACTAGCAAAAATATGCTCCTTCCGGTCCAATATTATTTTTACTATCTAATTTACATACGTGTTTACGGTTTTTGAACATACTATGTTAATTATAATGGCAAAATAAAACCATTACGATGCAATGCTGACAGAAGAGAGTCACTCTTTCTCGAAATGTATAAAATAAGTTTGATCTACATAAATGTAAGTGTTTCGATCCAAGATCTAAAAATCTGGGATTGTTGCTAGTCTTTCTCTGCACTGTCGTTATTTTCATGGTAGGTGCTCGACTGAGCTCTAATATACAACATACAACAGCAACACGTCTAACTACAACATTGTAAATTTAAAAAAATGTCTCCCTCTGTGTACCTAAAACTAAACAGAACTTCCATGAACAAAGTTTCTTTCCAAGAACTATCCGTTTGTGGGACAATAGTACAGGGCTACTGGATATAATGTTACAATATCAGCAGCAGTTGTGTGTGATGCAAATATGTATATTGGCGTTTGTGTAGTACGTAACAATATATACAAAAATAATTATTTTATATAGCTCAAATCGATTCTCATGAGAAGCAATTAGAAAAGCAAAATGAAGCTCAATATTCAAACCTTTAAAAGTTATTTTGATTTTTTTTTTCAATTGCAATAGAGCTGTGAATAAATAAAATGACAGAGTTATATCATACAATGATTTAATTTCAGTTTCGAAGCAAAATAAAATCTTACATGTTTCTGGGGGAAATTCCCCAATTACCAAGCTACCATATGAACATCACGTCTTCGCAGATAATAAAAATAAAAATAATAAAAATAAAAATAAAAATAATAAAAAAAATAATAATAAAAATAATAAAAAAAATAATAATAAAAATAAAAAAAATAATAATAAAAATAAAAAAAATAATAATAAAAAAAAAAAAATAATAATAAAAAATAAAAAAAATAATAATAAAAAAAAAAAATAATAAAAATAAAAAAAATAAAAAAAATAAAAAAAAAAAAATAATAATAATAATAATAGTAGTAGTAGTAGTAGTAGTCAGATGAAAACTTCATAAAATCCAGGTAAAAAAACTTTCAGATAAACATCAGAATCGTCAAGAGCGATATAGAGGTAATACTAACCACAACTTGATACTAAAAAAACAAAAAACAATAAAAAATCAAATGTCCAGAAAAATCTCGGGTGCACACCAAAGCTTTTCTTGAAAAAGACTTTCAATTAGCTCTATCCGGTATTGTCTGGGATGCAATAACTTCTTTTATTTTTCAATTAGTTTTATTTGTTTGCATATTTTTAAAACTTAAGGTAGACAGCTCCTATTATATTCTTCGATTTAAAATGAGTTTTTCCCTTTGCTGATTTTTATTTTTAAGTGATTATTTAAACATGTATCATATTAGGAGTCGGCTGGACCGGACTAAATAATAATAAAAAATAATTGTAGCGCCGTACGTCATTATATTGCTAATAACACGGTACAAATGGAAATTGGCTAGTCAGAAGCAAACTTTGATTTGTCAGCTAAAAATCTTATTGGGTCCAACAGGATAACTTTATATGTCAGATAGCTGTACGCACAGTATATTGGGTACTATTGGATTAATACTAATTAACATTAAGTTGCTCATCTATTTATTACGATAGTGCTATTATTATCATGATAGATAACACAAATTATATTTTACCGAGTTCATTTGATTACATAAAAGCATGTTTTTCAAGGAGAGAACACATTGCAAGCGTCTGTAAGATGGGGTAATGTTAACATTTATCAATATTCTGACACGTCCATACAGAACTCCAGCTGCTCTCTCCTCGGCGAAGACTGTTTATATTTCAGTTCTTTGTGCTGCACATGCAAAAAGTCTTTCTTCTCATTTTTTTTATTATTTAGATTAAATTACAAGATTACAATTTGAACTTCTTTATCGTAAAGGTAAGCAGACTTCCCAACCTTCAAAAGCGAGAACTATTTTGCTCGTCTTGATGGGGTTCAAAGCCTGTGCCCACACAAAGGGGTTTTCCCCCATCCTCCCCTTCGAAAAATGTATACACATACACGTTTACATCGAATATCTTAGCAACATTTGTTGGGTCTTTTATAGGTGTAGAAGAACAACGCAATCAATGCAAAAAAATCTTCCAGTCATACGCAGTGTGCGCGCACGCATTTGACATACTTTTGTGAGTTTTGTTTAAACATGAGTCGGCTTATGGTTAGGCTGTACAAAATGCAGAATAAACGCCACCGTGAAACGCATCGCGGAATGGGGGACAGTTTTCCGTCTCAGTTTATGTGGAAGCAAATACTCAATGGTATGAATGGATTCCATTCTCTTGAGTAAGTAATTAAACTTCTTTTTTTTTTTACTACAACCCGCATATTGTCTATTTTTGTGCTGTTTTATTTCATTTTTATTTTTTTGTGTGGTGGTCTATTTTTGCGGACGGGGATCTACAGAATATTACATTTTTTTTCAGAAGATGGGAAAGGTCGTGGAAACTAGTAGTTTGTAATAATGATGGTGATGACGCGAAGTGTGAGGAAAAGGAAATGTATTCTAAAATCCTGCCGGAAGTATAAAACAGTTTAGAAGAGATAGCTGGTTTTAAAGAGATGCATCAGTCAACGCAGCTGGCCATTGCTGGCGTTGGAGTTAAGTTTGGGGAAAATAAATAGTAGATTAGAAGTTTTAAATGATGGAACTCTTAAATGAATGTACATCTGCGAACTGCACACTAAACAGATTTTTATAATGTATAAAAAATGTTAAACCATTTAAACGATAAGATATAAAGAAAAGTAGAGAAAGCGGAGAGAGAGAGAGACAAAAAGGAGAAAGCGGGAGAGAGAGAGACAAAAAGGAGAAAGCGGGAGAGAGAGAGACAAAAAGGAGAAAGCGGGAGAGAGAGAGAGACAAAAAGGAGAAAGCGGGAGAGAGAGAGAGAGACAAAAAGGAGAAAGCGGGAGAGAGAGAGAGACAAAAAGGAGAAAGCGGGAGAGAGAGAGAGACAAAAAGGAGAAAGCGGGAGAGAGAGAGAGACAAAAAGGAGAAAGCGGGAGAGAGAGAGAGACAAAAAGGAGAAAGCGGGAGAGAGAGAGAGACAAAAAGGAGAAAGCGGGAGAGAGAGAGAGACAAAAAGGAGAAAGCGGGAGAGAGAGAGAGACAAAAAGGAGAAAGCGGGAGAGAGAGAGAGACAAAAAGGAGAAAGCGGGAGAGAGAGAGAGACAAAAAGGAGAAAGCGGGAGAGAGAGAGAGAGACAAAAAGGAGAAAGCGGGAGAGAGTAGGACAAAAAAGAGAAAGCGGGAGAGAGTAGGACAAAAAAGAGAAAGCGGGAGAGAGAGAGAGAGAGACAGAGAGAGACAAAAAGGAGAAAGCGGGAGAGAGAGAGAGACAAAAAGGAGAAAGCGGGGGAGAGAGAGAGAGACAAAAAGGAGAAAGCGGGGGAGAGAGAGAGACAAAAAAGAGAAAGCGGGAGAGAGAGAGAGAGAGACAAAAAGGAGAAAGCGGGAGAGAGAGAGAGAGAGAGAGAAACACAGTAGAGAGGGGGGGAGACAAAAAGCAAAGATAGGAAAAGGGCTGTATACAGCAAAGATAGAAGCAAAATGGAAAAGGCACGAAAGTGATAGGTGAAAAGAAAGAAAAAGGAAGCAAAAGAAAGGAGAAAGGGAGGAGGGGGGCATCAACATCGATTGGTAAAACGCAACATATTACTTAAAGGTCGAGGAGGATGGAAAGACGGAGGATAGGGAGCACCATCCATACCTTTACTGGAATGGTACGGAGAGCACTGGAACCATGAGAAGGCTGATTGCCATTCAAATTCCAGAGAAAGCCAACGGCGGCAATCAACGAAGAAATCAATGACAAACAGTTATTGCGAAAACGCAAAATTATTTGCAACGGTTATCGAAAGAAGCGGAGAGATTTGTTGTCACTAAATCTCCAGGAAACACCCCCCTTTTTGGTAATGACTCGTGTGGGAACTCCTAACAAGTAAATAATCTATAAATGTGGGTCATTTATCGCACTAACAGTGAGATTAAAACGTCAACTGATCAAATGTATGCGATTGTCATCATAACCTTACCTAATTTGCATATTGCTTTGCAAAAGGACATTTCATTGATTCCCTATTCGTTCTTATTATTTTCTCATTTCAACGACCGTTTTCGTTTTATTACAACACATAATTCTATTGTTTTATATCGTGGATAGAAACTTATCATTCTGGGTGAAAAATGTCTTTCCAGTTTTTTTTTCCGGTCAATTAACTTCTGGGTGTTGGGATCCCGTTTTAGATTACATTACAAAATTAAATTCCACCATAATGCGTTTCGGTTTATTCAAAATCAAGTCAGCCATTTTATTCTTTTTTTAGATTGTAAAAACAAAGCTCCCACGCAAACACACAGCGCCCAAGAAGACCAATCAGTGATTACAACATAAACATTTTTCAGATATGTTTATATCATAAATAAGGACTTAGTAGTTTAGGTAAAAAGTGTCCTTATTTACTTGCCTCCCCGCGAGGGCAGAGTTAGTCACAAGGTTGTTTTTTTAATGTGGGGAAAATCCAGCTCCCCAAAACAGGGACTCTGGATTAGGATAAAAAGAAAACTTACCTCAGTCTATAAGGATTTCTCCTTCACTGACAGTAAAGTAAACAGTAACGATCAAGTGTAACATCAGAACATATACTACACTTTGCGCCTAGCCAAAAGACCAAGTAGGTGAAAAGTGTCTTCTCGGTCAATTTACTTTCGAGTGTTGTGACTTTTTGATTTCCGGGCAATGCCATGAGACATGGGTGCCGCTCGTCATAACAATAAAGTGTGCATCATAGAGAGGGGGAGAGAGGTGAAAGGGGAGAATAAAAGAAAAAAGAAAGGATGAAAAAGACCGCAAAAAAGATCAAAGAAGAAGAGACATTCATTTTCCTTAGTATATTCTGATGATTTTCTTGATTCCATCAAAACATCAAAGACGTCAAAAGAAAAGGTTTTACAAGTTGCACAGATAAGATTCGAGAATAATGTCTAAAAGTTAACATCGCTTTAACAAATCATAAAAGTTGTCATTCGAGTGGAAACGCCAGGTCAAAGGAATTTCAACAACCCATGTAGAAGAAGGAAAACCGTTTGTGTTAAGATACAAGAAACAAAAATGGGTTTTTATTTATTTATAGAAAGTTAAAAAAAAACATTAATAGTTCGTTCATTTGTGAAGTACAGAGTTTCAGCTGACATGGGTAAAATGTAAGTGGGATGAAAAAGGGGGTTAGAGAGAGAAATGGAAAGGGAGAGAGAGAGAGAGAGAGAAATGGAAAGAGAGAGGGAGAGAAATGGAAAGGGAGAGGGAGAGAAATGGAAAGGGAGAGGGAGAGATATGGAAAGGGAGAGGGAGAGAAATGGAACGAGAGAGAGAGGGGGAGAGAAATGGAAAGAAAGAGAGGGGGAGAGAAATGGAAAGAGAGAGAGGGGGAGAGAAATGGAAAGAAGAGAGAGGGGGAGAGAAATGGAAAGAAGAGAGAGGGGGAGAGAAATTGAAAGAAGAGAGAGGGAGATAAAGAGAGAGAGAGGGAGAGAAATGGATAGAGAGAGAGAGAGGGAGAGAAATGGATAGAGAGAGAGAGAGGGAGAGAAATGGATAGAGAGAGAGAGAGGGAGATAAATGGATAGAGAGAGAGAGAGGGAGATAAATGGATAGAGAGAGAGGGAGATAAATGGATAGAGAGAGAGGGAGAGAAATGGATAGAGAGAGGGAGAGAAATGGATAGAGAGAGGGAGAGAGAGGGTGAGAAAGAGAGAGAGAGAAAGAGAGAGTAAGAAAGTGATAGAGAGAGAGAGAGTAAGAAATTGATAGTGAGAGAGAGAGAGTAAGAAATTGATAGTGAGAGAGAGATCAGGATTGAATATTAAAATCGGTAAATCCGATTGAAAATAAAAATTTTAGCCAATATATCTAACGAAACAGATTATTTTATCTACCTTTTAAAAAATCCATTGCGGTCAGGGAAATAGGGGAAATCTAACTGTACTGATATACTTAAATTTACGGTTTTAAATAATTTTAGACTTATTCTTATTATAGTTTATTTAAAAAATAGAAATAAACTTTAAAATGTTCATATTTTGCGAAAATAACAATATAAAATTAGATTTGTACGATTTGAAAACCGTGATATAGTGAAACAGCGAAAAGTGAAGCGCAACACCTCTATATATAAATTTAGGTTGTGTATATGTTGCTATATACAGGATTCACTTCTAAACCAATTAACTGGTCATTATGAATTTTGAAATATAGCTGCTAGGCGACATGGTGGGTAATGTGGACTATAGTTTCATTTAGTTTTATGCAAAAAGGGAAGCCCTTCATGAAAATTCAAATGCCTCCAATTTTTGTGAAATTTTAACGATAGGTTAGACATTAATAAATAAATATTCCAAAATTTCAGTTTTCTGGAGTATTTTTTAAGGGTTTTTAGGAGAAGGCATAAAGAATCTCCCATTTGAAACTTCAAATATTTCAGATTTGTATCGAATTTGATCCATAGTTATTAGACACCAATTAATCAAGATTCCCTGAACTTAAACTTATGCCTTAAATTTTAGACATTTTCTACAATCAAAATCATGCAATGGATTTTGATCAAAATTGGAATAAGGATTCTAAACATAAGATTTAGTAACATTATATCTTCGCAAGGGGACATAAAAGTGGTGCAAAACTGTTCTGTTCGAAAAATTAATTTTACCCGTCTTGTGACGTGTATTCTAGTATAAATATATAAACACACACAAGAAAGGGATACACTTGTGACCCATCACAATAAAAAAAAACATTACTGGTTTGAACTGTTTATATGATTTCCTTTGTATCCTAATTATATAATTATAATCTATTAATATTGCTATCATTTATTATGTTGTCTCCTTATGTCCCTTTGTTATTCACGATGAATTCACGACCAAGTTGTGTAATTAACTACAAACAACCGCCTCTGAAATAATGATTAAAAACTAGTTGATCTATGTTTTCAGCTCAGAATAAAATGACCCTGAAAGATAACCAGATGTGGTCGCTAGAAAACAATTAAAAAATAAATAAAACAAAGATACGAAGTGTGTGTGTGTGTGGGGGGGGTATTTATGAAGGCTGATAGCGATGCAGAAAACCGGAATGGTGAAAGCGATTATGAACAAAAACAAACAATGAAAGACAATATTTGAGGTATAAATCTTCACAATTATCGATTTCTTTTTTCAATAGATCTTTCACATATATCAGTAAATATGAGACTTACTGCTAAAATATTAATAAAAAATAAAATCCGGGATGATGGAATATCTTTTGATAATTACGGAAGAACTCTCCCTTTCTCAAAACAAAAAAATACAAAAATATTTTTTGAGAAATTATAAAATCTGTTAAGTTTTAAATTTGAAAAAAAAAAAAAAAGACGTTATAAGGCTAGAAATGCAATATTTTTTATTAAAAATGCAAATATTTTGTAACTTTAGTCTTAAATTTTTCAGGTAACTTACCCATCTTCAGAGACCAGATGTGTTTCATATTAGTAAAAATATTACCTTTTTTTTTATTTTTTACATTAAATAAACAATATTTTAAATGTAACCTAGTTATATTGTTAATTTCCTAGTTTTACGAGAGGAATACCAAGATTGGTGTTGGGCATTATTACAAAATAACTTATTTTATACTAAAATCAAGAGTGATGTCATTTTCTTGAATACAATCACTACTAGTTGATGCTAATTATTATCCTAATTAAGACACCAAAATTCAACATGGCGACCTGTCTTACCCTCAAATTTACGTAAGGACGGATAACTCTAGTTACTTCCGGCATGGACATATATTTTTTCCATGATAATTTCCTAGTTTATTGTGCAATACTATGGACTGCTCCCTCCACAGCTGGGACTACCGGAAAGTAAATGACAATACAAAAGAATTTGATAACACAAAAGTGGTGAAGAAGTGAATGACAATATGGAAGTAATACGGAAGTAAATAGCAATATGGGAGTGACAGATCCATTGTTGTACAGATGAAGTGATGCCATGAACCGAGGAAGGGTAGAGAATTCAGAAGGAAGTATTTATTTCTGGTCGAGGTAAGTTGAGATTAATTGGGGAGACCGGACGTATCGGATTACCAGTAGAAATATATTTTTTGAGGACATTGACCGTCGACAGGAGACAAGTTAGTTGGTTTAGCAGACGAGTTCAATGGTCTCGACAAGCAGATGGATTTGTGAGATTTCAGTTGTCTTAGTTGATATCCTGGACTTGAGAGATGAGAGTCTTAGCTCAGAAGAGGGACACTAACGACAGGGCCCTAACACACACACACACATACGCATGTTCAACAAGACGAGTTTTTTTTTACAAACGAATCACCACTTATTAAGGCTCACAGGCCACTCGAGGATAAAGGTAATACAATGTGTGTGTTGTTACTTACTTTGAATACAAATTGTTAACTGTGCCTTTGTGCGTTCAGCAATCGTCAATACTAGAATCTTGGGACACTAAAGATTATGGCAGATTCATCGGCCAATTCCCCACCGAAACAAAGACCCTGATTCGGCTAATGGAAAGGATCCTCACAAAGATATCCAGACATAAGTTGTCTGTCATATTCAACGATATTTGTCTTAAAGAGAAAATGCTGCCTAATATATATATATATATATATATATATATATATATATATATATATATAATCTAGGAAAGGTAAACATCCTAAGAATTTCAACTGGGCTTATAAAAAGTGCTCAATATCAAATAGAGCTTTTATATATATGATCATTTTTACTTATACAGACATTTACAAAATCTGCGACACTGGCATGTCGATGTTATCAATTAACAGCTGTTAAAAACTGAGATCTCATCAGGCAGAGTTAAAATCCGATCTTTACCTCAGATCATATTTGGGAAGAATTAAATGGGGGAGAAAAGAAAACCACATAACTTTCCAAATTTTAAATTTCTTTTTCTCTCCCATTTCATTCTTCCCAAATATAATATGAGGTAAAGATCGGATTTTAACTGCCTGATGAGATCTCAGTTTCTAACAGCTGTTGATCGATAACATCGACATGCCAGTGTCACAGATTTTGTACATGTCTGTATAAATAAAAATGATCATATATATATATATATATATATATATATATATATTACATACTTTCAGTTATCAGTATCATAAAAGTTATAAATCAATGAATAACCCATTTAAATATGGTAGAATTTCACCCACTATAAGTGTCAGATTTGATAGCTCAGTTGGAATGGTACCGGCACTAACTACTGGGGTCTGGGTTTCGAATCTCGCTGTGCATAGCCACACTGATGCATTTGGAGACAACGAAACACGTGTCTGGAGATATATATATATATATATATATATCAGCTCAATATAATATATATGAGGGGGTAAATGTGAAATAAAAAATCAGTTTATGGAACAGTGAATAAGCGTCCTTATTTCTACCTTGTTTATCCACTATTCCATAAACTGATTATACACACACACATATATTATTATATATATATATATATGTGTGTGTATTACCAAGTCGGCAGTAACCAAAGTCATCCGCCCCTACATACTTGACAGGCTGCAATGTAGAATTTCGGGGGGGGGGGGGGTATTATTATGGCAATAATCAGCATCAGCTAATATGTGTTAAGTAGTTTTTACTCAAGCAAATAACATAAATAATGCTATTAGTAGAACATAAATTGTTTTGAAGTAATGTCCAACGTCCGGAACAAACAAAAAATCCTTAATTTCCTCCCTTAAACTAGTAAACGACGGTTATATTTAAATATTGAAAACAAATCAGGCATGAAACTTACATTCAAGTAAGGTGGAATAAATGTGGATACTGTCAAGATTCAAGATATCGGTGGCCTCATTAATAACTACGAGAATTACTTTATTCGTTGCCTGCTGTGTTAAACGTTGACACACGAAAATCGGAGATTGTGTAAGTGACAACGACGCTATATTATTGCATAAATCTATCAATTCTGTCATTTGCAAACAATAAAGAAAAATGCTATTTTAATGTTGGAGGCTTCAATTGTTAGATAACAACTTTAGCCGAAGATATGTTCGTTTAACTTACTAGCAAATAATACCCGCCCTTAGGGCAGCAAACGATCTAACTGTAGCCTTATATACAGAAAAATAAAGACACCATGTTCTTTTCACATTTTCGTAATTTGAAGAAAAACAACAAAAAAGGTGATTGACAGGGTGTTATTTGATATATTCCAATGTTGAGATTTAATTTTGTATAATTATAAAAATAAAATCTCCGTAATGAAATGAATAGACGAAAAATCGGGGCGATTGTCAAGAATAACCAACAGAAAAAAAGGGGTGAAAAAAAACAAAAAAACAAATAATAAACAAATAACTATTACCAAAAGCAATAAAGTTACTTTTCTACATATCTGCCTATTTTTTATATTTTAAAGTATTTTAAAGCTTTTTTATTGTATTTTAATGACGTGTCCAAATCCGATAGCGGTACAGTTCCATTTACAAAATGGCGTAAGCGGATGTGCTCGAAGTTTTTTGTTGTTGTTGTTTTAGGGGGTTAAAAAACAAACAAATAGTAAACAAATAACTGTCCCAAACGCCGTAAAATTTACTTTTCTATCTAATTGAAAGGAGAAAAATGAAATAAAAATCATCAGACTTCGTAGACGGTCGGCGAACGACTATCAGCCGTCTTTGTTTTTCAGTCTAACGTAATATATTTAAATAAAAAAAGATAACACTTTAAAATACCTTTAAACAAAGGAATAGGCAGGTAGATAGAAACGTAACTTTTATTGCTTTTGGTAACAGTTATTTGTTAACTATTGATTTTTTTCGCACCTTTTCTTTCTGTTGGTTATTCTTGACAATCGCCAAAAGCAGAACGTCAATTGATCGAATAAAATAATTATATATTCCCGAGTAATTTAAAATGGTTATGTTGTGTTTTTGCCTCTATATAAAAGACAAAGAAAAAACTTAGTGACGATTTTTGTTTTTAAATATGAATTTATTTTTTATTTTTTGTAATTTAAAAAGCTGAATGGGATAGGGGACTTTTATTTATTTATTTATTTATTCATTATAGCAAATGTAATGATATTCATGATCGTCGACAACAAATTCAGTTTTAAATATAAAGTATATATTTAATTATTAAAAGTAAAACTTTGCTAGTTACTGCATTCAATGCGGAATTTATTTTGTTTAAACAGATTATTCCAAGGTAATCAAAGTTGTTGGTTCGTGTAAAAATACGCATGCGTATACGTGACCGGAAATTATTATTCGAATTTTAAAATAATTATTGTGAATGTTAAACGTTTTTCATAAAATCGTTGTAATTGATATTACTACTACCAATAATAATATGAACAGAACTTTTGCATGTGTGGATAAGAAAATAAAACAAAAATAGAAATGAATTGTGCAGAATATTAATTTATTAGAGGGTGTTTATAAAATTATTACGCAAATGAAGAATCTAGATGAGTGTATTTTGGCAATGTTCCATTGGGTATATATAACGCATTTTAAAATATATAAATGTATCATAGAACTAAATAAGCCTAACATGTTTTGATGTAAATATAGTTAGGATAAATTGAAAAAATATTTCGCTTTTATTCATTTTAGGTAGATATAATCCGAGTTATTCAGAAAAACATTCCATATTTCATCCAAAAAAGACTTGTTTTGGATGAAATTTATTTCTGAATAACTAGGCTAATATGTTAAATTAAGAGCCTTAGTCGTATTATACACAATTGACCTACTACATAAGCCTTTGTATGAATCTCTTATATATACATATATATATATATATATATATACATAGGATGGCTTTGCCAGATCGCTACCACTCTGAAAAGTTCTCCACTTAAAATACATGAAACAAAAATAAAAATAATAAAAATTGTATTGTTGTAAACTTGAAACAAACAAAATACGACCGTAAAAATAAGAAACCAATCAGTCAGTTCTTCCAAAGAATACTCGCGAAAGGAAGACTGTTGAGTTGGGGTTAGCTAAATAACCCACTACTTCATTCATTGTAAAATAATTGAAAGCAAGAAGTGAAATGAGAAATTATATCAAATGAAGGACATAAAATACACGTGTGAATTGATCAAAGTTATTTCTGGAACTCACAATGCAAAACAATATTGGCGCGAAAAACACGCTGGGCAGAAATGGCTCCTGATATTATCCATATCCAGTAGTCAATAACAACTTTTTTAAAAATGTCAATATGTCAACACCTACTCTCAAGTTGTAGTTTACTGTCATATTCCAAAATATGGTCAACAGGGTAGATAACTCTTTTTGATCCCTTACTTTTTCCTTCCCTTATTTTTCAACCTCTTATAATACAAAACTTAAGTTTAATTTTGTTTACTGGGTTTGTAAACATGTCAACAATACTGTCATTTGAGGGTATATAATGTAAATATACATTATTATTTTGAATTTGAGATCTTATATATGATATTTTACATCAATATGCTTAGATCTTTGATGATGAATAAGAATTTTTGCTAATGCTATAGCGCCTTGATTATCCGCATATATATTTACTTCAATACCACTCATATCTTGATATAGTTGCTTTAGAAAATTTGCTTCCTGCATTATATTACACAGCCATATATTCAGCTTCAAATGTCGACAAAGTGGCAGTCGTCCGCTTTCTAGATTTCCATGATATCAATGGACCACCATTATTTAATTGGTAGCAATATCAAGAAATACTTATTCTATCTTCTGAATTTGCCGAATCAAAATCGCAAATACCAATTAAATTCAAATTATTTTCAGATTTCTTAAAGGTTAGACCATAATTAAGAGTTCTTTTAATATACGTCAAAATAAATCTACTTAGATTCAAATGTGCATTTGTAGGTTTTGACAAATACTGAGACAACATGGTAACTACATAACATAAGTCAGGTCTCGTGCAAGTCATTTCACGAATTAAACTAGCAATTATTTCTTAATAATCTGTTATTTGATAATTCTTTTGAATCTGTACTACTCTTATTAGCACTTAGGTCACATGATATAGCTTTTGGGTTACAATCGTTCATTCCAAATCTGTTTAAAACTCTTTGTAAGTATTTTGTTGGACTCATTTTAATAGTACCATTATTAAATTCAAATTGTATTCCCCAAAAATAAGATAATTGACCAAAGTCTTTCATTTATAAATTTTGGGATAGGTTACTTTTTATATCTTTCACACTTTCTAAACCTAGAGATGCGATGATTAGATCATCCACCCAAGTTATTATAATTATTTTTGAATCATTATAATTTGTCCTATACACACAATAATCATTTAATGACTGTTTGAAATCTTGGCCTGTTAAAAATTTATGCATCGCTTTGTTTAAGTCCATATTAAGATTTTTTTTAATTTACAAACAAGCTTCTCACAATTTTTAGTTGTTCGTACAAAACCTTTTGGCTGGTCAGTATATACTTCACAGTCAATATTAGCATTAAGGTATGATGTTTTAAAGTCCATCTGATGTGCAATTAAATCATTTATTACTGCTATTTGCATCAACATTCTGATAGATGTGATTGTAACTGCAGGAGAAAATGTTTCTTGATAATCTATATTTTGTATCTGGGAAAATCCGTTAGCTACATATCTAGCTTTAAATTGTTCCTCATTGGTCGGTTCTAACTTCACTGCATAAACACATCTGCCTCCAATAATTTTCTTGTCCTAAGGAACAGGGGTAAGTTCGTAAGTATTGTTTCCCTTAAGAGCATCTATTTCCTCACTCATGGCTCTTTCCCATTTCAATTTTTCGCTAGATGTCACAATAGTCGATAGATCCTGACAATTCGGACATAGCCAATTATTCTAACACAATCATTTAGATATTTAGGTTTGTTGATTTTTCGTTGAGAACATCTTTTCCCATTTTCATCTGCATTTGATGCTTCATATTTTACATCTGTATTTGATGCTTCATATTTTTCATCTGCATTTGATGCTTCATATTTTTCATCTGCATTTGATGCTTCATATTTTTCATCTGCATTTGATGCTTCATATTTTTCATCTGCATTTGATGCTTCATATTTTTCATCTGCATTTGATGCTTCATATTTTTCATCTGCATTTGATGCTTCATATTTTTCATCTGCATTTGATGCTTCATATTTTTCATCTGCATTTGATGCTTCATATTTTACATCTGTATTTGATGCTTCATATTTTTCATCTGCATTTGATGCTTCATATTTTTCATCTGCATTTGATGCTTCATATTTTTCATCTGCATTTGATGCTTCATATTTTTCATCTGCATTTGATGCTTCATATTTTTCATCTGCATTTGATGCTTCATATTTTTCATCTGCATTTTATGCTTCATATTTTTCATCTGCATTTGATGCTTCATATTTTTCATCTGCATTTGATGCTTCATATTTTACATCTGCATTTGATGCTTCATATTTTACATCTGTATTTGATGCTTCATATTTTACATCTGCATTTGATGCTTCATATTTTTCATCTGCATTTGATGCTTCATATTTTACATCTGCATTTGATGCTTCATATTTTTCATCTGCATTTGATGCTTCATATTTTTCATCTGCATTTGATGCTTCATATTTTTCATCTGCATTTGATGCTTCATATTTTTCATCTGCATTTGATGCTTCATATTTTTCATCTGCATTTGATGCTTCATATTTTTCATCTGCATTTGATGCTTCATATTTTACATCTGTATTTGATGCTTCATATTTTACATCTGCATTTGATGCTTCATATTTTACATCTGTATTTGATGCTTCATATTTTTCATCTGTATTTGATGCTTCATATTTTACATCTGTATTTGATGCTTCATATTTTACATCTGCATTTGATGCTTCATATTTTTCATCTGGTTCTTCTGTGTTATATTCTTCTGGCCGAGTTGTTTGTTCTCTGGGATAATCAAAGGAATTATTCTCGTCTTTCTCTGTCTCTGGTTATTGAGAGTCATGAAAGAGTACACATCTTATTCTCTTGATCTCTCTTCTATCTAGAAAGTAAATGAAATAGGCTGAACTTCCAACATCATATCCAACGAAAATTCCTTGTTCACTTCTTGGATCTAATTTTGAATGTAAGCAAAGCATGTAGTGCCAAAAGTATGCATATTACTTATATCAGGTTTTTGGTTTGTGAACATTTCGAAAGAAGTTTTTCCAGTTCTTCTGTCAAAACATCTATTCCTGATGTAGGCTTATAGTTCCATAAATCTTTTGGTAACTTGTATTAACAAACATCTCTCCATTTCAAAAAGTGATCTCCATGACATCTCAGCAGTACCGTTTTGATGTGACGAATAAGGCGCTGAAAATTCTTGTCTTATTTTACTTTTTGTACATAGGTTTTTAAATAAAGAGCAAATAAATTCCGTTCCGTTATCTGTTTTTAGTCTTTTGACCAATTCATAGGTTGCTATATCGGCCAAAAATCTTTGCGTAGCATCTGCTGCTTGCGATTTATTTTTAAGAAAATAAATGTTAATAAGTCCCGAGTAATCATTGACAAATGTTATTACATATTTCGATTCGTTTACTGAAGTTGGTTCAATTGGACCTGCTAAATCACAATGGATTAAATCAAGTCTTTCTTTTTCCTTTTTGTTTGCTTTTCTATTTTTATATTGACACATTTTCCCTTTTGCACATACATCATAATTAAATTTATTTTTATTACTTATTTTAATGTCTTTAACAGCTCGTTCCAAATTCAAAATGTCTTTTTTATTGCAGTGTCCTAAAATATCATGCCATCCCTTCAGTGAATGTGTTTGTTCTGTTCTGATACTGTTGAGAAAATACAGTTTCCCTCGCTTATTAATGTTACAAGTGCTTCCATCCGGGGTCTTCAATTTTGCGCGATTCTTTGAAAAATAGATTGAAGCGCCATTTTCTGTTTCTAATTGAACACAGTAAATATTTTGTCTGTAAGATGGAACATATAATATATTTCATAAAATTACTTTACATTTATTATTATTGTCGTCTCTGAGGTAAATTTCAGCGTCGCTTTTAGCGTGGACTATGCCGGTACTACGACTTCCATCAGCTAATTCAATAGTCCGTTTTGATTTATCAAAATTTTTATTTGATCGAATAAATTTAGATTTATCCTTAATTATGTGGGCGGTAAGCAAATCAAACATGTTCATTTTATAAAGGTTTTCAGTAGTACTTAGTTCAAATGAGTTTGTGTCACTTGTGTCTTTCAGCACTTTAGCTGAGTTATTTCCTTTTCTGCAATAATCTGTGTCGTGCGTTCCAGCTTTGCAATTTTCACACCGTCGTCATTTAAATGTAGACGTGTGTTTATTTCTGCATTCAAAACTTTTATGTCCTGCTTTTCCGCAGTTATAACATCGTACAACTCTTTCGTTTTTAGATTGTACGGATATCCTCATCGTGTGATCATCACGTGTTTGTTTCGACATTTTTCTGTTCCCTTGTAGCTTCTAAGGGAAGATTTATAAAAAAATTTAAAAAAAAAAAAAAAAATCGCTGAATTTCAACTCTTTTTGTTGGGGTATTACTGTAGAAAAGGCTTGAAAGTCTTCTGGTAGCCCCTTTAAGAGCATTGCGATTAACAAGTTGTCCGTTATCATTTTATCGGTTGTTTTGAGAGATGATGTTGCATTTTCAGCTCTTATGATGTAATCCGTGACGGTTTCATTTTTAATGTTGTCAGTTCTGTATATAACGCGATAATTCTAGGTTTACCGTTTCCAATGTAATGGTTTCTTAGTATTCTCATCGCTTGTTTTCCGCCATTTCTTGCGTCTGGTAGTATCAATGACAAGCTTTTGACGTTAAAGAACTATTGGTTGGATTAAACATGAAATTCGCTGAAATCGATTGGAAATTAAATTTTTATCAATACAGACCAATATTTTCCTTATGAGACTGACGAAACAGATTTTTTTCATGTAAGAAAAAAAATAAAGCTATTGATCAGGAAAATACGGGGGAGGGTACAAGTTTGACGCCGTACCAGTCAGACATATTTCACGGTCGTAGTCCTATAGACCCATTTCTGGTAAAAGTCACCGAGATTCCCAGACTATCCCACACACATGTAAATAAGATATACTTATACATTGCTCATGCATCTTCCTCTATCTTTCGACCCTGACAATACATGTTCTTTATCGATTGTGTTGGGATATTAATGTAGGCTTTCCTTCAGTAATTACGGCTGTAATTTTTACCTGTTTATGTATTATGTTTGTATATCACTCTTACGTTTGTTTTCGACAAACTGTCTATAGTTTATCTTCCCACGTACCTGGAGCTAAACGGAACTTCCGTGAGTAGAGTTTATTTCCAAGAACTGCTCGTCTGTGGAACGCAATACCACAAGACTTCTTCCCAGTTGACTACAGCGTAGTCGTTTTTACGTCCAATGCTAACAAATTCTTGCAGAATCGCCCTCTTAAATAATAATATTCAGCCCAGATCCAACCATCGTCAGGTGGATGGTGAGACAAACACCTTGAGGATTCCAATCCTCAAGGTGTTTGCCTCACCATCCACCTGACACAAACCATTAACCCGTGTCTCCGATTAGCCTTTAGACCTTGGTGAGCGATGACTCATTAGTAAAGAAAAAAAATTGTATGTGTAAATATTCAACTGTTTCTTAACATCCATCCACACCCTTTTTTTTTTTTTTTTTATTTCGACCCTGGTGTGTACTCAATAAAATTTTAAAAAATGCCGACCGCTAGTCTGTGTTATACAAACACGTCGTCGCTAAAAAAAAAAATATATAAAAAAATCTCATACACATTTGAATTTTTTTTTTAGCAAAAATATAAAATAAAATTCCTTGATTAAAAGATTCAGTTGTTGCAATATCTCTTCCAGATCCAGTTTTCGTCGGCCTTTTAGCCAGGATCAAAGTGTAGTATCTGTTCCGATGGATACTGCACCTCATAGACTGGTATTGTCTTGGCCTTCGGGGCTTGATTTACGCCGGTCTATGGGTCTGTCCTGTGCAGTACTAGGAGGTCCACCCTCCCAGGCTTTGCCTCCCCTCTTTGGGGAGGAGTAAGGCACCCCTACCGGGGAATGCCGACGAGGCTGCCCAGGCATTTTTTGTAGGCCAGAGTGCTCAAATTCTCGGGCGCTGGCTTTTCAAATCCCACTTTCCTGACCTTGTGTCACATCTTACCTTGTGGGAGGAAGATAAATAACATGTCTTCCAGATCCAAGAGGATTTATAAAAATAAAAGTATGAACAACACCATAGTTAGAAATCTCCGTACATCACCTCGCATTATTATCTGTAGTAAAGTAGTTCATCCTAATTGTACCAATCTCTCCCTGTAACTGTATCTTTTACTCTTTTTTATTAGTTTCGTAGCTCTACCGTACTGTACAGATACTAACCATATATTTGGCCGAGAACAGTCAAGATAATAAATTAACTAATAAAATAAAAATATATATTGTAGACGGAATGGGCATACTAAAGTGTTTATAAAAACTTCTAACGTAGATCAACGTTTTAATGTGTACTCTGGTTAAATAAATATAAACCAGACGCGTTGAAATTGACCTGTCTATTTGCGGCGACGTTAACGGGGTAACTCCCCCCCCCCCTCTCTCTGAACCGCGAAGGAGTGCCGTGGGGTGTGAAATCTTTCATCTTGCATGTTGCTCTTTCCACCCGATTAAAATAAACATTTGTGTTTCTATTTTACAATGTTTACACGTTTAAGAGTCCTCCTTGAATGCATGGTTTTAGTGCAGGGTCGACAAACTACAGCCCGCAGGCCAAATCAGGCCCAGCCAAACGTTTTTGTTTTTTTTGTACGGATCATGAAAAAGAAACAATAGAAACTGAAAATGCATTATCCGTATTATTGGCAAGAAAAAAAGCAAGTTTTGCAAACAAAACGAAAAAGTCATCATAAACTAGAGTTGCGAAGTCGGAAGGTATAAGATCCGACCCCGACGATTTTTATTCAGACTCTTACACTCTAAAAATTCCGGACTCTTTCTTTTAAACATTAAAAAATCCCGACTCCGACTGATAGCACCTTAACGAGTCAGACTCCTTCCGAAACCTCCGACTCTGAAATCCTGTTTATAACTGTATTTTTCTATATCAAAAAGAGGTACGTGTTTTTGTTTGTTTTTGTGTTTTTTTTCATAAATCAGGTCTTTGAAATACTTCACTTTTTAAGTAAAAGTTTATTTTCTGGTTTTATTTAAACACGAAAAAAAAGTTGAGAATAAAAATAAAAGAAAATAATTAATAAGAAAAAAAAGTGAGAATAAAGAATAAGAAATAAGAACAAAACAATAAGAATATTTTTTTAAAATGATTTTTTTAAAAAATGAGTCAGCACTTATCCTTGAGTGGTTTTTAGCCTTGATAAGAGTTAACGAGATGTCAGTTGAATGATTAAGAATATCACGAGAGGATTGAAAATGATGTATTGAATGAATAAGGATTGAGTACTTATGAGCACGGTTTATGACAAATATTTGTTGACATCGGATTTGAAGACTGCTATGTTGTAGTCTGCGGGGAAGCAGTCCTGTGGTAATGTGTTGCATATATATGAAGTTTTTGAAAATAAACTGTTCATGGAAATTACGCCGGGCGCCAGACACGCGGAGGAAGAAAGGGAACTTCTTTTCAGTTGTGATAGAGATAATAATAAAATAACGATAATAAATAATAGGAATAAAAAGCAAAAATTAATAACATGTCCACATTGATCCGTGGCGCAACGGATAAAAGTGCTAAGAAATAATCT
The DNA here is from genome assembly GCA_963556195.1 of Sepiola atlantica. NCBI lineage: Eukaryota > Metazoa > Mollusca > Cephalopoda > Sepiida > Sepiolidae > Sepiola > Sepiola atlantica. Next base: position 158,614,992 of record OY744517.1, read on the forward strand.
TCTCGGGGGCTGATGGTTCAATTCTCACTACAGGCGATACTATGAATACAATTAAGAATTACTTACGACTTTGACCTGGTCATGGCTGACGGAACGAAGATCGGAGGTTACATCGGCCGAAACGTTGTGAAAACAGTGATTCGAACAAATAAACTAACAAGTATTATTTAGATCATTCTAGGCACTATTCACATCTTGGCTGTTCTATTCACAACGTTTCGGCCGATGTAACCCTCGACCTTCTCCGGGTGCGTCTTATTGACCCCTGGAATCTTTATATCAAACTGGAAACCTGTGCGTAGATTCGATCTGAACCCCCTTTTTATTTAATCCACCGATTAAAATTAGTTTTAAATTAATGTTTTCTTTAATTTACTCTATTCTAATTAAAAGTAAAAAATTTAAAAAGTTTTAAGTAACATACAAAATTATCATATATTTCATTTTTTTTAACGGACAGTAAATATCAATTTGACATATTAAAAAAAAATAAAAAAATTCTTATAATTGTGTGCTAGTGCTTTCCAACTTACTTTCAACTTTTATAATTAATGTCACTTAGAAAAAAATAGTTGTCTTTTTACAGAGGATACTAATACTTCAAGTTAGCTGTTGATTATGCTTGGTAATATGTCATTTACAAACATTGTCTGCCACTACAAATTAAGCCTACATATTTAAATAGAGAATTTATTCTACTTACAAAAATTTTTTTTTTTTAAATATTGTGAAAAAAAAAAGAAAACTCCCGTTTCTCTTACAAACTGTATTTTCCAACTTACTTACAACTTCTATAAGAAAATTCACTTAAGAATAAAAACAGTTATCTTATTTAGATTATAAATAATACTAATACTTCAAATCAGCTGCTGCTGACGTCCTTCAACATATATTGAATTGCGTCGCTTGGTGTTACATGCTAAGAAATAGCTGTTTATACATGTAAATGTTGTACAAAAAGAGTCCAACCAGATTGAGACGAAATTATAAAAAGTCGCGTGACTTGTCTACAATTACGTCCGCAGACAAAAATTCTTTTAATCACCCAAAGCAAAACACGCTTCCTGGGGGCACATATTTTCAATAAAAGGACTCAAAACTGGTTCAGTCGAAGACAGAAGTCGATTTTTAAAAAAAGATGACATAAAACGCTCTCGACCGAGGTGTATATTTCGTTCTTCACTCCCCCCCCCCCAGCTAGCATCTGGGGAAAGGGAAGAACGAAACTTCGATGCTGCACATACCCACACACTGATAAAATAAATCAAACATATCTTACATTGTAGAATGGAGAAAGAAATTTGTCAAAGAAAAACAATTAAACTGTCTGAACTTACACACAAAATGAACATTCATTCATATAATTTTTCATAATCTGTAAGTTTGTAAATGTATAAAAATGTGTTTCGTTAATTCTGTTTTTACATTTTTTCCTTCTCACACATTTTATTATTATGTGTTTGAGTCATGATATTATCTTATCTATACCACGGTTCATGTGACACACCCGAGAGAGAAAGAAAGAGAGATACAGATAGAAAGGGGGTCGAGAGAGGGAGAGAGGGGGGGGGAATTAGATGGAGAGATATAGTGGAGTATTTAGAGAGAGGAGAGAGAGAGGATGCTGGTTTATTTTTATGGATGGACTGGCACTTAAGTGTAGGATAAGAGTCCTCAAGTGCTCTGCTATGATGTGCTTTTCTTCGGCACGTGTTCATCGTTCGATACTCGCCTGAAAGACGTTCTAAAAGGAGAATGACGTATTTGATGACGTCGCGAGCAAAAATAAAAACAACAACAACAAAAATGGTCAGGCGGAGAAATTTCCCTTTCATGCTTTCGAAGATATTTCGATTGCTTGAACGATGGTATAAATACATTTGCATTTAATAATAATGAGCCGTCACTTATGAAGACAAAAAGACACTCGCGGATAAGGGTTAATGAGATGGATAGTGACAGTTGAAAACAACCATTCGATTCCTTTTGTCAGAAACATCGCTCATGCTATGTGAGGACTTGGTGTTTTCTGGGTCGGCAATTGTTTTGATTGGTTGGTATGTGGAGATTTTCAATCCTCTCATAGTATTCATCATCATCATCCAACTAGTAAAAGAGTTCCTTTTGAAATCAATGCTGTTCCCAGGAGGCTTGAGAAGCTGGTGGCAAATGCTGGCACCCATATTGAATTCTAAATAAAAACCCTATGCTATATACTTATCATTTTCATTTCGTGCAAGAATTATATTTCAGTAATAAATTATGTGCATTTAATAATAGCGAGTTACTTTCCACACATCCTGTACATTTTTTCAATTTTCTTCCCAGTCATGGCAGATAGAACGAGAGAATGCTACCCCCGTGGATTTAATAAAGGGTTCCGTTCGAAATTCCGTCCAGATTCCCGAGTTCGACAAAGTACACCTGAAAAAGGTTGGAGGTTACATCGGCCGAAACGTTGTGATGAAAACACCCAAGATGAGAACAGTAGTCCGAATATACCAATTCTACACATTTTTTTCATAGTTCATTTATTTTGGTAAATAAAGTTTCAATGTCGATACTTTTGAACACATATTATAGGTTGAAATACCTATCCTTGAAATGGTACAAGATCATGGCACCAGACAGGGGGCTACTTTGTGGTGATACCAAAATCTATCATGAAACAGCTGCTATATGTATCATTTCATAAACATCTCAGCAAAATCACTATCGAATAAAATGGGCAATCCTCACTTAAACATTTATAAATTAAAAAACAAATGAATATAAAAAAGCATAAGCGTTAAATTACTTCCAAATAAGTCCAGTTTCTTTTAAATCTCGCATCTGAAAGCTCCCAATAGTGTCCATGTAACCCATTCTTTTAAACAGTGATCACGAAACGGGTCAATATTATTAAAAAAAAAATGACATTCACAGTAAGAAGTTTTTTTCCTATATAACGAAAAAAAAACTTTCCTTTCTTCCTCCGTGTGCCTAGCGTCAGGCGGAATTTCCACGAACAGACATTCTTTGCAAGGGACTTCCGTCTGTGGAACACATTACCACGGAACCGCTTCCCTGCAGATTACAATATGGTCGTCTTCAAATCCAACGTTAACAGATTTGTCATGAACTCCATTAACCATTCTCAATCCTCTCACAAAATTATTCATCTCTCAACTGACGATAATTCTATCTCGTTAATCCTTATCCTTGTGTGGCTTTTGATAGGGTATGCGCAGTGTGCGCACAGGCCTTTGACCGATTTTTGTGAGTTGTGTTTAGACATGCATCAGGTTAGAGTTAGGCTGTACAAAATGCAGGATAAAAGCCACTGGAACGCATGGTAGACAGCTATCTGTGTTAGTTTATGTGGAGGCGGGAATTAAAGGAAACGATCTTTTTATGCCAATACTCAATGACATGAATGGATTCCATCCTCTTGAGTAAGTAATAAAAAGGTTTTTATTTGTTTTGTCTACAAAAGATCGGTTTATGGATTTGCAAATGACAATGTTGTGCTATAAAAAAATCTTTGTTCGTTTGTATTTTTTGTGACAAAATTATTTGCAAAAAGTCCATTGTTTGTTTGTACGTTTGTTGATTCGTTAGCAATTTGAGAGATATTCGTTTTCATTCATGAATTTGACTTGTACGCTAGTAGCATGTAGTTGTGAATTTAATTCATAATTTTATCTCGTCTGCATTGATAGTGTGTAAAAAGAAATTAATCGTTTTTTATTTGAGTTTGCAAAAAAAAAAAAAAGTACATTATTTTTTTTTAACTTAGATTTGGACCATGTAAAAACAGTCGGAAACACAATTTTTGGTAATGGGCAACGATTCTTGTATTTCATTAATTAAAGTTTTCAACTTGGATCTTTTATTGTGAAAGACAATTTAAAATAAAAAGTAAAATTTAAAAAAATAGACGTTTCGTCAAAGAATTATTAGTTTTACTAATGTACACCCTCTGTCAAAAATGACAGGAAAAAAAATATGTTTCGCCAGTGTTCGCACTTTCATATAAAAATCATAGATTTATGTCAGTAATTTAATTTTTTACATGTATTAGCATTTCTGATGACCTAAAGAAAAAAAACACCTACCGCTGAGTTTTTACTTAGATTGGAGGATTTCTTTCCGAATTCACTTTAGACGGCAGGGGTTGTCTGACTTGCTATTTGCTTTTCAAAGTAAGTCTTTCTAATTTTTTAAATTTTATTTCAATAGGATAATTAGGGACTGAATTATTGTGAGTTGGAAAAAAATCGCAAGTAATTTCTGATGATCTAAAGAAAAATAATAGCAACCGTTGATTTTCTTAATGTTTTTTCTTTTCTTCCTTTCATTATTAGGAGATAGGGAGCGGCTAAACAAAAAAATAACACGGCTTTTTTAACATCAAAGACGTCAGCGGAAGTGAATAAGAAAAGAAAACGTCTCAGACTGGAAAGTTAAAAAATGTATAAAGAAAAAACGTCTCATTACGGAAATAGATTTGCGTTCTCCTTTCCGTTAGTCGTCGGGCAGACTTGTGTGTAGCAGGACGGATATATATTTACAAATATATGCACATTACTCTTTATTATAGAGTGGAGGATTAATGCTTTGCTCCTAATTCCATGCATTTTTAAAAAAACTTTAATTCAAGTAAAAACTTATTAGTCGGCAAATTAAAATCTGAAAAATTTATTTTTGATACTAGTAAAGTTATTTTTTTTAATCCTTATTTTCAACTAAGCATGGTTGACGTGTGTTTAATATCGTGTCATTTTACTATTAGAAAATTATTTTTCAGGTTTTAAACTGCTGATTAAAAAATAATTTGACTTGTTTAAAGGATAATGGTAAAATATTATGGTTCTTTTGTGCGCCTAAACGAAAGGAAAGCTCATTTTTAAACGCGCCTCCGTCGTCTCAAAGAATTAAGTCGTGGCCTTCAAAATTCGACCTATACACGGGTAGATGCGGTAAATAAACGTAACATGCTCCGACGGCCAGAAAAAAAAAAAAGATTATATTAATCAACAGATTTGATTTGTTTGGCAGAAGAAATGATTGGAATGTTTTTGGTTTCGGTTTTTCTTTGGCGGGTAAATTATTTTTGTTATCAATAAGCACCGTTTTCGGGTGGAGGTGGGGGGTCGTTTTTTACTGTCTTTCTTCCCTGACAGAGATATTCGAGTATTCTCATTAACGACCGCCTCAGAAAATAATTAATATGCCTGTATGTCTGACTCATTATTATTGCAACTTCTTGCTTGCCAATTTGTGTTTAACATACACAACGACCCGTCGAGTCACATTGGTACATTAGCATATACATCTAATATTTTCATTTTCTTTATTTATGTCATTTATTTACGTCATCCTCTTACTCTCCTCTCTTTTGTTCTTTATTTACACCATTCTCTCACGCGGCTGCTACTACATCCATCTTTTTCCTCTACTTCCTTATTCCTCTCTTCCTCCTGTTCGCCACTTTTAGTCTCATTCGTCCTTTGTTTAAAAAAAAAAAACTATTTTAATTGTTCTAATTAGCCGTAATTTATAATTAACTGAAAAAGTCATAAATTTCTCTCTTCAGTATCTATGCATTTCTCTCGTTCCTCTATATTGATTTAAACACTAATATTTCTTAATGTCTGTGAGAGAAGGAGTTACCTTTTCAGTGTGGCCATTTAATTTAGTGTCTGTACACACCACAAACATGCATGTAAATTAGATGGCAAAATAAATCTACTTCTATATCATCCAGAAGGATTAAAGAGACATTATTTTTAGTCATGCAAGAAGAATGTCTGAACAGGTACGTCTCGTGTATATATTAGTGATGGGACGATTCCAATATTTTTCCTGGTTCGATACAATTACCAATTCTGTTCAAAATTCGTGATTCCGATACAATTACCGATTCCGATCTTTTCAAATTTCTAAATATTTAGTTATAGAGTTTTTTTTTTTTTTAATTTCGGATAACCGTAAAAACCCATGTAATGTGTGCGTATATTTTCGCAAATAAACTTTATGCTTTACCCGCAATCAATTGAAAATAGTGATTTGATAAAATCATTGTAAGATTTTCATCTATATTTTTCACTTGTGCCAACTTTTCCTATTTATTCATTCGTGCCATTTTCCTGTGCTATTTTTACTTCTGCTGTTTTACCGTGCCATTTCTTCCGGTGCCATTTTTTGTCTAAATTTGTGATTATGATCTCTAGATTTTAGTTTTATTCGTACTTTAAGAACAATAAAATAGCAATAAAAAATTAAGTTTGAAACAAAAAAAAAATTTTTAAATAAAAGAATCGTTTTTGGAATCGGAAAATGGGCTCAAATTTTTCTTATTCTGATACTCCAAAAAGTTGATTTTCGATTAATCGTCCTAACACACACACACATATATATATATATATATATATATATATATATATATATATATATATAGGAACAGGGTGTTCAAGCTAAATTTGATTTTTTTATATTCTTTTATTTCAGAACCATTTGAAGTATAATAGCGGTAGAGTGTAACGAATAGCTGTTTCTGTTTACTATTGGTGGATTTGAGAACTGGAGATCATGCATGGATGACTGGAAAGCGCCGAGATATAAGAAAGAGAGTGATCTGCATCATGAAGAATTATGCCAGATTAAAAAATTCGAAAATATTAACTGCCAGCCCAGTGCTACTTGCATACCTTAAAGACCGTGAGATGTGAGCTGGAGAATTATGACGGAGATGTGGAAGTAGTGGCTAGCAGGAAGGATCATAGGCATTCTGGCTATGTCCAAATAACGAAATTTGTTGAAAAGCTGAAAGAAAAAAAAAGTGCGGCAAGATCCAGACAAAACAATGTGAACCTTCGAATTGGCAACTATGAAGAAAACGCAGAATGAGGATCTTCAGTATTTCCGATACAAGAGCCTCAAACTGTGATGGTCATTGCGTGTGTTTCCAGCGAAGATCGTCCAAAATGGGACACAGATTCAATTCAGATGGCTATATTAAGTTGCTGTTCCCTGTTGTCAAGCGCTGTGTGAAGAGGGCGGTTGCAGGAAGGTCATATGTGTGGCACCAGGACCCAGCTCTGTATCACACCTCCGGGGGAAAACCCAGAAGTGATCATCTAAGAATTTCCATGACTTCACCACTCCCAACGTCTGACCTCCTTCGCAACTTACCTGACGGCAACCCCATAGACTATTATGTGTCAGACACAGTTGAGAAAAGCACCTACCGTACCACCTGCAGCACTAAGGACGAGCTGATTGCAAACGTCTCTCGAAGCACACAGTGAAAGCTGCATGCCCCAGGTTCAAGTCCTACCTGGAGACTTAGGGCGGATTCTTCGAGTGAGCTGTATTCGGCAAGAGGTTGTCTAAAAGATGCATTTTAAATTTTCAGAATACATCAAGATATGTTTTTTCTTTCCTTTCCAAAATGAGTCCAATTTATCCCAAACATCCTGCCTATACCCCAAACAATAATGATGTCATTCATTTAGTCATTTAGGATGTTCAATAACCACCATAATCAACGCTGAACGAAGGCATTGAAAGAACAAGGAAAAATTCCACTTTCCCTTTGGAAAAGTTAACAAAATCTGAAGCAAATCCGCAAACTCACAGAAGTAAAATCAGTACACAATGTCTGTGAAGACGAGAGAACATGTTAATTCATGACCTTAAATCGACAGTTTTTATGATGATAATGATGATTCAGGTTCAGTAGTCGCTGTGCATTGTGGGTAATGGCAGTTTGAAGTCGACAGGTGTCTTTTGTGCTGGGCTATGTTACCCCTTTCAAGACCAAATTCATTACAAAGGGGCTAAGCCAGACATCAGAGCCAGAGCCATGGTTTGAAAGGGTTAAGCCAGACATCGTAGCCATGGTTTAAAAAGGGTTAAGCCAGACATCGTAGCCATGGTTTGAAAAAGGTTAAGCCAGACATCATAGCCATGGTTTAAAAAGGGTTAAGCCAGACATCGTAGCCATGGTTTAAAGAGGGTTAAGCCAGACATCGTAGCCATGGTTTAAAAAGGGTTAAGCCAGACATCGGAGCCATGGTTTAAAAGGGGTTAAGCCAGACATCGGAGCCATGGTTTAAAAGGGGTTAAGCCAGACATCATAGCCATGGTTTAAAAAGGGTTAAGCCAGACATCGTAGCCATGGTTTAAAAGGGGTTAAGCCAGACATCGGCGCCATGGTTTAAAGAGAGTTAAGCCATACACCAGAGCCATGGTTGAAGGGGTTAAGTCAGACCCGTGGCCATCGTTGGAAGGGTTAAGTCAGACCCGTGGCCATCGTTGGAAGGGTTAAGTCAGACCCGTGGCCATAGTTGGAAGGGTTAAGTCAGACCCGTGGCCATAGTTAGAATCGAACCTTTTAAAATTTCAGGAGTCAAAATCAAGAATTTTGGCTATTTACTCCACAACCCTGGTACCTTGCCATTAAATTTGGTAAAAGTACTTGTGAACTAAAATTGTTCATTCTCTTTGTATAATCTATATAGTAATTACCAATCCCATGATTTATAAAACAAATATGTAGATAAGAGTTAGCAATCTTTGAACTTAAATGACCTAAGGGAGTGCCAGTTACACACATTCTGTGGCAACATTTCTCAATGGATGGATACACTCAGAGTGAGCTGTGATTTATATGTGCTGACGAAGAGGAAGAAGTTGAGATTTATTGAGCAGATACACACCATCCCAACAAGCATTTGTTTTTAAAATTAGATATGTTTAGTCACAAATGATCAAAATGACCTATACATTTTCTTCATCTCTCCTGAACATTCGTCCAGTTTAATAACACCAAACCAGCAGTGATCATATCACATGTATACAACCCAATGTCTTATCCTAGTCTTTTTCACTTGTTCCTTTTTGCATTGTTTTTCATTTGGTTCTTTCTGCTTAACATAGCTGGGGCGTTCTTCAATCCCCACCATACATCCACTTCATAAGCAGAATGATCTGATTGAATTTCTGTAGTCACAGTGATGATGTGGCAGCTAAAATTCTTATCTTCTCTTCTGTCGTTGTAGACATCTTCTCACTAACAGCTTTCATAAACGTTATTAATAAACAAACGTCGACATGGGGTTTATTCTTTGTTTATAGCATACATGTATACACATAAAACACTCAACCTCCTTCCTGATGGGAAGGCAGCAGCTATCCAAACCTCATCGCCCTCTCTTTATCTCTCAATCTCTCTCCCAATATCCACCAATCTCTGCCCCCCAATATCTCCCAATCGCTCTCTTTCCCACCCAATATCTCTCAATCTCTCTCTCCCACCTAATATCTCCCTGATCAGTTAAAAGAGAAAGATCTTCCCTGCTCATTCACCATGTAGGACTAGTGGCTTCCTGTCTGTGACGTCACTGCCGGGACACATGGCTCTTACTCGAATTCTAATTGGAAAAGTCCACTTCTTTACACACCTAGACCTGAATATTATTACACTGATGGCTTCATCTCGACACTCACTAAATGTTTTTCTTGAACACATTTTTGAGAGTTACTTATTTCAATCTATATTTTATATCCTACGCCTATGCTCCCATTGTCACTGCTGCTTTAGTATTTTTCACTTGTTCCGTCCTGAAAACTCTGGTTTAATTTTGAAAGTTAAATTTAATTATTAAAGTATCGTTTGGTCATTACATTATTAAATGAACCAGATTGTTATAAAACTATAAGTAATTGTTATGGTAATGTTTTAATCTATTTATAAACTTATTGAATGTAAATAGCTTCCAAAACTCGATTGTCTGGTTGATTAATTAACACCTTCATGGGTCATTCAACAAGGGGCTGTTCTAAAGATTTCTCAACCTCTGAAAGCCCTGACTCATTGAGGAAGTTAAAAGTTTAGTTTGCAAATCTGACTGACGTTATTGGATGACTAAGAGGTTGTCATAGATTTGAAATATTTTTTAATTGTCCCACATTGATTTTTCCGAGTACCTTGCTTAAAAAGAATTTCCGATTTAAAGCCATTTTTAGATAATATAAACATGCTTATATACAGATTTTAATCCCTTTATTAAAATCACTTCTTGGTAATAAGATGTATAGTGTTATATGGTTCTCAGTAACAGACACTTATGGAAGTTCAAAAGTTGAAAAAAAAAAAAAAAAAAAAACTGAATTTCACAATTTTTCCATTTTTAGTAACTCAAAAAAAACCAAAAAAAAAACCATTGAAATTGTTAGTTTGAATGACTAAATTGACTTTTGAAATTGTTAGTTTGAATGACTAAATTGACTTTTTTATGCAAAGTATCTTGATCAGTTTATAGAAATGTGAATGCCTGGGAGACAGTAACAGATAACCAAAATTTGTGATTTTTCTAAGTCTGCTTTTTTAGCCACATAACCAGGTGACATTGGCCAACCACGGGTAAGTTGAAATAAACACAACTAGAAGCAAATTTAAGCAAAACCCAACGGAGGTAGGAACACTTGGGTAAAATAAACATTGGTTGGTACCATGGAAAGCGACTGCGATGGATCTAGAAGAATGGAAAGGTTGAAAGTGGATGGCATCACAAATACCATGACTACGAAGGAATGACAGGTACTAAAATATTGAGTAAGCTTATTGTCACTCATATTCCAGGGAAAAACCACAGGCTGTTATTAGTGAAAAGGCACTGGTAACGACTGGTGTGAGGACACCTTAGTATCACACACACACACTGGGGGTTGTGGTTTCATATGTGGCTATGTCTAGCCACACTGATGAGTCGTTAGGATGAAACTTGGGTTTGTGGATAATTATATTATATATATAATTATCCACAGGGACATGTTTCGACGTTTACGGCTCATCAGTGTTGCTAGACCTAGCGAGATTTGAAGCCCAACCACAGCAGGCCATGAAAACTCGCTAGTTAGTGGAAGAGGTTTACTGCATATAAATGTTGTCATTTTGTTTTTGTGATATTGATAATTGAAGGTATTCAAATATCTTTTTATGGGGAAGCATTTACCTAAATGCTAAGGGCAACCATTCGCTTTCACCGGTGCGATGCCCCCATATGGGAGCGTATATATTTATAAAATATTATCTACAGACACGTTTCGCTGTCAATGACTCATCGGCATGGCTAGACCTAGTCAGATTAAAAACCGAGATCCCAGTGACTGAAGCCCAGTACCGTTACCACTGACTCATGATATATACACGGAGGGGGGGGGGGGGCTATATACATGTATATCTCTATATAAAGTTAGGTATGTGTATATGTTTATATATTTGTATGTAGAGGATTTACTCATAAACTAATTAACCGATCATTATAAATTTTAAAACACAACTGTTTGGCATAAGGTTGAGTAATATGGGCTATATTATTTGTAATTTAGTTTTATGCAAATGAGGTAAAAAGGGAGTGGAAGCCTTTTGTGGAAATTCAGATAGCTACAATTTTTGTGACCTTTTATCAATAGGTATTAGCAGTGTGAACTCGTGGCTAAGATTAGTGGGGGTGCTACTGCTGCAGAAAAGTATTATCCATTGTTTTAATATTGTGTAAAAGGAAAATAAACATTAAAAAATTATACATAATTCATGCATAAAAATGCTGCCAAGAATGTTAAACAAATACTCGGAATATGAGACGAGGTAAAAAAAAAAAAAAAGATAAATTATTAAATTCACTTTAATCTTCTTCACATTTTTTGTTTTCAAATCAAACAATGACGTTATTTGTTTTTGTTTTGTTTTTAAGACGTTTGCTTTAAAATTCGATTTTTTACAGTATTATTGTCCTCCCAAGTAAGATTCTACTTTCTATAGGCGATTACGTGTGAACACCTTAAGAAAACATATCAAGAAAAAAAAATTAATTTAGAATTTAGAGCGAGGGATCAGTTTCACATAAATTCCACGTAAAATGATCTCTTATTTCCGGGCATTTCATAGGACAGTTAACCAAGGTTTTAAAATTATTTTTTTGCTATGAGAGATAAATTCTGTGCTTTTTTACGGAGAGGGAGACTACTTTTTTTTTAGGTGATTACGTGTGGTTTTACAACTTTGCCACTCGGACTTAGGGTTAGTGGTCAAAAAAATTAGTTAATTGTCCTAAAAAGTTAGAATGGTCCTAAAATGGGCGATCATTTTACGTATAATTTACATTCGAAACTGATCACTCACTCTAAATTCTAAAATACTTATTTTTTCCACAGAGTTTTTTTTAGAGTACCTACACGTAATCGCCTAAGGAAGTTGAATCTCATTTTTTTGGGGGGGGGGGGGGGGGTAGCTGAAAATGTCAATCTACAAATTTACCGATTTTACTTTTTACTCATTAAAAAATAATTAATTTTAAAAATAAACGATTTATTTTTTTTATTATTCTTATTTTGGTTTTTATTTTCACAACATTTCGGCCGATATAACCCCGGCATTCTTTATGTACAATATCTTTTCGAATTCGTGAACCAGAACCTAAGAGTCGAGCTTGGGAAACTGGACGGAATTTGTAACTAAACCCTTTATTTAATCCACGGGACTAGATTGTTCTCGTTCCGTCAGCCCTGGCCCAGTAGAAGTTCTAATAAATTAATTATCAGGTTATTCTTAGTTATTATCACCTGTAGTAAGAATTGAACCTTGCACTCTTAGGAGACTGTAAAGAAGGGGAACGTTGTCTCTCTCTTAGGTTTCAGACACGAAATGCATTAAGAAAACCTCGTTATTAACAACAACGAAAAGGATTTATTCACAAAGGTTACCTATACCGTTTGGTATAGGTAGAAAGGAAGTTGGACAGTGCCCGAGGGAGGAAAGGGAAATTAAGAGTATTTAGAGCTGCCCGACGTCTGTCAGCAACTATCTTCAGGCGAAGATAGTATTTACTGTGAGCGTCCAGTGGACAGGGGCAGGAGAGAGAGTGACAGAAGTGTTTCCTCGTTGCTTGCCGGGGTCTCTCTACTGACCGCCTGTGATTCCCAAAGGGGCTGAAGTAGTTCTTCAGCCGACAGAAGAAATCAATGCGCCCTGCAGGCTGATTGGTCAGTGTGTGACTAGCTCACTCAATGAGGACATTTTTTGGAGGAAGAGAATAGGCCTATGTTTATGACTGCTACAACTCTCCCTTAGAACTGATTGTTAATACACACCTTTATCCGGAGGTTGAAGGTTCAATCCTTACTACAGGCGATAATAGTTAAGGATAACATTATAATGAATTAACACTTCTACCCGGTCATGTGTGACAGAACTAGAACAATCTACCCTTGTGAATTAACTAAAGGGTTTGTTTGAAATTCCATATAGGTTCCCGAGTTCGACATAAAGATTCACAAGTTTGAAAAGATGCACCTTAAAACAAAAAAAGCCGGGGGTTACATCGGTCGAAACGTTGTGAAAATAATAACTAATTAGAGAATAGTAATCCGAATAATACAAATTATCAATTCTCATTTTTTAAAATTCGAAAAGTTTTTTAAAATTCGAAAAGTTTTTAACTAACAAATTTTAGTCACGTAAATTATTTAATGTGAAATTGATTTTACCATTACTCTCAAACAAGTTGTGCATGAGGGGTGGTGTCAAAAAGATTTATTTCTTTTTGCAAGGTCTTTATTCAATATACGGTTAAACTTTATGAAATATACGGTTAAACTTTATGAAATATACGGTTAAACTTAGTGATCTTTCGTCAACTAATAATAATGCAATGGTAAATATGTAAGCAAAAACTAAATTTAACAAAGTTCACAGTTTTTGTCTTGATTTTCTTATAAAGTTGACATTTTTAGCAGGATACGACCCTGAGTTCTAGACTTTATATTACATTCAAGAATATGCATGACGGTATATAAGCACAGCACACTGCAATCCGCCAGAATCGGAGACTCGTCGTTGCGATGAGCGACAGTTTTCCGTCGACCTTTGTGCAGCTGTCTCTAAGTTGTGCATGCACGCAATAGCAAACATCAAGTAACTGAATCTCACAGCTCCATGCTAGGCTTTTTAAAAAATTATGTGAATTTGGGGATGGTTACCGACATTCAACTTATGGATGGTATAATGTACACATAAAAAAGACAGAATTAAAGCAAAACGGACGTATTATTTTTAATTTTATCGATAATATTGTGCAGAAATAATTTGGGAGTGCTGCAATCCCAGTTCTATGCACGAGCCGCCACTGGTATTAGACATCAATTAATAAATATTTCCCAAATTTAAATTTCTTTGGAGTATTTTAAAGGGGTTGTAGAGGATATAATATGGGCACAATCTCCCATTTGAAAATTCAAATAGATCAGATTTGTATTGAATTAGATCGATATTCATTAGACACCAATTAAGCAAGATTACCTGAATTTCAATTTCTTTTTAATACACCTTAGCCTTAAATTGTAGACATTTTCTAGAATCAAAATCACGTAATGGATTTTGATCAAAATTCGAATAAGGATTCTAGACATAAGGTTTAGTACAACTGGCCAACTAGGCATAATGGTAAGAGTTTACTAACGGGCCATGGTTCAATCGTGGGTTGAGTCATACCAAAGACTTAATACGAATGGTACTTGATGCTCCCCTTGTTAAACACTTAGCATTATAAGGTGAGGACCAAGTGTAAGTGGAAAGGAGTGGCACCCTCCCCTACACTTAGCTGAAAGGGGAGCATTCGGGTCGCCCTCGACTATGGTCGACCACTTTACTTTTTTTAAGGGGACAAAAGTGGTACACAACTGTTTTGTTCAATTGGGGTGGTGCTATTTTTACCCATCCTGAGACGGATATTATAGTGTGTGTGTGTGTTTTAACACGCACACTTAGTAATTATTTCTTGTGGGTGTGTATCTTAATCAAGTTCAGGGGGAAAAAATGCCTTTCATTTAAACGAGGAAGAAAATGACAAAGAATATACTAAACACCCCCTCTCCTACTCCCCGGTCTATTTTTCGTCGATTTATCTTTAAATGGCGTGGATTGAAAAATAGGAACGAAAGAAGGAAATTGGCTCACTCAGTTCGCACCCAGGGTGTAACACCGACAACCCCGGCCCACACCCACACACGGTACACGTACGTATTGTAAACGCCCTATTCAACCACCCCTTCTCTTCGGGTTGATTCTAAAATGTCACGACTCCACAATGTTTATAAATTAGTGCAGTGGGGAGGGGGGCGCTTGAATTAAGGCTGAGTTCATTACATGGGTGGTTCTGGGTGACCCAGTGGAAGAGTCTAAGAAAAGAAAAGAAAACGGGGGGGGGGGGGGGTAACAAAAATAAGTTTGAGTTACATCGTGCGCCCTGCGACGACGGCGTCAACCATTTTGTTTGTTAGTTCGGGTAGTTTTTATTATTTACTGGCATAATTATCCAGCATTGCCCGGGTATTTATGTTTTTAACTACCAGGTAGACCCTTCCTCTTATCTTGTTAATAAAATGCACAATCCTTTCTGCAAACCAAACAAGGGTTTTTTTTACCTCACCTAATAAACCGGTATCGTCCGGGCCTTTGGGTCTTGATTTACGCCGGTCTATTGGGGGTTGCTGGTCCTGTGCAGTTCTAGGAGGTGCACCCTCCCAGGCTTTGCCTCCCCTCTTTTGGGGAGGAGTAAGTTTATTGCTTACTGTCTGAGGCGCCCATACCGGGGAATGCCGACGGGGCTGCCCAGACAATTTTTAAACAGCCAGAATGCTCAAATTCTCGAGCGCTGGTTCTTTCCCACTTTCCCGACCTTGTGTCACATCTTGCGTTGTGGGAGGAAGATAAATAGAACCAAACAAACTTAGTAGAATAAACTTCAGCCTGACGTGTCCACCAGGTTTTAGGAATTAATGTCCAGCAGTCCTTGTTCAATAATATGCGGGGACAATTTGGTGATCGTCTCATCGGTAGGTGTAATGTTGAATGGGCTTCACACTCACACCTTAACCCTCTCCCCATATTTATCTGCGAGGTTATTCCAACGATAATGGCTATCAAAACGATCCCCAGCCTATTTCCGAACTGGTGAGGGCCATCATATTCAAAAGGGCAGTGCCAAAAGAGGAGTGTGTCATCAGTAGGAGGTGGGATCCTGAATACGTGTAACTCACCGGACCATAACCCCACCTCAGATTTTATCTGTAGGGTTATCTCAAAGATAATATCTATCAAGACTCTTTCCAAACTGAAGAGGGCAATGACAGCCAAAATCAGGACAGTGCCAATTTATTTAGACAAATAACATTTTTTTACAGTTCTACAGGGTGGGCAAAAATAAGGGTCCTATTTTTAAAAATTCATAACTTTTTTATTTATTGATTTTTTTTTGATTTTTTTTTTAGAATAAGTAAAGGACCCCTTCCGAAGCAAGCATGAGCCGTATTAGCCCTAAGGAACGTACCCTCATTTAGAAAACATTATTTTTGCTTAAAAAACTCAAAACAGTGTAAAAAACAATACTTTAGTTTTTGTAAGTTTTAAGAAGTGTTTTTCGGCTAAAATTTGTTTTGTTTATTTCAAAAAATCTTGTAAGGGTCAGTCTACACACACATAAAGTTTGGTGAGTTTAACTTTTATTTTGTGGAAGTTATTCAAATTCAAGTTATTCAAATTTAAAGATAGGACCCTTATTTTGGCCCACCCTGTATTTGACTTAGGCATAAGGTCCTAAATCAGGGCAGTGCCAAGAGAGGGATGTGTTAGCATTATTGACAATTTTGAACACTGTATTCAGATGTGCTTATCAGTGATAAAATTAAGACTGCTGGACATTTGTTTGAAACTTGGTGAACAAGTCAGACAGACTAAAATTTATTTGTACCAAATATGGTCGGATTGCAGAAAAGATTGCTAGTCATTAATAAAATTAACAGAGCCCGGGTAAAATAGAAAATAATGTTTTTAAGCCTCAGCCTGTGTTGCCTGAATACAGATTGCTTTTTTTTGGGGGGGGGGGGCACATGGACTTTCTGCGGGAAGTAAATGAACATACTAAAAAGTGTTAAGTCGCTGATTCAATGTAAGTAATTTACGTGATTAAAATAGGATGTGTCCATAAATAGTCTGACATTTTAAAAATAAAGTATTTGTATAACTGAGTCAAGACTGTCTTCGTATATTAAATTTTAAATTCACTGTTATTTTCGTGTTTGGTGACAATGTAAACAATTCCTGCAAAAGGTAAATAAACATTAAAAATTAAAGAGCATAATAATGAGCAGTAGAATGTTGGAGATTGCAAAAAAAAAGAAACATTGTTTTTTAGAGATGATAATCATGGCTATTTTGAAACGTTCGTTATGTATTGTGGATTAACCAGTGTTTGTAAAGTAATTTCCCTTGTATGAAAAGGGGCCCGGATATGTGACGTGGGAGGAGATAATTTTAAAAGTGAAATTGTTTGCTACACTCTTTTTTTTGAAGAAAGACGTATTTGGGAGAAGCAGATATCTCGGAATTAATGTAATTATATTTGTATGTTGAAGAAATGATCGAATATTTTCGTGAAATTCGCATTAGGAAGTACTGTAGGTGGTAAGTGGAAAAAATTTGCATAAGAAGTGTTCAGATATTTTCCTATAGTGACTGAAGTTGTACGGGAAAAATCGAGTTTACTTTATTAATATAGAGAAGATTCCATGGGTGACATTTTTTTTGGGGGGGGGGGGGGGGATAATTGTTCTTACACATAAATAAAATAGATAAACAAAACAAAAATTACAAGTCGCACTTATAAAAATACTATAAAATCCCATCCAAGAACGGGTAAAATTAATTTCCCGAACAGAACAGTTTAGCACCACTTTTATATTAGGAAGGTCGAAATCAAGATATATATGCCACTAAACCATGTAGAGAATCCCTATTATAATGTTGATCAAAATGCATCACATGATTTTGATTCAAGAAAATGTCTACAATTTAAGGCTTAAGCGGTCTTAATAAATTGAAATTCAAGGAATCTTGCTTAATTGGTGTCTAATGATTATGGATCAAATGCAAAGCAAAATTGAAATATTTTAATTTTCAAATGGGAGGTTGTGCCCAAATTAAGCCCCCTAAAAACCTTCAAAATACTCCAAAGAAACTGAAATTTGAAGAATATTTATTAATAGACGTCTAATTACCATTGTTAACATTTCACAAAAATCGGAAGTATCTGAACTTTCACGAATAAAATTAAACGGAATATAGCCTAACGGCTGTGTTTCAAAATTGATAATGACCGGTTAATTAGTTTATTTTAACCCTATACATAGAAATATATAAACCGGATCGAGAATGTCCGGAAAAAAATCAGCAGCAACTAATAATACCAATGATTCTTCCGGGTGTGTTCGTCAGATGCCATATTTTCAATTTTTTACTTTGCTCTTTGAAATTAACTACTTAATTTCTTTACATCTTTTTCTAATGTAAAACTTAGTAGTGTCGTTTACTTTTTCTTTTCTTTTTTTTTAAATGTCATAGTAAAATTTTATGTTTAGAAGCTTTTGGTAAATGACCCTCATTAACATGGTTGTGCCAAAGAATTATTTAAAAATAAAAAATAAAAATAAAAAGAACGGTAGCATTTTCAATTTCCCATATGTCAATTAACGCAAAATTAAGAAAAGTATCCTTGTTCACTTATCACGGCTAATGTTCGGGAAAATATATAATGTCAAAGATGTTGGCATTTCCTTTTATTTGGTTTTCACGAACTCGGGCTCCTAAAATAATGAACTTGCTCAGACTCCGTGGCTTCGACCCCATAGTCCTGAAAAACAAATCCTTCCCATTGAAGGATTTTTTGTTCTTTTCTAGATTGATGGCTCCAAGAAATGACATTTATCTTTAGGAGCACAACTGAACCACAATACTTTAACTTCAAAATCACATTCGAATCTCCCACGCTCACGATAAGCATCACGTCGGACATGTTTGTTCACATTATAAGATGTTCCTACTCGGTGTTGTCCGGGAATCTTTACTTTCATTTTTGCTCTTAACAAAATACCTGAAATTTTTAATAAATTATAAATATCAGAGTGAAATAAAAATACTTATTCGATGCAATATATACACACACTCAAAAAAAAAAAATGTGACCCGTTGGGTCACCCACTGAGCTATGGTTAGATTGTTTGAATAAGGACAGAGTGAGTTTGCAAAGCCAGTATGATTTTGTTTTATATTTTTCCTTCACTTGATTTAAAGTTTGTATTTCATTTTGTTTCCACAACATTCTACAGTGAATCGATCAACTGGTTATCCAAACAACCCCAGTAACTTAACAGGTTATTGGCCTATTAACTTTAATACCAGTAACTTAAAAGCGTTATCTATTTTCTTTTAGAACTACTAGTATTAGAAATGTGTGCAAAGCAAAAAATAAGCCGCGCATGCATGGTCCCCCTCTGTATGTGACTCGATGTGGCGAGTGTAACATGCAATAAATTTGGGGCATTTTGACCCCCCCTCCTTTGACCTCCTGGGAGCGCGAACCAGAATTTTTCTGAGGTTAAGGATGCTCGTTTTATATCCAGAACAATTGTCTCTACATTTTGGCCAAGTCTCAGAAAAATTGAATGGATGGATCAAACGTTATGGGAGAAAAGGGTAATTTTTTGCCATTTTGAGGGCTTTTGACCCCCTGGGGGCGCGAACCAGATTTTTTCCAAGGTCAGCGATACTTATTTTCTATTAGGAACAATTGCCTCCATATTTTGGCCAAGTTTCAGAGAAATTGAATGGATGGATGAAAAGTTATGGGGCAAAAAAATGTCATTTTTTGCGATTTTGGGCCCCCTGGGGGGCTAACCAGATTTTTTTTCGAAAATCGGAAAATGTCACTTTCTAACCTGACAAAAGTTACAACTTCATGCAAAATTTCAGAGAAATTCAATGGGTGGTTGCGGAGAAAAATCCGGATGGACGGACAGACGGACATGCCTCAAAACATAGGTCCCCCGATTTATAAAATCGGGGGACCAATAAATAAAATAAAGGACGCTGATTGGACAACTAGACATATCAAGGTGCAATTTCACCTCAAAATGCTCACTCTGGACTGGGAACAAGAAAATAACATGCATAATCACGATGGGTCTCGGGCGACACACAATAACGGGCGTCCAAGTGACTACCATGGCCTTCACAACGCTGACACCGTTCCCATCAGATGTCTTGATTTCAAACTGCAAAATTATGTTGGCAGATGGCAGATACACAACGCGTCACGATGGTGTGTGCAAATACATACACTGGACTATTTGTAAAAACCCCAACATCCAATGTAGCAATAAGTCTTGGGAACATCTACCAGAGAGGACTGTGGGAAACGATATGTATACCATACATTATTATTATGTGCTTCCCACATCTACCTACTTGAAAAATGCATCAGCAAAACCGGACACTGTAATATTAAATAAGGTAGAAAGAGTGGCAACACTGGTTGAAGTGAGTGTTCCAAATGATAGTGGCCTAAATAGAGCGGAGAGGGAGAAGGTGACAAAATACAATGGCCTAATGTATGATATGAAGAGAAAGTGAAACCTCAAAAACACTAACATTATCCCAGTTAGCTCTCATGAAGAATTTCAAAAAATATTCCTGGAAAACCAAGTGCGAAGGAAATCCAAATAATTGCACTTAAAGAAATGGCCAAAATCCTTAAAAGAGCACTCGGTTGGAGCCTCTAAATAGCAGGCGATTGTCCGGCATTTGGAAGAATGCCCTATCTCTAAGCCAACGAAAACAGAAAAAAAAAAGTCTTTTATGGTCGACTTGTAAGATAATGAAGAGTGGTAAAAATGAATCGTGGACGAGTCCGTTGTGGGTGGGACGTCGAGAAAGAAAGAAAGCGACTTGATAACTGTTAAAAAGGAGAAGGTTCTGCAGTGCAAGGAGACTTGAAAGGCGGCGGTTTCAGAAACGCGAAGAGCCGGAGCTCTTGGCGATCACAGTATCGAAGTACCGGAAGAATGGGAGTTTACCGATGTTTATGGCACCGATGAAGCTTTATTGGTTATTGTACCCAAGCCCGTCTTACTGTTAGGCTTTCATGTCCGCTGACTAAAAATGCGACTGATAAGCAAGTTGGTATTGTGAAGGAATGCCCTGACTTGTATTTCATTAAACAGACAATTGGAAGTGCTTGTGGAACAATTGCTTCAGTTCACACTCGGATAGACAATGCAGAGCAAATTGCTTTCCAATCGGATGTATATATGAACGAGTTTCTAGCGGAAACCAAGTTTGTGACATCAGCAAGAAAAAGACTTTCATGAGACAAAAGTATGTCAAAAGATTTTTTTTTATATGTGTGTGCATAGCCGTCGTAAACCATTCGGTGATGGGAAATAAAGAAAACCAAAGTTTTTCCATATACGTTCTGTTCTTTGTCATTCTTGTTGGATCTTACCGGGTACCCCAAAAGAACGGGTAATGCAACAGACTCACTTCTGGTTGCAGTCACCGAAATCTACAGATTAACCCCCACACATGTACTTATACATTACTTATGCATATTTCTATTATCTAGCACCCGCAACACATGTTTTTATCGATTGTTTTGGTGCATTGATGTAATCTGTCCTTTAGTGATTACGTCTGCCCCTCATTATCTATCATGTTTCATATATCCCACTTATGTTTGTCGAAGACAAACTGCCTATGTGACAATAAATGAGTATATATGCAAATCCAACTGTTTCTTATTGCCATTTTACCGCTTTATTCCGGCGCTCGTGTGTTTACTCAAGAGAACACACAAAATGACGACCGCCTGTCTGGTAAAGAAATCCGAACACGTGCGTCGTTAAAAACGTTAAAGCAAGGATATCTAATACCGTGTGGAGCTATATTGCTATTCGGAAATAATTTTAAATATAGTCATGTTTACAATTTTTTGCTTTGAAAAAAAAAAGTTTAATTTGCAATATGAGGTCAAGTAATTTTTTAAACTGTTAATTACTTGTATACGCTGCGTTTTTACAGACAGCTGTAAAACGGCAAATGAATTTAACGAATCGAAACGCATTCGTTTTGATTTCATTATTTTAACTCTTAAAAATGCAAATAAAAATAATTATTTAAACGTTTTTTAAATACGTTCTTCAGAGATATTCTGTGTTTAATGTATTATTTTTGCTTTATGAAACAAAGAATATTTATTTTAAAAAAAAAACGAATCTCGTTTCTTCACGTTCTAATATATTACAGTTATTTTATGAACCTAACCGATAATTCAAAGTGTTCCCCCAGGATTTATCTAAAAATGTATTTTAACGATCTGAACGTGCAAGATATTTTATATTTAACCAGAGATAATACCAAAATAATAAACTTCTTGCAAGCGCACAGATTAATTTCAAGTGCGAAGATTTCATTTATTTCAAAAACTTTATTTCCCATGTATTTTTAATTTCATTTACGTATTTATCTATTTTTTTAACTTTCTGTGATGCTTAAATTATTTCAATAAATCTGTTTAATTTTTATTGGTGCCGAATACCATAAAGCGTTGTGATTGTTTGATTCCTAAATAATCATTTTACGTATATATATATATATACGTATATATATATATATATATATATATATGGGAAGAGAAGGATGAAGGTGATCCGACGTGATGGTAAAATGAAAAAGGAAAACCAAAAACTGGATGTTTTTTTTATGTGTACATCAACGTTTCGTCTTTATTTATAAGACTTCATCAGGATGATGATATAGGGAAAAGATATCATGCAAGCACAGATACATGTAGGGTAGACATGTTGGGAAGAAAAATAAAATAAAATGAAAAATAATGGCAGCGTCTTGCTGGACGTCCGTACTTGTTAGAGAATGAAAATGAGTGGGAGAAAAAGGGGAAGGGTGGAGAGAGCAAGGACTACTGTGGCTGGCGATGAGAGAAAGAGGTGGGGGGTGAGCAGGGGTAAAATGGATGGCAGAGAGAGATTGGAGGAAGAGGGGGAGGGGGTGTTTGACCAGATGGCTGTGGTCGAGATTGAAGGGGAAGAGTGAGTTGGAATGTTTGTGTGTATATATATAATTACTTTAACGATGCATAACGGTAAAATTCCTTTGAAGATAAATCCTGGGAGGGAACACTTTGAATTATCTCTCCCTGTCATTTGACTCTTCAAAATTAAAGATAAAATAAAATTTTTTCGGCCCTCCAATACAGAAGCACCCGTATTTCTTATGAAGACTTTCACTTAGGAACCTATTAGACACAGACCTTCGGATTTATAATCAGTGGGGTATGGTTGTGTTCGCCCATCACCTCCTTTGAGAGGAAGGATTGGTTGCCTGAAGCCGACCGGTCGGATAAAGGCATTTTTTTTTTAACCATCTAGTGTCCCTTTTTGTGTGCGTGCGGAGGTGGGGGGGGGGGGTAGATTCCCCGACGTTAAATCGACCGTGTATCGCATCAACTGTCGGTGGGAAGAGAAAGGTCAATAAACATTAGGTTAGAAATGGTGATATTTATTTATTTACGGAGAAAGAATAAAAAGTCAAACAACCAGCAAATTAAAAGATATTTACACGTACGAGCAGCGGTTCCTTTTCTAGAATAGTGGCGCTGTCGAAAATAGTTTTGTTTTATTTTTTTTTTTTGTTACGGTACTGATATCGATCCTGAACCAGTTTTCGTGAGGTTCAACTCGGAAGCGTTCGGCTGTCCTATGCAAACGCCCGAGTGTTGACGAGCCGAATGGTACCAGACGACAATTTTGATATGGTGCTGCGTCCTGTGATTGTAAGTTATATTTTCAAGAAATTTTCTAAAAGAAACAACAAAAAAAAAACAAGCAAAACATAGCGAAGTTACTGTTATCAAATAAATTTTTATTTTTATACGTTGCTGCGTCCTATAATTTTTAGTTATAGTTGCAAGAAATTTTGTAAACAACAAAACAAATAAAACAAGCAAAACAGAGCGAAATTACTGTTATCAAATAAATATTTTTAACCCTAAACCCATAACCTAACCCTAAACCCAACAACAACAAAAAACAAAAACAAAAAACAAAACAAGCAAAACATTATTATCATAGGACGCAGCACCGTATCAAAATTGTCGTCTGGTACAAATCGGCTCGTCAACTCTCAGGTGTTTGCGTAGGACAGCCGAACGCTTCCGATCAACCCAACAATCAGAAAAAGCACACCCCTTCACTGTAGAGGTCCCCCAGATGCCGGAAAGCTTTCTATTCTTCAACCACCGATTGCCATGGCAAATAACACCCTACCTCAGAGTCCAAATTCCTCGGCCTAACATTCACCGAATAACATGAATTAGACCAAATACATAGAAAACTTCCCACACCTGACAGTATAAATATATCTCTACAAAGCCACCATGAAGTATTGTTGTCACATCTGGGCTGGTACACCATCCACTAGTCTCTCCCGCGCTTAGACAAGGTCAAAAATAAAAAAAAAAAAGAGTCGCTAATCTAATAGATCTCTCACTATCCACCAAGCTTCAGCTCCAGTCCCATCGCCGCAATGCTGCATCCTTATGCTTGTTTTACAAGTACTTCAACGGAATGCGCTCTGATGAACTTGCTGCTCTGGTGCTCCCTCGACGTAAATACACTCGACCAACCCGACAATCAGTTAAATCCCATTCATTAACTTGAGGTCCCCAGATGTCGGAGAGCCTTCTACTCCAATAGCTTCTTTCTTCGTGCTGCCGGCCTTTGGAACTCCTTCCCTGCTCCCTGTTTCCGACACGCAGAAATTTAAAACTAGTGTAAACAGACATCTCGCTGCACAGCTTCCAATTTAGGATGACCCCCAAAACTTTCACCCTAATTCCCAGTAGTCCCTTACGCCTACAGTGGCAACTTGCCTTGTTTGGGATGAACTAAAAAATAAATAAAAATAAAAAATAGAAAATTCTAATGCCTTCTTTCCTCAGACTTCTTGTCTTTGGAATTCCCTCCCTGCTCCCTATTAACCCGACTGTACCAACATACAGAAATTTAAATGCAATGTGAACAAACATCTCGCTGCACAACTTCCCACTTAGGATGCCCCTATAAATTTGGCCCCTACTTCACAGTAGTCCCTTACGTCTTACTGGCAATATGCCTTGTTTCGGGTGAATACAAGTAAAACAAAAAGGGGGGGGGGGCTAGATATATGTATGTATATACAGGGGCAGTTATAAAAGGGGGGGTCTCCTAAAAAGTGTGGGGGCGGTATAACACATGCATATCAACTTAATTATTGATGACCGTAAAGTGGGGTGTCCCAAGTCAAAAAGTGAGCGGGCTTGAGCATGGCCACCGAGAGTAACTCTCGGTGGCCACGGCTTGAGCCCCACCACAACACCCCCACCCCTGCTCCCCGGTGCCGCCGTCCAATGATATACATATATACACACATATATATAAAACACTGAAGCGATCAGTTTCTGACACGGCTTTTTAGCTTTAGTCGTAATAGTCGCCACTAGCAACCAAGTCGTTAAAATTAGGACAGCGACAGATCAGAATTCCAACTTGTGTTTTTTTTTTATGCGGGTCATCCGCAAATTCCCCAATTACACCGAAACATTATAATACTGTGATTTCAATACAGTCATGAAGTGATTTTTTTTTTAGTCTGGGGAAGAAAAAAACATTTTTTTTCTTTTTTAGACAAATCAAAATAGGTTAAGAAAAAAACTTTCAACAGTAGGAAGAAATGTTTAAAAAAAAAAAAAAAATCAATGGTTTTTATAAAAAAAAAAAAGTTTTTAAGACACTCCAGTTAACATTAAAATATGACCGACTGTGTCTGTTCTTTTCCTTAACGAGTTCACCAGTAACTTAGAAACTTTTAATTTTATTTTTTTATCAAGTTTATATTATTTGGATTATTCGGACTACAATTCTTATCTTGGTTGTTATTATATCCACAACGTTTCGGACGATGTTACCTCCAACCTTCAGGCGCATCTTTTCGAACGAGAGAACCTTCAAGACGAACTCGGCAACCAAAGTTCGAAAAAAAGAAATGCACATGAAAGTCGGAAGTTACATCGGCCGAAACGTTGTGAAAATAACAACCAAGATGAGAATAGTAGTCCGAATAATACAAATACAAATTATTAATCTTCATCAAAAATTACGAAATATTAATCAAGTTTAATGATAAAGTACTTAAACTAATTAAGGACATTTCTTAAATATTTAATAAGGTATTCTAAATAAAAATGTCTGGCTATTTTTTTTAGTATTTCCTACATTTTACAAGTTGCAAAAGTTATTGTGTTTTATTAGTAATTTACAACTAACCTAAATGGGTAAATGATGAGATCGCCGTCCTAAACAGTTTCTTCAAAAATTCGAATAAAATAGGCGATATCTAAGACTATGAAACTTTTGGATTCAACAAGTATTACCGGACCGGCGGGACAGTTATAAAAGTGTGTGTGTGTGGGGGGGCTCTCCTAAAAAGTGGGGGGGGGGCGGTTAAACACATGCATATATAACTTCATTGTCGGCGTACGGTCACGAATTCGGAATAGGGGCGTGGGAACACGAAACTTCCAATTCCTACGTAATAGAAAGAAAAGACGTTTTAACACTTTACATCTTAAGCAATACAGAAAACAATCATGACTCCATGAGCAATACAAAAACCTGGAACGTAAACAATGTAATAAAAACGAAGTAAAGTCTTGTATAAACAAAATAATTTATTTTAAATTAAAGTATTTATAAAAATATTTCTTTTACAACCTTTTTATAGCTAATTTGTAAACACTTGTGTTATCTCAATAAAAACGAATGCAAAAACTTAAAAACTTAATTTTTAACATTCTGGGAATTATTAAAATTGCTTTCTGGGATAATGAAAGTGCTTGCTTCGTTTCAGTTAACGAAAAATCAGTTTGCTTTATACTTTCGGTTTCAGTAAGACGCCATTTTGTAAAAATCTCGATTATACTAGTATATTTACACATTTTAAACGTGTTTTTCTTCAGATTTCATGCGTAATACTAAATAGATTTTAATTCCAAATGGTTCATCGTGTAATAATCTTTTAAAACGAAAAAAAAAAAACGATTTTTATCGCCTATACACAATTTTTTTATCGCATTCTGTTTAGGACGGCGATCTCATCATTTGCCCTTAAATGTTTATTTTATTTTAAAATAAACAACTGAATTGAAGATGCACCACATAAAAATAATTTTAAAAATTAAAATATTGTTTCTCGTTCTAACTTAAGAGTTGACACAGTTGTGTATTAAACTAAAAAAAAAAGCGCTTTAAAATAAGTTAAAACACAAAACTTATCTAGGTAGGTAACATTTATTTGTTATTTTCAACCCTATTTTGTTTTTTTGGGGGGCTCTTGTTAAAAATGCCAAAAATAACTTGTTTATTAAATTGTTAGGTGTAAGTACAAAATAGTTAATCAACCCACCCCCATCTCCCCATGTTAAGAATGGGTTTCTAAATTATAACCTTATTATTTCAGCCCGGTCTGTAAACTGCATAAGTACCTTTTTTTCCTTTTTTTTTTTAAACAACGCACATTCAGATTTTTGGGAATTATCAAAATTGCATTCTGGGATATTAAAATGTTGCGAAAGAAATAAGAAACTTTATAAGATTTTAAAATCTTTTCATTGTTTGTTTGTTATTGTTTAGTAACTTGTGTTACGAAAACAAAAAAATTAAGTTTCGAAGCAAATATTTTTTTATAAATATTTTAATTTAAATTATTTTTATATAAGTCACCAAAACGCTTTACTTATTTTTGTTGGATATACTTACTCATCAGTGAAAAATATTAGTGTATACCAAAAATTACGGAAAATTATGAAGTAGAATTTGACTAAAAGATAAAATTAATTTACTATTCGTAGTCAACGAACTCCGAACGACATTCGCGTCAAGCCAGCGCGTGGTAGAAGATTATCTCCTTCCTCGCGATCTTGTCGTTCGGAGTTCGTTGACTCTGAATAGTAAATTAATTTTATCTTTTTATTAAAATTCTACTCGCTTATTTTTCATAATTCTTGCTGTAAGTCTATCTATAAGTTTTCCTGTTATTTTATTTTTAACTTCCATATTTCGCATGAATCTCAATATAAATAAACACTCTTCGTTTCACCGAACCTACTTCTGATTCCGGTTTTTAGCGACTAACGTCGATCCGATAAAAATATAATCGAGGAAATAGGCCGATAATACTAGCATATTTACTCATTTAAATAGTGTGTTTTTTTCTATTTCATACGTAATACTAAAATTATTTTAACTCCAATACATTAAGCATGTCACAATTTTTATAATAAAATAAAATACAATTTTTGAGGTACTGCATATCACCTTTTTCGAAAAACTTATGTATGTCACCTAATCTTCACATTTACCAAACAAACTTTACACTTAAAAAAAATGTAAAGTTTGTTTGGTTTCAGTACTTCTACAGAATTTGAACCCAACTGTTTTTTTGTTTGTTTTTTTAACTTAACCAAAGTTTCAGGTTTGATTCGGTTCAAATTCTTTAGAAGCACCTTGGTTTCCTAATGTATAATGAATTCTTGATTTGTTTGTTTTCACACACACACACACACACAGTGTAACTTTTAAAATTAGTTTTGTTTCTTGCTAAAAAATATTGAAAATAAGGACACTTTTTCCACAAATAAAAGTGTGTGCTTCTATGAGAGGGGGCATAGATCGGCCCGAATTTTTCCGATAGCGATTTACGGACAAACCGGAAATGTCCGAAAAAGTTTACGATTTGAAAGCCGCGAAAAAAAAATGTAAAAAGACAGATAACACCCATTTTGGTCTAGGTTAAGGTTTAAAAATTGTTTAGCCCTTTAAAAGAATACATTTGAAAAAAAACTTTAAAATAAATAAATAAATTAATGATTTGACGAAAATTATTAAACCCATTCTTAACACGGAGGAGTAATTGAGGGTAATTGAGCCTAACCTTAAGTCAGAGAAAAAATTAATAGTTGTTTCATTCAATGTCGGTACTAATTGACTGTTCGGCTTGGCTCTACCATTTCCGGTCTGTTCTGAAAATCGCAATCGGAAATATTCTGGCCGATATAGAAGTTAGTAGCAAAAATTGTAGTATATATATATTCTTTTTTTCACAGAGTTAGCACTTATCAAGGCCAAACGATCCTCGACGATAAGGATTAAACAGATGGATATATTGTCAAGTGAATGATGAATATTATGAGAGGATTGAAAATGATGAATTGAATGAACAAAGTTTGATTATTATGGGGATGGTGGTATCTGCTCGATCCTGAGAGAGAGAGAGAGAGACTCTCATAGACTGAGGTAATTCTTAGAGTGCCCCTTTTAATTTTATTTTAAATAGATGGGCAAACACCGACGTCAGTTTTTTTTAACAGATACTATATTTTGATCTTTAAGTTGAAGTAAACAAAGAGGGACCAGGAAGTCATGTTAGTTTACGAAATGCACGCCGACGGTCAAGAAAATACAATAGCGTACAGTTTTTATTTCTTAAATTTGTTAAAATAAAAATATTAAATAAATAAAATTACTTACCTTAGAAGGAGATGTCAAAAATAGACAACCCCATACGAGGTGTCTTGCTTTCTTTTTTTTGTGTGGCCTTGTTTTTTGGAACTTTGAGTAAGAAAATCCGTAAAAAGTCCAAAAAACTAAAAAGCCAGGTGCGAGCGACAGATTTGATGGGATGAAAACTTTTTTTATGCGATGAAAAGTTTAGTTTTTTCTTTTTATATATATAACTTAATGATAATAGAATGAATGATAATTCAAACAAAAAGGCTGTATTGTCAGCAAAGTATTATTATTATCCACAACACTTGAATAAAGTTGTTTGTAAAAAACAAAAAAAAGTACGCGTATTAAAATTTTTTAAATAAAACTTTTTTTTTTTCTTTTTAGTGGCGGGAGATTTGGAGAGACTCTCTCTCTCTCTCTCTTTCTTTCTTTCTTTCTTTCTTTCTCTCTCTCCCCTCTCTTTCTCTCTCTCAATTCCACCGGGATATTTTTCTTTTTTTTTCCTGGAGAGTTCTTATATTTTTTAAGTGATTTTTTTTTTATCCGGAAATAAAATAAAACTTGTTACTTTGTGTTACCAATATGTATCGGCACCAATCGTTAAAAGAAAAAAGGAAGTTATTTGATTCCAAAGACTATGAAGAAATAACTCCATCCTCTCTCAACGGACTCCTGCTGTTGATATGATTGGAGGTTTTGTAAAAATGCTCACTGCCCGAACCCCCAGCACCAACTCCTCAAGTCTGTCTTTCCTTCGCCCTTCACAGCACAGCCTTATAATTATTACTTGTTTCACCACCACCCCCTCTCTCTCTCTCTCTCTCTGTATCAAACACACGCACAAACATATGCAGTGAAGTTCTTTTTCCCCGCATGCCAATATATGAAACTTGCCAGGCCAAGTGGCAAGTTGTACGACACCAGTTCGAGTTACGATTTGTTAACTTTTTCCCCTCTCCATTGAGGCGAAAATAAACATTAAACAATGAAACACAGATGTCTCGCCAGGGGGTCAAATAGATGTGTCCGTATTGCTTGACCATCGAGGGTGTAGGGGCAAGGGGCATTTATTTATTTTGATATTTAAAATAAATAATTCTTTTTTTTTTTTTTTTTAAGTTT
The DNA here is from genome assembly GCA_963556195.1 of Sepiola atlantica. Lineage (NCBI taxonomy): Eukaryota > Metazoa > Mollusca > Cephalopoda > Sepiida > Sepiolidae > Sepiola > Sepiola atlantica. The sequence goes on from OY744517.1 coordinate 158,645,616, forward strand.
CCGCTTTTTTTCGGTGACGATTAAAGAGAGATTTAGATCAAATATGTCAAACATATGGCACATGTGCCGCATGTGGCCCTCTGCAAGCACACTTGCGGCCTGCCTAAAATATACTACATTTCGCGATTTAACAACCAAAATTGCAGTTTTTATAATTAAGCTGGACAAATGTGCACCGTTCACTGAGATTTTCAATACCTTCCCCCTCTTTTCGATAACCATTGGTCTCTTCTGAGATTTGGGTGGCAATAAGCATCCCTAAGGTCCCAGTACTCTCCGCACTCTTCCAGTGGAGGTCTGGTTAGTGCTCTACCTCCTCGGTCTTCTTATCCTCCTTGGCCCTTCACGACTATATTGTGTGGTATCAGCCGAGGCTGGTGCCATCACTTTTTTTTGGGGGGGGGGGGATTTTTTGCAATTTCTGTTTCTTGGGTTCATGTGGCGGTGTTCTTCCTGTGGGTTTATTTCTTTCTATTGTAACATCCATTTGATTGGTTCGTAGCTGATGCGGGTTGGTTTCCACATTCGAAGATTTTCCTTAAGGTTGTAGATGTTTTCATCATTGCCGTCCTTTGTATGGTCTCAGTGATCCCTTCGATTCCAATTTCTCACAGTCTTGTTCCAAGTGCTCCTACGATTATTGGTATTATATTGACTTTTTTCATGCTCCATATCTCTTTCAATTCTTTGGCAAGTTCCGTGTATTTGCTTCGTTTTTCCGTCTCCTTGATTTTCACTCTGTGGGCTGCTGGAACGGCGAATTTTTTTTTTTTTTTTTTTTTTTTTTATTATTATTATTATTATTATTATTATTATTATTATTATTATTATTATTCAGAACTTTTCTTTACACTTAAAAACGATATATCACAGTTTATCGATTTCAAAATTTGTTTGTTACATACTAATCTTTGTCGTTTAAAATTTCGTTATTTTTTTCTTTTGTTAAATGACTTTATTTTACATTTGTGAATCTAGTTAAATGATTGTATGTTTCTAAGTTAATAACAAAAAATATTCTGCATTAATTGTTATTAAACGACTTCAATTAGTCACGTGCTGCTCTCATAACAACACGAATGTATCCACATGGCTATCGGCCTGTCACGCTTAATTAGGAAATAAGATGTTCGTCGGTCTGTTTTAAATAGCATTTTAGTCGGTCTGTAACGCGTACGTTTTAAATGGCATTTTCATTTGTTGTCACGTGTAAGTTTTAAACAGCATGTCCATTTGTCTGCTAAGCTAAAGTTTTAAACTGCATTTTAGTTTGTTTGTCACGCGCAAGTTTTAAACAGTATTTTCATTAGTCTGCCACGCTCAAGTTGTAAAACACATTTTCGTTGGTCTGTGCCGGTCAAGTTTTAAACATTTTAGCTTGTCACGCTAAAGTTTTAAATAGTATTCCCGTTTGTCTGTCACGCTCAAGTTTAAAACAGCATTTTCCTTTGTCTGTCACACTCAAGTTTAAAACAGCATTTTCGTTTGTCTGTCACGCTCAAGTTTAAAACAACATTTTCGTTTGTCTGTCACGCTCAAGTTTAAAACAGCATTTTCGTTTGTCTGTCACGCTCAAGTTTAAAACAGCATTTTCGTTTGTCTGTCACGCTCAAGTTTAAAACAGCACTTTCGTTTGTCTGTCACGCTCAAGTTTAAAACAGCATTTTCGTTTGTCTGTAACGCTCAATTTTTAAACGACATTTTCGTTTGCTGTCACGCTCAAGTTTAAAACAGCATTTTCGTTTGTCTGTCACGCTCAAGTTTAAAACAGCATTTTCGTTTGTCTGTCACGCTCAAGTTTAAAACGGCATTTTCGTTTGTCTGTAACGCTCAATTTTTAAACGACATTTTCGTTTGCTGTCATGCTCAATTTTTATACGTAATTATGGTGCGTCTGTCACGCTCAAGTTTATAACAGCATTTTTGATTGTCTGTCACACTTAACTTAAAATCAGCATTTTCGTTTGTTTGTCACGCTCAAGTAAAAATAATGTTTTTATTTATCTGCCATACTCAAATTTTTAAACAAATTTTCGCTGTCTATCACGCTCATGTTTTAAATAGCATTTTCGTTGGTCTGTCACGCTCAAATTTTAGACAACATTTTCGTTTGTCAGTCACGCTGTAAGTTTAAACAAGTTTTAAATAGTATTTACCTATGTCTGATATGCTCAAGTTTTAAAATAGTATTTTCGATTGTCTGTCACACTCAACGTTTAAAAAACATTTTCGTCTGTTTGTCACTATTAATGTTCACAGGACATTTTCGTTTGTCTGTCACGCTAAAAGTTTTAAGCGACATTTTTGTTTGTCTGTCATGCTAAATTTTTAAACGTAACTTTCGTTTGTCTGTCAGGCTCAAGTCAAAAACAGCATTTTCGTTTTTCTGTCACGCTCAACATTAAATCAGCATTTTCATTTGTTTGCCAAACTCAAGTTTTAAACAACATGTCTGTTTGTCAGTAATGTTCTAAGTTTTAAGCATTTTCGTTTGTCTGTCACGCTCAAGTTTTAAATAATATTTTCATTTGTCTGTCACGCTCAACGTTTAAAATGCTCAAGGATATTTTCGTTTTTCTGTCACGCTAAAAGTTTTAAACAGCATTTTCGTTTGTCTGTCACTCTCAATTTTTAAACAACATTTTCGTTTGTCTGTCACGCTCAACTTTTAAATACCTTTTTTTCGTTTGTCTGTCACTCTCTAGTTTTAAAAAAACATTTTCGTTTGTTCTGTCACGCTCAAGTTTTTAATAGTATTTTCGTTTGACTGTAATGCTCAAGTTTTTAAATCATTTTAGTTTGTCTGTCACGCTAGATTTTTAAACAACATTTGTGTGTGTCTATCATGCTCAAGTTTGCAATAGTATTTTTGTTTGTCTGTCACGCTAAATTTTTAAACAACATTTTCGTTTTTCTATCACGCCTAACTTTTAAATACTATTTTGGTTTGACTATCGCACACTAGTTTTTTAAAAAACACGTTGTCACGCCCAAGTTTTAAACATTTTGTCTGTCATGCTCAAGTTTTAAATAGTATTTTCGTTTGTCTGTCACTCTCAACATTTAAAACCCTATTCGCTTGTCTATCACTCTCAATTTTTAAACGACATTTTCGTTTGTCTGTCACGCTCAACTTTTTAATAGTATTTTCGTATGTCTGTAACGCTCAAATGTTAAAATCATTTAAGTTTGTTTGTCACGCTTAAGTTTTAAATAATATTTTCGTTTGTCTCTCACGCTCAACTTTTTAACGACATTTTCGTTTGTCTGTCACTCTTTACTTTAAAACAACTTTTTCGTTTATCTGTCACGCTCAATTTTAAAAAATACTTTCGTTGCTCTATCACGCTCTAGTTTTAAACAAAACGTTCATTTGTTTGTCACGCTAAAGTTTTAAATAGTAATTTTGATGTCTGAAACGCTCAAGTTTTAAATAGTATTTTCATTTGTCTGTCACGCTAAATTTTTAAATAACATTTTCGTTTGTCTGTAACACGCAACTTTTAAACACTTTCGTTTGTCTCTTAACATCAATTTTTAAATGACACTTTTGTTAGTCTGTTACGCTCAAGTTTCATACGGCATTTCTATCACGCTAAAGTTTTAAACATAATTCTTGTTTGTCACGCTCATGTTTTAAACAATTATTTTGTTTATCTGTCACGCTCAAATATTTAATAGTATTGTCTGTCATGCTCAAATTTTAAGCAACATCTTTGTTTGTCTGTCACGCTCAAGTGTTAAACATTATTTTTGTTTGTTTGTCACGCTCACATTTTTAACAACATCACAGTTCAAAGGTCATTTTTGTTTTTCGGTCCCGCTTTTGTTTGTCTCTCACGCTGAAGTTTTATGTTTTGTTTGTCTGTCACGCGAACATTTTCGTTGGTCTGCCACGCTCAAGTTTTGAATAGTATTTTCGTTTGTCTGTCACGCTCAAGTTTTAAACAAAATGTTCGTTCGTTTGTAACGCTCAACTTTTAAACAACATTTTCGTTTTTCTGTGACGCTCAAAACAACATATTTGTTTGTCAGCCACGCTGAAGATTTAAATATCATTTTCATCAGTCTGTCACGCGTAAGTTTTAAATGGAATTTTCCTTTGTTGTCACGTGTAAGTTTTAAACAGCATGTTCATTTGTCTGTCACGCTCAAGTTTTAGATAATATTTTATTTTAAATAATGATTTGCTTATCTGTCCCGCTAAAGTTTTAAACCACACTTGCGTTTGTCTGTCATGCTCAAGTTTTAAACAACATTTCAGTGTGTCTGTCACGCTCTAGTTTTAACCAACATTTTTGTTAGTCTGTCACACTCAAGTTTTAAACTATATTTTCGTTTGTCTGTCACGCTCAATTTTTAAATAGCATTTCCATGCCTAAACTTGTAGATGAAATGGACGTATCTTAAGAATTTTCGTTCTTGTTTTTCTTTCCATTTGTTTGTTGGTATTCGCCTTTTTGACGACGACCGCGGCATTTACCAACCTCGGACGCAAGTATGATACAAGGTCGGTTATCAAGAGGAAGACCGTCTTTTGCCTATCAGAATTATTTACAAGAGAATCGTCTGTCTCATCAGCACTCCCTTTTGATTAGACGACGCCGGTAGAAGAAATGAAGACAATATCAAGAACAATTTTCTTCTTTCTTTTTCTATTTTTGTACTAATTCATTCATTTATTTATTTCGACGGAATTTTGGGGTCGTTATCAAAATTCGTCAAAAGAAGGGTGAAAACAACAAGGACATAAAAAGGAGCTGACGGGATTCCGTGTCGACGTTAGCACAGCGTCGGGTATCCCGCACGCACGCACACACACACACACACACACACACACACACACACACATGTGTGTTAACAATACAAGCATGTACTAATGAAAGCAAAGTAAGAAATCGAGGAAAATATAATTCAATAAAACATTTATTGCATGCAGAACCGACTATTATATAGTGTTCATTAAAACGTATACAAAATAAGGATAGGTGGGATTATGTATGCGTGTGTGTGTACGTAGAAAGGAAATATGTCCATTGAGAATGTCTATAGTAAAAAGTCTGAGTATTGTGTACGTATGCGTGTGAGTAGAGAAAATTCCTTACATACCGGGATAGTGTCCTTGTGTGTGTGCACATGGTGATAGCAGCCGCCGGCCCAACCAGGGAGAAGGAGACGGTCTAGCTGGTGTTATCTGTATCAGGTTGTGAGAGAGAAAAACAGAGAGCTAGTCTGTGCATTCCTTTTTATAAGGCATATAAGGACGCCCCCTGGTGTCAAGACAAGGGGAGATAAATCGAGTTTAGCGTTACCTGGTGGAATGTGTGTGTAATTGTGTTTGAGAAAAGGGTTAATGCTACAAGTATCCCCTCCAGATTGAGAAAAGGTATTTTAGACGTCTGTTTTCGTGTATTTACTAATAAATGTAGGTTTTAAAGTTGTGTGGGAATCCGACTTTCCTACCAGATCTTGTCTGTTTTCTGGTATTTTGTTCTGGTGGGATATATTCACATGGAGTATTGAATTCCTCCGTGGTGTCGGAATCAGTGTAAGGGTCGTGTGTCTGTTAACTCAACTGTAATTTTTTTCACTAAAGCAGGTTTTAGTCTGTCAATGGAAACAGTGTCATTTTTGCCATTTTTATGATAGTGAACATTTTTTCTGCCCTTTCGACTACTTTGTAAGAACCTTGGTAGCGTGGTTGCAATGGCTTTTTGACAGCATCGTTACAGACAAATACGTATTCACTATAAAAAAGTGCCTTGTATCTAATGCTTTAAAGTCCTGTACAAATGTAGTTGTAGGGTGTACATAATTTTTGTTGTCAAAATATTATCCAGGCAAAGATAATATTGTCCCCAAAACTACTTCAGCTGGTGTGCAACCTAAGTCCTGTTTGATGACGCTTCTAATTGACCAAAGACAAATCATCAACCCTAGTTGGTTGTGTTGGGTCTCATTGCGAAAGATGCTTTCAAATGTCTGTGAAATGGCTCTACCAAGCTGTTGGAGTAGCGTTGGTATGCCGTTGTTTGTATGTGCTTGCTGTCTAGATGGAGGTTGAATTCGGCGAAAACGTTTAACTGTGACTGTGCGCCTCTGTCGGTTGTGATGACTGTGGGTACACCATATGTGGCTATCCACTCTTTCGATGATGGTTTTGGCTACTGAGATGTCCTTGCAGTGGGCCAACGGTAAAATCGATCAACAATCGTTAGCAAATAGGAATAGTTCTGGCAAAGTGGTTGGGTTCCAACGATGTCTATGTGCAGATGAGAGAACCTGGCATTGGGATTGCTGAATGTCCCATACAAATCTTTCACTGATCATTTTCAGGATGGCTCTTTTGCTGGGTTGGGAGAGTGAGTGAAAATGATTGAATATGCGTTGTTGCAGTGAACGTGGGACGTAAGGCCATTGATATGGGCGTTGTTGTGTCACAATAGGCATTTTTGCCGCTAAAAGGAATTAGTACAAGTGTAAGTTTCAGAGATGTGCTTTGAAGAGTTTGTTGCAAGGTGGTGTCTGATGCTTGTTGCTGTGCGAGCAAGTCATGACTAAGAAAGTTCATAGTGATAGAATTTGTGTCTGGTCGAGAAAGGGCATCAACTACAATGTCCTGGTCACCTTTTATATATTGTATTTCAGTTGACAACTGTGATATATAGTCCAAGTGACGAGATTCTCTGGGTGAGTATTTGTCCGGCTGTAAAGATAATGCATATGTTAGTGGTTTGTGATCTGTATAGATGATGAATTGTTTACCTTTGAGCACATGCTTGAAATGTTTGACTGCAAGGTAGACTGGTAAATGTTCCCTAGAAAATGTTGCTGCATTTTGACTGTTTGGCTGAGCTTGGAGGAGAAGAAAGATATAGGTGCCTTGGTGTCACCAATCTCCTGGTGTAGTACCGTGCCTACAGCTGATGTGCTGGCATCGGTGGTTAAGGTTAATTTAGCCTGGACGTTGTCAGTGAGGTACGTGAGTTGTGGGCAATTTGTCAATGTGGATTTGGCTGTATTGAATGCATACAGTGCTTTTGTGTTGAGTGTAAGAGTATGTGTTTGCCTTTTCCCTTTGTTTTGCAGGATATTCGTCAGGATCTCGGAACAGTTTGGAATAAAACGACGAAAATAATTGACGAGTCCTATGAATCGTCGCAACTGACGAGGCGAGGTTAGAATTGCTGTACTACTCCTATCTTTTCAGGCAGGGGTTTGATTCCGCCTTTATCAATTTGGTGTCCCCAAAACTGAAGTTGCTGAGCGCCGAATGTACACTTGTCTACATTTATCTTTAGATCATGTCGTGCTAGTCTTTGTAGAACTTGGTGTAAATGTTGCTCATGTGTCACTTCACCCGGGCTTACTATGATGACGTAGTCTATGTACGCGTATACATAAGGTAGTTCTCTTAGGAGGTTATCAATAATGCGTTGAAAGGTTTGGGCAGCGTTTCTCAACCTAAAAGGCATCTGTTTGAACTGAAAGAGTCCGAAAGGTCTTGTCACGGCCGTTTTAGAAATGTCTTCTTCTGCTACTGAGATCTGGTATAAAGCTTTAGTAAGATCCAGTTTGGAAAAGACTGTAGTACTCTGAAGTCTTAATATGAAATCGTGTATATGCAGTATGGGATAGCGGTCTGGTATAGTTTGCGCATTGAGTCGCCGATAATCGACATATACACGATGGGAATTCAGGTTTTGTTTAGGAACAAGGTGGAGAGGTGAAGCGTATGAACTTTCGGAAAGTTCAATTATTCCATCCTCAGTCATCTGCTGAAATTCCCTTCTTCTCAGTCCTTCTCTCTACGATATCTTTTTCTTTTAAAACAAAGCCTTCAAAATGTTAGAAGTTCTTGGTGTTTCTTGCCCAAAAGTTATCTTTAAAACAACTCTGTTTTTTTTATATCTATCCCTTTTTTCTTTCAAAATGGAATTCTTTTAGAAAAGTTATCTCAGAGACAATTCTTTATCTTTCTTTCAAATCGCTTCGGGTTTTAAATCTTTGGGCTTTTCTTCCCCCTGATACTTTTCGTTTAAACACCTTTGGGTTTTTAACTCTTTTTTCTTTTAAGAACTTTCTCGTCATTTTTAATAAAAACTTCTTGTTTTTCTTCGATATTTTCCTTCAAGCGGAAAGTTTTCCGTCTATTTGATATTTAAAAGGAGGAAGAATACATTTTCTAATATAGCGAAAGAAAGAAACCTTGTTATAAACAACATGCATGCATATTAAAGGAGGAAATACATGGGAGAGTTACATTTAATAACAGACAACATTATTATAACAAAAAACATTTATATAACTAATGAATTTAAAGATCAGTTCGTGTAAAGAAAGTGTTTATTGAATTGTTCATTTTTCGTTTATGTAACTCATGGTTTTGGTAGAGAAACTTCGTTGAGTGTATACGAGTTTTGAAAAGTGTATATATATATATTTCACATTGGAGGCTTGTACGTGCGTTTTTTGGAGGGGTGCTTTCCGCTCTGCCCGCTGAAGGGCGTGGGGGTACGTTTCGGGTCTCGCTCCGATGTGTGTGTCTTGGATCTTTGTTTGTCTCTGGCGTCTGACCGTTGAGCTTTGCACTTATATTGGGGGTCAAGCACTTGACGCAGGTTCGCTATATGTTTTGGGGTTTAAATCGACCGGGGTTCAATCTTATTGGCTGAAATTCTTATCGAGCCAAAATCTGTGAAAAGTTTCTTTGTTTATGGAAAGTGTTGAGAAGAGCGTATATCTAACACACCCAGGGAAAGAAAGAGGGTCGCTCTTAAAGCCATTCGCTTTTTGGTGCTCGTTTGGAACGTTTGTAAATCTCACTACATGTACCTGAAATATTAAATTAATTACAGAGGAAAATTACATGTGGTAGATTAATTAGTAGAAAAAAATCGTTAAGTAGAATAACTACCAGAAAAATTAATTCTAATCTGGAAATTTGGGGTTTAATCGATAGTAATTCGAAGAGTTTAACAAAAGCAATGTTTAGCGAGTGGAACTGTCGCTCTGTTATTTAATATCCGATTCCATTAAAACGTGTAATCTACATTATGTGTTTGGGGGAGGCAGAAAAAGAGAGGGAGGAAGAGGATGGTCGTTTGTGGTTGTTAGAGACCCAGCGCCTTTCGACGGTCTGGGTTATTAACAAAAATTCCACTTCTGCTGAAACGCGACCAAATCTAATTACAGATTGTCATCCATTTACAAATTAATCTTTAAAATAAACAAACATGGCTGAATTTTATTTAGTATCATGAAATTTCGAAAGCAATTTTGAAATGTTAGACTGTCGATTAGAAAGTACTGTTTTGCGTGAATTTGGTTTTAAAGGCAAAAATATATGTACATATATATATGTACATATATATATATATATATATATATATATATATATATATATATATATATATATATATATATATATATATATATATATGTACATATATATATATATGTGCATATATATATATATGTACATATATATATGTACATGTATATTTATATATATATGTACATATATACATATATATGTACATATATATATATGTACATATATATATGTACATATATACATATATATGTACATATATATATGTACATATATATATATGTACATATATATATATATATGTACATATATATATACATATATATATGTACATATATATATATATATGTACATATATGTACATATATATATATGTACATATATACATATATATGTACATATATATATGTACATATATATATGTACACAGATATATATATACACATATATATATATGTACATATATATATATATATGTACATATATATATATGTACATATATATATATGTATATATATATGTACATATATATATATGTACATATATATATATATATATACATATATATATATATATATAAATCCATATGCATATATATATATATAAATATGCTCGAAATATATATACAAAATGTACATAGAGTTAGTATTAGCAAAAGGAAAGGAGAAAATAAAGAGCAAACGGGGATCCAAAGGAAACTAATTTAAGAGTAAAAAATCATCTGGTGTCTAAATATATATTATTTCTATTAATAATAGATTTAAATAGGTTGGGTGAGACATAATAGAAGCCAATTTTTTGTTTTATTTTATTTGTGGAGTGGGCTATAAGAGCCGATTCGATTAATCGACGCGTAGGTTTGTTATGTATAGGTGGAGTTATTAAAGTTCAAACGATGATTATATTCCATAGCATGAGCACATAAGGCGTTGAACGTGTTCTTGATTTGGATTGCACTTTTGTGCTCGTAAATTCCCTTCTCTAGGTTACGCTGGGTCCTCCCAATTTAGACCTTATCACAACCCTGACAAGGGATAGAATATATGCCAGCTTTGAGCGCGGGTGTAGCGTTAAATTTAGATTTTCTGATTATATCCATAATAGTGTATGAGGTTATTTGTACTTAGTTCTGTGTAAATGGGGTTGTTAATAGAGTTAGTCGATAAAGCTATGTCTACTTATTATAGGACTGGCTGATGAATTGTTTTGTTTGCAATTTGAGTGAATCTGGAGAGCTTTTTTGAGTTTTGTATAAACTACGTAGGGTACTGTAATGTTTTGAGGGTGTGTTCAATGTATTTAAATTCCTCGTTTGGATATTCGTTGCTGTATATCCTCAGCGCTCTGAAGTAAATTCCAATTATGATGCACGCTTTTACTTTATTATTGTGGCCCGAATAAAAATTAACATAATCATTCTTATTAGTTGGTTTATGGTGGACCTTATAATATAATTTATTATCGTTGTTTATTAATAGAATGTCAAGAAAGGGTATGGAGTTTTTGTTTTGTTTTTCGAAAGCAAATTTGATGGTGGATTCTATTTTATTTAGTTTATCAGTACTGTTTTCTATTTTAGTGGTTTTGGGGAGGAAAATTAAGATGTCATCTATGTATCTCTAGTATAACACGTTTTTAGGTAGTCTATATTTGAAGGGTCCGCTTTCAAGAAATTCTAAAAAATAAACAGGATAGGACACCATTGGTACGCCAAATTTCTTCTTATAAAATAAATTATTGAAAGTAAAATAAGTCATGTTAGTGCATAAATTTATAATATTAATTCAAGTACTAACTCGAAAAGGTAAGCTGATATTTATTTTGTTGAAATATTTTTTTAATTTAAGATATTTTTAGTGGTGATATCGGTGTATAATGATTCTATATCCAGGCTGTTCATGGTTTTATTTGTTAGGTTAAGATTTTTTATTTGATGAAGTAGATCTCCGGAGTTTCCTTTTAAGTGAGAAGGGCTAATTGTACATAGTAATGGAGTTAGTATTTTAGTAATGGAACGTGAAATTTTATGGGTAGATCTGCCAATACCTGAGATTATGGGGCGCATTAGGCTATTGCTCTTGTGAGTTTTGGGTAGGCCATATAAAGTTGGATGATAATCAATGTATGCTGACCAGGTTTTATTATTGTTTATTAGTTTCTTATATGTCTTTATCATATAGGAGTTGGAATTTTTTCTGTGTATTTAGATTTATCCATGATAACAACACCGCCACCTTTGTCTGCGGGCGAGATGACGATGTTCTTGTTGTGTGATAGGTTATATGTCGTTTAAGTAGAATTGTGTCCATGGATTGGGTAGTTGTAGTGGGGATGATTCCCTGGATAAGCCCCTTAATGAAATCCGTGTCCTCATGTCTGTAGTTTCGGGCGACCATGTTATTTTGGGGTAAATTCCGGTCGCGAATTTCAATCCGAAACTCAGAACTTCCATCTCAGTGTTGGAGAGTGTGATGTCAGTGAGATTTTGGACGAGTTCAGGGCGTCCATATATCCCATCCCTTGTCTGGATTGTGATAAGGTCTACATTGGGAGACCCAGCGCAACCTAGACGTGGGAATTTACGAGCACAAAAGAGCAATCAAATCAGCAACACGTTCAACGCCTTATGTGCTCATGATTTTAATAACTTTTCCTTAACTAAAACAAAACATAACAAATCTACGCGTCGATTAATCGAATCAGCTCGTATAGCCCACTCCACAAATACAATAAAACAAAGAATTGGCTTCTATTATGTCTCCCCCAACCTATGTAACGCTATCATTAATGAAAACACGATATATTTAGACACCGTATGATTCTCCACTTTTAAATTAGTTTCCTTTGGATCCCCTTCTGCTCTTTATTTTCTTCTTTCCTTTTTGCTAATACTAACTCTATGTACATTTTGTATATATATTTCGAGCACATATATATGCATATGGATTTATATATATGTGTGTGTGTGCTCATGTACATATTTGCATATCTTCCCTCTCTAAATGGATTTACATTTTATTAACACTATCACTATATATATATATATATATATATATATATATATATATATATATATATATATTCCCAAAATTACAGATCTTGTTCTTTGACACTTTTAGCATTTTTTCGCTCTTCGATCGAGCATACCCGAAATCAGGGTCAGCTTAGAAATCAGCACAGGTTCAAAGTATAGCTAACCGCGGTTTGTCGTTGCTGCTGCTGCCGTTGCTTGTAGCTGCTACTGCTACATAAGTAAGTTAAAAAGACAACATATTTTCGTTTGTTCGTTGACCGTGTTGATAAGAGTTCATCTTCAATTCAGTTTTATGCCGCCTTTCAGAATTCAAATCTCACACTAGACAATTGTTTTTGTTTGTTGTTGTTTTTTTGTTTTTTTACTACAGCGTTTCAGTTATTTCCTAGATATCGTTCATCATCATAAACCTGAATAATGTTTTTAATTATTTTATTACGATTTAAAAGATTAATTTTTTTTTTCATTTGAACTGACGTGCAGAATAGAAACGTTTGAGAAACTCGTCGTTGACGTGTTCTTCAGCTACTTTTTAATAAAATTGGAATAGAAAAATGCTTACATTTATATTATCCTCGATTGTTCTATCGTGTTTTATTATTTTCTATTCGAACTTCCCTCATTATTTTACTGGCCAGTCAGAATGGGTGATTTATTTCGCCTGTGTGGTATGACGTCACATCCGTTTACCTTTTTGTAAACTTGTTCATATATAAGCGTGATTAAGATATATATATATATATATATATATATATATATATATATATATATATATATATATATATATATATATATATATATGAGAGAGAAAGAAAAAAACTCGAAAATAACCAGTCCAAACAAATACAGATGTGCCATCGATTATCAACAGGTGTCTCATTCATTATACTTACTACTTTAAATACATTGTATCCGATTAACCACATGAATTTTCGGTAAACGTGTAGTTTCCCGACACAAGTAATTTTATCGGATAGACGATATGCAGTAGCTAAAATGTTGTATTTTTAAGATTATGACATGCTGGTCTTGTTGGCGTTAAAATCATTTTAGTATTACGTATGAAATAGGAAAAACACTTTTTTAAATGAGTAAATTAGCCGACATACTGACATAAAATGGACGTCTGTAAAAGCTAGTCGATAAAAAATTGGAACGGAGAATTGCTCAGACGAAAAGAAGTAGTCTTTAGTGAGTTATATAAAGATAATTTATTTAAAATAATTAAAATATATATAAAAATGTTTGATTCACAACATAATTATTGTGTTTTCGCAATAAATTAGCTAATATAACTCACTAAAAGACTTTACTAAAATACTAAATATGTTGAAGAAACCGCACCTGGGGCCAACAGTGTTGAGAAAAAGAACATTATCAAATGAAAGAAGGATAAAGTCTGTTCATATAAAAGTAATTAATTGTTATTGACAACAACTTGCTAAGGCAATGTAAAATAAAGAGTTCGTATAGAAGAAATTTCAAAGAGTTCCGAGTGAAAGAAGATGTTTTATCTGTAAGGAGAAATTAGTAGACATGTTCATTTCGGCTGGCGCCGTGTGCGTTTCCGTGTGTGTAACTTGGATAGGCATGAAGATGTGTGTGTATATTAGCGTCACTGTTTTGCCAGTGAACGAGTGTGTACGAACTGTATACATGCGTTCGGTGAGTGATATGTGGAAGCTTACAGAAGTTCGCGTGTCTCTCGTTTGCATTTGAAGTAAATATCCTCGCTTCTCTGGCTGACTGAAACAAGCTGCTGATTGAAGATTTTGTCTAATCAGAAGTTGATATGTAACAACAACATTCCCTGTCGCTGCTGCTTTGAACAACATTCCCCTTCCTGAATCGATTTACGCTGAGATGATTTGTTGATGTCGCTGAAAGATTTTAGAAATTTGAATTTGTGCTTGTTTGTTGATGGAATATGAATTTTCTGTGGGGTCGAGTTGACCGTATTAAAATTCAACCTGTTTTGTAGTGTGTCGGGTATTTATTTACCTCCTCTCCAGGAGGTTAGGCACAAGGCCAGTTTTATCTTACTCCCACAAGTAAGATGTGATCCAAGGTCGGGTCGGGAAAGTGGGGTTTGAAAAACCAGCGTCCGAGAAAGTGAGCACTCTGGCCATTAAAAATTGCAACGGCAGCCCCGTCGGCATTCCCCGGTAAGGGCGCCTCAGGCAGTAAGCAATAAACTTACTCCTCCCCAAAGAGGGAGGCAAAGCCTGGGAGGGTGGACCTCCTAGAACTGCACAGGACCGACCCATAGATCGGCGTAAATCAAGCCTCCGAAGGCCAAGACAATACCAGTCTATGGGGTGTAGTATCCATCGGAACAGATACTAAACTTTGATCTTAGCCAAAAGGCCAAGAATTTATTTATCTACCTCCCACAAGGTAAGATGTGACACAAGGTCGGGAAAGTGGGATTAGATAAGCCAGCGCTCGAGAGGTGTGCACTCTGGCCATTTAAAAATTGCCTGGGCAGCTCCGTCGGCATTCCCCGGTAGGGGCGCCTCAGGCAGTAAGCAATAAACTTACTCCTCCCCAAAGAGGCGAGGCAAAGCCTGGGAGGGTGCACCTCCTAGAACTGCACAGGACGGACAACCTCCAATAGACAGGCGTAAATCCAGACCCAAAGGACCGAACGAAAGGCCAACAACTGTTGTTGTGTGTCGGGTAGACGATATATGAAATTTACTTTTTTTATCTTCGTCGGATGATGGAATTTTGTAATTCGGATGTTTTTTTTCTTTCTGGTAGACAAGTTTTAAAATGGAAAGGTTTGTCGCCGAGTTGACGAGTCTGATATTGTGTTGCTGACAATATGTTTAAAAATCGAATTTTTGTTGCGAATTATCGTGTTTTCAGGTGCCTGTTTTTATTTTTCAGTGCAGATTGGGAGGGGGTCGGACTAGGTGCCGAAGGATAATTCAGATTTGATTCTAGAGTTGAACTGTTTGTTCAAGCGCCGAGGGATTCGTTTTTTCTTTTCTTCTTCGGATTGTTGTATAACGCGGAATGCGTGAATGATAGTGATTGTTGAAACATAATGGCGTTTGCTGTTGTATTGTAATTTTTAAATATACCTGTTCTCTATCCAATGCCGTTCCGTTTTGACTTTATATATATATATATATATATATATATATATATATATATATATATATATATATATATATATATATATATGGTAAATTTTCGTGAAAAAAATTATTTTTTCGCTTACGTGTTCACAAAAAAGATGACGTCATGTGACGGGTTTTTTAATTTTATTTTTCGCGCACGTGTTCGAATTAAAAGATGCTGTCATGTTGACAGGATTGTATCTTCTTTTATTCTTAGCCACGTGTGTTAAAGAAAAGTGCGGATAATGTGTTGAACGCTTGGCAATGTCGGTTTCCTTTATATATGTTCAAATGTAAGCATATAGCATGGAAAACAAAGCAACAACTCGAAAACAATGAAGTATGCAAAAATCATTTATTGTTGCGAACCCAACTGGGTCTACTATGAAATTGTGTTCACGAGAATATGTATAACAAAGTCTGTAGATGATGTGCGCGGGTGTGTGCGTACGTTGAGAGGAAAGTCTTGCATACCGAATAGTGTGTTTGTGTGGAGAGCGCGCGTACTGTAAGGGGTGTTTTCATAGCAGCCGTCAGACGGAGGAAAGACTGAGGAGTGTCTGTGGGGTGTTGTCTGTCGAGGTCGAATAAAAAAGGAGGGGGAGAGAGGGCCAAGGTGTGTCTGTCAAGGCCAGACCCGGAAGAAAGAGAGTGAATCTTCCGTGCGTCGGTTTTTATACAGGGATCGTAGTGCCCTCTACGATCACAACAAGGGAGGTAATTCGGGTCTGACGCACTCTGGTGAGTGTCTATGTAAATATATTGAGAAAGGTAGGTAATGCTACATTCGAAACGCTGGAGTGCAACTTTTGTAGAAAGATGTGCACGTGAAGTAAGTCCGTGTAATGTCTACAGTGGAAAATATTTTTGGTTGTCTTTAAGTTGTGTAGAATCAACGTGAGGTTGAGCGGTTCTTTATATATTCGTGTTTCGCCAATGTTTTGTACTGGAGTTGATAAGATTGCACAAGTGTATAGCATGAGCAAATCGATGCATAGAGTCGCCAGAATGCTGTTTCTTTAGTTGGACATCATTTTAATGTCTCCTCTGACGTCGAGGTTTTGCAATTTTATCTTCAAATAGATGTGCGTACGACCGTTGGAGACTGCTTACCTTCGTGGGTGTATACATCATTATACACTCGTTCATCTTCTTTGCAACCCAGGTTTCTTCGCTGCTAGCTTTTGTATCTCGGCCGTTGAAACGATAAACACGTGGATGCCGGATTTGGGTTTATTTAACATGACAATGAGACAGAATTAACTGCATGTATACGAAAGAGAGAGAATGAAGGAATTGACGGAAGAGATACCATTTCACTTTTAGACAGGTCGAATTTTTGTGTCCACCGTCTCCTCTCCCCCCCCCCCTCCCGGGCTGGTGAGAACTCCGCATTTCTCACGTCTGGTCGATCGGCTCGTTGGCAGGCGAAGAGACAGACAATTCTTCAACCGGAAGTGACGTGATTTTCCTGACTTCCGCTTTTAGCTCCCCCAACATTTTAGAGCTCTCTTCACTCGGCGCCCACCCACCCCTTCGTTATCTAACACGGCGACGTCACCAAACTTTATAGAAGAGCGTTTATTTTTTGTTTTTGTTTTTGGCGTATATTAACCGCTTAAATTATATATATACGGTATATTGTATATTAGATTTGAACTAGACCTAACTTTATTTTCGTTGCCATAAAAGTTGTCCATACTAAATTAGTATGGACAACTTTTGTGGCAACGAAAATAAAGTTAGGTAAAGATTTAGAGTTCGCGAAGGTTGGTGAAAAAAGGTGTTTATCTTTAAGGAGAAATTGTACTCATGTTCATTTCGGCTGGCGCTGTGTGTATATTAGGGTACCTGTTTTGTCAGTAAGATAGTGTATGTACAACTGAGTATACGGATTCAATGAGCAGCGTCTGGGTCCTTTATTGGGCGTACAGAAGTGTGTGTGTGTCTCTCGTTACATTTGTAAAGGGCCCTCGGCTAGGGGCTGAGACAGTGGCGTAGCTAGACCTTTTGCCGCCCGGGGCGGTAGTAAAATTTGTCGCCCCCCCCCCCCCCCGGCATTTGGGTGCCCGGAAAATTCGTCCATGGATAATTCGCCCATGGATAATTCGTCCATGGAAAATTTTTTGCTAGGTAGGAAAACTGGTCCATTATTATTAAGTTAACATTATTCTTAATTTTCATACCTTGCGAAAATTAGTTCTACGGTATCTAATTTTCCTAAATTCAATTAAATTAAAATTAAAATATGAAAACTGATTTTTAATATTTTTTATTCATTTGAGATTTTATCTGTTTTCCTTTTGTTTTAAGTAGATGGTGGGGGTTGCCCGGGGTGATTTTGTCCGATCCCCCAGCTAGCAATTGTAAAGTTTACAAGGAGTTATAAAAAGTATGCTACAAAAACAAACGTTTGGACAGTAATAAAATTAATGAATTCAAACTTTCGCATCTAATGTTATTTCCTCTTTGATGTCGGTGTATATACACCCAAATATCCAACTTTCTTTTCGCACCTATTCGATAAAAATTTATATGAAAGTTCCCCTTTAAGTATGAAATCTTTCTGAGGTCATTTTGTTTTTTTGGTGCTTGGCCGAAGCCTAGGCTTGGCCCTATCCTGTTAGGTCAGCCGGTCACTGAGTATATCTCCAGAAATAATTAATGCTTCATTTTTTAAACTTAGTGATTGAAATGAATTAAAGCAATTTATTCTCAATTAATGGAAATTTTGTTCAAGAATTAAAACCAGCCATATATATATATATATATATATATATATATATATATATATATATATATATATATATATATATATATATATATATACATATATATGTATGTATATATGCGTATTTATATATGTGTATGTGTGTGTATATATGTATATATGTATATATGCACGTATGTATGTATATATGTATATGTATGTATAAATATATGTGTATATGCACATATATATGTATATATGCACATATATAGTTATAAAATAAATACGTATTTATTATAATGCTCCCATAATGTTGAGCATAATGAGAGCCGAAAATGGCAAACGGCCGTAAGCGAATATAGCAATGGTCTTGTTTAAAATTAGATCTTGTGTACAATTAGAGCTGAGGTCGGTTTGGCAACGACTGCCGATTGTTCCCATTTACTTGCCTCTCCACGAGGGCAGAGTTAGACACAAGGCCGGTTTTTAATGTGGGGAAAATCCAGCTTCACAAAAAGGGGCACTCTGGATAGGAACAAAAATAAAAATTCTCAGTCATGAACGATTTCCCCATACTGACCGACGACAGAAAAGGAGAAGTGTATCATTAGAACAGATACTACACTGTGATATCAGCCCAAAGGCTGCTAATTGTTGTTAAAATATTTCTCCCTCGCTCTCTCAGATGATCGGATTTCGTTCCTAGCTGGAAGTAGTTGCTAAAGCTTGGTGGATTTGACGAAGATATAGAAAAAGAGAAATTCTTTGCTGAAAAGAAGAGGTTACAGTATGTTGTAAAAGCTTCAGAAAAAGACAAAATCGATGGACCTCTTGAACTTTTGAACTTTATACAAAGATACCAACTTGGGGATTCCGTCCCTAATATTGTGATCTTGCTGAGAATTTTCCTCACCAGAGCTATTAGCGTTGCTAGCTGTGA
Organism: Sepiola atlantica; assembly: GCA_963556195.1. Classification (NCBI taxonomy): domain Eukaryota; kingdom Metazoa; phylum Mollusca; class Cephalopoda; order Sepiida; family Sepiolidae; genus Sepiola; species Sepiola atlantica. Next base: position 158,664,762 of record OY744517.1, read on the forward strand.
GCGCTCTTTCTCAAAACTGAAGCTCATAAAAAACTACCTTAGATCAGCAATGAGCCAGACAAGACTTACAGACTTGGCAATCCTCTCAATAGAGACGGAACTTGTCGAGGAAGTGAATTTTGATAGAGTCATTGATAACTTTGCCGAAAAAAAGGCGCGAAAAATCTGTTTGTAAATTTTCAACCGACTTGATGCCTTGCGACAGTTCTCTCACAAAAAATAAATTTATAGCCTTATTTGCCATTCATAAATACATTTGTTTAAAATATATTAAAACTATTTTTAAAAGAGTTGAAACGTTATTAACAACAACAAATTTCTGAAAACCGAGCGATACACACACGGATTTAAAAAAGCACCGATACAAGACGTTTTTTCTCTTCGGAGGGCTCGCCCTCTTAATAATAACATTATGAAGACAAAGAAAAGAAAACTACATCGGACTATTCTCTCCTTGATACATCCATGTTATTTGGCGAAAATTCGGACTTTAACAACAACGACAAAAAAGTAAATAAAAATGATTTTATCATTTCATAACATTTTCAGGTTTTCAAATGTTCTCATTTAAATTTATTATTATATAAAATTATAGTATAAAATTTCATATTTTTTGTTAACTTTTGTTTTTTTTAATTTTTTTCTCTACTTTCTATTTTTACCCTCTCAAAATGCCGCCCCCTCAGGTGTGCCGCCCGGGGCGGCCCGCCCCCCTCGCCCCCCCCCCCTAGCTACGCCAGTGGGCTGAGATTAGCTTTTTAAAGACACATACACGCGCATTGTCTATGGAAGAAAAATAAAGAAGAGGAGCGAAAACGCTGTGTTCAGGTTTTTGTACTCTTCGCGAGATTTGGAAGTGAATATCTTCGATTCTCTGGTTGGCTGAAATAAATTGCTGATTGAAGATTTTGTCCAATCAGGAGTCGATACGTAAAAACAATATTCACTGTCGCTGCTGCTTGGAATAAATACTTTCGATCTTTTTTTTTACTATGGCGTTTTTTTTTTGGAGTGGGTGGCGGGGGGTCTGTTTTTTACCAAATTATTTTTTTATTAGGATTATGAAAGTTAGACGTAATTATTATTTCGGTATCGCTTGTACATAAAAGTTTTAATTGAACCAAATTCTTATAAAACTATAACTAAAACCGAGAAAAGCGAAGTGTTCTTGTCAAGATCGATTGAGCAAAGCGAAAGTAGAGCGTGAAAAAAAACGATTGCAGTTCGGTAAATCGATCGATTCGAAGAGGTTAAAGGCTCGAATTCATTTTGACAAAGCATTCCGAATCTGAATTAGTTTAACTCATCCAAAAAGATCATATAGTTCAGAAATGGCGACAGACGTACGATTCGGAAAAGACGTAAAATAAAAATTTTAAAAATGTAAAAAAACGCAGCTAGCTAGCTTAACTTGGCACGTTTACCAAATCAGCCAGCGCGCAAATATAGAGATGTGCTGATTTAGTGACGAATGCATTGAGGGTGAAACTACATGGTGTCAGTGCTGTGTGCAAGCGAGAGGGGGGAAGAAACCGAAATGCATTCTGTTGGACTTTATAGAATTATATTTTAATAGAATTGTTAGAATTTTATTTGCTTTGCATTTTTAAAGAAGAGGAAGAAGAACATGTTTTAACTTATTATTCAAAATTAAAAGTACGTAAAATTAGCATTAGAAACAAATGTTCCGACATTCTTAGCGTTCCCTTTTTACCGATCAAACAACGTTAAATAATTGTACGTATTTAACGTATTGTTTACGTTGCAGAGAAAACATTTATTCTTTTTTGTATTAAAAAGGATAAACAAATATTTAATAAATGTTCACTGATATAAATTTTACTTTAATGAGAATTTCTTTATTTTATGTTTATGTTTCGTCATGTTTCTTTGTTTATATTTAACAATCGAATTATTTTAGCTCTATGCAGAGAAGTAAACCTCCCTATGCCTTAGTAAGTTAAAAGAACAATATATTTCTGTTAGATCGGTGGCCATGTGGATAAGCGTTCGTCTTTGGTTGCAATATTTTATCCCTTGTGGATTCTAATCACACATTAGATAATTGTTTTGTTTTGTTTTGTTTTGTATTTTTTTCTATAGCGTTCCAGTTATTTCCTATCCGATATCGATCTTGATCATAAATCTGGATATTTTTTGAATAAAAAAATGGATGAACGGGGTTTACTTTGAAAGGAAAACTATTTTGGAGTGCTTTATTTGAAATTGAAATAGACAACTCCTGTTACTTTTCAAACACTTATTTTTTTCTAATCTTAAAGAGAATTGTCTCATCTGACTGTGTAGTGGTGCACTTTTGGAGTTAAGCGTAGGCACGAATCCCAATGTCCATTGGATTATACGATATGGTTAACGAGGCGATGTTCTCTTCCATCAACTCCATAAAGCATCTGAATATCCCGGGCACTAGAGAGTGTGGTAGATTGAGGAAGACCTGACTCGAGTGCATAAGAAACAATATGAATGCATGCAATCTGACTGATGTCAATCCTTTGAACCGCACTCCATGGAGAGCAAGCATGAGACATATCCTGGTGTTGACCACTCCGGAGTCTAGAACACTCGCATCACCAACACCGGATGAAGAAGATCTCTGAGGCCTCATATAATACAATAAGATAGTTTCTCCTCCCTCTAAGAAATACCACATTGGGTGGTACTGCAAAATATATGGTTTGAAAAATATTTAGGTCGGCCCGCTGTCAGACTTGAGCAATTTGAGATAATTAACATAAAACAAAATGGCCACCAAAATTATATCAAAATACACCACAACCATAAATCCTGTGAAAGCCCGCACAAAAGGTCAACCAATACGTAAATTCCAGAGTATTTTGATCCACAAAATGTTTTCCTCATATTTCAAATTCAAGATGGCAACCGTTTTCAAAATGACTGCTCGACAAATATGAAATTGATCGTAGTTTCGCCGTGTGGATTATTCGTACACTTTCTGCTGATTATATCGTTGCATCCAAACATATTGGCAATAAACTGAAGATAAGAACTTTCAACATGTACATTGGTAGTATATTCGTTTACAGCTCTGAAATATGGATGGTAAACAAGACACTTATTGACAAGATATACAGCTTTCAAATTAGACTACTAAGATATTCGATAAATTTCAAATGGCAAATGAAAATATCAAATGAAGAACTCCACAGGAAAACGAAGCATACAAATTAGAGAAAAAATAATCAAGAAAAGACGTTTAAATTTCGTGGGGAATGTACTGAGTTAAGATACCCTCAGTACGAATTACCTTTAAAGAAGCTCGAACCTCAAGTCATATGAAGAGAGGTCGACCGAATGCAACGCGGAATCATCATCATCATCATCATCATCATCATCATCATCATCATCATCATCATCACCACCATCACCACCATCACCATCATCATCATTCGCTTAACGTCTGTTTTATATGCTGCCATGCATTGAACTGCTTTTAGAAATTAACTTAGGAGAGTAAAAAGTGGACCTTAGTTTTACTTTCGGCAGCCTCATAACTCTCGCTTCCCTTATTTTGTCCTTTAGTCCTCACATTCCATGAGCGATGTTTTCGACAAAGGAGGAAGAATTGCTGTTTTCTGGGTCATAATCTATCCATATAACACTTATCGTTTGCTATTTATTTTACCTTGAAGTAGTATTTTTTTAGCTCCTTACATCAAGTGGCTTCATGCCTTGTCTGGAGCGATTTCCATAAAAAAAATTGTTTAACTTCCAGACTAACCTATCCCTGACCAGGACTTCTCTCAAGTTCTGGTCTTATCACTTCCTCCCGTGTTATCTTTAGTTAAATCACCCTGCTACCTCAACTGTTCTACATCTACTAACCCAAGAACTCTCCTATAGTTCACACAGCACACCCAATCCTATTACTTTTCAGACACACCTCGTATATTAGAGAAAGCTTTATACAGTACTGTTATATTTGAACGTAATTTCATCCGAGGCAATACTCAGTATCCATAGACATCTAAAATTAATTGCTTTAAGGTTTACTTCCATGGATGAAAGGATGTCATATACTGGTTAAAATCAAACATCCCCATAAAACATTTTCTCTTTACTTTTGTTGACAAATGTTTCAGTTTAAATTCATTCTTTTCATGAAATTCCCTCAGAGATTAGGCTTGGCTATTTCGTACGTAATGGCGCTGAACACCAATGATATAAACCACGTGTGGACAGCTTAATAAAACAAACAAACAAACATCTCAAATAACTTTGAGAGGAATGAAACAAAAATGTAGCAGAGAAAAATGCCGGAAAAATATTACAAAAATATTTTTTTTTTAAATTACTAGTAATTGATTAATTTTCTTTTTCTTTGAGTGAAAAACACAAAAGGACATCAATTTGATTGTTGATAGCAATAAATTTTCAACAAGAAAACATTTTTGTTCCTTTTTTATAATTATTTCATTTCACAGAGTTATATTTAAACCAAACATAATTACTTATCAAGCACATCTAATAATGCTAATAAATATAAATGGTCACTTTTTATGCATTCGGCGGCCCAATTAGGTAAGTATTTTTATGGATTCGTTAGCCATCTTGGGCGAGTATTTCTATGGATTCGGTATCTATCTTGAGTGAGCATTATTATGGATTCGGTAGCCATCTTGGAAGAAGTGTTTTTATTAATTCTGTACCCATCTTCAACGAGTATTTTTATATATTCGATAGCCATTTTAGATAAATAATTTTATGTATTCAGTAGCCATTTTGAATGAGTATTTTATATATTCAGTAGGCATCTTGAATGTGTATTTTTCTGGATTCGGTAGCCATCTTGAACGAATATTTTTATGTATTCAGTAGCCATCTTGAACGAGTATTTTTATGTATTCAGTAGATATCTTGAATGAATATTTTTCTGGTTTCGGTAGCCATCTTCGATGAGTATTTTTATTTATTTGGTAGATATCTTAAACGAGAATTTGTATATAATCGTTAGCCATCTTAAATGAGTATTTTTATGGGTTTAGTAGCAACTTTGAATATTTTTATACATTCGGTAGCCATCTTGTATGGGTATTTTTATCAAGTCGCTAGGCATCTTGTATGAGTATTGTTATCGAGTCTGTAGCAATCTTTGGTGAGTATTTTTATGGATTCGGTATCCATCTTGGATGAGTAAGTATTTTTAGGGATTCAATAACCATATTGCACGAACATGTTTATGAATTCTTTAACAATCTTGAACAACTCTTTTTATCGATTCAATGACCATCTTGATGAAACATAAATTTGGTGACCGTTTTGGATGAACAGTTTCATGGATTCAGTAACCATCTTGAATTAACATTTTTATAGAGAATTTAATTTTGTTATTTGTGACTAGGTGTGCCTACCCGGCATTGCCCAGGATTTATTTTAGTTTCGCATTTATTTGATTGCATTTAAATGTTATACAGGAAAATAAATAAAATGTAAGTTTTATTATTTCAATAATTATCTCAATAAGAGTTAGATTTAAAAAAAACTGTTAAGAATAATAAGTCACGAATAGGTGAGAAACACACAGAAACATGTTATTAATATAAAGACGAAAAGAAGAGATTGAAAGATATGCTCATGTAAGGAGATTAATCTTTAAAAGTAAAAATATAAGTTATCTCCCTTACATTATTTTCCATTGTTTAAAACTGCCACCATTGTAACAATCTTCTTAGCCGGAATAATTATCATTTCAAACAAACTGAAGCGAAATACATTTTGATATCGTAAAGAATATGCAAAAGGGAAAAGGCAAAGTGGAATCAAATATCGATGTGTCAGATACGATGCTAATTAAAGTTTAAATTATAAAATCCGGCTTACTTAATTTTATATATTTATATATAGAGAGACTTGATTTCGCCTTTAAAATTCTAGAGTAGGCAACGAAAAGTGCTGCATCAAACGCCTCGAAAATCACCACTTCATACACTCATTTACGTCGACCGTGTTCCTAACAACTTAAACATATTTTAAACATCTAACATTAATTCCAATAATTTATCCCCAACAATTAACTCTCCTAACTGGGTACTCCAAAGAGAGGGTAGCACACTATTTTCCCGCTAGCAATTTTTTAACTCTGACTCCACTCAAAACACTGCTTAGCGATTATTTCACAAGGAAATGCGATCCTGTTACACCACTTTAGAATTTGTAAAACATCCAATCAGGGCTCATCTTACTTAGGCATTAGACACATTTCATAGCGACCGCGTCACCCGACCGCGTCACGCAGAAATAAACAGATGACACAATTTATTTATTTTACTGACAACTATTAAACAAGACCAGTTCTCTTTCAGCGCGTGCGACGATGTATAGTTAAAAATATCATATTTATACTAAACATGAGTACTTTATCTACTGAAGAACCCATGTTTAGTTTAAATAGTATTAGTTGAAATTTAGTAAGGAGCAGTGTCATATTATTTAAACGATCTAATATATCTTCGTTCGTCAACATTACGCATACATTTCTTTACATAACATTTTACTCGCTTTCATTAGAGGATTATCATTCATATTCAAACTCGAAAACAAATACATTGGAACACATTACATCACATGGCTACGTTCTTTTAACTAAGCGCACATTTGCATAATTACACATGTTTATTAATTATACTTTTATCGTAACATACTAATTTTCTTTACCCCCTCCTCCTCCACCTCTCACACCCGTTATGATTAAAAGAGAAGTGGGAGGGAGCAAAATAATATTTCGTTTAAGAGGCGAAGATTCTGCTTTTTAGGCGATTTCATGTGACCATCGTACACAACGGAAATAACGGAAACAAGAAACAATTAATTTACATTTTATGTCGGGGGATCAGTTATCACCCATTTCACGGCCATTCAAACTTTCTAGCGCATTTAATAACCTTTTGTACCACTAACCCTAAGTCCGAGTTTAAAGGTCACGAAACTACACGTACTCGTCTAAAAAACTAGACCCCCCCCCCAAAAAAAAAAACGTGTCGGATTTGTGACTGAAGTATATTTTTTGAACATCTTCGTTTGCTCAATTAACTTAAAATCAGCCTGTTCTATTTTCCCCGGGCAGCGCCGGGACACCAGGTCCTCCTAGTTAGATTATATTTTTAACATTCTCTAATTGTATTAATGACTATAAACTTCCGGCTGGAAGTTTATAACTTTGTACACATTTGCCAAATTGCATCATGGGGTTTACTTTTGTTATTAAAGGGAATACCAACATAATTCAAATGACATTTTTACTTATGTATGCTGTTTGGATACACCTACCAACGTTTACCAGAATTGTCCATGGATCTTTTACCATTTGTTAATATCATTGTTCGAATTTAAAAATTGATTATTATTTTTTAGTTATAACATATTTGATTATTGGTAATACTTTATTTTTTTCTGTACATTTATGTTTTTGATTTGGTTCGTATTCTTGCATTTGAATCGGATTGTATTGTAATATTATATGTATTGTTATTGTCTGCTCGTTCAACTTTGAAATTAAATAACCCCTTAAAAGGGTTGATTTGCCGTAAAACAAATCTAACTACACGATTTTATTTCGATAAAATATGTTTTCTTCTTCTTCCTGTTCGTCCTTTTTTCCTCTTCTTTATTTTTTCTTCTTTTTCTTCTTCTTCTTCTTCTTGCTTTCTTTTTTATTTAAGAGAACATAAACATCGCAACTTTCTCCTCCACTTACAACTCGAAGGAGGTGACGGTGGTTAAGTGGATTACGACACAGACTGGCGACCTGGGTGTGCCAAGTTCGAATCCAGCCCATTTCCATAATACCACTTTCACTTAGGGATGTTCGCAACTGTTACGTGATCCCTCCTGCAAGAATGCTGACAACAGAATCAAGCCGGACAGCAAAGTTCTGATTCATACGAATTTACCTTTTTTTACTTACAACTCATCCTTCTCCTACTTCATTTTATTCATAAGCCTCCCCTTCCTCTTTTGCACCCCCTTCTTTCTTTAGCCAAACATGTCTCTTCCTTCTCCTCTTGCCCCCTCTCCTATTTACTCACTACGTCTGGAGAATAGGAGGATAAAGTCTTATTCTAACATTTAAAACAACATTATTGGACCATCTTCGTTGTGGTGTGAATACAAGATTATGAAAGAGAAGGGTGATAGTAAATGAATGTCCATGAGTATGGACGAAGACAAAGGATAGAAAGTCCATGTGTAAGATGAATATCCTGTATGTAGAGTACGGTTAGAGTTCATGTTATGAGAATGTTCGTATGAGAAAGTCCGTGCGTATGCATGTGTCAAAGCCAGACCGTGTCTATTCGTGTATGTAGGTATATGTGTATGTGTAACATTAAGTTTGCGTATGTGCTGCTGTCGCCATGTGGGATCATTGGGTCTTCTTGTCGAACTCAAAGCCAGACGGCCCCGATTACATCCCAAGAGACAAGTTTTGCAACGTGGATGAGTAGTTTGCAGTACTGTCTCGTGGCCGAAAAAGAGGAAGAAAGTGTCAAGCGTCATCTTTTATTAACATCGGTACCCATCTCAGTTCGTATGAGAGATGGTCCCTGATTGGGCAAACACGAGATGAAGTAAAATGCTTGCACCAATCAGGGCCCAGCTTAGAAATTAAGCACAGATTCGAAATATCGCTAACCACGACTTGTTGCTGCTGCTGCTGCTGCTGTTGTTATTGTCGCTTGTAGTACTGCTGCTACACTTCTTCCTCTTTCCCCCTCCTTCTTTATTTAATTACTAGCAGGGCTACCGGCGTTGCTCGTGGGCATGGACAAGGAAATATAAGAGTTTAAGAAATAAATTTTGTTTTAGGAGTCTTTGCAATGTAAGTTTAAGTAAAAAATAACTATTAGTTAATTTTTTGACCTGGCGAAGAAAGAAAACGTTATTCTTCGGAAAACGAACCGTAACAAAAAAATGTTGTATTAAACGCCTTTGCAATATGAGTGAAGAAAAAAAAACAAATAAAGTATAAGTTTATTCTTCGTATGTCTAAAATGAAACTATAGCATAAGTAATATTGTCGGATTTTTTTTTTATTTTAATTAATGCGTTCGTTGAGTGGGTAAACTAAACTAAATGTTTTAATTTTCGTTAGTCATCGCAGAAGACGATCTTAGTGAATAAAAAGAGATAGAATCTATAATGCAATTCAAAGGAAAATTTTGATTATGTAGCCTTACTAGATTAGAATAAGAGATTTTTTTATTTTTACTTATAACCAGAAATAACATGCAGAATAACAAATGACGAAAGCACTTTAATATAGTATGTAATAAATGAAATAGATTGGATTTCCTTGGCATTTTGGCTCGGAGTAAAGTGTAGTATATGTTCTGATACTATATTTTATCTTTTCTGTTCTCGGTCAGTGACGGAGAAACCCTACTAGACTGAGGCAATTTTTGTTTGTCCCAATTAAGACTGCCCACCTTTGGGGGGGGGAGTTTGGTTGTCTTCACATTAAAAACTGACCTTGTGTCTAACTCTGCCTTCCTGGAGAGGCAAGTAAATAGGGACTGGCTAGTCAGAATCAAATATCGATTTGTAAGATGCATTGTTATTTAGGTCTAACTTTGAGAATCTGACCACCTTAATTTTATATATTAGATTTAAAGAATGCATCTCCTCCCCTATTTATTTAACTAATAATGCTCTTTCATCTTTCTGCTTCTTCTTTTTCTCCTCCTCCTCCTCCTTCTTCTTCTTCTTCTTCTTCTTCTTCTTCTTCTTCTTCTTCTTCTTCTGTGTGTGTTATTCATATAATCTATCTCTCTTTATTTAACCATTTCTAAACTTCACCTTCTTTCTTCCTCCTCGTCACCACTTCTTCTTTATTTAATTACTAGCGTCCGTTCTATAAAAATGACGGTATACTTTTTTCATTGCCTCCCAACTTAACTACAACTTTTATAATTAAAGTCATTTCAAAGAAAAAAATAAGTGTCGTCTTGTCTACAAACAACACTGATACTTCAGCCAACTGCTGGTGATTTATACTAATGTATGTTTGAATATATATTGAATTATCTCTCTTGGCGTTATAGGCAAAGAAATAGCTATTTATATAGAGAAATATTGAAACAGAGACACAGCGCATATTCATATTAGAGACCCGGCGTTACCTTGGATTGAATGAAAAAACATATTTTCTTTAGCATCTAGCTAATAACACCATATTGACATTTTTATTCGAATTTTATTATATTCAATTTTGGGGTCGGGGTCGGGGCTCAAGAATCAACTTAACATTCGGTGAAAATGGGTGTAAGTAACCCCCTTTGATCACAATGAAATATATTTATCCAAATACCCTGGATAACGTAGTTTTAGAATATATATGGTTATGAGGTTCTATCTCCAAAACCATACGAAGCGTTCGTGAACAACAAACAAATAGACAGGAACTACAACTGAACCCCTTACTAACATTTCTACTCTAACATTTCTGTTATAAATCTTATATAAATAGAGATGTTGTCCGTCTGTCCTTCCGTCAGTCACAATTTTTCTGTCAGTCATAATTTTTTTAACGTAATACATACATTGCGGAATTTGTCTCATTTCGAAATATCAGAGAATTTAACCGCTTTTAGGAATGGAAAACAGTGAATTAATAGTAAATAATAAATTCTCAAAAATAAAACGGATGCCATGATCGGAAATCGAAACCGAAACCTTGAGATCTTTAGTCTGAGGTTCTACCAACTGACCTATTTGAACTTTCTTATAAGTAGAGCTTAAAACATTACCTTAACAAAACAATTATAGCCTTGGCGTGACATCATATATTTATGATTTACGCCATGTTTTAAAACATGAATTCAAATATAAGCGAAAATAATTTAAAAAATAAATGAATCGGTAAACATTATAAATAGCGTTGGAATAATAGTATTTGGTCTCGTAAGGCCCATAATTCTAATAAACTAAAAAGTAAAATGTGGTATTTCCTTTTTATGGATGCTAAGCGCGAACGTAGACCCCGCGATAATTTTGTCTCTTCTTAGACCTCAACGAAATATAGTAATCCGAGTACCCTAAATAATGTAGTTTCGTAATATATAAGGTTACGGGGGGGGGGGGGTCTATCTTTAAAATCTTAGGGAGAATTTGTGAACAAACAAACAGACGGACAGGAACTACGACTACATAGATTCATAGACTCCTCCTCCTACTCCTCCCCCTACTACTACTCCCCTTCCTCTTCACCATTCTCCCCCCCCCCCTCTCGTTTTTATTATCCACATTGTTCTCAGTAATGAAATGATCTTATCAAAAAACAATAAACAAACAAAAGAAAGAAAAAAGGCTTCTTATTTGTTTTTCTTATTTGATACTTAAATCTAAAGTTGTTGCTTTTTTCTTTCTTCGGTGCTTTCACAATGAAAAGTCTCTGCTTTGTGTTTAAACTTATACCTCAGATAAAATAGCATAACGTGTGTGGCCTACAAAATATCTATTATTTGAAAAACTGGATTGTCGATAAAAATAATTACTCAACCGTGGTCAGCACTAACTCGGTCAAGGATATAACATAACTAGTATAGAAACCCAGCGCTGCCCGGTAGCACTAGCTTGAAAGTTTTCGGTATATTTTTATTATTGTTATTAAATACGAGCTGTACCCACCAGGCGTTGCTCGGTAGTGTATTTACATGCATTTTTTTTTTTTAATTATGCCCTTTATTTTATTTTCAAAATATTATTCTTTTGTTCCATCAAAAGGCAATAACTCTGTATTGATGAATAGAGTTACGTCTCTTTTTAAAGGTTTTTTTTTTTTACATCATAGCTGTACCAACCCAGCGTTGCTTGGTAGTGTTTTTACTTGTTTTTATTTCATTTATTTAGTTAAACTATGCCGTTTCCCCTCAAAATATTTTTGCTCCAAACAAAAATAGGTAACTCTGTATAAACGAATACAGAGCTACACCTCCTTTTCTTTTAAGATAGCGTCCGTATGAAAATAATTCCGAGCCGGTCAAAATATTATCTGTAAGGAATTATATCGAATTACATTTTATTCTTCTTAACAACATGCTACAACGATCCATAAGAAAACTGACCAACCAGAATCAAATATTGATGTTATACGAAGAAACCTATTGATGACAAAAATCGAGAAAGAGACTGACTTTATTTTATATATAAGATTTCTTTCGTCCAATTATGAAGTCATTTTAAATTTCTAAATTTAAGTGTTTCTTTACTTTTCATGACTAAATAAACAAATCGTCCACAATTCAATTCTTCATGAATCAACATAACAAAAATTAGTTTCCAATATAGCAGTCAGGATTCAGTTAAGGAGTTACTATCAACACTCAAAAGTGATTTTAACTTCGCCAGAAATTAATATCCAATATAGACGTTATCAATATTTAAGTGTTGTGCGAAATCAAATCTACCAGAATGCATTTCCGTTTCTTTGTAAGCAATTTTAATCTTTTGTTAATAGTTAAAAAAAAAAAAATAGAAGAATGAATTACTTATAAATTTGAAAAGAATTTGGAAGCATTTAAACTGTTGAACAGAAAGTAATTTCTGACTGAAATTTTTAGCAAATCCTCATGTATTGAAAGTTTTGAAAACTATTAATGTTATTGATAGAAATTAAAATAATATTAGCTTAACAAAATTAGTTATTTTACTCACCTCCTCTGCAGGAGGTTAGACACAAGGTCAGGTGTGGGTTGTGATGAAAGTGTTTATGGGGAAAGAAATGGATTTGAACTCGGCACACCCAGGTCCTCAGTCCGCATCAGCCATCGTCACACCTAACGAAATGAGTTAGAATTCTTCAATAACTTCGATAAATCAATAATTTAATGACCAAAACGATACTGTAATAATTAAATTTAACCTTCAAAATCATATTTTAACCATAATGATAATTTGGTAAAAAACAAATAAACGATATAATTAAAAAAAGAAAAAGCGAAACAAAAATGAAAGTAAAAAGACTCCCGGGCAACGGCGGGTAGGCACAGCTAGTTTGGGATATATTTAGGCTTTCGTGATGATACATTATGTCTCTATTTATATGCCTAGCCACGAGGGTAAAGTTAGACACAAGATCGGTTTTTAATATGAGCATCAAAAAAAGAGGAGCAGTCTGGATTAGGACAAAAATTTAAATTACCTCAATCTAGAAGGATTACTCCGTCACTGATTGAGGAGAGAAAAGATGAAATGTGGTACCAGAACAGATACTACACTTTGCTCCTAGCTAAAAGGCCAAAGTGGTGTCAGTTAATCTCTAGTCTGTTTTTGTATCTATCGCTTTAGGGCCTCAGCCCTAATGTTCATACCAGCTGGGGTTCCCCTTGTCGTCATGTTAGATGATGGCTTGTGAGAGTTGGACGCATCTATTTGAGATGGGTTTGACTTACGCGAATTATAGCGGAGTCATCCCGTGCAGTTCGGTTCGATGTGTTCCCACGGATCACGCTGACAAATCAAATGATCTAACCTTACGGTTAAGGGTTCAGATTGCACCTGTGCGATCACGAGGTTTGATGACGTCAGAGTTCCCACCGTGGGAAAAAGTGAAATCGAGATTGAATCAGTCTGACTTGGAAGCAACAAGATTGGACCGGCAATCATGTAGCTGTTATGAGAAAGATTCGGAATGACAAAAATATAAGAGCCAGTAGTGAATCTTTCACCCTCCTCCCTCTCTCAAGTAATTACGAAATAACTAGTAAATTTAGTTAGCGTAAACTCTCTTTCGATCACAGCGAACTCGTTCAAGTCGGCTAATTAAAATAGTCAAATAAAAGCGGCTCGAATTAAAACAGAAAAAGACTTTGTTGTACTTGTTAAGACGTTGATTTCAGAGCGAAGATAACAGCCCGAAAGGAATGATGACAACGGCGCTTGCGAGGACGGCGAAGACGACGGCCATAGCAGACCCAACAGTAAATAGCTGCAGAAGAAAAAGGAGTGCAAATAGTCACACTGCAGAGACAGCAGGCGAGGACGGATGGCGGCGAGACGAAGAGACGTACAAGCAGTACGAATAGTTCCCGGGCGGTTGAAGTTCGCAGAATCTAGTGCACGACATATCGCCCCATTTGAATCAACAGCGAGGTTCTACGACGACCAAAAGAGTTATTGGGAAGCCAATAACCAGCAATGTAACAATCATTCTGGCAACCTAGGGTCTAGCTTGATCCATCAGACCCTTATTTTGTCACATTTTGCCACATTTTGTTGCAGTGGGGACCGATTAAATATGCTATTTGCCTATGTCCCTATTTACTTGCCTTTCCACGAAGGTAAAGTTAGACACAAGCTCGGTTTCTAATGAGGGAAACTCCAACTCGCCAAAAAGGGGAACTCTGGATTTGGATAAAGAATAAAACTTGTCTCAGTCTAGGATTTCTCCTTCGCTGATCGAAAACAGAACAGTTGAAGTGTAGTATCAAAACAGACACTACACTTTGCTCCTAGCCATCTGTCTGCTACTAGTTTGCATGAGCGAACTCTTTTAAGTGTTGATGTGTATTACGAGTTTCATTCAAACTGTAGTATTGCTATTATGACTAGAGCTGAAACATTTCGCTATTCTGACACCAGTTCATTTCTCTTGTTTGTTCATTTCTCCCTTTTTTTTAATGTTATTTACTGCTGATTGTGATGCGGAGATGATAACATCCACCGGAACCCCTAGGTTGCAGATAGGGGAATGGCCTTCAGATGTGGAAGTTAACTTTTTCATTATCCTAACAAGTCCTCTCCTATCAAGGCCCAAAGGCCACTAGAGGATAAGGGTTAATGAGTTTGTCAGTTGGACAAGGAAACAACACCCTGGAAAGACTGAAAAACGATCGGTGAAATGGGCAATATTTCGTTATTTCAGAGGACGGCTCAACAAGAATTTGTTGACATTAGACTTGAAAACGACCATGTTGTAATCAGCTGAGAAGCAGCCCCGTAGTATTGTGTTCCACAGACGGGTAGTTCTTGGAAATAAACCTTGTTCATGGAATTTCCATGTTAATATGCTGAATAAGCATCACAGGTTGCTCTTTGGAGCCACCCTCCCTGGTTAGTTGTGAAGACAATGGCAGCCAGTTGTTGGATATGAATATATGCAGGATAAGACATGCATGATCTCTGGATATATTTAAAGTGGGTTTTATTTACTCCTCCCCAGGAGTTAGGCACAAGGCCATTTTTATCTTACTCCCACAAGTAAGATGTGACCCAAGATTGGGTCGAGAAAGTGGGGTTTGAAAAGCCAGCGCTCGAGAGGTGAGCACTCTGGCCATTTAAAAATTGCCTGGGCAGCCCCGTCGGCATTCCCCGGCAGGGGCGCCTCAGACAGTAAGCAATAAACTTACTCCTCCCCAAAGAGGGGAGGCAAAGCCTGGGAGGGTGGACCTCCTAGAACTGCACAGGACAGGCGTGCAGTATCCATCGGAACAGATACTACACTTTGATCTTAGCCAAAAGGCCATTTAAAGTGGGTGCCTTGCAGAGGATCCGTATCACATAGACAATGGTTACTAATTGAAGTTGAAAATATTAGTACTAGAATCACCCTAGTAATAGGGTGACAGCAAATGAAAGACAACTGTACAGGCAAGCTGAAAAAAATAAAAATAAAAATTACTGATTAGCAGGGATTCTTGGCGTGTTGCCCAGTGGAGAGATGACAGCATGGATAACAAACAAAATATTTAACTACAAAAATAGAGGAAGATAGACCCGTTGGCATTTGCCCTTAAGGGGTGCCTCAGGCGACTGGCAATAAACCAACCTCACTCGAAGGAGGAGGTTATGCTTAGAAGGGTTTACTTCGTAAGATCGAGTTAGACCATACCTTATTCTGACAAAGAAGGGTTTGATGGATCAAGCCAGGCCCTAGGTTGTCAGAATGATGCGTATACAACATCTTTCTTTACCCCCCCCCCTTTCTTCCTTTCTTTGACAACTGGTTGGTTTAATATATAATAGAAAGAAACAAACAAAAAGAAAAAGCTATCAGTAGCTGACTAATTGACGTAGTTTCAGTGTTGTCATTAGAACAGCTATCAGCAAACATCTCTCTCTCACTCTCTCTCTCTCTCTCACTCTCTCTCTCTCTCTCTCTGGCAACTGGTTGGTTCACTGTATAATAGAAAGAAAGAAAAAAAGAAAAAGTCATTAGCAGCTGACTAAGCTAGTTTCAATGTTGTTTTTGGAACAACTAACAGCAAGAATAAAATAAAGTATTTTTTCTGCCTCTACATTTATCAATTTGGTCCATAATGATACAAAGTGAATAAATATTACAGTATTATTTTTTATCATAACCTACTTGAGGGTATACTCAATCGGAATATCTATGATTTGTATGTGCATCTTTGATAGTTTCTGACAGAAAACTGTGCATATTTTAGTTGTCAAAATGCCGATACGAAAACAAGTCCATGGTTAAAATTGCACTAAATGTAGCATGAAGAATTTTGGAAATGCAAGTCTGTCATGAATTATACTAATACTACTAATAATAATAATTTATTACTAATGGAGATTTGGTATCTGTGTCACATAACAAACAAAGAAACAGAAAATGCAAGAAACATCACTTTATAAGCTCCCCCCCCCCCCAATAAATAACACTGGCCTCAACTGACACAACACAAAAATGAACCAATGAACAGAAATAGCAAGAAACACCATCAGCTCCCCGCCCCCCCCCCCAAAAAAAAATGGTACCAGCCTAGGCTGACACCACACAAAATATTTTCATAGGGTCAAGGAGGATGAGAAGACCGAGGAGGGACAGCACAAACCAGACCTCCACTGGAAGTGCAGAGACTGCTGGGACCTTGGGGAGGCTTATTGCCACCCAAATCCCAGAGAAGACCAATGGTCCTTACCAGCGAGGAATCAATGGTAAACGGCTGTTGTGATACTGCAAGTTTATTTGCGGTGGCTATCGAAAAGAGGTGGAGAATACTGGAAATCTGGGGAGACTTGTTGTCACTCAGACTCCAGGGAATACCACCGGTTGTCGGTGAGCAATCACTGATGACCTGTGTGAGAACTCCTAGTGAGTAAATAATGATACAAGAAATATAGATGGTCAGTTGAGCCCAATGCACTGATAATACCTGGTTAGATATATAAAAACAATCCTTTTACATAAAGCAGTGTCAAGGGGAACAATACGGAGAGCAGTAAAACGGTAAACCAAAATCAATCGTAAACTTCTACTGTGATACCACAAAGTGATTTGCAATGGTCATCGAAGATGCACAGAGTACTGGAAATCTGAGGAGACTTTTTGTCACTCACACTCAAGGGAAATAACTCTGTATGGATGAATACAGCCATTTGAAAAGAATTCCAACCTGGACAAAGTATTTTCTGGAAGATATTAGATAGAATTACATTTTATTCTTCTTAACAACATGCTGCAATGATCCACAAGAAAAACTGACGAACCAGAATAAAATATTGATTTTGTAGGAAGAAAGCTTTCGTTGACAAACAGAGACTGACTTTACTTCATATATTAAACTAGAATATTAATTCCCAAAAAGAACAGTTTTTAACCACTTTTATGTCCCCTTACGAAGATTAAAACCAAAATATAATAATACTAAACCTTATGTCTAGAATCTTTATTCTAATCTTGATCAAAATCCATTACATGATTTTGATTCTAGAAAATGTCTCAAATATTAGGCTTAAGCATAAGAAATTGAAATTCAGGAAATCTTGGTTCATTGACGTCTAATTACAATGAATCAAATTCAATGCAAATCTGATATATTTGAATTTTCAAATGGGGAGTTGTGCCCATATCATGCCCCTAAAAACGCTTTAGAATACCCCAAAGAAACTGAAATTTAGGAAATATTTATTAATTGATGTTTAATACCTATTGTTAAAATTTCACAAAAATCGATGGTATCTGAATTTTCACGAAGGGCATCTATTTATCTTTTCTCCTTTGCATGAAACTAACTTAAACTAAATACAGCCCACATTACCCACCTTTAATTAGTTTAGAAGTGAATCCTGTACATCCAAATACATAAACATATAAACATACCTAACTTTATATAGATAGAGATGTTGAAATGGGATTGTGTATTTATTTGAGTTTTATTTTGCACAGTGTCTTTTCTGGTGAATACATCATTGCTGGATTTGCTCTAATTGTTTGATATTTGAGTTAGAACAAGATTAACTTCGTTAATCTGATATGTTTCTGCTTTTAAATGCGACAGATGTTATGGATAAACGAAGGAAGATACAAACAAGCAGTTGACATAGTTGCTTTTAAAACGTACATGTTAAAAGTATTCGGTATCTCAGTGCATGCTTTTTATACTAACGAGACATCACTTACGAAGGTCAAAAGCCACATGAGGATAAGGGTTGATGTGGTGGATGGATTGTCAGCTGAATGTTGAAAAATATTATGAGAGGATTAAAAATGATGAATGGAATTAACAAAATTTGACACTTATGGGGACGTTTTATGAGAAGTAGTTGCTGACATTGGATTTGAAGACGACCATATTATAGTTTGTAGAGAAGTGAACCTGCGGTAATGTGTTCCACATACGTGAAATTCTTGGAGAGAAACTATTTTCCTGGAAATTTCGCCTGATGCTAGGCACACAAGGGAAAAAGGAAAACATTTTTGCAGTTGTGGCAATAAGACAAGTTCTTGTGAAAGTTTTACAAGGAAGAACTTGAGATTGAAGCTCAGTCGAGCACTTTGCATGGACTTAACGATAGGTTAGAGAAAGACTAACAACGTCTCTTCTGTGAGAAAGGGGCTGTAGAGAAGAGAAGAGATCATTCCTTAATTTGATTTGCTATGGTAAGACACTTTCTTCAATGACGCCTTCAGAAGCAAGTTTTGAATTTCTTTAGCGATGAAGACCTCATCTTCCTTGTCAAAATGCCTCGACTTTATGGAAATGAGCTTACAATTTGGTGATAAATTAGAAAATAGTGAATGTGCACAGAATTGAGGCGCACTGTCTCCAGTTAATTAGGTACACCGTATTTGAATGTTGCTCTCTGATGTCGACACAGTAAGTCTATTATGTCAGAACACAAATCCTTCAAAACACCCACATGTGTGGCAACACATGGCTGGTCATTAAGGCAATGGCTTAAGTTTGCAACTATATCGCCCCTTGAATTAATGTTTAAAGTTTTCTGGGTGTAGTAAACAAAGGTGTCTATAAATCTCCTGTAGTTGTAATAAGGTCACAATGGTGGTCCAAAATTCAGGAAGAACTCCTGTTCATATAACACCGTAACAACATTTGACGAAATTGCCAAAACCACCACTCTCTCTCTCAACTGCTTCAATCCTTCTGTCGTCTGTGGTTATTTTGCCTTTTTAAAGTCGATTGGTGTCTATGCATGCCATGCAAACAAGTTGCCCAAGCATGCAAAGTAGTCCAACGATAAAACTCCACAAATCTAAGGATGACTTTTTCACTCTAATAAATGACTGCTTGACATGCAAAACATCTGACACACTTTGAAGCTGGTAAGTTTTCGTCTCTATTTTACACTTGGTGATGGTAAAACCTTTACTTTGTAAAAAGATTGGATGTGGGTGTGTAAAAATAGTATTAAAAACTGTATTTTCCACATAAGATAAGATTAAGTAGACAAGTGGAAAATTCAATTAGAAGTCAAAAATTAAACGTCACGGACAGGAAGTCGTAAGTGAGACGTGGTAAAAAAAAAAGAAAAAAAAGGCTTTTGCTTTAGCAGACGAGCTGATTGTGTTTAGACATCTATTTTGAAACTCTGTCTTCATTTGTTTGCCTCTTTGGAGAGCAGGGCATGTGAAGCTCACGCAATGTGTAACCTCACAACTGATTGGATTCGGACACCTTTTTCGAAGCTTAGTCGTCTGAGAGTGGCGATGGGAAGCTCACATAATATGTAACATTACAATGCTGTAAAAGAACAAAACATCAAAGAGCACGATGATGCCATTGAGTAAGTATTGTGTTTGCGTTTTTTTATATGCTGCCTTATTGCAGAACTAAAAGAAAGAAAGAAGACAGAGAAACCTGCTGCTATTTCTTAACTACGATTATGGCGACTGCTTAACAACACCAGAAAAGAATAAAACATCAAAGAGCATGACGCCATTGAGTAAGTATGTTGTTAATGTTTTTTTTTTATTATTTGTTACATTATTACAGCCACAAAGGAAAAAATGGAAAAATCAACATCCCTACAAAAATTACCACTACAGAGAGATGTCACTATCCATTGAGCGACTTAGCTATTTTCTGCAAACGAAAAGATTACAAGCCATTTGGTAGGGTCGAAAGGATTCCTCCATCAAATATTATGACTGGTTTATTAGTGCCACGTGATGTTATAACTTGATGAGTGAATTTTTAAATTTAGCTTCTGCACAACTACAAGAATCGGGCAGAGCGCTATTTTTTTTTCATTAATAACCACATGCAGCAGGTTAATGTTTTTGTGGTATGTAAATAAGCATGGTCAGTATATGAGGGCCAGCTACTGCTGCTAATGAATCTGATAAATGTTTGGACTGGCGAATTATAAGGAAATCTGCAGAAAAAGCATTTATGTCTTAGTTGATAGGTTGCTACTATTGCTGGTTCATTGAGTTTAACCGTGTGTCAATAAAGAACAACACCTACCGGCCGAGAAGAGAATGCGATGATTTGCATGTTGGGACTGTACATCTAGCAGAGTGGGTGAGGGGGGGGGGGAATTCCCTTCGCAGAGGTGGACTTTTGTAGGTGCAGCTGATTAGCATATGTGGGGATCAGCTGATATAAATGGAAGGATGAAAACAGAAGACAGCAGTTAGAGCTAGGAGAACTAAGAGAGAGCATTGAGTTTGAAGTTTGAAGTTTTTAAGTTTTGAGACTGATCGGTCGGTGTTCGTTGTGGTGACGTTGAAGAGGAGTACCTCTACTTTTATTACTGGTTTGCAGACCAGAAGTTCATAACAATTCTCATGTACCGTTGTGCGTTTTGGGTCAACTATTTGAACTTCGGAAGTAATGTATAAATCATTATTCTGTTAGGCTACGGCCAACGCACAAGCTTGAGTATAAGCTGTTTATAATTCCAGGAGACGCTGTTGCATTGGATGTGAATCTGCGTCTGTAATGAAGGTGTCTCACATCGCTTCCTTGCAATTCTTCAGCAGTATCGTCTCTCAAGTCGCAGTTCTTCCTCACGTTTCCCAACCCAACTGAAAAATTCGTCCAGTGACCTTCCCAAATTCTGTCATCTCATAGAACTCATGCAGCTCAAGAGGGCCCAGTATTTGTTTGCAATTCTTTTCTGGTAGTCGTCGATAAAAGAGCTGCTGGCATAAATGGTGAGTCCTGTACTGATGGAATCATCATCATCATCATCATCATCATCATCATCATCATCATCATCTACAGCATGCTCCATTCCTATTCACTTCAACTCAACATCAGTATCATGATCATCACTTACTACTACAGTGGCTCTATTCTTATCTATAAAGTAGCGATTCTGTCATCTACGACTAGCAGCAGTTTCTGATCCTGCCACCACCACCATCATCATCATCACCATCATCATCATCATCATCATCTACTCCAACAGTTCGTTCCTAGAGACGTCTTTATTTCTAATGAAATAAAAACACCTTTATCATTATTATACACGCAAGTTAATTTTCCTTTTGTCGTTGTCACGTAATCTTGCTTTTCTCTTTTTGTTTTCTTGTTAACGGAAATCGCAGTACACTTGACGATTGACCATCGTCCTATGCACCACCGCTCCAGCTAAAATAATCTCTGCTGGTACCCGTTGGCAAACAGGGTACAATATCTAAGCATTTTGGTTTCTATGCTGTTTCCATGTTGGTTTTTAGATGCGTTCAGCTAATTAATTATCATAAGCAGAACAAGACTCAGAACAATAATACAAAGTAGAAATCTTCATTTAGCGAAACGAAACTCAGCTACAAAATGAGGCTTGCAAACCACAGTTTATATAACCCACATTAGTGAGTCTTTTTCTCATACAAAGCAAACAGGATACAACACAATGAAAAAAAAAAGTTTTTGAGCAGATCCAGATCTTTGTAAAAAAATGAAATAAAATTAAATACCTGAGCTACATTGGTTCAATCTTTCCACCTTGGGTGTAACTTAATGTTCGTTTAGCTTTATACCCTGCTGTTTACGCGAATGCAGATTGATGTAATGCTGAGATATTTGGCACATCCATTACTCTCTTCAAAAGTTGGGGACGGGCACGTAATATATGTGTCGTCTTGGGATTTTTTCTTACGCAACAAGCACAAATTAATTGTGTGTGCATATGTGTGCATTTGCATGTGTGTGCTTCATTTTTTTATTGCATGTTTCAACAAATTATATATATATATATATATATATATATATATATATATATATATATATATATGTGTGTGTGTGTGTTTGTGTGTGTATAACATATATATATATATAAGAGGTTTATGTAGTTTGCTTGAAGCATTGTTTATTAGTATATAGAAATGTGATACTTAGAAGGCAATACAATGCCTACATATAACAGGTGAGAAACTGTTTCTACTGTTATGAGTGTCCTCAATAGCGATTAAACTTTTTTGTATATTTTTTTGCAAAGAGGTCTATTTTATTCTTTCAAACTGGTTTTACCTAAGCGTCATATCAAATAACTTTCTTACTTATATAACTTGCCGAACGATAAAACTTTAAAAATACTTATATATTGTCATTCACAAAACATAATATAATCTTATCTTTATACTTGTAATTTTAATCTCCAAAAAGAAAATTTATTAAAAAATGTAAATTACAATAATGTCTAAAATTATCAGGTTGTAACATGAAATATCGTTTTTGCTTGCAATGGAAATTTCATTTAAAATGCAAGAATAAAACAAGCCGTGTGTGCGTGGTCCCCCTCTGTATGTGAAGAAAAAGGTTATTTTTTCCAATTTTGGGGGCTTTTGACCCCCTGGGGGCGCGAACCAGATTTTTCCCAAGGTCAGCGATACTTATTTTCTATTAGGAACAATTGCCTCCACATTTTGGCCAAGTTTCAGAGAAATTGAATGGATGGATGAAAAGTTATGGGGCAAAAAATTACATTTTTTGCCATTTCGGGGTCTTTTGACCCCCTGGGGGGCTAACCAGATTTTTTTTCAAAAATCGGAGAATGTCACTTTCTAACCTGACCAAAGTTACAACCTCATGCAAAATTTCAGAGAAATTCAATGGATGGTTGTGGAGAAAAATCCGGACGGACGGACGGACGGACATGCCTTAAAACATAAGTCCCCCGATTTTTAAAATCGGGGGACCGACAAACAAACAAACAAACAATTATGTGATCAAAATGTGATCCATTAAATCAATAACTTTTTGACCAACGATAAAATTCTGAAATCTAATGGGGAAGATTTTATTTTGTAGTGCCCTTTTTTTTCACAGAAGAGACGTTGATAGTCTCTCTCTAGTCTATCGTTATTTTCACGGAAGGTGCACGACTGAGCTCTGATCTTTGGTTCTTCTTTGTAAGACATTCACAGCAAGAACTCGGTTTCTTACCACAACAGAAAAAGAGTTTCCTTTCTCCCAGGAACAGAGCTTCTTTGTTAGAGCTTCCCGCCTGTGAAACACATTACCGCGGACTGCTTCCCTGCCGATTACAACATAGTCGCCATTAAATCCAATCTTAAAAAAACTCTTTATCATAGCTTAAACTACATGATTGCTACTCTGGTCAGTGTCGAAATCAAGCAGCGAATTGGGTGAAGACAATGAGCAGACAATCACTGCCTGTGAAGTGAATGCGCACGAGCGCAGGTTCACGGTAAGTGTTAATATGTCAGTAAAATATCGCGGAAATATGGAGAGTACTGTATATCTTCATGTCTCATTTCTTAAAGCTTTAACCTTCAAGACGAGTTAATAGACTTCAGTCCATGTCGGACTCATTTTTCTAGTTTCTGTAACTTGCCCATTGCTTTAAGATTTATTTGTGGGGGGGGGGGCAGCTGTATACCCTTTCTAACATCAACCTGTTACAGATCAAGGGTCTGTGTGTTGTATCAAGACACAAACCTCTAAATGAGTTACCAACCAAGGTCAACAATCCTAACTCGACTGAGTGAGTCAGTTAAGTTTTCAGATGCCTAACACCTGCCCAAGTTCATTCTTTTACAACAGGCATCTGGTGCATTGCATGGAGACACATCTGACTAGAACATGGCCTACACCACTATCTAGAATGAACTGCCAGTTTGTACAGGAGAGCCCATTGGTTATTCACAGCTTTCCATCTGAAGGCCGTTCTCCAGGCAGCTAACCATTTCAACTTAACACATTCTATATACAAGTAAATTGTATATTATTTTACACACTCAAGCATTCTCCGTGTTTACCTTGGCAATTGCTATATATATTCTTGATTATGCCTAGGGACTGTTAATGTAGACTTTTGTCTTTGTAATTATGTCTGTTAAATGCTCCCTCTCCCACTTTTGTGTATCATGTTTTATTATGTCCCTCTTACATTTGTCTTTGTAAAAAATAAATGTATGTATATGCAAATTAACCGCCTCTTTATTATTACCGGTTCTTCATCATTGTCTTTTTCTCTTTATATCTCGACCTCGTTTTATCTATGATAACACAACAGCTTCAACATGGCGTTACTCGTGTTGGAGAAGGGGCTCGACCCCAATACGTGTATCACTACACAAACAATAAAATACAATATCAAATATTCTAATTTTATAGGGGATTAACAATAATTTTTTTAAAGTGTCTTTTTAAAAAATGTAACTTGTTTCTAAGTCCATAACTTCAGTTGTGTCAGCTGTATTTTCACACAGTTTTCAGCATTGCAGTCGATGTTTTTTATTGCTTTTAAATATTTTTAGTTATTCAAGGTATTAAAGAGCCCAAGGGAGCCTCACGATTATGAACCTGCACTGAGATAGGTATTTTAGCTTTTATAAATATACTAGAAAAATACCCATACCAAGACGGGTAAAATTAATCCCCTAACAAAACAGTTTTGCACCACTTTTATGACTCCTTACGTTCAGTAAAATAAAAAATGTAATGATACTAAACCTTATGTCTAAAATTCTTATTCCAATTTTGATCAAAATCGATTACATAATTTTGATTCTAGAAAATATCTAAAATTTAAAGCTTAAGCATAAGGAGTCTTAAGAAAAAATTGAAAGTCAGGGAATCTTGTTTCATATTTGTATGAAATTTGATCCATAGTCATTAGACTATGGATCAAATTTCATACAAATATGAAATATTTGAATTTTAAAATTGGAGGTTGTGTCCATATTATGACCCCTAAAATCCTTTCACAATACTAAAAAAAATGAAATTTTAGGAATATTAATCGATATCTAATACCTATTGTTAAAATTTCACAAAAACCGATGGTATCTGAATTTTCATGAAGGGACTTTGCCCCGTTTGCATAACTCTAAATTAGACTAAATACTATATATGTGAAAAATGACAAAAGGAAAACTGAAAATTGCTCATATGTTCATTGACGTTTCATCTTCATTTAAAGACTTTTTTCAAGATGACTGATTCGAAAAAAAAACATGGAAGTTCAAATTTGCAAATACGTGGTGCGTCTATGACGTAGAAAGAATGTTTTATTCTTATTTTCGAACCAAACATAGACGTTCAAATTAAAAATATATGTTGCGTCTGTGAAGTGGAATGAATTTTTATTTATTTATTTTTTTAATAACGATGTTATGTACAAAGTTTTATTGGGAACGTGGTGTAAAAATAGCTAGTCTGGATCTAAATTTAAGTTTTGTTCGGTTCGTATTAGTTTGCTGAATAAAAGAGTTAAATTGTAGAAGCCGTTACATTGTTTAATTGTGTCAGAGTTTATAATCAGTGTTGATTAAAGAAGTCTTTGGCTAGATTTATTTTAAATGAATCTAATAAGCTAGTTAAAGGAATGATCATGTTGTAATATGTGAGAGAATAGTGCATTTAGAGAATTGTTATTTTTTATGTCTCTTTTATTTTCATCAAGTTTCTTAAGTTTGTGTTGAGTTTCACAAATATATATTCCTGCTTTAAATGCGGGTGTTTAAGGAAACTGTTTTGTCGTTTTTAGTATTTATTTTATGGTTTGTGATGTAGTTAGTGTTGGAATTCCTAGTTTATTTAGAGTGTTGTAAATTATTGTATTATTGGCATGGATATGTAAAAGAAGATGTCTGCTTATAAGAGAAGTGTTCGGTGTATATGGTTTTTGTTTACTGTTTCCTGAAAAAAATCTGTAGGGCTTTTTTCTTTGCATTTAATGTGAAATATGTGGGGTATTGGAATATTTTGACTGAATTTGTGATGTATTTGAATTCTTTTAGATATTGTGGGCCTCAAATTCTGAGTGCACGGAGGAAAAAACGATTATCATGCCTGTTTTGATTTTGTTATTGTGGTGTGAGTAAAAATGTATGTAGTCATTTTTGTGTGTACTTTTACGATGTACTTTGAAATTTAGATTGTTGATAGATTTTATTATAAGTATGTCCATTCATTATAAGATATAGATGTGTATTTATGAGTGTGTAAGGGAGCCAGCCCATCTATATCAACTTGCAGTTAATTGTTAGTACACCTGGTTGTTCTAAGACTGTAATGATGTATATATTTATAAGCTGTAAGTTATTACCTCGAAGATTCATAATTGATGTATGTTTCGACTGTTTGCAGGTGAATGCATTCAAGGTGTACTTAATAGGGATACAACATGCGCTAAAAGGGTATGTATACTGAAGCAGTATTTATAAAGGAGAACAGACATTAATGGAAATTCAGATAATCTTGCTTAATTGGTGTTTGATGACTATGGATCAAATTTAATGCAAATATGAAATATTTAAATTTTCAAATGGGAGGTTGCGGCCATATTATGCTCCCTAAAACCCCTTTAAAATACTCCAAAGAAATTGAAATTTTATGGATATGTATTAATCGATGTCTAATAACAATTGTTAAAATTTCGCATAAATCTGAAATATCTGAATTTTTATAGAATCACTCCCGTCTCTAAAAGTCACATTCAGCATCTTTTTCTTTTATTTATCATTAGTCTTTTTATAGAATCACTCCCGTCTCTAAATCGAACTTTTTACGTATTTTCTTTCTTTTTTCATATTATTTTTATGGCATGCTCTTTATTTTTTTCTTCTTCTTTTTGTTGTTTACGACATAGCCTTCTAACAACTATAGTTCTTTTATTAAGCAAAAAGAACGAGTTGTCAATTGAACTTCAATCATAAGTCCAGTTACCCCAATCCTCCCCAAAGAAAAAAAACGGTTTAACATCAACATTGTGAGGTCTGCAGTCACGCCGGGCAGCCATAAAGAAAAAAGAAAAACAAATAAATTCATTTTCTTATCGATTTATTTTTATTTTCCACCTCCTCTGCATAAAACTAAATTATACTAAATATAGCCTACATTGCCTACCCTTACGACTAGTGGCTTTCTAAAATTCATAATGATCAATTAATTAGTTTAGGAGTGAATCCTGTGCATAGAAATATATAAACATATAAACATACCCAACTTTATATAGATATAGATGCGTATTTATGAGTGCGTAAGCAATGATTATGATAGAAATGGTGAATGAGGCGAAACATACAGGTGCTTGTCTCTACCCCAGGGAGCCAGCCCATCTATATCAACTCGCAGTTAATTGCTGGAACACCTGGTTTTTCTAAGACATGTATGTATTTATAAGCTATAAGTTATTACCTGTAATATTCATAATTGATGTATGTTTCGGCTGTTTGCAGGTGAATACATCCAAGGTGTATTTTGTAAGTATACAACGTGTGTTAAAAAAAGTATGCATACTGAAGTGGTATTTATCAAGGAGGTCAGCCATTAATCTTCTTCAAGATAAAAGGTCTGTTCAAAAAGTACCCAGAAACTGTATTTATCAAGAAAGGAATTGTGGTGTATTAATAAATAGGTATGCGAGACGGGTGAACGTGAAAAAGATATTAGCTTGTACAAGCTACTCTATTTCTTTCTCTGTTCGTTCGGCTTACTCTTCGGGTTGGATTCCCCACTATAAACTCGACCTTATGTCTAACTTTGTGTTGTATTAGTAAATAAATAAGCGAGACGGTCGAACGTGAAAAAGATATTAGCTTTTATGAGCTACTCTCTTTCTTTCTCCATTCGTTCGGCTTACTCTCTCCTCTTCTTTGCTTTTCACTTCTTCCTCCTTCTGTGCTGAGTGAGAATGGGACGCGTTAGAAGCAATTGGTTTCTCCAACGTCCACACAATTACAGCAAGTGTCAAACGAACAAAGTAAAGACATGCGCACATACACGCAAACACACATACACGCACACACACAAAATGGAACTCTGAACAAACACATACATATTTCTAATGTTGTACCTTCATCTCAAGATGTGACTTTAAAAACATTCTAGAGAGATAGACTATATCATTTATGCTCGACCCTTCCTTCGTATCTATTCTGTTAAACACGCACACATCTTCTCATGAACAAACTCAACAAAGCGCAACCAAATACAAGGACAAACTCCCATATTCAATTCTCTTTAATATAAGTGTATACTCTAAATCAGGGGCAGGCAAACCCTGGCCCGCAGGCCACATTCGGCCCGCGAAGGCTTAGTGTCCAGCCCGCCACCCTGATATGCCTTATTATTGCAATCCGGCATGCGGACCTCCCAGTAAAACTCATATCATTTTGTGACATAGACGTAAAAGTAGGTTTCAATTAAGATTTACAGTGGTATAAAAATGTATGAATATCAGCGAGCGATGATGCATGTATATTTCATTTTTCTTTAACTATTAAGAGATAAAAATAGAAAAAGAGAGGCAAAGAGGAAACGTGAGACGAGGAAAGGGCATGACACATAGAACCTATGTGAGGTATGTCAAAACGAATGCTGGATCAACTTGCTACTTCCCCGTCATTATTTTTTATTATTCCAAAATGGCTCTTCATCGGCACCTTTTATAACATTACATACAGAAGTCTTTTGAGAAAAATTTGATTTGTAGAGTGTTCAATGCAATTTTTGTACAATTTATTCATGTAAACAAAATATAGTAATTCTGAGATTTCGTTTTTCACTCCGGCCCGCGATCTCCTTCCAAAAGTCTCATCTGGCCCTCACTCTGAAAAGGTTGCCCGCCCCTGCTCTAAATAAATATGAGTTTATTAATGTTAAACATGTTTCTCTTTTCTTCTTTGCCCCATACATTCTATTTCCTTTGTGTTTCAGAATATGATTTCCTTTGCATTGTTTCTCTCTACCAACCTCAAAAATGTGAATTTAATATTTTCTAGAAACTTTCTCCCTGAAGGAGGAAACTGGCTCAATGCCGCACCAGGACAGGAGGAGAGGATTACATATGGAGTCAGATATTTTCTGGAATGATCCAACTATTTTTCCAGCAACTTCAACAGCAGATTGTATTTATTAACATTTACATGTGGGTCATTAATTCACTTCAAAATATAAGGTTTATCCGAAAAGTATCTCGAATAATGCTTCATTTTCTAGAAAGAGATTAGCTATGCAAGAGACATTAATCTTCTTCAACAGACAAGGTTTGGATTATTTGGATTATTTGGACTAGTGTTCTCATCTCGGATATTATTCTCACAACGTTTCAATCAATGTAACCTCCATAACGCAACGGATAAGTAATAATCAGTTCTGAGTGACAGTCTTCTGGAGGTTGAAGGTTCAATCCTCAGTACGGGCGATACTAAAAATACAATTATGAATTACTTAAAACTTCTACACAGTCATGGCCGACAGAACAATAGCAAGCTACCTCTATGGATTAAATAAAGAGTTCCCTTCAGAATTCTAAACAAATTCCCGAGTTCGACAAAATGCACCTGAAGAAGATCAGAAGTTACATCGATCGAAAAGTCGTGAGAATAACATCCAAGATGAGAACAGTAGTCCGAATAATCCAAATAATACACATTATCAATCCTCATCTCAAAAAATTCCGAAACATAATATAAGGTCTGTTCAAAATGTATTATATAGACAAAATAATGGTTTTATATATATATATATATATATATATATATATATATATATATATATATATATATATATATATATATATATATATCGATAGCAAACGAATTTCCCGCCTGGATAACTTTTTGCATTTTTGGACCACCACTCACCATTTGGATTATTTCTTGATCAACCTCTTTGATGTCTGGCCTGGAGCTATTTTAAGCTTACTGACGTGGATGAACTGTATAGGTTTACAAAAAAAGTATGTTTTGGGCCGATATATTTGATGTTTTATATACCTTTATGTATTTTTATATAAAATATTTTTATATATTTTCAAAGTTTAATTTTTATTACCTGCAGTAATGTCATTGCGGTAATGGTCCTCTGAGGAGAAGATTTTCTTTGAAAACTCATGAGTTAAGGACTTTAAAGAACTTTGCCTGAACATTGAACTGTAATAAAATTTGATTCGCACCTTATTCTATTCTTTCACTTTATCTATTGCTATTAATGCTCTATCCAGTATATTGAGCTTTATCTTTATCCGGATGTCCACTAATTAAAGATATTAGTTGCCTCTTATATCTTTTGTTGTATTAACCTTATATATATATATATATATATATATATATATATATATATATATATATATATATATATATATATATACAGACACACAAAATTCACATATAAACTTGGAAGAAAGAAAAATGTTTTTCAGGTGATTCCTTGCACTGATAAATGTTTGTTGATTATTTTAGGGTGCAGTGAATATGATGTGCACATAAATGAATCAATCATCTGAAGAAGTTTGAAGAAGGCTGAAATGTAGAACAACATAAATGAATCAATCATCTGAAGAAGTTTGAAGAAGGCTGAAATGTAGAACAACATAAATGAATCAATCATCTGAAGAAGTTTGAAGAAGGCTGAAATGTAGAACAACATAAATGAATCAATCATCTGAAGAAGTTTGAAGAAGGCTGAAATGTAGAACAACATAAATGAATCAATCATCTGAAGAAGTTTGAAGAAGGCTGAAATGTAGAACAACATAAATTAATCAGCTTTGTTGTCAGAGATTTACCTTTTGTTGCCATTTATCGGTTGTTATGTTTTCATGTATACTGGGATCAACATGTTTGTTTTAGGTGATAAAATCAACCGATGAATTTTTTTGTTAAATGACTCCAAAGTGTTATGTTGATTTTTTTAATGGAAGCATATGTCAGTGTGCATCAATCAACAGGCGACCCGGACCGACAAGTGATGGAGCTCATAACAAAAAGACGATTACAACACTTTTTGTATCACATTCTTAAGCAAATTCCCTCTCCACATGGTGTTCTCTGTTGAACCTGACAAAAGGGAGAAAGTAGCAACCCTAGTTAAAGTTAATGATGCTGGCTAAAACAAAGTTGATAGAGAGAGAGAAGATAACTAGATACAAAGGTCTTATGTACGACATGAAAAGAAACTGGAATCTTAGGAAGATCTCCATCATTCCAGTAATCAAGGGAGCAACTGGTCTGATGAAAAACGAATTTCAAAAACTACCTGGCGATATACTCGGTGAACCAAATGCAAGAGAGATACAAACAATTGCACTTAAAGGGACGGTTAGAATCCTATAAAGATCTCTCGGTTGGAGTCTCTGAAATAGCGGGTGAATGTCTGGCATCCAGCATGATGCCCCATCCCCAGCAAAAAGCATGAAGATAAGAAAAAAGGCCTACTCATGGTGTTATATACTCAGGGCCTATTCATGGTGTTCTATACTCAGGGCCTATTAATGGTGTTCTATACTCAGAGCATATTCATGGTGTTCTATACTAAGAGCCTACTCATAGTGCTCTATATACTAAGAGGCTACTCAAGGTGTTATATACTAAGAGCCTACTCAGGGTGTTCTATACTGAGGGCCTACTCATGGGGTGCTATACTTAGAGCGTACTCATGGAGTTCTATACTAAGTGTTTATATTTGTGTTCTATACTGAGGGCCTACTCATGGTGTTCTATACTAACGACTTACTTCTTGATTGTGAGTTATTCCCCCTTTAACAGTTGTGAGTGATTTCCCTTGATACCCAGAAGTATAAGAAACAGACTTGGAAAAGAGGAGGGTTCTTTAATCTTGGAGTACTTCATTGATGAACCAGGCCAACGTGGAGAACTTTGACAAATGGTAGCAGAAGCGTAAACCAGTATGGGATATTTAATATTGTTTTGTGTTCTACACATTGCCACATATACTGTGTCGGAAAAAAAATGATGACGAATCAAGCTTTAAAATCGCCACCAGCCTTGGAAAACGAAGATTGCTATGTGAAATAGAAGAATGATTTAACAATATGTTAAATGTATACAGATCTAAATAAATGCAAGCAAGGGCTAGCAGTATTTCTCAATTTAACTGGAAGAGCAAGAGATTGTGTGAGGGATTTACAACCTCAAGATATAGGTCAGGAAAACGGTGTCCAGAAAATAACAAACAAACTGGGCACATTGTTTTTAAAAGATGAGAACACCCGGGATTATCTAGCCTTTAAGGAATTTTATGACTACAGGCGTCCTTCCGGTGTAAGTATTACTGACTTTTTGATACAATTTTGATACCTCTATCACAAACTGGGTAATTTTAAAGTGGAACTGCCGGAAGGCGTACATGCTTTTCTTTATAAACTGCAACAAATGTCTCTGACGAAAACGATCGACTGGTTCATGTTACATGTGGGTCTATGATGTATGATGACATGAAATCTATGATACAAAAGATTTTTGGAAATCCTATCGCAATGAATGGCCAGAAGCGAGCACGAGGTGTAAAATTTGAACCGGTTTTTGTAACTAAAAATGAGAATACATTTCAAACAAGAGGTTGGCGTGGACGAGTAAATTATAGAGGTGGTCAGAAATATCAAAACAGAACTTATCAATCCAGTATAGATTCAAATCCAATAGGCAAGGATGGAAAATTATGAGATGCTTTAATTGTGACTCTACAAAACACTTTTCAAGAGATTGTAGACATCATCAGAAAAATATAAAAAGCATACAAGAGATTCACATAACTCTATTTAACACAGAACTCCAGGCTTGGTTAAGGAGTGTTTTGGAATGTGCACACACGAAAACTGTCACCGGAAAAAACTTGGCTGGACGTTTTTATTGATGCTCTTTCTGATCAAGACAAATACGTAGTTAAATATTCTTTTACTGATATAACATTCAAGTTTGGAGATGGAGCTGTGGTTACTTCAAGTAACATTTACAGCAGTTATTGGCAGAAAAAAAAGTTATGATTGAGTCCTGTATAGTGAATAATGAAACTTCATTACTGTTGAGTAAAACTTCCATGAAGAAAGGTGGAATTATTTTTAATTTTGTGAATGATACAGCAAGGATTTTTGGTGAAGCGATAGATTTGGTTTACACCTCATCAAGCCACTACTGTGTTCCACTTACAAATTTGTTATTTAACAATCGAGATGAATTGAGAGTGTCTGTGGTGTTGCACATCACTTCTGTCAAAAACTTAACACTGGAAGAAAAAGAAAAAAAAGCAATGAAGTTGCACAGACAATTTTCACATTCCTCAAAAGAAAAGTTGTGTAAACTTGTTAGGGGAAGTATAGAATTTTGTGATGCTGAATTCCTTAAGGTAATTGAAAAATGTTGCGATTCATGTGAAGTATGCATGAAATATAAACGTGTATCATTGTATCCAGTGGTATCTATGCCCATGGCTGATAAATTTAACCAATTTGCATGTATCGACTTAAAGGAATATATTCACAATTAAACTTGGATTCTGCATGTGATTGATTCTGCCACAAGATATTCTGTAGCCTGTTTAGTGTTTTCTAAACAGCAAGATGAAATTGTGCAAAACATTTACCAAATGTGCATATCATATTTCGGTGCACCTAGAAAGTTCTTAAATGATAACAGAGGGAAATTTTCAGATGAAAAATACAGAGAGATTAATGAAAAATGAAATATAGAAACTGCAACAGCACCAGGTGAATCACCATTTAGCAACGGGATTGTGGAACAGTATAATTAGATATTGGCAGAGGTATTTTACAAAACTATTGCAGATGTGAAATGTGAACCGAAAATTGCACTTGCATGGGCAGTAAGTGCCAAGAACACTTTACAAAATAATGGCGGTTTTAGTCCAAACCAATTTGTATTTGGAGTTAACCCTAACCTTCCATCAATCTTAGAGGATGAACTGCCAGCTATGGAGAGTTTATCTAGTGATATTACACGTCAAAACATGGAAGTTTTACACAGTGCCAGACAAAACTATATTGCAGCTGAGTTAAGTGAAGGAGAGCACTCAAACATAAGGTTCGTACTTATTCAGATGTGGTGTATGAAAATGGTGATAAAGTTTATTATCGCAGGAAAACTTATAAAAGTTGGAAAGGTTCTTCAGTGGTGCTTGGGAAAGAAGGACACCTCTTGATGTCTGTCCAAAAACTGAGGCTTGGCATCTTAAAAGATGCATCTATGAATTGAATGATGAACCCAGATCTTGGTACAAAAGAATTAAAGAAGTATTCTTACAGCTGGGAGTACAATTGGTTCGTATGACAATGCCTTATTCAAGTGGTATAAAAGTGGATCACTTATAGGAATTTTGGTTAGTCATGTAGATGATTTTGCCTTCTGTGGTAATGCCTTTCTTTCAAGTACAGATTATAGGAAAACTAAAGAGAATATTTATGGTCAGCACACATGAAGATGGATCATTTAACTATCTGGGATTGGAAGTTGTGCAAACTAGAAAAGGGGTGGAAATAAAACATGAGTGTTACATTTCCATCATAACACCAATTAGCACAGCTAAAAGTTGTACAAGGAAGACAGATGAATTAACTGCAGAAGAGAAAGCTGACTTAAAACACTTAAGTCGACAAATGATGTGAGTTGCTTCACACACAAGACCAGATCTAAGTTATGAAACATCCAACTGTGAAAATGCTACAAGAGGCAAGCAAGGTGCTGACTAAATTGAAAACTGTGCTAAAATTTCCTAATTTAGGTAATCCAAAATCAAATTAAAGTCTT
>OY744517.1:158704970-159189970 GCA_963556195.1 Sepiola atlantica
TGTTAAAATGTATTCTCCTTTCCCCCAGATTAGCAATTCATACTGCCTTTCTGATATACCCTTGTGCTTATAAAGTACCAGCAATAGCTTAAGTGAATGGCCCTACTTTGCCTGACACTATATATAAGATCAGTCTTAGGTCTTAAACCTACAATGAACTTCTATATATAAGATCAGTCTTAGGTGTTAAACCTACAATGAACTTCTATATATAAGATCAGTCTTAGGTCTTAAACCTACAATGAACTTCTATATATAAGATCAGTCTTAGGTCTTAAACCTACAATGAACTTCTATATATAAGATCAGTCTTAGGTCTTAAACCTACAATGAACTTCTATATATAAGATCAGTCTTAGGTCTTAAACCTACAATGAACTTCTATATATAAGATCAGTCTTTGGTCTTAAACCTACAATGAACTTCTATATATAAGATCAGTCTTAGGTCTTAAACCTACAATGAACTTCTATATATAAGATCAGTCTTAGGTCTTAAACCTACAATGAACTTCTATATATAAGATCAGTCTTAGGTCTTAAACCTACAATGAACAACACTGTTTGCCGTTTCCATATTAAAAACAATGAAAACTTGAATAAAACCTGAATAAAGTACATAAATAAGGGATTACCCAGGGTACCAAACAATCTCCTATCCGCTCTACATTTGAAGCAATTCAACCTTATATCATGCTAGCATCCTTCCATCCCACTCCGAGTGGTCCGGAAATGAATGAGGATTTTTGTGTATTCCTGCTCCCTGCTCTGAACCCCATATTGCCATTTTTGTTTTTCAATAATTTTCAACAAAATAAAGTATCTGGTTCTCTCTTGTAAAATATTCACAGCAAGAACTCGTCTTACTACCACAACGAAATAAAAAAAACTCCTTACTTCCTCCATATGTCTAGCGTCAGGCGAAATTTCCATAAATAGAGCTTCTTTGCAAGTGTTTCTCGTCTGTGAAACATATTAACACGAGACTGCTTCCCTGCAGATTAAAACATGGTCGTCTTCAAATCCAATGTCATCAGATTCCTGTCATAAATCATCCCCACAAGTATTCGAACTTGGTCTATCCTATCAATCATTCTCAATCCTCTCGTAAGGTTCTTCATCTCTCAACTGACTGGCAATAAGAAAGGTACGACTCTTCTACACAAAACCTGCTAGTCTGAATTCCATACCATTAATATAAAATTTACC
The DNA here is from genome assembly GCA_963556195.1 of Sepiola atlantica. Classification (NCBI taxonomy): domain Eukaryota; kingdom Metazoa; phylum Mollusca; class Cephalopoda; order Sepiida; family Sepiolidae; genus Sepiola; species Sepiola atlantica. Next base: position 158,706,179 of record OY744517.1, read on the forward strand.
TTTGTTTATCAAAACTGTAATTCATCCGCATTCTTTCTTTTCCCCTGTCCTAAATTTTAACCTAAAAACCAAAATATTTACATTTCTTTTACTTTTAACTCATTTTTGTTTTTTCCTATGCTCATATTTTAGCTGTACTGTAGTTAAACCTATTCTTCCTTCTCTGGTACATCATTACACCGGCCCCTCACAAAAGTGCATATCACTGATGATGAAGGTTTTTAAGGGAGATATTGTGATGAGATAAAAACAAAGAAGTAGTTGGCCTGATTTCAAAGCTCTTTCAGCAAAAGGGGATGGGGGTCATTGCTTAGAACTTAACAAATACCATTTCAACTGTTAAGCATGGAATTGGATACACGATACTTTGCTTTGGCGGTGATTCCTGGCATGAGAGCCTGGGAAGTTTGTTGCTATTAATTCTTTGTGTTATCAATCGTCTCTGTCACTTTTTCTACTTGGAGCTCATAGGGCCACTCTAAATCAATGGTAGAGCGACCCCACCCCTCCCCGCAGAGAGAGTACTCTTTTTAAGGTGTTATTTTTTGAATCACCCAAAATAATGGAATTATCGAAATTTAATTAAATTTTAAGCATCTATTCAATTAATTATAAGGAATACAAATTTTCAAATTTTTTGATTTTTTAATTTTTTTAAATTTATGTTTATTTACTAATGAGTCACCACTTATAAAGGCTGAAAGCTACTCGAGGCTAAGAGATGGATAGATTATCAGTTGGATGAGGATGAATACTATGACAGGATTGAAAATGATTAATGGAACAAACAAAATTTGATTACATTGAATTTGAAGATAATGTTGTAACCCACAGGGAAGTAATCCCATGGTAACATGTTCCACAGACGGGAAGCCATATCGATCGCTCTAGAAACATCCTCTCTTAGTTGTCCACATTCATATCAAGAGTTTTCAGGTTGTTTGTTTTATCACATCTTTAAGATGTAACTTAGGTTTGTGTCTCGGACGTTTTCCATGCAGCAGTTTCCCATATAACAGTCGCTTAGGGAGCCTGTAATCTCCCATCCTAACTAAGTGCCCTGCCCTGCCCAGTTCATCTGACTATGTATAATATACGCTTCTATGCTCAGCACTCTTGCTTGCTCAATAACATTGGTGTCTAGTGTATATGATTGCCACTTAATATTTAGGATCGACCTGAGACACGTTTGGTTGAACCTATCCAGAACCTTGAGGTGTCTGCGATACGTAGTCCACGTCTCTGAAAAATACAGGAGACAGACAAGACGTAAGTTTTATTTTGATGGTAATCGTTCTGTCTAACTACATGCGCTTTTCAAGCCTACCAAAAGCTTTGTCTAGCCTTTTCAATTCTTAGAGGTATTTCAGAGTTGAGGGGTCCATCTCAGAAGAGAGTGCTACCAAGATATACAAATGAATCAACTAAACTTAATCTACTTCCTTTGACGTAGATGTTGGGCTCTACATATTGGAGTCCTGGGGGAGTAGTGAGCATTACCTTAGTTTTCTTCAGACTGATGGTGAATCTAAAGGCGGTACATGCTTGAGAGAAGAGGTCCGTTTCATCTGCCTATCCTCCTCAGTGTGGGCAATGAAAACCGCATCATAAGCATAGAGGAGCTCCTGTACAAGGGTGTTGAAGGTCTTGGACTTTGCATTAAATCGGGCCAGGTTGAAGACCCTACCAGTGGTTCGGAAACATATGAGAACACTGACGTTACAGTTCTTAAAGGCGTAGGAGAGGGCCGTTGCAAAATATATAGAGAACAACGTCGGTGCAAGAATGTCCTGGTGAAGTTTTTTAAGCAATTTTATGAATCCTGGTGAGCATCTAATTTTACCGAGGATTGTCCATAATACTGCTCTATGTCGAAAGCTTTTGTCAGATCCACAAAACTTGATAGAGTGCTACTCGTTGTTCGATGACCTTTTCCTGAAGATGTTGGACAGAGAAGATCATATCAATCATGCCACGACCTAATCTAAAGCCGCTTTGGTATTTCGGAATAACAGAGGGGCACACCTACATAGTAAGCCGGTTAAGCAAGTTCTTTTAAAATACCTTACCCACCCCTTCAAGAAGGCTTGTACCTCTATAATTGCCACAGTTCGATCGAGTTCTTTTCCCTTGTATAATGAGATCAAGTCCTGATGTACAGAGGTACCCATCCATATGTTAGATATTAAACAGTGGATTTCTTCAGGGATCTTGTCAGCCCCAAAACGGATAACCTCAACAGGTATGCCATCAAAGCCAGGTGCCTTCTCGATATTACTTTCCTTGATTGTATTATGAATCTCGAGGAGGGTAGGGTGGTCCATCATCACATGGTTGATAGCCTCTTGCGGCAGACTATTGATAACCTCATTATCAATCACTGACGGATTATAGAATAGATCTGTGAAATGCTCAGTCCACCGTTTCATAATATCCTCGGAACTCTTATGAGGGAGAAACTTAAGTTTGGACCTGAGTGGCATAATAGATGAGTATTGTGGTCTGAAAACATGTCTAATCAAGTGGTACATAGTTTTCCTATCTTTCCTATCATAGGCCTTCTGTGTTTTCTCAGAAATATCCAGCCCCCATTGGTTCTTAATTTTACGAATATTGCGCTGAAGTGCCGACTTTGCATTCTTGAAATCTTGCTGTGGAGAGTCACGGTCTTTTTCAGGTGTACTGAGGTACCGCTGGTACAGCCTGTTTTTCTCTTTCAGAAGCTTGTTAATCTGGTAGTTATTGTCATCGAATCTATCATGATGATTCCGCTTCTTAAAACCAAGAATCTCGATGCTGGCCTTGTAGACCACAGCCCTGAAATAATAATAATAATAATAATAATAATAATAATAATAATATATATATATATATATATATATATATATATATATATATATATATATATATATATATATATATATATATATATATATGTGTGTGTGTGTATATATAGTAAGATATGAAAATATATTTATGGCAATTAACCAACACAGAAGTGTCCGTGTTTCATCCTCATAGGGAATTGTCAGGCTAAGCGCATGGAATTCATGTTACTGATTGTTTTTTATATCCATATGGTGTTTAGCCTAGCTTGCTAACTAATCAGATTCATTTTTATTCCCTACCACGTGTTAATGTTTTCACTAGCCAATGGCTGAGTTTCTCTCAAACAAATATTCGACTGACCTTTACTTGGCATCTTTTTGTTTTGTTTTGTTTTGTATGGGTGTGATGCATCCCTTTATGAATGTGTCGAATTAACAAGTGGCCCTATTTTAACATGTGCGTGATTGGAATAGTTACATTTCTATTTATTTTGTTATTCGTTGCTATTTTAGGTGTTGGTTTAGTTTAGTTTTTGATTTATTTATCTTAAATTATATATATATATATATATATATATATATATATATATATATATATATATATATAAGAATACTTGTCTCAGGACGGGTAAAATTAATTCCTAGAAACGAACTGTTTGCACCACTGTTACGTCCCCTTACGAAGATTAAAATCAAGATATAATGCTATTAGACCTTATGTCTAGAATCCTTATTCTAATTTTACGTTACATGATTTTGATTCTAGAAAATGTATTTAATTAAAGGGGTTTTAAGAAGAAACTGAAATTCAGGGAATCTTGCTTCATTGGTGTCTAATAATTATGAATCAAGTTCAATGCAAATCTGATATATTTGACTTTTCAAATGAGAGGCTGTGTCCATATTATGTCCCCTAAAACACTTTAAAATACTCCAAACAAACTGAAATTTGGGGAGCATTTATTAATTGATGCCTGATGTGAAAATTTCACAAAAATCGGAGGTATCTGAATTTTCACGAAGAGCTTACCTCCCATTTTTACACTCATAAGAAAGTTATGAAAAGCAATACATATAATCATTTAAAATAATAATCAAAATTAAAGATTAAATCATTAAAACTAAAGAAACTAGTGATGCCGTTCTGCTATTTGTAGTTACTAAGTTTTGGGGATACTATTATAATTATATAAATTATAGCAGTTTTATTTCGAAGAGGAAATGTTTTCTGTGCACATAGCCATGTTATTTTTAACTTATTTCTGTGCCAGATTCGCAAAATTTACTCACTTCACTGATTTCATATTTTACTAGCGGTATCCATGGAAATTCCACAGTTGTATCGTTCATCGTGCTTAAAAATATTTCCAGTTTATGGACAGAGACTCCACAATATTATTGTACCACCTTTGTTCAATTGAAACATACTTATCTAAGAACTTTCGTTAATGTAGTTTCAGAATATATCTGGTTACGGAGGTTTATCTCCAAAACCCTTTTAGGAATTTGTAACATATTTCCATTCTATGAACGTCTCCACGATATTATTGTACCATCTATAGACAGAAAATATACTACACTTTGATCCTAGTGAGATTCACGTGCGACGAGATTTACTTTCTACTCAACAGCAAGTTCAGATGAAATTTTTTAAAAGAATCTTTTGCATTGCATTTTCGGCAATCAAGCAATCCAATCTTTTAAGAAAGGGATGGCAGATGAGAACGTAAGTACGAACATGAAATTGCCGTAACGTATTTTTAATATTTTAGAGGAAAAGTCAGAATTATAAGATACGGATAGGATTATTGGGTCCATTACTTTCAAAAGAGCATTTCTGCAAAGTATACATAAACAGTATTAGATGTAATTTAACTCCTGTCTAATTGTTAGACAATAAAGAAATAGCAAGCTACGATTGGCCGAGCTAATCACGTGATAGTTTAGAGAAAATCAGTTAAAAAATAGTTAAGTCAGTTGGAAAGGGATAAGGCTAGTTAACAGGTGACCGTGTGGGGCTTCGTTTGAATTGAGTTAATAAATAGAATAAAATTCTAGAAAGATGTGTGTCTTTCATCATCATCGTCATTTATGCTTGTGTTGCATTATGGGGACCCTATGCCAGAGAAAAGTAAAATCAACTAGTATGAATTTTGAAAAGGATCGAGTTTAGTGCAGGTTAAGCTTACACAAACTTTGGGAAGTGAATCATTCCCCCCGAAAGAATAAATAGACAGGATGAACCAAAGGCAGAAAACAAGCCATGGGGTCAATAAAGGTTAAACACAAAGGAGTATTAATCAAGATGACGAGTGACGTCACTTTTTTGTCGTTGACAAAGAAACAAAGTTTTTTTTCGAAGAGTTCCGTACGAAAGTCTAGCAAGATGAATGTGAAATAACTATACTGTAAAATTTTAAAACAGTAAATGTAGCCTCAAGGCAAAATGTGCTCTAAGATGTCTGTTCGTCGAGTCACTCCATTTTCGTATAAGATAAGTCAGTTAGTTAAGAGAACTCTTGTCTCTCTATATATAAATAATGTTTTATCTCCTGAAAAATAAATCTCCTGAAATCCCAAATGAAAGTCTTATGTATTCTTTTTTGTCACGAGGAAAAGTTTTATTTCAGCTAGCTGGACTGAGGAGGTCACTGGACGCATCATCATCATCATCATCATCATCACAACCATGCAAAACAAGGAAACTAATGCAGTGACCAACGACAACACTCAGAGAAAGTAAGGACAAAATTAATGCAGGAAGCTAGTAACAGAATAAAAGAGAAAACACTGACGGCGAGACAAAGGTAAATTCACGCTTTAATATTGAAATGGATATTTCGGACTTTTGTCGCTTGAAAAGGGAGACAGAGAGTAATGAATGAATGCATGCCCACATATTCACACATAAAACATTTTAATTTACTTCCGTAAAAGAATTAAAATGAATTAATGATTAAACACGCACTCACATATAATGAATGAACAGACACACACGCATACAGAATCTAAGAACACGTATAGTGCACACCTACGTATAATGAACACTCTGCGCACACATTCAGAATGTAAAATACACGAAAACCATGTATGTAAGAAAAGAACAGAAAAACGGTTTAAGAACGTTTAGTAACGTTTTAAGCTTTCAAAACGTTGCACATGCATAATGCAGCCACAAATATCTGGTGCATCATCTACTAGTCTCTCCCTCTTAGACAAGGTTAAAAAAAGAGTCGCAAATTTAATAGGTCCGTCACTATCCACCAAGCTCCAGCCCCTGTCTTATCATCGAAATGTTGCATTCTTGTGTCTGTTGTACTTCAATGGATTGTGCTCCGACGAACTTGCTGCTCTAGTGCCCCCTCGACATAAGTATACTAGACCAACCCGATAATCAGCTAAGTCCCATCCATTCACTGTGGAGGTCCCCAGACCGGAGAGTCTTCTACTCCAATAGCTTCTTTCCTCGTGCTGCCGGCCTCTGGAACTCCCTCCCTGTTCCCTGTTCCCTGTTTCCCTGACTGTACCGACATGCAGAAATTTAAAACTAATGTAAACAGACACATCGCTGCACAGCTCCCAACTTAGGACGACCCTCAGGACTTTCACCCTAATTCTCACTAGCCACTTACGTCTACAGTGACGGCTTGCCTTGTTTGGGGTGAACTATGTTAAAAAAAACAACAAAAAAAAAACAAGAAGACAAGATGACCACACGGTTAACACGTGGGAGAATATTTAGGCCACTAGACAATCAAGAAATGAATATACAACACTGTTTTACATGTTTACTAGATGTACCCATGACCCGTTGGGTGATAACTAATACCACTATTCATTCTAATTTGATTTCATTCGAAAATTCATGAACTCTGACATATCTTTTAAGACATTCTTCTTGCATTAGCTAAAGTCTCTTTACTTCTGTATTATACTTCTTTTTCTTCCTCTTCTTCGTTTTCATTTTCTTCTTCTTTATTTTTCTTCTTCTTCTTCTTTTTCTTCTTCTTCTTCTTCTTATTATTATTATTATTATTATTATATTGAATTATATTATTATATTGAAGTATTATTATTCTTTATCGTTCTTAGAAGTAAAGAGACTTATTATTTTGTCATCTATTTTACTTCTGTGTTTGTGGTGTGTACAGACACATGTATGTAAATTAGATGATGACATTGAAAAAGAGAGGAACTCTTTCCCTAAATGCTCACAGAAACATTAAGAAATATTAGAGAGTGGTTGAATCAACATAGAGTGAGAGAAGCGATAAAAATACATAGATATCTAAGAGACATATGGGTGATTTATTCAATAAATTATAAATTACGGTTAATTAGAACAAGTAAAGCGGATTTTATTTTCATATATAACTCAATCCCAGAACTAAAGTATATTTTAGCATGTATTTTGTGTCATTTGGAAAAAAGCCTTAGGGAAACAAATGCTGACTAACTCACATTTAGTATAATAATAGATGTCTGTCCCAAGAACATTTCTGCTAAGTTAACATAACTATAATTTGCCACGAGCAGGGATTACTGAGTGCATGCCTCTCCTAAGATGGTTATAGTAGAGTCAATATAAATAAAGTCTTTTATGTGAAGGATTAGTGAGTTCATGCCCTTCTCAAGAGGATTATGACAAAGTTAATGGAAATAGTGTTCAGTGGTTTCATGACTCTCCCTAGAGCATCTTTCCATTTGCCATATGTAAGAATTAGTGAGTGTATACATCTCCCAAGAGAATTACAGTAAAACCGACTTAAATAGTTGTTGATATATGTATATTTACATGTACGTGAATAGATATGTTTATACACATATATGTGTGTGTGTTGTTTAGAGAAAGAAGCAGCAGCGACTGTATGTGACGATATTAAAATAGCAACAGTGATGTGTGACATTAATATGCATATTGATATGTGTGTGTTCATGTATATACATCTATTCTATAAAATTATGTAAACCGGATTTTAGACTTCAGACCTAAATAGGATCGCATCTGACATCGATATTTGATTCTGTCTAGCCGATTCGTCTTTTCTTTTCCAACACGTTTTTTGTAATATCAAAATGTTTTTCACTTTAGTTTGTTTGAAAATAAAAATTAGTCCGACTGTGACGATCGTTACAATAGCAACAATTTCAAATAATGAATCAAATAATGCAAGGGAGTAATTCATATTTTAACCTGCAAAGATCTATCTTCTCTATATATTATCTCCTCTCTATATTATTAATTATGTTTAATAACATAAACATTTGGTAAAAATAACGGCATGTTAGCTACAAAACAACTCAAAGTATTTATGTGCTTCTGTGATTTCATTGCAAAACCAATTTTTTTAACAACACATATTCAGTTATTGATTTATATTTAGAAAAGTGTTACTATTTTCTCACAATAACTTAACTGAGAGAAAAAAAAGGAAAAATGGCTGTGGGGAATGATTAAAACAAACAGTGTTGGTATATGCAGCTATATATATGCATGTGTAAGCTGTAAGTTTACTGCAATAATCAGCAGGAGTGACTGACTCTGATTTGGGCGGGAATATTTTTTTTTCTTCAGTTCCAGCAATAAATTTCTCAACTTTACACATGTTTTATATTTTTCCTTCAATTCCACTACATTCTACAATGAATGGATCAGTGTGTTATTTAACCAACCACATTAGATTAACGGGTTATTGGGCCAGTAATTCTAGCAGTAACTTAACAATAGTGTGCAGGGATTAGTGGTTACATGCCTTTCCCAGTAGCATTACTGCTATTGGATATTCCTTCTTGATTATCTTAGTGGCTTTATCTTGTTTCTATATATAGACTGTATCGCTGGCTGCCATCTTGTGTCTTCTTTATTTGTTGAATGAATTAATCATTACGAACGGCGTTGAATATTTAAAATATTAATTTATTAATTCTACGCACAATCATCAGCCAGAGTGTGTAGTATTCTGGGTGACTCGACACTAAGGAGAGTAGAAAGTGGAACTTGGGTTTACTTTTGGCAGCTTCGTAACTCTTGCTTCACTTATTTTGTCTTTTACTCCTCACATTCCATGAGCGATGTTTCTGACAAAAGGGGGGGGGGGAGAATTGCTGTTTTCTGGGTCGGAATCTATCCATGGAACACTTATTGTTGGGTAGTTTTTTACTTTGAAATAGTATTTTTTATAGCTTCTTACATCAAGTGGCTTCATGCCTTGTCTGAAGCGATTTCCATAAAAAAATCTGGTCTGATGCAACAAGGATCGCATGTATTCTGACTAGTTGCTCTGTCAATCATTCTATGCCTATGCTGTGTTTAAAGATCAACAAAACTTTGGTATTTTTGCAGCTAGTTTGGAACTTGGGTAAGTGGTTGGTTAGCAATTCCTCTCTTCTTTAGTCCGAGAAAGTGTTGTCTCAATCCAAGGATGGGCCCCTTCGTTGTGTTATGTTTGACAGTCTGTGATCAAGCAAGCTGGAATAAATGTTTGCATACAAAAATGACCCAGATATTTTTGTCTTTAAAAAGTATACTTTATTATAACTTCACTAACACTGTGGATCCATTCCCCTAATTAGAAGATTCGGCTTAGAACCTCAAATTTTAAAATTTTTCAGTGTTCGTTGTTTTTTTTTTTATTGAAGTTGTTCCATACAAGGCATGCAGCCACTTGATGTAAGGAGCTAATCATAATAATAAAAAGAGACGAGGTGGGTAGAATCATTTCAAGACGAATCAAACCTGAAAGAAACCCCACCACAAGCGTTCAATCTCCTGGCTCCAAACAGACTATCCAAAAAATAAGCCCTTCAAGAGCCGAATAAGGAAGGAAGGAGTTACAAAGCTGGATGACAAAAAAGTTTACCCTTTCCAGCTCATGATTATTTTCCACCTTAGAAAACATCGCCCTCCCACGAATCAACCCTACAAACTATAGGCATATAGAGTTAACTCATGCTTAACCTTTTTGAAAGTTCACATATTAAAAACGATTCTTCAACACGAGCTGTGCTTTGACAACTCATCCAGTTAGATAGAGGTGTAACCCGTCCTCCGACACACAAATGGACATCCCAAGGTATTTCAGACAAAACGCAACTGTCAGGCACCGGATGACACCAATCATGGTTGACTACCTTAACTGGCTGCCGATTTCAAAATTCTCCTCGCCTAATCTAATTAAACCAATCAAAGCTTTGTATCCTTCACTCTCACTACTTTACTAGCTCACATTACAAAGGAACATAAACATAGTTTGTCCTGTGCAGGGATTAGTGGGTTTATGCCTTTCTCCTTATACAGTGTCAACATAAACTCAGTCTATGGCGTATAAAGATTAAAGGAGTTTATGCTGTCCTAAAAATATAGGGTGACCCCATAAAGGGTGAACAAAAAATGTCACCATGGAATCGTTAATAAACTTCACAATCATTTCTACAATTCAACCATATTTGGTACAAATAAACTTCAGTTTATGTCTGACTTGTCCACTAAGTTTCATTCATGAATGTTCAACAGTCTTTTATTTTATTGTTCGATGATATGCTCCATTGCAAGCACACCTGGATATGACATGCAAAATTGTAAATAACTCTGATACACTCCTGTCTTGGCACTAAATGACTAACTCTCTTGCTATTAGTGTTCAAGTTTAAGATTGATTTTGAATGTATTACATAGAGTGACCCCCCCCCCCCAAAAAAAAAAACAGGGTGATTCACCCTATCCCGAAAAATAAATGCCACCTATGGAATCGTTAATAAAATTCACAATCCTTTCTGCAATCTAAACATATTTGCTACAAATAAACTTCAGTCTATGCCTGACTTGTTCACCAAGTTTCAGTCATAAATATCCAACAGTCTTTATTTCATTGTCGTTCAATTATAGACTTCAAATATGCACCAGTTCATTCTAGTTAGATTATAGGGTGATCTCTCAAAAATATGACGAAAAAATGCCACCCATGGAATCTTGAATGAAATTCACAATCCTTTCTGCAATCCAACCATATTTGGTACACATAAATTTCAGTCTATGCATGACTTGTCTACCAAGTTTCAGTTATAAATGTCCAACAGTCTTTGTTTTATTGCTGTTCAATGATATGGAGGATACTTATTTGTTTTCACTAAAACTTGAACTATTATTTTTCTACACAATCCACTTCTGTGATATTGGATTCAAAACATCTTTTTTTAAATATTTAAAATGAGATTTAATATACAGGGTTACCCTAACCATATCCCAAAATAATTCCACCCATAAAAACGTTAATAAAAAATTCTGCAATCTAACCATATTTGGTATAAATAAACTTAAGTCTATGCCTGACTTGTTCTACAATTTTTAGTTATAAATGTCCACCAATCTTTGTTTTATCGGTGTTTAATTATATGCTCCAAATATGCACCTTTGCATTACAAGCACATCTGGATACGATATACAAAACTGTCTATAACTTTGACACTCTCCTCTCTTAGCACTGAACAAGTGGCTCTGCTGATCTTAATGTTAAAGTTTAAGATTGTTCCATGAACCCTCAATTTGTGGTCCCACCTGTTCATGAGTTTTTGCTTGGGTGTTGACGACATCGAAATACTCTCTTGAAGTGAGCTGTAACAGTCACCATTGAGTTCGTGTTTTCTTGAACCGTCAAATGCATTTTTGAAACTACTTTACATGAATCTTTCATGCAATGATTCTTCTTCATGAACATGAACTATAAAAGCAATTTTATAAACGTTTTGATGAGCGACAATTTGAGGGATTACACTGTGTTACTGCAAAGTAAACATAAAACAACATTCATCATTGTCAGGAATTAGCAGGTTCATGCCTTTGCCAATTATAGTTCTTACATGTGCATTACAGAAAACATGAAACTGAAGCATGTCAAGGAAAATAAAAAACAAAAATAATGTTAAACTTGTTTCGTTTGTTTGTTTGTTTTTCTGTTTCTTTCTTTTCTTTTTCTTGTAAGGAAATAGCGTACCTGTGCATGCTTATCAGTTGATTAATTTAGCGTTACTCAGGTGAGAAACTGATATTCATGTGAAAGAGACGTCCTCATTTATAGTGTTGGCAAAGTGAATCCCAACCAACTCACGAATTAGATAAACTCCCCCACACAAGAAACATGTGATTTTACTTTTTTTTAGGTGATTACGTGTGAACACCCTGAAAAACTTGACGGAAAAAAAAATTATATATTTTATAATTTAGAGTAGGGAATCAGTTTCACATATAAATTCATCATAAAATTATCCCCCGTTTCCGGGTCATTCTAGCGTTTTAGGACAGTAACCAAACTTCTTTTTTGCTATCAGAGATAAATTCTGTGCGTTTTTTTTGGGGGGGGGGGTCTACTTTTTTAGGCGATTACGTGTGGTTTTATGACCTTGCTACTTCAACTTAGGGTTAGTGGTAAATAAAATATGATTAACTGCTCTAAAAAGCTAAATTATATATGCGAAACTGATCTCCCATTCAAAATATTAAAATAGTTTTTTGTCGTTTTTTTCTTCCTTCTTTTTCTTTTTTTTTGGGGGGGGGACGGATTCAGCAGAGGATATTAATCTACAAATTTACAAAAAAGTGTTAACTTTCATTGGAAGAGTATACGTCCGCAGCAGTTTCTGAGGTAGACCGATGTTCAAGAATTTGGTTTATTTTATAGTCTTCCGTCTCCTAGAATAGTTTTCTAACATAGGTCTAGCCTACTCTACTATTTCGTCCATAGCTAGAGGGAATAGAAATAGATTCATACCTTTTCCAAGAGTATTGATAAAAGGAACTCACCAGTCCTGACAGAACTATTTGCAGAGATGATGATGATGATGATGATGATGATGATGATGATGATGATGATCTGTAAAACCCTAAGAACAAAGGTTGACGGCCAACAAGTAAAAGATTCTTTATATCAAATACCAATTACATCAATAAAGCGTTTGGAGAAAACACTACTACAATATGGATTGTTCAGCTTTTGTTCCCAAAGTTCCCTGATATCTTGCAATATAAATATGAATAATGAACCCAGAGGATTTCTGGATAATTAAAAAACATGTGTATAAAATGTAATAATATTTAAATGCTATTTAACAGTAAAAATGAAATAATGTATCAGTTTATAGATTTACTATTAGCAGCTAAATGTGCTGCTGATTACAAATATGGCGTCCATTCTAATATTAAGTTGCTGCTGATAACAAACATGGCATCAAACTGAAAAAAACTACCAGTCGGACAAAATAAGTTTGATCAGAATCTAAAGCAAAAACAGTTTTCTATATCAAAGAACATGGTGAAAGGATAAAAACGAAAAATTGGCTTGTCAGAATCAAATAGCGATTTATCAGATACATTGCTATATAGATCTAACATTAGAGAATCCGGCCGATTCAATTTATATATTATAATAATTCAAGCTGTCAATAACATCAACAAAGCATTTGGAAAAAAGCACTACTGTTGTATGAATTATTCAGCCTTTCTTCACAATGTTTAAATTCAGCAATATGGATTTTGCAATGTTATCTGAATGTATTTAATAATAACTCGAACGGCCAAACATACGAATATAAAAGGGTTTATTACTGTAAGTAAACAATGCAATAAGTAGTTACAAGTTGGGTAACTGCTTGTAATCTATATGGGGAAACGGTTCGACTGTACTCGTACTACCGCCATACTCCTCACGGTAACAATGTCGACATTGATATGTTACTCAGAATAGTATTGTGTAAGGAAGGGGATGTCAGTACATTCTCTAAAACATTGGATATTAACGATGAATCCTAAGGTAAACACCAGCTGGCTTCTTGATGATGACGAATTATCGGAAAACAGTGGCCAATAATCTATGAATAATGGTTTGAGAATTTGCTCTAAACAGTTCGATTTCAGCAGTGATTATATCTCACCATTTGTGGTGTGAGGCAACTATCTCCTACTTACCAAGTTCCCAGGTGGTGGAGTGAGGGTACGGCCTTCAGATGACCAGCTGTGAATAACCAATAAGCAGTCCTGGATCAACCGGCAGTTCATTGTAAAGGGTCGTGGAGGACTCGTCCGAGTCGGGTGTGTCTCTATGAAATGCACCAGGTGGTTGTAGAAAAAAAGAATGAACATGGATGGTTGTTAGGCGCCTAAAAATCTAACTGACTGACTTGGTTGAGTGAAGACAGTTGACCTTGGCTGGTAACTCATTTAGAGGTTGTGTCTCGATAAAACACACAGACCCTTGATCTGTAACAGGTTAGCATTAGGAAGGGTATCCAGCTGTAAAACTCTGCTTCACTTTTCACTATGTTCTAAGTAAAAAAAGAAGAAATCTCAAAGCAAGTTAAAGAAACTAGAAAGATGAGTCCAACATGAACTGAAGTCCAGTAACTCGTCTTGACACTTACGTGACTCAGCTTTGACAACTGGGATATGACGTTTTACAGCATTCTCCATATTTCCGTGATATTTTATTGACATATTACCACTTATTATGAGCTTTAAATTCGCAAATCAATCTTTAGTAACGAAGAAGGCATCAGCAATTCATATACTTTATTTCTGGCCAATAAGTCGAAACATTTCAATAAATGCGGAATCGTGTCTTTATTTGATTGTAAGAAAAAGGTTATTGATTCAAGTGGATAACATTTTGATGTAATATTTGCCTGTCTTATTTATTGTTGGAATTCGTCAGTGGGAACAGAACAGCTTTGGCTGAGGTCAAAGACATGATGAAGACATTGAAAGAGAAAGAAGAGAAAGTGGAAGGAGGGAAGAATAAGTAGGAGGGAGATCAGGTGGAATGTTGGAAAGAAGCAGTAGTAAATAATGCAGAGACGATAAACTGGAAAGAAACAACTAAGTCTAAAGTCTACCACAACTGCAAAGAACTTTCCTTTCTTTCTGCGTGTGTCTAGCATCAAACAGAGTTTCCATGAACAATTTCTTTCCAAGAACTTCCCATCTGTTACATTAATATCGGTGTATATATATATATATATATATATATATATATATATATATATATATATACACCGATATTAATTTTAAGTAAATAATATTAAATTATTTTTACCTACATACACCAGCGTTTCAAGCTTTCACTCTCAGCAGCGTAGGGAATGATATATATATATATATATATGTGTGTGGGTGTGTGTGTGTGTGTGGGTGTGTTATACGATATATATATATATATATGTTATCTCTATTTCTCTATTTGTTTCGTTTTACTTCAGTCGATGTTTTCAGAAATCAAGAGGCCCCTTCTTGGGGCTAACACTTGATCTCCATATGAGATACATAGATATTCGAATATTCTATTAAAGTTCTCCTTTACCTGTCAAACGTTGAGGCAGTAAAGAAGTTAAGAACATTAATTTTCCTCTCCCCAATTGACCAGTTAACAATGTTATAGTATATCTTTCGTGTGATCTTTTGGTCTTACCGAATTCCAGGACAAGAATTCATCTAGTCTGGTGGAGTATCCAGCTAAGTTCTGTTGCTTGAGGTCACATCACATAATGAAGGTGCACCATTCCTCATATGAGCCAGTGTATAGCCATGTCGAGGGGATCTTTTAGGGCTTTTAATACTATTTTATTTTGAATATTTGGTCAGGGTTTACTTGTAGGGCGAAGTATATTCATGTCATGTTGTCCTGACAAACCCTTGTACAGAGTGACTGAAGACACTCGAGGATGGTGTCTAGTAGGTAATTCAAACTCCCCAATGTTATATATATATATATGTGTGTGTGCATGTATTATATATATATATATATATATATATATATATATATATATATATATACATAATTTGAAACATGCAATAAAAAATGTTACATGCACACATACACATATGCACACATAATACGTTTTTGTTTGCTGCTTAAGGAAAATTTTCAAGTCGAGTAAGGTATTATACGCCTGTCCCTGCCCCACGGAGAGGATAATGATATCTTTACTGATTGTTCTACAGCATTACATCATTCTGCATTCGCGTAAACAGCAGGGTATAAAGCTAAACGAACATTAAGTTACACCCAAGGTGGAAAGATTGGACCAATGTAGCTCAGGTATTTCGTTTTATTTAATTTTTTTTTTACAAAGATCTGGGTCTGCTCAAAAACATTTTTTTTTCATTGTGTTTTATCCCCTGCTTGAGTTGTATGAGAAAAAGACTCACTAATGTGGGTTATATAAACTGTGGTTTGCAAGCCTCATTTTGTTTCACTAAATAAAGATTTGTACTCTTATTATTGCTCTGAGCATTTATTTAGCTGAAAGCATCTAAAAACAAACATGGAAACCAAAATGCTTAAGTATTGTACTCTGTTCACTAACAGGTACCAGAGGTTACTGTAGCTGGAGGGGTGATGCATAGGACGATGTACTACGATTCCCACCAAGAAGAAAGAATAGAAAGCCATGATGAACGTTATAACGGCAAAAGGAAAATGAACTTGGGTGTAAAATAATGATAAAAGTGTCTTTATTTCGTTAGAAATAGCTGTTGTTGTTGTTGCTGTCGTTGTCGATGATGATGATGATGATGATGATGATGATGATGATGATGATGATGATGATGATGATGATGATCGGAAACTGCTGCTAGTCGTAGATGACAGAATCGCTGCTTTATAGATAAGAACAGAGCCACTGTAGTAGTAAGTGATGATGATGATGATGTTGAGTTGAAGTGAATAGGAATGGAGCATGCTGTAGATAGTGATGCTGATGCTGATGATGCTGATGATGCTGATGGTGATGGTGGTGGGGGCAGGATCAGAAACTGCTGCTAATTGTAGATGACAGAATCGCTGCTTTATAGATAAGAACAGAGCCACTGTAGTAGTAAGTGATGATCATGACACTGATGTAGAGTTGAAGTGAATAGGAATGGAGCATGCTATAGATGATGATGATGATGATGATGATGATGATGATGATGATGATGATGATGATGATGATGATGATGATGATGATGATGATGATGATGATGGTGGTGGCAGGATCAGAAACTGCTGCTAGTCGTAGATGACAGAATCGCTGCTTTATAGATAAGAACAGAGCCACTGTAGTAGTAAGTGATGGTCAATGGAGCATGTTGTAGATGATGATGATGATGATGATGATGATGATGATGATGATGATGATTCCATCAATGCATGACTCACCATTTATGCCAGCAGCTTTTTTATCAACGACTACCAGAAAAGAATTGCAAACAAATACCGGTCCCTCTTGAGCTGCGTGGGTTCTACAGAATCCGGGAGAGCTACTGGACGAATTTTTCAGTTGGGTTGAGAAACGTGAGGAAGAACTGCGACTGTTGAAAAATTGCAAAGAAGCGATGTGAGACGCTTTCATTACGGACATAGATTCACATCCAATGCAGCAGTGTCTCCTGGAAAATAAGGCTCTGGACTTTAAAAAAAAGTTTATACTCAAGCTTGTGCGTTTACCTTATCCTAACAGAATCACGATTTATACATTACTTCTGAAGTTCAAATGGCATTGATAGTTGACCCAAAACCCACAACGCTACATGAAAATGGTTATGAACTTCCGGTCAAATTTAACAAACCAGCAATAGTTGCAACCTATCAAGTAAAACATAAATGCTTCTAAAATTTAAACAAGTTTAAGACAAAACGTGTTTTGAAAATTTTAAACTTAAAAAAAAACTGGTTTAACTAAAACTTATACTTTTTCTCCAAATCAAATTAAACTGAAATTTCAATGCAAAAATTAATTTTATGGATGAACTAACTGTAACTACCTGGCGTTGCCCGGGATTCCATAATGTAATTTTAGTTTTTTTTTTTTTTTTTGCATATGTTATACACAGAAAGAATTCAAGTTTTTATTTTTATTGTTTATTTCAATAAATATTACATTAATACTAAATCAAAAAAATAATAATGCGTAAGTCAGGTGAAAGACACACGCATACACAGAAATACATAAAGTGATCACATAATTGTACTAATATAGAGACGCTTAAAATATTATCTTGTAAGGGAAGTAACTCCATTCTTAATATTAAAGTGAAAATTATGAGCTATGTCGCATACATTATTTCGGTTATTCTTCGAAAAAAAGATCATGACGCACCTGTTTAGGCCATTATTTTAATTTCAAATTGTAACAATATTCCTAACCGGAATAGATATATATTTTTTAAAGAAATCTAAGTGAAATACATTATTTTCTTGCAAAGAACATGATAGAAGGAAGAGTAAGACAAATTGGCTTGTCATAATCAAATATTGATGCTATCTGGGTCTGATTTTGAAAATCCGACAAGATCATTTTAAATATTAGATTTATCGTATTAACCAACATTAAACATTAAATAAAAAACCTAATATCTGTTAAGTATGTTTTTACTCAAGGAAATGACACTAATCATGATTTTAGTACGAAATAAGTTGGTTGGACACTCCAGACTGTTTGATATCCTTCGAATCCTGATGCACGTTAATAAATAGTTGGCAGTCTTCGGCTATTTGGTGGAGTGTTAAATCTGGCTCATTTTCCAGTTTGTTAAGGACTCTCCTTCTAATCTCTGAGTCTGTGTTCGACACCAATCCTTGTGCAAATACGAGACATTTGAAGGTATTAGCACTTAATCACAGTGCTTATTTACTATGTGTGCAAAAGTCGTATAGTCCTCATTATCCTTTCTTGTAAGGTTCAAACACTTCCACCTCTTGTGGAAGAGAGATGTTTTTGGACTAAATAATTTGACCAACAATTGTATCGCTTCACTAAATTTTAGCTCGCTGGTCTTTTGAGGTAAAATATAATTTACAAATGTTGTATATTCCACTGTGTTTAATTTCCTTAACAGTAACTGAACCTTTTTGAAATCAGTCCAGTTTTCACAGTCAGAATTATATATGTCTTCATAATGTCTGAAGTACAAGGCAAAGTAACATCATTGTCCGGATCGTAGTTGAAAGTTTAAATGGTATTCCAAATTGTGTTCTGACAGAAGGCGCTTTCATCTGTACTATTTTGCCACCCATTTGACAATTCGAACAATTTCTGCAGTTGTTGTTTGGTCTGAATGAACATTTCCTCGAATCTTTTATTTTGTGCAAGCTGTTCTTTCTGTGATTCCAATCTTTCTGCTTCAATGTTGTTTCGGTGAGATGCCTGTTCTGTCTGTAAACGTAGTTTTTCATTTTGTTGATTCTTTGAAAGTTCCAAGATTACGTTTTCGAAATCCTCCATTTTTTATTCCGCCACTTGAAATAACTTACTTCTCCGGATGTGTGTGTATATATATATATATAAATCACATATCGTTTTAGTACTTCCTAAATTTTAATATTCAAATGCGTAATGATATTTTTTTAAAGTGCCAATATATTACTTATAAGCCACGTGTTGTACTTGAAGAGACTTTCAGGCCGTCCAGTTAACATATCAACGGACATTCACGATATATATATATATATATATATATATATATATATATATATATATATATATATATATATATATATATATATATCCACATACAGCCTGTTTCGCTAGACCAGTTAGTGTCTCAAGCCGGGATCGAAACGCAACCGTCGAGCTGACAGTCAGCGATGCTAACCCCTACGCCATCATGCGACACTGACTGAATGTAAGTGATATCTCAATGTAACGAAATGTAAACATTGCAAATGCCTGAGCTCGAAATTAGTTTTACCTAATGAGCATTGCCTTAAAGCTAATGGCCGTTGACGATACCCTTACAAAAATAAGCTCTACCCGGAGGGAGCTTTTTATAGTCATCCACATACAGCCTGTTTCGCTGTTTCACAGCTCATCAGTGCGGCTAGACCAGTTAGTGTCTCAAGCCGGGATCGAAACGCAACCGTCGAGCTGTATATAAATATATATATGTATCAAGTTATGAAAATATATTTATGGCAATTAAGCTACACAGAGGCTTCCGTGTTTCATCCCCATAAGGAATCGTCAGACATTTTAGCCTGACGATTCCCTATGCATAAATATATTTTTGTAACTTACTGTCAAGCTCTACTTACGCATTGAGCACTGTTGAAGTAAATACTGAAAATCGATACATAAATATTATATTTCCTGATAACATTTTATGTGGATACATGAAATAATATATATATATATATATATATATATATATATATATATATATATATATATATATATATATATATATATATATATATATATGCACTTACTGTGAGATAAATTCGTAACATCTCAGTGGAAAGAGAAAAAGTGTGTACAAACTTATTTACTTTGTTTCTGAATTAATGAAAGAAAATCGACAGACCCTTCTTTTGTTGGTTTATATTGTTTTTTTCTTCGCTGTTGAAACTTGATTGTTCAACCTTTGTTTTGAAACTAATTCATTCTACTAAGAAAACGTCGTCGTTTTACTTAATTCTTTTCGTAACGCTGTAGTTTTTTTTTTCACGGAATAAACACTTTGTTACAGTTATGCTTTAAATATTGCTCTCTTCTTAAACAAATAACTAGATCATACCATAAAATTCTTCTTTTTTTTTTCAAATTGCAGCAATTCAATTGTAGACATAACCTCGACTTTTCAGTTGCTAGTGTTATTGTGCAACTTAAGCCCTGTTTATTTTCCGGTTTTGAATCAATTTGAATTTCTTGTCGTCAAAGACGTACGACATAGGTTCGAAAGGAAAAAATGTTGGACTGAATAAATTCGAGTACCTATCTCCAGGTTTGTGGGATGTAGATTTCGAATCCTTGCTTCCAGTGTGTGCGACACAGATTTGGGTAATGTTCAAATAAATCCTCAACGTTAGTGTTGTGAGATGTAGTTCTCAAATTCTTGCCGTCAGTGTTGTGGCAATGTAAGTCTCGAATCCTTCGTCGGCTTTGAAAGCCGGTAATACTCAAGACAAACACAGTGATATAGTTGACAAAGTGTATTAACAAAAGTATTTTACAGAAGTACGCGTCATGATACTGGGGCCATAACTTCCATCAATTGCTGTCACGACGTTTTGATGTAACTGTATTTATTGTGTCTAGATAAGTCCATTTATTCGTGAAATAGGTAGATCAGCTTACACTATAACAATTAAAAAGCTAGTCTATTATATAAAGGGTATCTACCTGTTTGCCTGGTTTGCATGGTTTGTTGGTACATCCTTGGTAGTTTCAGAGTTTTAGCCGGACATGCATAAAGACAGACAGACAGACATATATATATATATATATATATATATATATATATATATATATATATATATATATATATATATATAGTCTGAATCAATATAACCTCGGCCAAGTTTTAGTAAATAATTTACTATAATTCATTCATTTGGTGTAACAAGAGACCAAATTAGTGATTGTGGACTCAGAAGAATATATGTTCTTTCATTCAAGTAATTCAAGAAATTCAAGGGAAATAACTCTGTAAAGTTATTTCCTTCGAACCAATTAAAAATGAAAATGATAGAAAAATGAATAAATAAAATGTAATGAGATTATCCCGTGATAATCCCAGCACAGAAGTACATTAGGGGGAGGGGTAACTGTAAAAAAGGGGTAACTTAAAAAAAAGGGGTAACTTTATAAAAGTCTGATTTTAATAAATCATTGCTTGCAGAGATTATTAGACTGGATTAACGTTCAGGAGATATGGAAAAAAAGTGTATGTTATTTATAAAGTCTGATTTTAGGGAAGAAAACGCAATTTGATTTTTTCTTTTTAATTTCTATTTTTATGATAGTTTCTTTTTGCATCAGCTTAATGAAAGATGGCTGCCCACTTTTGATTCGAACAAGCCCTCGTTGTTTTGGACATATGAATATCTAAAATGATTTTATCTGCACTTATTCTGACTAAGAGATGTTGTTTTTCGTACAATGCAT
The DNA here is from genome assembly GCA_963556195.1 of Sepiola atlantica. Lineage (NCBI taxonomy): Eukaryota > Metazoa > Mollusca > Cephalopoda > Sepiida > Sepiolidae > Sepiola > Sepiola atlantica. The sequence continues at coordinate 158,727,916 of OY744517.1, forward strand.
ATTTTATAAGAGATAATATTTTGGGATGATTAATATTAGTTTAAAAAATAAAAATAAGAAAACGTCACATTAAAAATAGAATATGGAAAATATCTGCATTATTTTTATTTTTATTTTTCATGTCTGACAAACATATGTCTCATGACCATAATTCAAGTTCACCAAAGACTTTTTTGAATAACTCAGTGCTGGACTCATACAGTGACGGATGTTGTGGTCACAACAGACTACACACACCTTCAGTCCCTTGAAACATATTGAAATTATCTCCCCTCAATTATACTCGACAATAAGAGAATAAACTCTTCTACTTAGAAGCAGACAAAAAGACACGCATCACACATATGCTAGACTGAAAACGAAGCTTGCTCTCTTTCTGGCTATGAGCTCGAGCTAAGTCGACGTGTTCCATCTAAATTTGCATTTTACATGGTTTTCACACCACTGACGTCGTTTCGTCAGATCTCACTCCTGATCACAGTTTAGACAGGACAGCTAGCCATTTTAGAACGGCCGCTTTCTACTAGTTGCAGATTTCGTTCTCACATTAATCCACAGTTAATATCAAAGCAAGTTCTATTTATTTTACATAGCCCCTCGCATTCTCTATAAATTGTTCGCTCGGACAGTTCATGCTTATTTCGATTATGTTTAGGAACTTTTAACGTGAACTCTTTCATTAGTAATTACGTCTGTAATCTTCAAACCCTTTGGTTGTATCATGTTTTATTATTTTCCTCTTACATTGACAAATCTCTGTGGGAAATAAATACATGTATATGCAAATTCAACGATCTCTTTGTTATAACCGTTTGTTTATAATTGTCTTTTTCTCTTTATATTTCAACCATAGGTTATCCACAATCACACTCTATATTCAATAGGGTGGCTACATGTTTATACACAAACAATAAAATGAAATATCAAATATTCTAATTTTATCGTCTGTTAATAGACAAAGAACATAGTTTGGAGTCAATCTTTACAAATGGAGAAATCACTCTAGACATCTATTACTTGCATATGGACACCAGTTTTAATGGAGAAAGATCTTTTTTCAAAGTAGAAGAAAATCGAGAATGAAAAGAAAGATCAAATAATTTAACATTAATATTTATGTATTATTTGGACTATTTTCTTCTTGGATTTTATTTTACAAATCTGCGGTTTATGTAACCTCCGACCTTCTTCAGGCGCAACTTTTCGAACTTGTGAATCTTTATGTCAAACTCGGAACACACACGGAACTTTGAACCGAACCCTTTATTTAATCCAGGGGGGGGGGGGGTAGATTGTTCTAGTTCCATCAGCCATGATAACCAGGTTAAGTAGTTATGTTATTCTTAGTTATTATTGCCTGTAGTTAGGATTGAACTTTCAACCTTCAGAATACTGTCACTTAGAACGTGGATGAAATAAAGGATTCAGTTCGAAATTTCGTATAGGTTTCTGAGTGAAAATTACAACCAAAGTGTTTATTTTTTATTTTTTTTATGGAAATCGCTCCAGACAATGATGTAATGATGTAAGGAGCTAACAAGAACGAAATATAATTATCGCAAAGACAGGAGATGCCTATTGACCTTAATCTTGAAAAACCAAGGCTATAGGTAGGAGGAAAACAGTCAGCAAGAAGAGAGTTCCACAAGCGTGCAGTTCTTGGAAAGAAGCTACTGAAATAGGAAGCCGTATTACAATGAGGTATCAAAACAACGAATTGATGGAGACCACTAGACCAACAGTTAAACGATCTGGAACAAAAAAAGCAGAGAATAGATAAACAATTCTGAAGAGCACATGTTATAATAGTATTTATAGAAAAGACTGAGACTAGTAACATCACGTCTGTGAGACTAGTAGTCTGAATAATCCAAATGATACAGATTCAATTCCCATCTCAAAAATTCCTAAACCAGTTAATTTTGTTCTTAAGTTCCTTAATCAAGGATTGAACTCATAGCCTCTAGGTAAAATTTAATTTATTATTTATTATAAATTTGTTGTGCATCTTCTTTTATTTTTAAACAATCTACTTAATTCAACCCTAAAAAACGATTGGGTGGCACAAGCTTATCGATGGTCAGCTGAGGACCTGGACAATAAACATCAAAGAGGACTTAGCTGTGTTCTCAGCTCCACAGGAGGTTGGCTTTTGACAGTGGAATTACAGTTCGTTAACCATCTCGTGCGACCATGCCCAGGACTGCCATACATGGGCTACCATGCTTCAGGATATTATGTTTGGGAAGTTTTGAGATTGATAATTTGAATTTTTCAGACTACTGTTCTCATCTTAGATCTTAATATATTCTCTGTAATTGTCATCTTTTAATTTTTTATTAGTTTTGTAACTCTTCTTTGTATGCCTTCCAGTCTCAATGTTACAGTCTGATATCCATGTGTTAAATATTAAGGTCGGTATGTTCGCTGGTAGATATATTAGCTAGTATATACATTAGCGAGTAGGTAGGATGCCTTGTAGACAGAAAGGTTAGCAGAGTTCAAACGGGTGATCTTGTATTAGCTAAAATCGTGGGGAATTGATGTTGCTGATATTTAGCCAGATATTACATCAGATATCATTACAGAGAGGTGGTCGAAAATAATAGACAATCTGGTGTGGAAGCTTAGATCGACAAGACGTGTTTTACAATGGGTTGACAAGCTCTATCTTTCTACGTTCCCTTTTTGACTTTAGAGCACTAGACGATCAAGTTGTAGCCGATTTAATAAATCATTCCCCTTCATTAATAAGTTTCGAATTTTTGTGTAAGATTGACTATGGTAGGCTGTGGATTGAGATTCCTAATATCATAAACAAGTTTATGCCAGATTACTGAAGTTAAGCGATTTTGGGCCTGATCATTACTTAGATGGGTGATCTCTATGGTACTTGGCTTCAAACTGTGTATTGATTATTTAGCAAATTGATTTATTTTTTCCGGTGCATCCACAGGTGTCCTTAATGAGTGACGTCTCTCTAGCTTCTCTGTTATGTACTTCCTCCTATAACGTAACTTCCACTACAGGTCAGCCTTGATCTCTAATAAAATTTTTGTTATTTATTTGCTTAAACTAACCTTATGTGAAATTTTCCATTTTTCATCTGATTTTTACACACCCAACATTTAATCTTGCTACAGGGTGAACTAGATTTTCAAGTCTTGGTGTGGCAACTAGTCTAGGAGAAGGAAAACTTTAGAATAAACTCCTCATTGTGCAAACAAATTTTCAAGGAGTGTCCATAGTTTATCAAGACAGAAGGAAGCCAATAATGACGGAAAAGGTTTGTGATTAAAAAGTAAATTCGTATATATCAGCATGATACGACTCTTTTTGACTGGCTTCATCCTGTTGTTGGCATTGGTTTCCACAATTCGTCCATGTACTTATAGGAGGAACCACGTGAAGGTTGCCAACATCCATAAGTGAAAATGGTGCTATGGAACCAACTGAATTCGAACTTGGCGCACCCAGGGTGTCAGCCCTCGTTGTTATCCACTTCACCACTGCCACCTCCCGGTTTGTAATTACCTTGAATAGTTGGGTTTTTTTAATGTTTCATGCAGCAGCTGATTTGCTTTGAGAATCTGCATATGCTGTCGTTTTTCTGTTGTTTTTTGTTTTTCATCTGAACTTGGACAGTGATGAGGCAGAATTTCCTTCTCTCTCTTTTCTTTTATTCTCCCATGTGTGTTTGCTCGTCTTGCCAGAACATAGATTTCTCATCTACACCATATGATACACCTCACATCAATTACTCTTATCTTCATCAGCCCTTCTCATCTTAACAACAGACCCCCCTCCATAAATAAACAAACAAAACATCACCTATCTATACACCAAAGCAACCATTGCTATCCTTGCTTCATCATTTGCTTCCATTTCTACAAAAAAAAAAAAAACTACTTCCTTTTCTAGAATACACACAGACTGCCAACTTTCGTGATTTTTCTGTGAATCTCATGACTTTTACTTTAATCTTCAGATTTTATGGTTAAGTCTGTTTATCAGGATTTTAAAAAAATTTTTTAATGAAAACATTTTGTAATGGCAGAATTATCTAAGCGATTTCCCTTGGATTATATCCGAGTTACCTCCCCTAAATTATTCTTGCCACCGTTAGAGATGATGAGCTTTCTTGCCTGGAAATCAAAAGAATTTTCATTCCATCCACATGAGATATTTATAATATTATTCTCTTTCTGACTTGGCTTTCAAAGCCATCGGACATGCTTCGATCATGTTCTGGAAACAATTATTTGGACTCCTATAACCAACACAAATGGAAATCAGATATACTTATATATCGTTCATGCATATTCTCTATCTACAACCCTGGTAACACATGTCTTTATTATTGTATTGGGGCATTAATATATTCTTTCTTTTGTACTAATGTCTGTTCTCCCTTTGTATATCATATTATATTAAGTACTGCCTTACATGTTTCGTATCCCCTTTTACTTTTGTCTTTGACAAGCTATTTATATGAGAATATGAATGTGTGTGTATGTAAATCCAACTGTTTCTTCACTTTTGTCCTTTCTTTCTTCAGACCTCGTGTGTTATCCCAAATAACACAACATACAAAAAGCTGGCCTCGTGTTCGAGAAAGACACCCGAACACATAGTGGCTAAAAACGCAAAACTGAAAAAATAATAATATTTGTTAGCTTTACAATTTCTTTCGGATTGAATTCATTTTAGATTTTTTTTAATTTAAACTTTTTTAAACACATATTTAACATTTATTTGATAAAGAAAAGGTACTCTTCGATGATTCCATTCAAAGGCAAATTATCTTCCATCTGTGGAAACTGCAGCACAATTACTGCACACAATGACAAGCAAAAACCACTCTCCCCTTCTTGTATCACTCATCAAACGCATATCCATGGTGGATAATCGTAATATGTCCACAAACGAGTTAAGGAAACAGTTGAAAAGCAGCGATACAAAACGAAATGAAAATTGAAATGGCAAAGACAAAAACACTTATTCTTTTACTTATATTGTTATATTGGGGGGGGGGAGTAAGTATTTGTTAGATTAAGACAACTATTGTTCCTTACAAGACGTACTCTATTTTTATGGTAAGAAGGGAAGCAGCATTTTCATTGGGCCGTGTTACCATGAAACCCTCCTTGTCTAAGGCGTCACAACCATTGAAGACCAATGTTATATTTACAACGGTTGAATAGACTTTTGCTTGTTGCCTCGGAATTACTTTAGTTATCTTCTTTGGACTGATATCCGAGTTATCTCCCATTAACCACTTTCACGACATTAGAGAAATGTGCTCTCTTGTTTGAAAGTAAGAACACATGTGCCGTGCATGTGCAGAAGTAAGAACGAGATTTGTCTGGCTAGTCTTTCAAGGCCACCAGACGTAGTCCGACTGGCTGCCATAGTGGTATGGCCTTCACACACCTTGGTAGCAGTTGTATTAAACTCTATTTTCTGGTAGCAGTTGCCCAGACTCACAGAACACCACATAGTCCAGTCAAATCAATGAAAAAAGTCAAACTAATTGCAACACAAGGTTTTTTTGCACAATGCATTTCTATAAGGTGTTTATATGAATATATAAAAAGTCTAGAAAAATCTACCGATGTGAAATATGAAAATTTTACAATCATCGAATGTGTGTTTATGACAAAGAAATGTAAACAACCTAGTTTTCATTTTGCCATTTTTTCTAAAATTTTCGATAAAATTGATTGCTGGTTTTAAATGTATTTCTTGTCCTGAAATAAAGTTCTAATTTATTTTGTAAAGTTTTGAGAATCGAACTTTAATTCAATGTTTTAATCGCTGGCGGCCATATTGTTTTTCCATGCATCAAAATATTTTTACAGCGTAAAAGTTTTATTACATTACCAAAAACAAAGTTTTTGATACAAAATAAAATTTGAACATTTTTTTACACAAAAAACAACTTGTTTAAAACAATATGAAGAGGTTAAAACTAAAACATATTGGTTGATTAGAATATATATCATAGGTCGGAAGTTTAGAATAACTAAAATAAATTCTTAGTCTATTATACACTGCTGGGTTTTACTGTCATTTTCTTTTTTGTTACTAATCGAATAATGTCTAATGCAAGTTCTAGAAACATGTACATACATTGTAAAGAAGGTATTATGGGATACAGTGATAATTACCCAAAAAGGAAGTGATAGCATCAACACAGCATGTGGAAAATATGCAAGTAGTTTTCGTATATGTGTAGATCAACGTGTTCATAAGATCTGTAGAAAACGATAGTGTAACCCTAACATTATAAAAGCAAATGAAATACATGGAATAGATCGGTATATCAGCATTTAATTGTAGGTTACAATCTCGAACAAGAACTTTTGATTTCAAGAATTACTGCCTTTTTGTGGTACATCAATCAAATACGAAGGAAGGCAAATATGTCAGGGTTATCATCTTCTGAAAACATTAACATTTGATAACACTATAGACAAAATATGTAAATCCCGGAATACTGAGTGGAGTGATACAGTATTAGAAATATCTTCTGCAAATGATTTACATGCCAAGGATGTAGTCTATCGCCAACAGTGCAGTACCAACTTTAGAAACAATGAAATAAAAGATATGACTCCAAACTCAAATTATCCATCCACAGATGAACTTACTTTAGAGAAAACCTTAACATTTCTTCCTGATAGTGTTGCTTACTTTATGCAGATTATTGTAACAGGAAAAATACAGAAGCAGACATCCCTGGAACATGCTATCATTTAAGCTATTCGACAAAGTATGGTGATTGCTCTTTTACAATTATGGTTAGTCATAAAAATGCATCACCATTTTGGTTCTTGGCTGTTGATAGATTAATTACAGCAACATGGGTTTTGTAGCTTATGTGATGAAGTCCAAACATTTGAACGAAATGCTTCTGTAACTGTTATGTCACTGTTACAGAAGGTCAATTTATGCACCAGACACTATTGACCACAATATACAAACCATTGTTGGATATGGCACCTTTCATTGTATGGGTATACGATGAAAGGTGCCATATCCATCAAGGGTTTGTAACACCAGGTAAATTTGTCACACATGTGATTTCCCAGCATGAAGTAACGACTAATGAGATCCCTAGGCCTGGACAAGTAACAATTCATTACCATTATAAAAAAGATAATCTATATCATTTTGGTGAACTTACTCATCTAAACCTTGTAATCATTTTCCTAAATCTCCATATTTACTTGATAGTCTGTGGACAGTTTCCCCGTTTTTGCAATGACCATGCCTAGGGTTGTCAGAATTCATGCAAATGGTATACAAAGGAAATCATCCGAGAAGGGCAACTGTTGTGATTTTGTCTTTTATTGACTTAGATCCATCAAATATGTCCTGCATCTATTCTACATTGATATTCCTGGTTGAACAAGTAAAATTATAACACAACTCGTGTTACCACATTTGACCATCCACTGTATCGGAAGCTCAAACTATTATAGTTAATAAGTGATCTAGTAGCCGTCTGAAATCTATAGTGTTGAGAATTGGAGGATTACACATAAAGATGAGTTTTCTTGGGTGTATAGGCAATCTAATGGAAAAAGCAGGATTATCAGAAGTTCTGAATGAGATATATGGCCACAACTCAGTGTCAAATATGTTTAGTGGAAATACCCTTGCTAAAGTATGAAGAGGTAATTTCTTAATAGATGCTGCACTAAATATATTACTTCTTGCAGACACATTGGAACTCACTGTGCCACATAATTCTGAAACTCAAAGTGAAGAAAAGACTCACACATGAACAGAGAAATCTAATATAATTCAAGTGAGAGATACTAAATTAGCAGAAAGTTGAATAATGTCAGTTAAAAATATTTGCAAAACTCATTGCTAATCCAGATACGATGGTAGATGAAGAATCTATGATAGCAGCTATGACTATCCATGAAGAGTTGGAACAGAAAAAAAGGAAAAGTTGACTAATCGTACTTGCTGCTTGTGGTTGCAATATATGAAAATGCTAGACATTTCGAAGCATTTTCTCTGGGCTGAAAGAACAGGATATTGGAATCTCCATCTTGCTTCATTGTATGATTTGCTACCATTCTCTGTTACTGCAGGTCACAATTTGTATATTAAGACAATATTTTTATATCTTCAACAAATGGTTACCTTATCAAGAGACCATCCTGATTTATATTCTGTTTTTAAAAATAGTTTACATGTCGTTTGCTAGTGATACTGGGCAGGACTTTTCACTAATCTTATTGTTTATGCGAAGTATTAAATCCACTGGTAAACTCACAAGGGATAGAAAAGCAGCGAATCATGTGGATTAAATCTGTCCAGTTTGTTCTGAACTAAATCAAGTTATGCAGCAGTTTACTGGTGTCAATTATAAAATTAGTAAACAGCACAAAGAAGTAACTGACACTCAACAAAAGAGAGATTGCACGGATACAAAAAAGCATATCAGCTTTTTGAAAGCCAACAATTCTGTCAGTAAATCTGATGTGACTGCACAGAATTATCTCACGTATTGTTGTATAGGATTCAGTAAATTTAGATCAAACAGAAAATGTTGCCTATGAGATTCTTCAATCCATGGAAGGCAATCAGGTATCTAACAATTCATTCAAAGAAAAAAAAAGAAAACAGGCACTTACCCTTGAATCAAAAACAGATGTAATTATAGACAAAAAAGTAGTGCATATTAATCTACAAGCACTGCTTCAACGCCTAACATTAGTTGCAACAAAAGAAAACTTTAATATACAGGATTTCTTTAAATATGAACTGTGTTGCTAAACAACATCTATGTTTGATTCCATTGCTTCTCTCAAGTCTGCAAGCAAGGCAATTCTAGGAAGTGCCTTATGGAACCAGCTTCGATGCCAAGAATGCAAACTCCCCACTGGTAGATACTTTGTTTTGGATGGAGGGGCATTGCTACATCGGATCATTTTGCATCATGGTCTTACATTTAGATAAATATATTATGTATATATTAAATACGTACTTTGCAAATATGATAAATGCGTTATTATATTTGATCGTTACAGTGAACAACTTTCAGTAAAAGACATAATTTATCTGGGAAGAAGAGTAAATGCTGTATCTGTACACTGTGAATTAACTATGGTTCCAGCAACGAAAAACGAAATTTTCTTGCCAAATAATTCTAATAAAGATCGACTTATTCGGATGTTTTCTGAATGTTTGAAACGATCAGGGTGTCGGTGTATCCACGCCAATGGTGATGCTGTCTTATTATTGAAACTCCTGTTAAAATATACACTGTTCGAAATCTTACCTTGGCTTCAGCATATTCTTACATTTACCATTTCTTCATGCCTTACTTGGATGTAACACAACTTCATGCTTATCCAATGCAGGCAAAGCAGTTGTTAAAAAAAAACCCCAAAAAAACAACTTTCAACATTCGGCTGAGGTCTTCTGTTAGTGTGGGGCATCAAAACAAAGCATTATTGCATCTGAAAAACGCCAGTAGGGAATGTCAACAAATTTCACTATCACCGGTTTTCACAAAAGATACATAAAAACATAATCAGTGGATTAAATATCTTGCCTCCAACAACAGCTGCTGCAAAATTCTATTCTATACATTATACTAATAAGTACAGATATGGTTAGTAACTCGTTTTCTAAATCCCATCAATTGGTGATGACAGGTGATCAATGGTGTCATCATACCAAAAATGACTGATATACTATTAGCACCAGAAAGTCTTCTTAATTTGATCCGGTGCAACTGCAAAAATATTGCAATACAGCAATGTGTACATGTAAAAAGTATGGACTTAATTGTTCAACACACAGTAGAAGAGTGTTGTGGTACAACTTGTGCTAATTTGTAAGTGCTGAAGATAACATTGAGTTAGATGGTTGCAAAATAATTGAATAACAAAAGCACTCGAAGAGCACAATCCTCCACCAAGGTTTATTGTGCTACTCTACTATGCAGGTGAAACTTGGTTATGTTTTTTGAAAATGAGACACTATATAAACATAGGAAAGTTTACACAGATTGATTGAGAAATGCCAGATTGATGGAGATTCATATGAAGTTGGTAAATGGGATGTTCTATGTTAAAATGAAAAATGCTGCTAAATCTTGAATCTGTTTTAGATCTAGATGAAATTTGATCTGGTGATGTGTCATACTATCTGGTACCCATGTTTTAAATTTCAAAAGAATAGGCAAGAAATTGACTGAGATGTGTTTTTTTTGTTTTTTTAACTTTGACAATGATGATATTCCGAATTTCAAAAATATCTTGCGTTCAGATACTGAACTGGATCAGATTCAGAATTTATTATGGGACTTCCCTGTGCCAAGATACAACTTTGGTAAAAATGGCATTGAAATCTGGTGATTATTTTTTGCACAAAGTTGATAACAAATGGACAAATAAACGATGATTAAAACATGACCTCCTTATGTGTGTGTGTGTGTGTGGGGGGGGGGGGGGTAATTTATAATATATCCATTATTTTTTTTTTTAATTGAAACATAATGATGTAGAAATATATCTAACTAGCGGAACCCGTCGCCCGGCGTTGCACTGGAGAAAGTACTACCTATTGCATGACGTCAAATAAAAAAAAAGGCAATGACCTATTTTTTTCTCCCCCTCCCCGTCTATTGTGTTGGCGAATGTTTTAAATTAAAACATTTTTTTTTAAGTGGTAGAGCAGAATGGGATCGAACGCTAAAACAGGTGATTATGAATCCTGCCTTCTTACCGACTGCACCACGCATCGGGTTAAAATAGTTGTGAAAATAGGTCAATTACTTAATAATAAATAAGATCCGGTGTTTTGTGAAAATTAAACTGTGTTTATTAGTTCCCGGTGTCTATGAGTAGAGTGACAGTACAGAATTGTTAGAGAGAAAAGTTTTTGCTACTACCTATATGAAGTTGGTTTTTCGGAGAGTCGTGCATGGCGGGCCAAATGTAATATTTAGTGTAAGCTGGGAAAAAAGAATAACGAATGTACTAAAACACGCTCGAGTGAATACGTGTAATGTTATGGTGAGTTTAGTAGCCTGTGATGCATGTGGTTATTTTCCTATTCTCCGAGAAGGTACAGGGGAAAAATCGTCTCTACTTTATATATTAGAAGATAAAATAATTTCATGAAATATCCCGATAATTCGATAATGGCAGAATATTCTTTGAATGCATACGATAAAACGGTGTATTTTAACGAAAAAAATTGTCTCAAAACTTAAGATTCACCCTAAAATACATTTTATATGGGTTAATTTTTGCTGTGAGATTAAAGAAGCATTCTATATACATCTTTTCATATCCTAATTTTTACCTATAAATTTCAAATGATGCCTTGGTGCGATTGATAGCATACATCATATTTACTAAAAAATACAGGGCCGCTGTTGATAAAAAATGCCAAGTTTGCATATTTCACATCGGTAGATTTTTCTAGACTTTAAGTATGTTAAAATAGAGACCTTGTAGAAATGCATTCTGCAAAAAAACCTTGCGTTGCAATTAGTTTGACCTTTTGCAAAAATTGAGGCTTATTTGACTGGACTAACAAATGTAAGTCATATTTTCTTATACATTGTTCCCGTATCTGTCTACAGCCCTGGCAACACACCTGTCTTTCTTATTGTGTTGGGACTGTAATGTATTCTTTCTTTGGTACTAATGTCTATCATTGTTTCTTTTAAGTATCATATTAAGTACCACTTTCCATTGTTCATATCCCTTTTTTACACTTGTCTTCGACAAAGTATTTAATCATCATCATCATCATCATCATCATCATCATCATCATCATCATCATCATCATCGGTTTAATGTCCGTTTCACATGCTGGCATGTGTTAGACGGCTTTTAGAAATTGACTTCCAAACTAACCTATCTCTGTCCAGGTCTTTATTTAGCCCACTTTCTCATCACTTCCTCCCATGTTTTCCTTGGCCTTCTTCTGTGAACTGAACCTGCTACCTCAATTGTTCTACATCTACTCTACTTAAGAACTTTCATCCATTCTTTTAAATGCATGTGTATGTATCTTTTCACTATTGTCCTTTCCTTTTTCTTCTTTATCTGCGATAACACAACACATAAAATGGCGATTGCGTGTACAGGAAACGTATACCTGAACACGTGGTCACTAAAAATGTAAAAGTTAGAATATGAAATATGTGACAGTATTGAACAGCCCCACATTGACATTGGAGCCTTAGATACAGTGCTAGTATGAATGGAGAGAGGGAAAACTTAAAATCACTCGACCATATGAGGATTGCTGCTGAGCTGTTTTTAACAAGAGCTGTGGACAGCTGGGTAATAAAATCTCAGGTCGCCTTTACCAAGCCCTAGAGAAAGAAATAGGATTACTTCTCAAGTGTCAATAGGTAATTGAGATATATATTTTTTTTATTGACACTTCACAATGTAGATGAAGCCTGATGGCTGTCGAATTTGTTTTCAGATACAAAGGAGAAATCGGTTAGCTGGTGGATGGGGGTGCTTTTATGAACTCCCACAGGGAGAAATAAATTACTCTCTGAGTAGCTAAAGCTGGTGGTGGGTAATTGTTTTTCAGAGGCAAAGGAAAATTGAATCAGCTGTTAGATCGGGTTGCTTTTATAAACCCCCATGGAAGGAAATAAATTACTTCTCTGTGTAAGATAAGGCCTAATTGGTTCTCAGAGACAAAGGAAAATGCGGTCAGCAGGCCCCAATAAAAAGAGAAGACAGAACAGCTTCAGTCAGTCAGTCAGTCAGTGAGCAAGAGAACCAGACGAAAGGGCTCGCTTCTGCCCCCCCCCTCACCAACATCACATCAGTCCGTTTGTATTCTTTTCTCACCCAGAACTTAGAACATATCTCACTGACTAACAATCAAGTTACCTAGAATTACTGGAGTTCGTCCAACTAAAAAAACACAGAGTTGAACTTTAATGTTACCGAGTTGCCTTGCTTTGTAGATAAACAAGTGTAAATTATTTTTCTTTATTTTTTAAATAATTATTCTTTTAAGAAAACCACAACAAACCACTTCATTACAGACTTAATTCCTTTTATTCAACTGTTCTGCATGAAATGACCCTTCACTTCACAGCGATACCAAGTTGCGGATCCAACCCGGTTGATCGCTCACTGATCTAAACAAACACAACGTGGGAGTGAGTAATCACTGGACCAGGTGTTTCGACATCTGTGACCTTCATCAGGGCGACGACTTTTCCTGGGCAGTATCGGGTGACCCACCGAACCCAGGAACAGCCGAACTGGTGACGTCACGAAAGGTGGAAGAGTGGGGTACAAATATATGGTAGCTTTTCATGCCTATTTCGAGCCTCAAATTTTGCAAGAGTTTAGGTTGAAATGCACACCACAGTAAGTGACTGTCCGTCTGGAAAAATTCTGAAAAGAAAGGGGATAAAATTTTCAAATTTACATTAAACAGGTGTGTTTATAAAAACATTGTAATCTGAAAATCAGGTGCTTAATCGATATTAATCTAAAAAAAAAAAAAAAATCAGTAATAAAAATTATAAATATAATTGGTCAAGAAAATATTTTTTACACTTAACCATTATTTGTTATTTACGTAAAACTAGTTATTATACTGAGGAAAACAATACAATAAATTTTTTAATAAATCATAAGTTACATAGACATTTAATATTAATCATTTATCCAATTAACTCCATATGCTTGCCAGCACCGTAATCCTGCCCAATCTGAGAACAGTTGTCACTGTTTGCATGCATTGTTGTTTTTCTCCATGCACTGAGAATATTGCCATTAACTAAAACAAGGCCGTCTGACATGTCTTCTTAATATAATTATTCATTTAATTACTCAAACCAATTTTTAGAGAACAAAGAATTGATTCAACCAATATTAAAATCTCAAGGGGGTGGAGAGAAATAGAGAGAGTTAATTACTTACTAAGTGCATGGCTTAATTATATTAAAAATAGAATCTATTCATGTCATTGAGTATTTGCATAAATAAATGGTTATCCTTATATTTCTACCCTCACATAAACTCGCACAGATAGCTGTTCACCATTCTGTGATGCATTCTAAAGTGGCGTTTATTCTACATTTTGTAAACCCTAACCCTCTAACCCTGACCTAACCCTAACTCTACCCTAACCATAACCCTACTCCGACTGATGTCTAGACATGACTCACAAAATAGATCAAGAGCGTATGTGTTCAGTGCGCATGACTGACGGAGTGGGGGGGGGGGGATTTTTTTAAAGGTGCTAAGCACATTTTTCTTTTAGTGCTACAGCAGCGACGCTCTTATACAAAAGACCACACTATAGTTATATCCCCCACTCCGCTTTGTTTTGTGTTATTGTATTTTTATTTTAGGAATCTGAATTGAATACAAAATAGATTCGCCGATCCATGTCATCCTGATTTATGAAATACAGAATTTTTATTGGCTCTTATTTGACCAATCAGCTCGTTCTGCAATTATATGTACTTAGCTGTACCTACCTGGCGTTTGCCCGGGAGTCTTTTTACTTTTATTTATTTTTTTTTCGTTTTCTCTTTTTCTTTTTTAATTATGCCAATTTTGTTATTGTTTTTTTTTTCTTTTATCAATTGTTTTTAATAGGATTTTCAAATTTAATTATTACGGTATCGTTTGGTCATTAACTTATCAATTGGACCAAATTTTTATAAAACTTTACTAAATTTGTTGTTTTCATTTCTATTTATGAAATTATTGGATGTAAATACCTTCCAAAACTTTCAATCTTTTAATACATGAAAGTTTGCTAAGAATGTCTATCCAGCAGTTTAAATGTTTTCAAATTCCTTTCAATTTTTGAAGAGTCACGAAGTAATTCATTTCGTTCAACTATTAACATAAAATTAAAATGGCTGACTTGTTTACGAAGAAATCGAAATGCATGCTGGTGGATTTAATTTTGTAATAAAATTATTTTTAATAGAAGTTTTAAATTTCGTTTTATTTTACGCCGGTGCATTTTTTTTATTTCAATAAATATTCTGTTTATAGTTAAAAGATAAAAAAAAATATTAATTCAATGTGTAAGTTACGTCATATCATAACGCTCCAAAACTTCGACGTGCCCTCTTTCTACTACATGTTAAGTTTCCCAACATGAGGGTCACGAACCCTGTTTGAATACTTCAAACATTGCTTATCCCAGTTCCTATTTACTTGCCTCCCACGAGAACAGAGTTAGACATAAGGTCGATTTTTAATGTAGGAAAATTCAGCTCCATAAAAAGAGGCACTCTTGGTTGGGCCAAAAATAAAAATTGATTCAGTCTAGAAGGGGTTCTCCTTCACCGAACAAGTACAGAACAGATACTACACTTTGAATTATTTATTTGCGAAAATCTTAAATACATTTCAACAAATTAGACACAGGTCTACCAGAAGTGTGGAGAATGAGGAGGGGGGGGGCATCTTCTGTCTATCAGGGCTATGAAATGACTAATTGCAGTCATTACAATGCCACATTTACTCTAGCGCGCATCCTACTTAAAATATCTTCAATTGTTGAAATTTTATTTTATTTATAAATAAATAAATATATATATATATATATATATATATATATATATAAATGAATAATCTAAATGAATAAATGCAAAATATTTTCTTATTTATCACTCCTATATTACTCTAATTTAAATAATTAATACACTATATTCTTTTGAAATACTATATTTATAGTCAGGCAAAGTCGCAAACACAATAATTTGTTTACCTAATTTGCATAATTATATTTTTAAACAGTTAAAAATAAATAATTGTTTGCTGATATTCGATACTAATTTGATTGTCCTATTTGCTTATATATATGGAATAGTTTTGTCGATATTAACAGTAAAAACAAAAAATGACAAAAATTCGAAACCATGTTCATTACTTTTCAAAAGAAGGTGCGCCACCTTTTTTACAAGGGGGATAATTTCTTTTGACAAATTTGTAACAGCTTACATGAGTGAACTATTTTCTGTCGATCTGTGTGAGTTGTAATTCGGCCTGGCGATTATGTTATCATCGCCGCTTCACCAGGTGTGCGTCTGCGTGTAACGAAATTCATGCGCGATCACCAAAGCCAGATCACGTGATCAGCAGAGCACCTTCAGTTCGAGATTGTTTCCCAACCAGACAAGATGTGGTCTTGTGATTCTCTGCTGTCGGCCCAGTAGAGAATCTACGAACTTCAGGAAATGATTATTTTGGCTTGTCAACATTCACTAACCCCTATGTATTATCTTTTGTATTGTTCCTATGTTTCTCCTACATAAAACTATTACTCGTCTGTGCAGTGTGTTGTTCAATTGTTTTACGTCTTAAAGTAAAGTTACACAAACCAATGCACTCATCTTTGTTTAGTTCCCGTCTTTATCACATCTCAAATTTGGCTTTGAAACAGATAAAAATTATGTATTTGTAATTCTCCTCCACTGCCTCCACAACAATCGACAAGTAAAACAAGTTGGGTTTTTTTTTAACTTAGCTAATTATTTTTATATACCTCATTTTTAAAGCATAGTTTTTCCTAAGAAGGCAGCATTCATTATTCCTGATATAGAATTTCAAGCATTTTATAACTATACGCTTTAAAAATGTTTGTTTATTTATTTCAGCATTTAATTTTTGGAAGTTTTACAGTTTCCATGAAAATTAATAAATAACAAAAAACTCATTTTTTAATGTTTTGTTTATAAACCGTCTTTTCTTAATTCTGTTCAAATTACGAAAAGAATAGATTCATAGTATAATTAACATCCCCAACTCCCACAAAAAAATAGATTCTTCTTTTTTAGGCGATTACTCATGAACACCCTTAAAAACTTGGTGGAAAGAAGAAAAGAAATAAAACGTTTATTTTAGAATTTAGAGTGGGGATCAGTTTCGTATATAAATGATCCTCTCATTTCTGGACCATTCTAGTGTTTTAAGGAATTAACTAAATTCTTTTCTTTCTTTTTGCTATGGGAGCTAAATTCATTGCGTTTTTCTTGGGGAGAGAGGTCTACTTTAAGTATGGTTTTGTGACCTTGCCACTCGGACTTAGGGTTAGTGGTAAAAAACTGTAAAAATGAGGACGAGTCCTTAGCCTATCCACATTTAAGACTCGTGTGCATAGTGAAGAGCTACATCCTTCTTGAGGTGACCTCTGTTTCACACAGAACACAACAGATCTAGAGGGGTAAACTTTGATCAAAAAGTCCTGTCACAGTATGGCTGACAGTTGATTGCAATAGCAGTTATTGAAATACCGATGCTCTGGCATTGTTTTCCTGTGGTTTGGTGGAGGATTTACTTTAGTGTATAGAACGACTTAGCACATTGCCCAAGTGTGGGAACGGAGGAGTAGGAGGCTCCTTTGTAAATTGTTCCTGGCCTGAGGAAGATCATTATCCTTGTAAGTTAATCAGACCCTCTATTCTTTATGGGGAATTGTAGTTCCTGTGGCGATCATCGACAAACCAATGTTTTGGCAGAGAAAACACTGCAGCTTTGCAGAAGATCATCCAGTATGACAACTGGAAGGTGCGCTGCTCCAGTTAGCGGAGAACCGTAAAGCATATACAAGTGTGGCCATCCGTATGCATATTCAGCCATTAAATAAAAATATGATAAAGTCTAATTACAGCACAACAGCCAATAATATAGTGGAAGTAAAAAACGAAAACAGAGGCTAGTCCAAGTGAGTATCGATATGCCAGATGGATTGCTATTTAAGTCTGTCTTTAAAAGTCCGACAAGATAACTTTATATGTTAGATTGTAGATGTGGATTATTAAATCTTTCTGTCATTATTTATTTAACATTCCCTTCCTTCTTAACTTCATAAACACCAAACATTGTTAATGAATGGTTTTGTACGACCGGGGGAAAATAACTCCAGTTTCTTCCTTAATAAATGCCAACAATTTCAGCATTCTTCATTTTGTTTTTATTGCCGTAAAATATTTTATAATGTGTTAGATAGCCATAAAAAGATTACAAATTTCATAGGCCCTATACTTAAAAACTGAAGAGCCTATAATTGATAGGATTGCCTTTAATTAATGCAGGGTGACTCAAAAATGCCACCTGTAGAATCGTTACTAAAATTCACAATCCTTTCTGCAATCCAACTATATTTGGTACAAATAAACTCCAGTCTATTTTTAACTTGTCCACTGAGTTTCAGTAATGAATGTTCAACAGTCTTTTTTTATCACCGTTCAATGATATGTTTCAAATGTGAAACACATTTTCTGCTGTCTGGACATTTAAACTCAAAGAATAAGATCTCCTGGGAGATAACCCCAACAGAAGTGCATTACAAAGGCCACTGCACTCCACCAAGTGCACTGCAAGGGTTGTAATACCAAAACATGGGATCATTGGTCTTTACTGGTTTGAAAATGAGAATGAATGGTCAGTCATGATCAATACTGAATGTTTTTGGCGACCTTGGTAAGATGAAGTGGTGTTATGAGGGATGAACAATGGTTTCAACAAGATAGGACAAATCCCAAACTTTAAATGACTCATTAGAATGGCTGTGGGGACACTTTGGTGATTGTCCCATTAGTATGAGGTGTTATCCTGAATGGGTTTCACACTGATGGTACCTTAACCTCCCAGATTTTTATCTGCAGGGTTATCTCAAAGATAATCTCTATCAAAATAATCCCCCGAGTATTCCTGAACTGAAGACGGCCATCATAACCCAAATCAGGGCAATACCAAGAGAGGAGGGTGCCAGAGTTATTGACAATTTTGCAGGACGTATCCAGGGGTGTTTGCAGAGGTTCACATTTAAAGCATATCATTGAACGGTGAGAAAACAAAGACTGTTGGGCATTCATGACTGAAACTTGGTGGGCAAGTCAGGCATAAACTGAAGTTTATTTGTACTAAATATAGTTAGATTGCAGAAAGAATTGTGAATTTTATTAACCATTTCATGGGTGGCGTTTATAGGGGGCCACCCTGTATTATAGATTAAATATCACAGTTTATGCTGAACTTGTCCACCAAGTTTCAGTCATGAATCTCCAACAATCTTTGTTTTATCGCCGTTTAATGGTAAGCATACCTAGATACAATGTGAAAAATTGTCAATAACTCTAACACACTCCTCTTTTGTCATTGTCCTGATTTGGTCTGTGATGGCTTTTTTAAGTTCAAGAAGAGTCTGGAAATGTTTTGATAGACATTATCTTTGAGATAACGCCACAGATAAAAATATTTGGGTTAAAATATGGTACCCATTCAGAATCAGACTTCCTACTGATGAGACAACCACCAAAGTGTCCCCGCATATCACTGACCGGCGATAAATCAAAGACTGCTGGACATTCGTGGCTGAAACTTGCTGGACAAGTCAGGCATAAATTGAAGTTTATTTGTGCTCAATATAATTGGATTGCAGAAAAGATTATTAACGATCCTGTGCGTGTAATTATTTTGCGGGGGATGGACACTCTGTATAAGTCTTTTAAATAGTTACTTATGACCAGACTTAGACTAAGTAATATAATTTCAAATGTACAAGAACAGATCGGGTAAACATAGATATTAATAAAGTTAATCTCATGAAAAATAAAAATTTAACTGATAGACATTATCTTCGAGATAACCCCCACAGATAAAGGTCTGGATGAGAGAGAAGGGTTAAGGTCTAGTGTGTATGAAGTCCATTCAGGATTACACCTTCTGATGAGACGATTACCAAAGTGCCCCCATATGATTGAATGTCGATAAAACAAAGCGTGTCGGACATTTATGACTGAAATTTGGTGGACACATCAGAATTTGAAGAGGTCACCCTGTATATGTAAACAACGAGCCGACGTAAAGATCAATTTGATCAAATTCTAAGAGAACAGTTTTGAAGAGATTAAAATAATGAGCAATATTATTAGAGTAGAATCTAGAACGACTGTAAGAATTATTTCCTATATTTTACAACCAGTTAGAAGCTAATAAATATTAAAACACACCCAAGATAAGGGATAAGGAAATAAACATTAAACCCCACCTATATATATATATATATATATATATATATATATATATATATTTGTTATTGTTTATTTATCTATGGACGTATACGTTTCGTCTCTTTTCAATCAAGACTCATCAGCATAGAAGTACGACTATTCACCACCGGTCACACGATTCGAAACCCTGGATTACAAGTATTTTTCAACCCCAATCCAACGTCGCTAACCGATAGGCCAGTTTGTTATAAACAATGATAATTTTAACACATTTAAAGGCGGCGAGACATACAGGCATTCAACTTCTATAAGTGAAGGAATGATGCATATAAAGCAAGTGCCGTCACGCTGTGTTATTACTACCATTTACAGTGCTCTACTTTTTAACGAGGAGCTTCAATATATATATATTATAACCACAAACTTCTCATATCTCATATTAAACTATATCAGATATAAGTTAAACAAACAAATAAAATGATTACACCTTGAATCAGTATTTTCACTCAAATACAGCCAAACGCATGGAACAAATTGTCTGCATCAGTTGTTGGCTACCGAGCCATTGCATCCTTTAAACCGCTCATGCTTTTCGAAATTCTCCAAAACAATACCTAATGTCTTCCTTCTCCACACACATACACATGTATATCATAGCCTGTTCATTTACCTGACAATTTGTACATTATCCTTTGTACAATACATGCACTTTTGATGACTTCATTATTATTATCTATATATTAATACGATAGCGTGTGTGTTCGTGTGCCACGCTTACATCAAAAGCTCTGCGCATGCGTGCGACACCTAGATTTAGAAAAGCATTCAAGTAACCTAATTTTCGTAACATTTTCAAGTATTTCTCTTTGGTGCAACGGTTAGTGACATAGGATTTTGACGTCGGTCCGACTGGTTTATAGTTCGATCCCAACCAACTTCTAAGATTTTTTTTTCTACATCGAAGGGAGGTAGGGAGGGGACGACCGGGAAGACACATATTAATACGATAGCGTGTGTGTTATTTTGTGGGTCACGCTTACATCAAAAGCAACGACCTCTGTATGCTACTCATGAATTGGAACCAAATTTAATTTAATCTAAAGCATTTACAAAGTAAGGTTTAGTCTTCGAAATATTACCTTCACTATAAATATTGTTTATAAAGAAGTTTTGTAAATTGTTTCATGTATTGTTCATTTTTAAAAATAAATCTACATATTTATCATATTTTATTCAAACATGTATAGGTTAGGAACAAGATAATTAGTATTGAAAACATCATTTCGTGTAATTTACACGGGTCCCGCTAGTAATTATAATACTAATATATACATCTTCGGTCAAAAATGACGAAAGAAAATTAGACTTCGCCAGTGTTCACATTAATCTATATATATAAATGTCAGTGTCTGTGTATGTGCCTCTGTGTGTGTGATAGAGGTTAGAGAATCTACATGAAAACTAAAAGTGTATTTATATGTACAATTTTCCGGGGAAGACAATGCAAGTGGTCCCGAATCTCTAAAGGGCAATGAGGGCAGACCCCACCACACACACACACACCCAAAATCTTTAAATACATACTATTTTGATGAAATTTAAATCATATGTATAAACTTTTCCGGGGAAAACAATGGAACTAGTCTCGAAACTCTAAGTGCCCTCCCAAAAGAGCAATGGGGGCCGAACTTCCTTTAAAATTTTAAATATATCCTATTTTGATGAAAGTTAAATCATATGTATAAACTTCTCTGGTGAAGACAATGGAAGTGGTCCTGAATTTTAATGTTCCCATTTATGTGCCATAATCTCTTCTTGCCCCCCCTCCCAATTGAGCTATGGGGGCAGAACCCCCTTAAAACTTTAAATACATATATCCGATTTTAATGAAATTTAAACCATATGTATAAGACATTAATTCAGAGTGTTTCTAAAAATGTCAGCTTCTTCTGACTATATTAGAGGTTGAAAGAGGGGGCAGTAAAAGAAAGAAAGTAATATGGTGTTATGAGCATAGTGAAAAAGGACAGAGTACTGTTTCTCATTCAGTCCTGAGCAACGTCAGGTCTTCCTGCTAGTATCCATATAAAGTCAAAAAAAATTTTATATATAAATTATCATTACTGATGAACTAAAGAAAAAATACTTACCATTGACTTTTTATTTAGAGTGAAGGATTTTTTTTCGGAATCGATGTTGGATGGTGTGGATTGCCTGACTTGCTATTTGCTTTCCAATGTAAGTGTGACCCAGTCCTCTTGATCAGCAACCAATATAACGCACTTATGTGTGAATTTTGGGCCATACTCATGGGACACCAGCGCTGATGAAGTCCACCCTCTTGAAAAGAACCTGCTGGGGTCGAAACGTCTTTGTCGACTGGACAGTACCTCCCTCCCAAGTTGTGTTTGTTTAATCGAGTAATACAGCTCACCAACAACGGGAAGAATGGTATATGTGAAAAATTAAAATAAACGGTAAATCAAACAAACCGCCCGGATATTCAAAACACAAAAATATTCTTGACTTTGGTTTAAGGATAAGAA
The DNA here is from genome assembly GCA_963556195.1 of Sepiola atlantica. Lineage (NCBI taxonomy): Eukaryota > Metazoa > Mollusca > Cephalopoda > Sepiida > Sepiolidae > Sepiola > Sepiola atlantica. The sequence continues at coordinate 158,750,470 of OY744517.1, forward strand.
TATGTATTCTTCTCAAAAACTGGTATGTACAGGAACTCAATGTCTTTTGTATGTAGAGGGGGTTAATTATCTTTGGTTCTGGATGTAGTTTGGGGATTTTCAACTTAAATTTTGCAATTCGCCAACTAATGGACAATCTACTCGAAAACTTTTCTGTTCCGGGATTTAGAAAAATAATTTGAATCTCAACTTCGACTCACTCTGTTTGCTGACTGTTCTAACTAATAAATTCATGCTCCGTACTGCTTTATATATCCAGACAAAGTCACTCGCAAGCAATCCGATTGGTCACCGGCTTACATCGGCCTACTCTTGGGGGCCGACTTCTTGCCTCATTCTCGCGCAGCCTAGATTTTCTCATGCACTCAACTTTCTCCTGGCCTCAACATTTGTCAATTTATGACAGTGGTAACATTCAAGCTAAATCTTGATCTCTCGTCAGGTCACATCTGCAAGTCCAGCTGAAACAATCTGTCACCAGGCCCAGAAATCTAAACAATCTCTCGCTAACAACAAACTCGATCTCATAATTTCGTGTGAATATAGTTTCAATTCTCCTGATGCGGTTTCCCAAATGCATACTAGCGATTTAATCACCTTAAATCCTGTGTAGGGTCCCGGCACTTTATCATATATGTCTCTAATGCTTTTTTTTTCTCTCGTTGCATCTGCCACTATGACTTCGGTACCAAGGCTATTTTGTAATGCTGTTCTCACAGGTGAAAGAAAACCGGGAAAGAGATTACAAAAAACCTTTGGTGAGTTTTTATACTACACGATTTGAAAATAACATATATTGCCATTTCTGCTTCGAACATTGGGAGAAACTCAATCCTTTGTGGTACTTGCAAGCATTGGGTACACAAAAAGTGCAATAGAATTAGAGGTAGATTGAGAAATGATAACCAGTTTGTGTGTAAGAAGTGTAAGACAATGGAGATGGATAAGAACTCAGATGTGGAGAAAGTATATTTGGATGGTGAGGCTATTGAAGTGGTTCAAAAGTTTTGTTACCTTGTTGATATCATTGGAGCATGGTGCTAGTGTGATTGCAAGAGTTAGAAGTGGATGGAGTAAGTTCATGGAAATTCTGTCATTACTAACCAGCAGAGCGTTACCATGGAGAGAAATGATATGAGAATGATACGATAGATGTGTAATGGAAGTCTTAAAGATGGGCTTAGATCTGATGAGTTCAGAGGAAGATTGCATCTGGGCAGTATAGGGAGATGTGTGAAGAAGAGAAGACTGTGTTTGTTTGGTCACATTGAAAGAATGGATGTGAGTTCTTGGGGTAGTAGATGTAGAAGAGTTGTGGTAACAGGATCAGTTGGCAGGGGTAGACCAAGGAAAACATGGGAAAAGGTGATAAGGATGGATTTGAGAGAAAGAGGGATAAATACCTTTCCAGAGATAGGTGAGTTTAGAAGTCAATTTCTAAAAGCCATCTAGCACATGCGAGCATGTAAAACAGACATTAAACCGATGATGATGATGATGATGATGATGATGATGATGATGATGATGATGATGATGATGATGATGATGATGCTGGTGGTGGTGGTGGTGCTGGTGGTGGTGCTGGTGGTGGTGGGGGTGGTGGGGTTGGTGGTGGAGGGAGTAAACTATACCATTACTATCTTTTAATGCTCAATTCAGGGGGTGTAGTATAGTATTTGTTCTGTTGACATGCAACCAACCTCCCCGGCTTTTTCTCCTCCTTTTTAGGGGGAGAGGGGTAAAGTAATATAAGTTCTGTGATCATGAAACCAACCTCCCAGGCATTACCTCTTCCTTTTATTGGGATAGTGTAGTATCTGTTCTGTGGTCATGATACCATCCTCCCATGATACCTTTTTGGGGGAGGAGGGGCGGGGGGCTAGTGTTGTATCTGTTCTTTTGTCATGATATCATCCTCAAAGGCGTTACTTCTTCTTTGGGAGGGGGTAGTGTCGTATATGTTCGTTTGTCATGATACGACCTTCCCATGCATTACCCCCTCCTTTGAAGAGCAGTGTAGTATATGTTTATTTTTTTTCAATTTTATTGTTTCATTTTCATACATTTGTGTAGGCATACATGGAAATAAAAGTCGATAGACCAACAATACAATCAAATTAATTCACATGGTGAGTCTACTAATATATAAAGTAAAGTAAGTCTCTTTATCGTCAGTTTTTATTGTGAATCGTTGCAGCATGTTGTTAAGAAGAATAAAATGTTATTCGATTTAATTCCTTCTAGAAAATACTTTGCCCGAGTCGGAATTATTTTCAAATGGCTGCCATCTTAAAAAAAGGGATGTAACTTGTAACTTGCAGGATTACTTTCCTTTGATTGGAACACTAATTAAATATTTTGGAAAAGAAAAAAGACATCATAGTTTAAAAAAGGAAGCGTAAAACAAAGTGCAAGTAAATACACTACAAGGAAATGTCGGGTAGGTAGAGCTAGTTTTTAATATTTTCTGTTTATTATTAAAAAGACCTCTTGAGAAATTATATTTTAACATTTTTGCCCAAAATGACATAGAAATTGAAACATGATAAATTTTGTGTTTAAATCAATAAATCCGATCAAAACAATATACAGAGGAGAAAAGTATTTTTCAGATTTCTATGTTTGGGTGATAGATGGGGGGCTATTATTTTTATAATAAACTAGCAGAAAGACCCGACGTTGCTCGGAATTGAATGAAGATCACTACTATGTACTTTTTACTATGCTCAAAACACCATATTATTTATTCTGTTTTTACTGCCCCCCTCCTCCCGTTTCGCCCCTATTATAGTCAGAAGAAGCTGAAAAGTTGGAAAATCAGTACTTTATACATATGGTTTAAATGTTCATTTATTTAGGAATTTTGTTCGTCAGTCAAAAACTTTTAGACATAATAAATACGTGGAAATTATTAATGTTCTTTCAAGAAAAAAATTTCCTTTGGCACTATTTCAAAACACCTTTTTTTCTTAAAAGGAAATTGAATGCAATGGTTTAAAGCGATAATAATCGCTTTAAACCATTGCATTCAATTTCCTTTTTAAGAAAAAAATTCTGCCCAGCACTATTTCAAAGCACCTTATTATCTCTTTAAACCATTGCGTGCAATTTTCTTGTAAGAAAACATTCCGTTCGGCCGTATTTCTAAACAATTTTATTTTCACTTTAAACTATTACATTCAATCAGATTCATACATCAACTTTTGAAAACTCAGAAGTTAAAATTCTGTCAAAATTTCGACCTTGATTGAACATTTCCCGACACTGTTTGCCTTTTTTCTGTTAACCCTATTTCCCAACTTCATTTCATAACCCTATCAATTACTCAAGCCCCCCCCCCCCCCCTACTCTTCAACCGTCTGGAGTATAACAGAAAACTGAATTCAATGGTGAGGACCCAATTTGGGAGCGTTGAGTAGTTGATACACTATTTAGTTACCACTAACCCCAGGTCCACTCTCTCCAGAAGTAGTAGTACTTGTCTTGGCCCCATCTATCTTATTTAAATAGAGATTTTGTCCATATGTCCGTCACAATTTTTTTAAACATAGTAAATACATTGCAGAGATCTTAACTACTTTTAAAAATGGAGAATATAATATGATAAATAATAAATTCCCAACAAAGTGTATGCCATGACCGGAAATCGAAACGGAAACCTTGAGATCTTCAGTCTGAGGTTCTACCAATTGTGCTATTTAGACTTTCTTATAAATCATTACCTTAGCAAAATAATTATAGATTTGGCGTCACGTCATAGATTTCTGATTTCTGTCATGTTTCAAAACATGAATTCAAACATAAGCGATAATAAAAAAAATAATAAATGAATGGATAAACATCATCAATAGCGTTGGAAATTATTTTAACTGTCCCAAACAATTAAACTAGCAAAGATATGCTAGTTTCATTAAAATCGGATATACGCATTTGAAGTTTCAAGTTGGAACACGTAGATATTAGAGATTCAGGAACACTTCCATTGTCTTCCCCGGTAAATTTTACATAAGAATACACTTTTAGATTTTATGTAGATTCTATAACGTTTAAATAAAATAAAATTAAACATAAATATCTCAGTGAAGAATGTATTTTAAAAAAGGTTTAAATATTTAAATAATTACTTTTAATTTTAAGATTTAAAATACTTAAATAAAAATGAATTTATTTCGATTAATTAAACACATTTGCCGTTTTACAGCTGCGGGATCTTTTTTTTCCAGATCAAGGCTATGTCAGTTGAGAGTTCAGTCAGTCACAGTTAAACTTGACCATTACTTTGCATTTAACCTTGACCTTAAAAGTCGAGGAGATCGATTATGCAGCTTGTTTTTGTTTTCTTAAATTACGAATGAGTACGACTGAATTTAAAATTTTAGAAAATTTGTTATAGTGTCTGCATTTTTTGTTTGCATCAATCATGTATTAAAAAACAAAAAGTACTAACTATAAATGTAACATAATGGGAACGATGTGGACTAGGAAATAACGTGTCGAAAAGTAGTTTTTGTTCTTTGGTTGGATCTGTGAGAAGAGGCAGATGTGTTTTCGGGGGACTACTTTCCTTCTTCCTATGTTCGGGAAAGACTCATTATATGATGATGCTGATGCTTATTATTATTATTATTAGTAGTAGTAGTAGTAGTAGTAGTAGTAGTAGTAGTAGTAGTAGTAGTTGTTTAACAATTTTGACCAGTTTTTGCTGTACTATTTGCCTAGGGATATCGTTTCATATGTGAGCATCCACTCTCTCGAACTTTCTAAATGTGTTAGATGAGAATTGTGATCCATTGTAAAACATGAAAATCTCTGGTTTCACATACGTGACAAAATGGCTTCTTTAGGTAATCGTCTGCCACGTCTGATATTTAGTTGTTGAACTTATCCACTTCAAAGGAATTATTGTCCTGGTCTATCATGATTAGATATTTATCTCTACCTCATGAGAGAATGTTTGTAGAGATTCGTTGCCATGGTCTATTGGGTATCTCCACGATTATAAGGGACTCGACAAGTTGGTGGACTGCATATGTTACATATGTGACACAGGCTGGTACATATTGTCATACACCTACAGACATATCCAACCAGAATATCAGGTCCGTCGCCTTTCTCAGACAGGAGTTGGTCAGCATATTATTCTTGCTTCATTTCTGGCACATAGAGGGAGAAATTGTGATATAATCAAAATGATGTGGCTTAAAAGAACAGTGAAAGTCGCTCTCCGGTAGTGACATAAAAAAGATGTATGTGATAAAAAGACAAGACTAGTCTGTGTCTCTTTGGTTAGGTCTGTAAGACGAAGCAGACATGTTTTGCAGGACTTCTTATCTCCCCCTATGAGAGGCATTCCGGGGAAGACTCGTAATTATCTGCCAACAAAAACTAAAGAAAAAGAAAAAAAGAAAAATGTTAAAACCGAAAAGGATGTCTTGTTGTTATTATATACTGACTGTCAACACGTATGCATGAGACACTGACGTATTATGTAGTCTAATACTGACCCACAGACATGCATGCTGTACTACGAGAGACACAAACGGCCTATACTCGTCACAGATGGAGAGGCAGTGCTACACGACACATGACGACCAGATACTTACATTTCAAAGATTCGTAAAAAAATAAACCGTATTCATAATATGAGAAGAAAAAGAAAATAATAATGGCGTGAATAAACTTTTCTTCGGATCACGTTTTAAAAAATAATTAGGGCGAACAGCCGTTAACTACCCGTTTCATCACTTCAATGGATTAATTTTCTCAGTCAAGATAAATACCCTTATTACTAAGTATTGTGTTAATTTAATAGGTTCATAATATATATTTTTTTAAAATCAGATCTTTCATCAGATTTTCTAACTGCAAACATCTTTATTAATATTTTGACCTTGTTTAATGTAATGTCTATTATCATAGTAAAAAAAGTTATTAATGTTTTGGCCTTGTTTAATGGTATATCTATTATAATAGTAACAAAACGTTATTAGTGTTATAAGCTTGTTTAATGTTATGTCTATTATAATAATAACAAAACGTTAATAGTGCAATGGACTTGTTTACTGCTATGTCTATTATCATGGTAACAAAACGTTATTAGTGTTATTGGCTTGTTTAATGTTATGTCTGTACAATAGTAACACAACGTTATTAGAGTTATGAGCTTGTTTAATGTTATGTGTATTATGATAAGAAAACGTTATAAGTGTTATTGTCTTGTCTAAGCTTATGCCTATCATAATAGAAACAAAACGATATTAGTGGCAGTGCCTTGTTTAATATTATAGCAGTAACAAAACGTTATTAGTGTTATTGTCTTGTTTAATCTTATGTCTATTATAATAGTAACACACCTATTAGTGTTATGAGCTTGTTTAACGTTATGTCTATGTTCATGGTTACAAAACGTTATTAGTGTTATAGGCTGGTTTTATGTTATGTCTATTTGAATAGTAACAAAACGTTATTAGTGTTATAGGCTGGTTTTATGTTATGTCTATTTGAATAGTAACAAAACGTTATTAGTGTTATAGGCTGGTTTTATGTTATGTCTATTTGAATAGTAACAAAACGTTATTAGTGTTATAGGCTGGTTTTATGTTATGTCTATTTGAATAGTAACAAAACGTTATTAGTGTTATAGGCTGGTTTTATGTTATGTCTATTTGAATAGTAACAAAACGTTATTAGTGTTATAGGCTGGTTTTATGTTATGTCTATTTGAATAGTAACAAAACGTTATTAGTGTTATAGGCTGGTTTTATGTTATGTCTATTTGAATAGTAACAAAACGTTATTAGTGTTATAGGCTGGTTTTATGTTATGTCTATTTGAATAGTAACAAAACGTTATTAGTGTTATAGGCTGGTTTTATGTTATGTCTATTTGAATAGTAACAAAACGTTATTAGTGTTATAGGCTGGTTTTATGTTATGTCTATCTTAAGAGTAACAAAACGTTATTAGTGTTATAGGGTGGTTTTATGTTATGTCTATTTGAATAGTAACAAAACGTTATTAGTGTTATAGGGTGGTTTTATGTTATGTCTATTTGAATAGTAACAAAACGTTATTAGTGTTATAGGGTGGTTTTATGTTATGTCTATTTGAATAGTAACAAAACGTTATTAGTGTTATAGGGTGGTTTTATGTTATGTCTATTTGAATAGTAACAAAACGTTATTAGTGTTATAGGCTAGTTTTATGTTATGTCTATTTGAATAGTAACAAAACGTTATTAGTGTTATAGGCTGGTTTTATGTTATGTCTATTTGAATAGTAACAAAACGTTATTAGTGTTATATGCTGGTTTTATGTTATGTCTATTTGAATAGTAACAACACGTTATTAGTGTTATAGGCTGGTTTTATGTTATGTCTATTTGAATAGTAACAAAACGTTATTAGTGTTATTGTTATGTATTAATGTTATGTCTATTTTAATAGTAACACAACGTTATTAGTGTTATGGGCTTATTTAGTGTTATGTCTATTATAATAGTAACAAAACATTATTAGTGTTATGGGCTTGTTAAATGTTATGACTATTAGTAAAAAAACGTTATTAGTGTTATAGGGTGGTTTTATGTTATGTCTATTATAATAGTAACAAAACTTTATTTGTGTTATGGGCTTGTTTAATGTTATGTGTTTTATAATAGTAAGATAATATTATTAGTGTTATGGGCTTGTTTAATGTTATTCTATTATCATGGTAACAAAATGTTTTAGTGTTATGTGCTTGTTTAATGTTATGTCTATATTATAATAGACGTTATTAGTGTTATTGTCTTGTTTAATGTAATGTCTTTTATTCTAGTAACAAAACATTTTCATTGTGATGGCTTGTTCAATGTTATGTCGATTATAATCGTAACGAAACATTATTAGTGTTATGGGGTTGTTTAATGTTATGTCTATTTTCATGGTAACAACATTTTTTTAGTGTTATGGGATTGTTTAATATTATGTCTATTATAATAGTAACAAAACTTTATTGGTGTTATAGGCTGGTTTAATAGTATGTCTATTATCATGGTAACAAAACGTTATTAGTGTTATTGTCTTGTTTAATGTTATGTCTGTTACAATAGTAACAAAACGTTATTAGTGTTATGGGTTGGTTTAATGGTATTTCTATTATCACAGTAACAAACGTAATTAATCTTATGGCCTTGTTTAATGTTATGTCTATTATAAAAGTAACAGCACCTTATTAGTTCTATGACATGGTTTAATGTTATGTTGATTATCATAGTAACAAAACTTTATTAGTGTTATGACCTTGTCTAATAGTATGTCTATTATCATCGTAATAAAACGTCATTAGTGTTATTGTTTTGTTTAAGGTTGTTTCTATTCTCATGGTAACAAGACCTTATTCGTGCTACGGCCTTATTTTATGTTATGCTTATTATCAAAGTAACAAAACTTTATTAGTTCTATGACCTTGTATAATATTACGTCTATTATCGTAGTAACAAAAACTTATTGATGTGGGTAGAGAGAGGGTGAGCGGTTGTTTTATGTGTATACTCCTTTTAGTTCAACCAGTCAATGTATGAATTGAAGGAAAGCACAATGATGTTTCGTGTTGGTGAACACCGGAACACCGACGAGTAATAGGTTTTTTAAATTAATGAAACCGTGAGAATAGGAAGCGATGGAAGAAAAAAATAACACCACCGATATCATTCGACACCAGAAATCACTGAACGGTAATAGTTTCAAAGTCACCGCACAACAGGTAACACTTGATAGCCCACAACTATTAAATTTTCTTTAACTTGACTCATCTTTGGCGGAAATGCCTTCGACAGAAACACAGACACTCTTCAATATCAATGAAGCAAGACTCAACTAAACAGATACATTGAGCGCTTATTTCATTGTCACTTTTATAGAGAAAAAAATTGTAAGAAATTGCATGTCGCAACATATCCAGTAGGTTCACATATGAAGAGTCCCTATTCACTTGCCACCCCACGAATTCAAAGTTAGGCATAAGGTCTGTAGCAGTGAATATTGACACGGAACCAGATAAACAATGGCCAGTTATTTAATGTATCAAGTCAAAATAAAAAGAGAAAGCATGTGATAAGTTTCCTCTCTACATCATTTTGTTTACCAACATGCAACTCTTTTAAGATTCTACCATCTTGTAAATAAAAATCCATAATGACAATATAAAAAAAAAATTTAATTTGTGTTTCTTAACAATTTTATTACCAAATCGTTTACTTCAGTAGTTCAAGTTGCTTCAACCATTTTGACTGAATTGATGTCAAATTAAAGAAAATAACTTTTTAAAATATGTATGTCTGACATTTTATTGAACAAAGAATCCAAAATGTATCCAACATATAAACTAAAGCCAACCTCTTCTCCATTTTTTTGTTATTTATAAACTAGCGAATGCAATGTCAATATTTCATTCTGTTTTGAGATAAATATCTTCTTTTAATTTAAATATGTTCTTTAAAAAATTGCATTTCCAATTTTTTTATCAATTATATATTTAATTCTACTGATATATTTTTGTGGATGTCGCTCTCTAATCATAATAATGAAGAGGGAGATAGAATCACTTCAAGGTACCCCATCACTAGTGTTCAATTCTCTGGACTCCAAACAGGCTAGCCAAAAGGTAAGCCCTTCAATAGCCCAGTAGGGAACGAAGAGGTTACAAGGCTAGTGATATTTAGAGAAGATAGGAGGAGCTTTTATATCTAAAAAGATGTAATAATATCACCACTCGTGAAGAATTGGGAACACATTTAGTAACAGACTTTTTCGTGATTTACCGGTATTAATTCATCTTTCAGGCGTTTTGGTTGACTAATTGACATAGATTTAACCAATCACTGCACTTTTTCCAAATTACAGAATGGGTAGTGACAGGAAAGAAACAGTAGATGTTTTGCGACGAATAATTGACCCTTAATTTTATTTAAAGGTAATTTTTTTATTTAATGAAAACAAAACAAAAATGGCAACAATAATAAGAACCACCTTTAAAAATGTGTTTTTTTTTTTAACGTTTTCAGCATTCCAAATAAACAAATGTTTGTTTTTTCGGTTTTCCACATCCCAAATAAGTTTTATAAGAATTTTGTTCAATAAATAATTTAATAACCAAACGATATTGTAACAATTCAATTTAAACTTACAAAATCATATTAAAATAAAATGACAGTAAATAATTCTGGGCAACAAGTACACCTTGTTAAATATATTATTAATATTAAGTATCTAATTAAATCTCATCATATATGGTGATATTTACTGAGAGATCTAATGACTTTGTTTCTTAGCTACCAGATCTCAATGCTAGCTCAGTTTTTAAACTAGTGTATATAAAAGCAGAAATTATTCAATGCGATTTTAAAGGGGGATGATTCAATTGTTACAGATTGAAGAAGTGGCTAAGAAATACAGAGCTGTGATTGGTCAAATAAGACCATGTGTTAAGTTAGAGAGAGCGATTTTAAAATAGTCAGTTAAGCTAACACAGTGGGTGAGATGCAAAGCTAGCAAGTTCTTTCCTCCCATGGTCACATGGAATGAAAAGTGTAATGTCCTAGGAATTTATGACACAACTAAATGGCCGGTGATTGTTAATAGAATGGAGTTAATAAATTAATTATAATTGTATATTTGTACCATTTGAATTTTTTGTTTAATCCACCACACATAACATGACATGAGAGTATCCCCCATTCTCTGCTTACGAACCACTGTTCTAGATTATTTATCAGCCAACAGGTTTCAACAACCAGCTTCTTTGATGAAACTGAATTCAAGTCAACCACTCCAAGAAAAGGCAGCCTCGTAGTATTTTTTTGAAAAACCTAATTTTTGTTTATTCCTATCTTTTTATTTTTGTCAAGAAAGTATTTTTTTGTATGAATCAGCAGGTTACAACGAATTTTTCGACTTCCTTCATTCAAGTGTTGGTATTAGGTTTCCTCGTTATGTTTTAGAATCATTTATTCACAGATGGGACCACATTAACCCTAACCTTAACCCTAACCCTAATCCACTGTACTACTCCATTATCGCTTTGTCAGACACCATGTAAATGGCACAAATGTAAGCCTAGCCTCCATATTTAAGATGCATTGAAGTTATTAAGTCATCATCATCATCATCATCATCATCATCATCATCATCATCATCGGTCAATCATAAATGGGGGGAGTATCAATTTCACTGATTGGGAACCCTATATTCTTTTCATTGCCTCAATGTCTCGGGTGGGTGTCCCAAAACATTTTGACAATTCTTGTTGAAATAATCTCAAATTTTCACAGAATGTATAGAAACACATCAAGATTTTACATTTAATGTTATATTTTTGGTTGTTTCAGTTTGAGCCATGCTGTTGATTTCCAAAGAGAAGACATTTAGATCGGGCGTGGTGGAGATGAAGACAGTTTTCTAATGAAATGGCCACCGTGGTCACCAAACCTGTCCCCCTGTGATTTTTTTTTATATATGTGATTTGTTCCCTTTTTCTTTCTTTTTTTCTTGCTAGCATTGCTGCACTGAAGTAAAGAATCACTTTTTTCCTGGATAATGTTACCGGAGACATATTACAGCACGTTTGGCAAGAGCTATGTTGCAAGCGATGCACATACTGAACACTAATGATATCGCTCCCCGTATAAACTTATGATTTTCGACACCAAAACTGTTCAATTTCACTGAGCTAGACTTAGTAGTTTTCAAGATAATTGCTTTTAAAATGATTTCAAATTGTTTGGGAAACCCTGTATATTTAATGCTCCTTTCCCATGGTTGACTTAGTGGCTTTATCTGGATTCCACATGTAAATCATACCTGGGCTGATATCTTAGATTTCATTTTTCTGTTGTGGCTGGACTGCATTGATGAATCCATGACTATGAACAATGTAGAATATTTAAAATATTAATTACCTCCTTATTTCCATGAAAGGTGCTCGACTGAGCTTAAATCTCGGATTCCTCCTTGCAAAACTTTCACAACTGCAAAGAATTTTCCTTTCTTTCTCCGTGTACCTAACATCAAACGAAATTTCCATGAACAGATTTTATTTCCAAGAACTTTCCATCTGTGGAAGATATTACCATAGGGTTGCTTCCCTGAGGGCTACAACATTGTCATCTTCAAATCCAGTGCCAATAAACACTTGTCATAAACCGTCGTCATAAGTCATCAAATTGTATGCATTTCAATTATTATTTTCAATCCTCTCATAATATTCATCATAATTCAACTGACAATCCATCCATCACATTAATCCTTATCCTCGAGTGGCTTTTAAGTAAATAAAATAAAAAAAATTCTAGCAATCACAGGTAGGATTGTAAGTTTTGCTTCATAAACTCTTAGGACCTTTAATGATCATTTCTTATACATGGGACTTTGGGGACACTGAGGTTTTGCACAACTACCCGCAAGCCATTGCTGCATCTTACCAACTTTTGTTTAACTATTATAAAATCACCATCTCTAACTTGACATATGATATGGTTCGACCAATCATAATTTTGTATCTTTAAGCCTTTGACTATCAAACTTTCGACCCCCCCTTTCTCTCTATATATTATTGTGAAAAAATCTCTAATAAAAAATTTAAGATTAGTAAGTACAACTCTTTCAAACATCGTCGCTTTCAAGTCTTCTTTCAATCATCGTCGCTTTCAAGTCTTCCTTCAACCGTCGTTTCCTTGTACTGTCGTTGCTTTCAAATCTTCTTTCAACCGTCGTCGTTTTCAAGTCTTCTTTCAACTGTCGTTTCTTTCAAAAATCGTCGCTTTCAAGTCTTCTTTCAACCGCTGTCGCTTTCATGTCTTCTATTCAGAGTCGTCCTTTCAAGTCTTCTTTCAACCGTCGTTGCTTTCATGTCTTCTTTCAACTGTCGTCGCTTTCAAGTCTTCTTTCAACCGTCATTGCTTTTAAGTCTTTTTTCAATCGTTGTTTCCTTCAACGGTTGTCGCTTTCAAATCTTCTTTCAACAGTCGTCGCATTCAAGTCTTCTTTCAACCGTCATTTCCTTCAACTGTCGTTTCTTTCAACAGTCGTCGCATACAAATCTTCTTTCAAAGGTCGTTGCTTTCATGTCTTCTTTTAATTGTCGTTTATTTCAAGTCTTCTGTAAACCGTTGTCCTTTTCAAGTCTTCTTTAAACGGTCGTTGCTTTCAAATCTTCTTTCAACCGTCGTTTCCTTCAACCGTCGTCGCTTTCAAGTCTTTTTTCAATTGTCGTTGCTTTCAAGTCTTATTTCAATCATCGTTGCTTTTAAGTCTCATTTCAATTGTCGTTTCCTTCAACCATCGTCGCTTTCAAGTCTTCTTTCAACCGTCGTTTCCTTCAACCATAGTCGCTTTCAAGTCTTCTTTCAACCGTCGTTTCCTTCAACCATCGTTGCTTTCAAGTCTTCTTTCAACCGTCTTTTTCTTTCAATGGTTGTCTCTTTCAACCATCGTCGCTTTCAAGTCTTCTTTTAACCGTCGTTTTCTTTCAACAGTCGTCGCTTTCAAGTCTTTCAATTATCGTTATTTTTCAGTCTCCTTTAAACCATCGTTATTTTCAATACCTGGTTTGAAGTGAGCCAGTGCAAATCGCTGTTTTCTTTTATCATAGTTAGCGTAGCTGTTATGCATGCTTACGTCGTTGGGGGGAGGGGGGCTCTGTTCTACTACACAAAAGTAATACAACCATTGGATTATAAAATGTTACATGTGGAAAGCTGCATTTGATCTTAATATTACGTTTTGTTTTTGATTGCATCCGCAGTCAGAGAGACAGGTAGAGAGAGAGAGAGAGAGAGAGAGAGAGAGATAGAAACTAAAAAAATATATTATGTTTCAGAATTTTTGAGATGAAGATTGATAATTTTGATTATTTGTATTATTTGGACTACTGTTCTTATCTTGGATGTTATTCTAACAACGTTTCATCGGTGTAACCTCCAACATTCTTCAGGTGTGTCGTGTAGAACTTGGGAATCTGTATGCAATTTTAAACTGAACCCTTTATTTAATACACTAGAATAGATTGTTTTCTGTTCCGTCAGCCATGACCTGTAGCACAACGGATAAAGTGCTAAGTGACAGTCTTCTGGAGACTAAAGGTTTCATCGTCAGTATGGGCGATACTAAGAATATAATTAAGTATTATTTAAGACTTATACCTTGTCATGGCTGACGGAATGAGAACAATCTATCCCCCGTGGATTAAATAAAGGGTTCAGTTCAAAATTCCATACAGATTCCTGGAATGTACCTGAAAGAAGTCGGAGGTTACATCGGTCAAAACGTTGTGAAAATAACATCCAAGATGAGAATAGGAGTCTGAATAATACAAATAATACCAAAAATATAGTATATATTTTTCTGCTGCGTGTTTTATCGCTTTTCGTTACAAGTTCTGAAGGATACCGCGTTCACACTTATGCGCATTTGGTTAGGAAGAACAGAACCGCCTGTTCGCCCTTGAGATTTTATGGTCTTGCATTGGTTGATAACAAACAAACGTGAGGCTTGTCTTTGAAGAGACTCGATGGATATTTCTAATAATAGACACGCTTGAAAACACTTTCCTTGTACTTGTGACCACTCCCTCTCCATTGTATAGTGGTTAGTTGTTTGGTTTCATCATCATCATCATCATCATCATCATCATCATCATCATCATCATCATCATCATAATAATAATAATAATAATAATAATAATAATAATAATCATAATAATTGGTTTAATGTCTGTTTTACATGCTGGCATGTGTTGGACGGTTTCTAGAATTTGACTTCAAAACTAACCTATCTCTGATATTACCAGATATTTATTTATACGTCCATTATTACCACTTCCTCCCATGTTTTCTCTGGCCTTCCCCTGTGAAATGGACCTTCTACCTTAATTGTTCTACATCTTTTAATCCAAGAACTCTCATCCATTCTTTCAATGTGGCAATACCATCGAAATCTCCTGTTTTGCACACATCTTATGCTGTCCAAATTAATCTTCCTCTGGGGTCATCAGAACTAAGCTTGTCTTTAAGACTCACATCACACATCCATCGTATCATTCTCATATCATTTATCTCCATGCAATGCATGTCCCTAACCCTCACTGGCCATCTTTCACTTCCATGCATCATCACACTGCGTACACATGCCTGATAGATTTTTCTCTTGATCGACAGCAGTACCGCTCTGCTGGTTAATAATGGCAGAAGTTCCCTGAACTTACTTTCTCCACTCCTAACCTTTGCAATCACACTAGCACCTGCTCCTCCCTGTGCTCCAATGGTATCAACAATGTAACAAAACGTCTGAACAACCTCAATAGTCTCAGCATCCAAATATACTTTCTCCACATCTGAGTTCTCGTTCATCTCCATTGAGTAGGTCACATATTTTGGCTGATAAATGTAAAAGCGAAAAACAGGAAAATTGTGTTGTTCAGCCAATGAATAAAAAGTACTTTTTTTGAATACATCTTTTTTCTAGTTACTCATTTTTTCTCAATTCGTTTTTTCTAAATTTAATTTACTAATACAACTATCAAGAAGAATACCAGTCCCCTAATGGATAAAATTAATTCCACAAACAGAACAGTTTTGCACCACTTTTATGTCACCTTATAAAGAGTAAAATCACCATATAATGCTACTAAACTTTATGTCCAGAATCCCTATTCCGATTTTTATCAAAATCCATTAGATGATTTTGATTGTAGAAAATGTCTAAAATTTAAAGCTTAAGCTTAAGGAGTCTTAAGAAGAAATTGAAATTCAAGGAATCTTGCTTAATTGGTGTCTAATGACGATGAATCAAGTTTAATGCAAATTTGAAATATTTGAATTTTCAAATTGGAGGGCGTGCCCATATTATGCTCCTAAAAACCTTTTTAAATACTAAAATAAACTAGAATTTGAGGAATATTTATTAATTGATACCTATTGTTGAAATTTCATAAAAATTCGAGATGTCTAAATTTTCACAGAAGACTTCCAGCCCCTTTTGCATAAAACTAAATTAAACTAAATGTACTTCACATTACCCACCCTTACGCTTAGCAGTTGTGTTCCAAAATTCATAATGATCGATTAATTAGTTTAAGAGTAAATCCTGTACATACAAATATATAAACATACCGTCGGTGGTGGTTCTCACTCGTGTCCGAGTATCGGTTTCTGTTGTCTGTCTGCTATCCTCTTTATTAATGTGGTTTCGAAGGCCCAGTCTATGGTGGAAGAACTGCGGACAGTGTTCACAGGGAAGGGTAGGTTGTTCATGCCGCTCTCTTCTTCTTGCCTCTTCATTTTCCCTCTTCATTTTCTCTCTTCTTCTCCTCAGAGTCTGCGATGTCTTGTTGTGTTGTTTTTCTCCACGTGTTCCGGTCCCTGGCAGTTTGTTCCCACGATGATGTCTTTATGTTGGTTAAGGCCAGGGTGCGCTTCAGCTTGTCTTCATAGCGCATTTTGGGGGCTCCTGTGGTCTAGTTCCATTGGCAAGCTCGCCATGGAACATTTTCTTGGGGAGCCTGGATGGATCCATTCTGTGGGCGTGGCCTGCCAAGTGGAGGCGGTGGTGGATGATGGTGGCTTCAATGCTGGTCACTGAGGTTTGATGCAAAATTTTTGTATTAAGTGTGTGGCTCCTCCAAGGGATTTTTAGAATTTACACATACTTAACTTTATATATAAACATATGCACATACTTAACTTTATATATAAACATATACACATACTTAACTTTATATATAAACATATACACATACTTAATTTTATATATAAGCATATATATATACTTAACTTTATATATAAACATATACACATACTTAACTTTATATATAAACATATACACATACTTAACTTTATATATAAACATATACATATACTTAACTTTATATATAAACATATACACATACTTAATTGTGTATATAAACATATACATATACTTAACTTTATATATAAACATATACACATACTTAACTTTATATATAAACATATACACATACTTAACTTTATATATAAACATATACACATACTTAATTTTATATATAAGCATATATATATACTTAACTTTATATATAAACATATACACATACTTAACTTTATATATAAACATATACACATACTTAACTTTATATATAAACATATACACATACTTAACTTTATATGGGTAGATAAATAAGAAAATTAAACACCTTTATAAAATTAGTCTTTAATTTTATTAAAATTAAATTATGATCACAAATCTCAACAGCGTGTAGTAGGAATCGGAATAACTAGCGGAACCCGTGGACATTCCACGGTTGTATCCTTCATCCGTTTGACATTGTGTTGGATAATGGCCCTGTGGGGCCGGACGCATCTTGAAGTGGACGTATGTGGGGAGATCGTTTGGTTTGGCTTGCGCGATTTAGTGCGGGTGGACCCGTACAGTCGAGTGCAAAATAAACTGGTTCTCACAGTCGGAGCTCACAAGCGTTGACAGAGCCACCACGTTGATGAGACCTCAGATCAAGGGTCAAGATGCACCTGCGCATGGGGGCTCTGTGGCGTCACGGGCTTTTGTGTGGGAAGCAGAGTTTTGCCAGTCTGGTTAGTGGAAGCAAATCGAACAGACATGTTTCTCTATGTAGTCCGAAATGAGAAATGGGAATTTATTTCCCTAAGAGAATACAGGCATTAGATTCCCTCTTCCCTCCCTCCTCGAATGGCTAAGGACTTAAGCTAGGAATTAACTATGATAGAGTAGTAATTTGGTCTCTCCCTCGATGTTAGTGAAGCATCACCAGCGGCGACGATAACTGACGCCTGACATAAACAAATGAAAGTTTAAAAGATTGTTTGTCTCGTGAATCGTGGTATGAAGCTTTTTGTTGTAGCGGCGATGTTCACGGCAGTACAGAAGAGAAGAAAGAAGACAACCACTAGACGACACTCCTCCACCCGATGAAAGAAGAAAAGGTACGAGAAACTAGACGACACTGAGATGACACCCCTCCACGCAACGAGGAAAGAGAGAAGGTACAAGAAATTAAAAGGTATGCAATATATACATTTTCGGTGTTAAAAATAACCAGTTCTTTAAGCGAGAACTACCACGGCCCATTCCGGGACGGCTATGCAACAATTGCTGCTGTGTGTATGGGATCTCTCTCCAAAACCCTTGTGGGATTTTGTGACATATTTCCATTCTATTATTGTATCATCTTTGAATAGAACAGATACTGCACTTTAATTCCAGCCCGAAGGTCAAAAAAGTGTATTTTAGTTCGAGTTTCACGTTCTATACAACAGTGTCATCAGATAAAATGTAAAAAAATACTTTTTTACATTGCATCTTCATCTTTTTTTTTTAAAAAAGGGGTGGAAGGTGATAAAATACTAAAGAACATGAAATTGCTTTAGCCTATTATTATTCGGATGAAATTTAAAAATATACTTTTCTTTGCATTGCATCTTCGGTTATCGGAAGATCCCATCTTTCAAAAAAAGATGTGGAGGGTGATAACGTACATACGAACCTGAAATTGCCTTAGCATATTATTATATAGATATTTCATGTTTACATTTTCTAGAAATTTTGTCAGGTATTTTCATAAAAGCAATTTTTTCTCGATGTGTATACATATTTAAAATATAAATATTTAAAAATATAAATATTTAAAAATATAAATATTTAAAAATATAATGTTAAAAATTTAATGTCAATTAAATCAAAAAAATATAGACTTTCACAGAACATGATGCACAAAAAGTACAAAGTTTAGAAAAAAATAGCTTTATCGTTAATTCTCAGTAATTTCCATTATATCCAAAAGCAGACTTTCCAGGAACAGCTGGCTTGTAGAACTTTCTTCCTGCTGACTGTTTTCCTCCTACTTATAACCTTAGTCTTTTCAAGACTACGGTCAATAGGCATCTACTGTCTTTGCATTAATAATCTTTCATTCTTTTTAGCTCCTTACATCAAATGGCTTCATGCCTTTCTATAAAAAAAGACGCATGAACTTGCATGTGTGCATTCACTGCACTGGCCGTGATCGTTCAGTCATGGTCTTCGTCCGAATTCAGGTCACTTGATTTCGACACTGGCTGTCGTGTCAATCCTGTGGTCTCAATCAGTACTGTAACAAAAGGATTTTGCTTCCAAATAAAATTACAACCCTGAGTTTAAAACAAGTAACAATATTTTATTTTGTGAAGTTAAAATGGTGATCTATCAATGACAGGCTTGTAATGAACGACAACCGGATACAAAAACAACAACCAGCTTATCAGCTCAACCTTAAAATCCCAACTCTGACAATTCTCTGGCTAGCTCAGAATATACAGACATCAGCTGCCAGTGGACTGACCACCCAGTGAGCTCTACTTGAATCTCATCGGATGTCAATCTCAGGATATAAAAACTGGCTGTCCTAAAGGTCCATTAGCTGAAGTAGGCATAAATTCAGCAAAATCTCAAGCGGCTTTCTTTCTCAGCGTGTACCCTCGTTTTTAAGAAGCAATTACTTGTTTTAAAAGTGGCAAACCAAATTTCTGAGTGGTCAACCCTTGAGCCACGATGCATGTTTTGTAATGTATCATGATGCCTGTTTCATAATGTATCATGATGCATGTTTCGTAATGTATCATGATGCATGTTTTGTAATGTATCATGATACATGTTTCATAATACATCATGATGCATGTTTCATAATGTATCACGATGCATGTTTTGTAATGCATCACGATGTATGTTCACAGACAACATGATTAATTAATTATTTGAATAACTTAAAATTAAATCATGGAATAAATAAATAAATAAATTTACATTGTGAAAATAAGCTAAAAAAAACATCTCAGGTTTTGAATCTCATCTTAAAAGTCTAGCCACACTGATGAACTGTGATACAGTGAAACAGATGTCTGTGGATGACTACATTTGCTCCCAATTCGTGAGTTCAGGTCTCTAGTAGAAGAAACAGTTTCCACTTAATGTAAATTAGGATTGAGTTGACTTGTGCAGTCAGTCACATGACAACACGTAAAATGGACATTAAACCGATGATGATGATGATGATGATGATGATGATGATGATGATGATGATGATCCTATAGGTAACTCAAGTAGGAGCAACTGTCTGACACAGGGAAATTTAGGTGAGCGCTAATGACCACCTTCAAAATGTATTAGTTTGTAGGATTTCACAACTGTATAATGTGGTGACTAATGCCAGGTGGCTCAACTTCAGAGGCTTTCTCTTCTCGTTGGAGCTCCACTCCCAGAGAAATGAATGCCATGTGCCTTTGTAGCAGGTCCCAAGCCATTATACGAGGCACAGTAGCTGCACAGCCAGTTAAGTTTCGTACCTCTAATCACTTTGACATGACTAGATATCCCCTATTCTGCCGTAAGGACTCAGATAGACATGCACGGACTCAGAGTCTATATTCGTAACACACTCCCCTTGACTAAAGAACATAGTCCTGAATCAGATGAAAACGCCTACATGTTCTTTAGATTAACCTTACAACACTTGTTAATTACTTATATTTTCTCTACCGTTCTCCTCCGACCCAGGACTGTACCCTGCTCGACTGTCTCAGATAGTATTGATGCAACACTCTCTTTACATCTGAGAGCCCAAATCCATGTATTTGGGGATTTTAATGTTCACCACAGAGACTGGCTTGATTTCTTGAGCTATACAGACGCAGTTGGTAACAGCATGCATAGTTTCTCTATTGCAGACTGTCACTTTACCGACCTCCCTTCCAGATTGTGAATCAGAAAGCCTCACTTCTCTATCTATTCTTGACTATGCTGACTGAAGCTTGTGTAACAAATGCTCATAGCCCACTTGAGAATGCTGATCACCTTGTGATAATGGTTGATATCGCCCTAAACTGTTGAACCCAAGCTGAAGAACCGTTGCTCAAAACGACTAGATATTACAAACCAGCTGATTGGGAATCCACCAGAGATTACATCAGAGACGCCCGATGGGGTAAAACCTTTTCTCTCCCTACTGAACAGTGCACACATTAGGAAACTGAATGGGTCAAGATAGGTATTGAAGCACATGTCCCCGCACGAAAATTCTACAGCAAGCCCTACTCTCCACAATGGTTCACTTCGACCTGTGCAGCTGCTATTGCGCATAGGCAGCAAGCATTCAACCGATTCAATCACCATAAGTTTGATGCAAATAGATAAAAATTTGTAGCATCAAGAAATCATTGCAAGAGTGAAATAACCGCAGAGTAGGTATACTGAGATGACCAGAAACCGCATTGAATCACAAAAATTACAAACTCACAATTTCTGGAAAATCTATAATAGTGTGGTGAATAATGGACGATCAATAATTCCCTCAATTTCCAAACACCATGATGTCGCCTGCACGGCAACTGATGAGGCTGAACTGCTTTCCCAGCAGTTAACCTTGAAATCCACCTTGGACTCCACAAATCACTCCCTCCCTAACTTTCCACTGCGGACTGAAGCCACACTCGATGATCTGATCATCAATCCTTCCCAAATAAAAAACCGTGACACCTCAAAAGCATGTGGGCGTAATCTTATTTCTGCTATAGTCTTAAAAAAATGCTCTGCTAAGCTGGGCTCTGTCCTCTCCCAACTCTACAACAAATACATTGCCAAATTTTTCTTCCTTGATAGCTGGAAAATTGACTCTGTGGTACCAGTGTTAAAGAATTCTGGTGAAAGAACTGACCCACCAAATTATCGCCCCATCAATCTTCTCCCGCTCTTGGCTAAAATCTTTGAATCATTAATCAATCTTGTCCTTGTGACACGGAAAGACATACTGGGCTTCAACCTACTGCTTGGATATGATGCTATCAAGGCACTGGGTAGTGTTCTCATTACACCAGCTTGGTTTGTGAAATTCCCTAAGGCACCGACCGGTGTGTGCCGCACTTTTTATTGATCGGCCAGACTTCAAGGTGGAGTTTGATCAACACCAAAAGATCTGGACGGTGTCATGGAAATGGACGGATGATAAAGTACCAATCAAACTACGGAATGGCTTCACAGAATACCCCATAGCCGCAAACGTTAGAGCCACATATGAAAAAGAGCTTGACGCCTGGATTAAAGATGACTGGTTGATCCCATACCCTAACCAAGAGCTTGGACCTCCAAAAGGTCTTATCCCTTTAATAGCAGTGGTACAACATAATAAATCAAAGGTGCGACCAGTCATGGACTACCATGAGCTCAATCAATATATAGAGGCTTACACGGCTGATACCGATGTATGTGCAAGCAAGTTAAAGGAGTGGCACCAGAAAGGATCGAATGTATCATTGCTCGATCTGAGGAAGGCCTATCTGCAGGTGAGAGTTGACAAAACTTCATGGTCATTCCAGACGGTGGTATTTCGTGGCAAGAGATACTGCCTAACCAGACTTGGTTTTGAGTTGAATGTGGCACCACAGATCATGAAGATCATTGTTAGTGCTGTGTTATCCCAGGAGGAGACCGTCGAAAAAGCAACATTGGCGTACCTTGCCGACATTTACATCAATGAAGATGTCAAGTCAGCGACGCACATCCAAGCGAAATTGGCAGAGTTTGGCCTAACGTGCAAAAACCCAGAGCAGCTTCGAGAGAGGGCACGTGTATTGGGCCTGGAAGTCAGAGGGAGGATGGCACCCTGCGACGGAGATGAGGAAATGTCATTTCCAACATCCCTGAAGTTCTCACAAGAAGGACAATTTTTTCCTTGTGTGGAAAACTTGTGGGACACCTGCCAGTATGTGGTTGGCTTCGGGTGGTAGTGGGTGTAATAAAACACAGGGCGAATGCGGTAACCAAAGGGTGGGACGATCAAACAAGTGATGCCCTTCTCACCCGAATGATTGCAGAAAGTGTTGAGAGAGCAACGCATGAGGACCGGCCCCGAGGAAAGTAGTGTGTCAATGGAGAAGAAATGAATGTATAGGTTGACGCTAGTTCACTAGCATTGGGAGTCCTGTTGGAGAAGGATGGAGCCATGTTGGAGAATGTCTGTTGGTTATGGCCTGCAAACGCTACCCAACACATGAACCTTGCTGAGTTAGATGATGTGATGAAGGGCGTTAACCTAGCACTACAGTGGCAAGCAAAGAGGTTGCACTTGCATACTGGCTTCCTTTGCATCTATCACTGGGTTTCCAACACGCTGACTGGGAAAGCAAGACTACGCACCAAGGCAGCAAGGAAGATGTTGATAAGATGAAGGTTAGATACCTTAAAGAGTCTAGTCTGTGAGTATGATATGGTAGTCAGCATAATATTGGTCCCGTCATACTGCAACTTTGCTGACAAGCTGACATGAGTGCCTCGCTAATGGTATGATGCAATAAAGGTGGGTGCCAAGCACATTCATCAAACATGTGCTGCTACAGTGAGCGCGATGAGCCAGCAGCAGATAGAAAACATCCACACACAGAGCGGACATCCAGGCGTCAAGAGGACTCTGTATTTCGTGAGATGCGTAAACCCGGCAATGACCAAATCAGAGGTGAAACAAGTCATCAAGTACTGTGAGATGTGTCAGTCAATTGACCCAGCACCAACATGGTGGCGAAAAGAACAACTGGAAACAAATGACACATGACAAAGGGCGGGAATGGATATCACACATTATAATGGCAACCACTTTCTTACTTTTATCGACTATGGACCAACCCGTTTTGCAGTTTGGCAACTAATTGCACGCCAAGACTTGGCAAGCATTATTCGACAACTATTGTCCATCTTATATGAAAGGGGAACACCGCATGAGATTTTGGCCGATAACGATCCAGCATTTTGCAGACAGCAAGTAAGACAGTTTTTATGTGAATGGGGAGTTCAATTGCGGTTGTAATGTGCTTATGGTATCACGGAAAGAAGCCACCGCAGCATAAAGAAGATTGCTGTCAGGAAGAAGTGCTCTGTTGGGGAAGCAACATACTGGTACAATGTCACACCAAAGGATAGCATGTCTATGGCAACCACACCTGCGAATGCCATCTACACATACTGAACTTGGGTAAAAAGAATCGACATTGTGCAGTCACTTGACGATGAGAAGATGGACGGGCCATATGATGTGGGAGATAATGTCTAGGTGAAACCGCCAGGCTGTCGATGTACCACCAAATTCAAATGGGGACGAGTAACTAGCATGGTCAGTCAGCAATCTGTCCTGGTTGATGGAATCCCATGTCACATATGAGATCTTTGCCTTGCTTTGGGGGCAGACTATTCAACCACTGTGGAAGTTAATGAGTCGCTTAACTATTAATGGGCAGAGCCAGTGATCCTCACAAGAATAAAGCCATGAGTTCGGAAGTAGAAACTTCGTCAGACGATTCAGAAGCATTTCAGATGGCCTTTTGTCACAGCAGTGACAGAGATCACATGATTGACACTGCGACCAGTGTCAAAATCGAGCACCGAAGTCAGACAAAAACAATTAGTGGACGATCACAGCCTTTGCAGTAAATGAACGCCGACGCATATTCACAGAAGATATGGATTTAAGTTGATAAAAAGAACCAAATGATTATGCAAAACAAGCTCTCTGGAACTTAATGGAGATACTGTTGAAAAGGCAAATTGGTAGTAGAAAGAGAGATGTGCAGAAAATTAATTTGTCACAAAAGCAACATGTGGCTCTTGTACATATTACAGCTTTCCGATGTTTTCTAAACTAACTTATTAGCATGTCTCAACTGTATGTTTTTCCATACTTACACACAGGTCTTGGTCATAGATATAAAATTGCTATGGTCAAAAATCTATTAAACCGTGCAAAATTAATCTCCTCATTCAAAAAAATATTTTTTAATGAATTAAAAAACATAAAACAAGTCCTAATTAATAATCATTTTCCCAATTATATGGTTGATGAACAAATAAAATTAATGATTAGAAATTTAGATAATCCTACTAATAATAAGCTAAATAATTCCCACTACATAAATCTATTCTATTGTAACCAAATGCATCCAAACTTTAAATTGGATGAAAAAGCTCTTAAAAATATAATACATCGCTATATATCCCCCACCAATTCTGATGATAAAATACGATTTATCATTTATATATATATATATATATATATATAAATTTTTTAAGTTCACACAAAGGTTTATGTAGTAGCTCAATAGTGTATAATACAACTAGAGTTCTTAATCAATAGTTATTCAGAAAAACAGTCCATATTTCATCCAAAAATACTTTATTAACAGACAATTGTTTCTGTCCATTTCAAAATTATATATTTTTATGGTATTCAAAATTTTCACGAATATTCATGAAGAGGCTTCACTAGTGTATAATTCGCCACAGTCCGGCTGAAAAATCAAAATGCATCCAATATTCATTTAATTATTTAATTTCCATATTCCTTTTTTTCTTTCTATTTTTTCACTCCAATCAAAGGAAAACCTTACTTTAACTGTTTCTTTTATTTAAGAGTTCATGATATATATATATATTAGATTTTTGAATGTGAGATGATGTATATAATTATTTCCACAATCAGACAACGCCGCAGCCCACAACCTATGAAAGAAACAAACCGAGTCTAGGACTTCCGGTTTGTTTCTTTCATAGGTTGTGGGCTGTGGCGTTGTCTGATTGTGGAAATAATTATATATATATATATATATATATATATATATATATATGTGTGTGTGTGTGTGTGTGTGTGTGTGTGTGTGTATAGATAGTAATAAGGAAATAAACAAATAATAAACAAAAGAGAACGGGAAAAATTTACACAGAATCATGATATATATATATATATTCTATGACAAAGTTTCATAACTGAAACGAAATATTGAATCAACAGAAGCATGATTCTGTGTACATTTTTCCCATTCTCTTTAGTTTGTTATTTGTTTTATTTCCATAATCCTATCTATCTGTCGGATATTTATTACTTTAAACAAACTTTCATACACTCACATGGGACAAAAGAGAGAAAGTAGCAACCCTAGCTGAAGTCAGTGTCCCTAATGATGCTGGCTTAAACAGAGCTGAAAAAGAAAAGACTACGAAATACCAAGGTCTTACGTACAACATGAAAAGAAACTGGAATCTTAGGAAGATCTTCATCTTTTCAGTAATTATAGGAGCAACCTGACTGATGAAAACGAATTTCACAATCTACCTGGCGAATATACCCGGTGAACCAAGTGCAAGAGAGATACAAACAATTGCACTTAAAGGGACGGTTAAAATCTTAAAAATACCTCTCGGCTGGAGTGTCTGAAATAGCGGGTGAATGTCTGGTATCCGGTAGGATGCCTTATCCCCAGCAAAAACAAAAAGATAAGAAAATTGAAAAAAAAATTAACCTTATGCCCAGACACACACTAACCCACACATTTAAATAAAGACGCATCCAGACACAACTTGTCTATAGAAATAAAACCAGACAACATACACATGCACAAACACAAACATCTTACACATAAAGATACGCACGCACACTCAAATTGAGATTGACATTCAGATGCACAAATCCAGACACCTCCTGAATCAGCCAGGCATGAAATGAAAGCTAACACACACATGTATGTTACAAGTAGAACATCCACACGAGAACCCATACATACACATATTAAGGAGACACACATACACACACACATACACACACACTTAAATGTAGATCTGCATCCCAGCACACCAAACACACATACATTTCAAACAGAAATACGTACATGCGTATGCACACAAGTACACCACTCAGACTAGCGCAGACGCACGCAGAAACCCAAAAGAACACAAAGAAGACTAAGAACGTGCGAAGTACTTCAAGTATTTCATGTGAGGACACAAGAAACGGGGAGACATTGATTAGAAAATTGCAAATAATAAATAAGCAGCAGGAGCAGCAGGAAGAACAGCAGCAGCAGCATTTGCAGCAGGTTTAGGTCTCGGGTCGGGGAGCACGGAGAAAAGAGTGATGCAATGACTCGTCGTCAAAACCTTACTACCCCTCCTACACACACACCAAAAAAAGAAAAAAAGAACCACTGTCAGCTTCGATTCCAGTCCATTGTGTCATTCTTCAGAAGACAGACAGATGTTATCGCAGGGTTCTTACGGTGGACATCCTTTACATTGACCAAAGAATTAGCTATAAAAACCGTAAGAAAACGAAGGGGAGAAAATCCGGGTGGGGGTGGGGCGGATCAATGTGAAAGAAAAGATATTATTAGCGGAGTTGGATACATGCATTGGGGGGGGGGCGATAGAACAAGGTGGGATGAAAGGGGGAGGGGGAGAAAGGTGTGTGTTTGGATTACGTGCATAACATAAATTTTTCTTTCTTGCTAATTCAATCAAGATTTTTACTTTACATTCTTCACCCTCCTGCATCCAGTGCTATTATCTCCAACACTATTATGCCAAGTACTACTACCCCCAGCATTATTACCCCCAACACCATTATACCTAATACTATTACCTCCAGTATCATTATCCCTAGTACTACTACCTCCAGCATCATTATACCTAATACTTCTACCCCAGTACAATTATTCCTAATACTTCTACCACCAGTACCATTATCCTTAGTACTACTACCCTTAGCAGTATTACCTCCAACACCATTCTACCTAGTACTACTACCTCCAGTATCGTTTTCCTTAGTACTACTACCTCCAACACCATTCTACCTAGTACTACTACCTCCGGTACCATTATACCTAGTACTACTACCTCCAGTACCATTTTCCTTAGTACTACTACCTCCAGTACCATTTTCCTTAGTACTACTACCTCCAGTACCATTATACCTAGTACTACTACCTCCAGTACCATTATACCTAGTACTACTACCTCCGGTACCATTATACCTAGTACTACTACCTCCGGTACCATTTTCCTTAGTACTACTACCTCCAGTACTATTATACCTAGTACTACTACCTCCGGTACCATTTTCCTTAGTACTAATACCTCCAGTACCATTATACCTAGTACTACTACCTCCGGTACCATTTTCCTTAGTACTAATACCTCCAGTACCATTATACCTAGTACTACTACCTCCAGTACTATTATACCTAGTACTACTACCTCCGGTACCATTTTCCTTAGTACTAATACCTCCAGTACCATTATACCTAGTACTACTACCTCCGGTACCATTTTCCTTAGTACTAATACCTCCAGTACCATTATACCTAGTACTACTACCTCCAGTACCATTATACCTAGTACTACTACCTCCGGTACTATTTTCCTTAGTACTAATACCTCCAGTACCATTATACCTAGTACTACTACCTCCGGTACCATTTTCCTTAGTACTAATACCTCCAGTACCATTATACCTAGTACTACTACCTCCAGTACCATTATACCTAGTACTACTACCTCCGGTACCATTATACCTAGTAGTACTACCTCCGGTACCATTATACCTAGTACTACTACTACCCCTAGCAAAATTACCTCCAGTAGAATTACCCCATCATTATTACCTCTAGTTCCACTACTTCAATAACTATAACCCCAGTACCATTACCTCCAGCACCACTACCTCCAACAAAATAACTGATTATCTTTGTAAAAGGTTCATTTTCTTTTGATTTCATATATTGACAAATAGTAATACTGATTTTGTTTCATATTTCTTGTCAGTAATATACTTTTGAAATAAAAAAATCCCCCAAACTCATTTAAAATTTAACAAGTCATTTCGAAAAGAGAACATTACAATCTTAAATTTTAGTACTTAATCAATACTAATCCAAAAAATATTTTTGCATCAAATAGTTTTTTGTAAAAAGTGTGTGTGTGTGTGTGTGTGGGGGGGGGGGGGGGGGGGGGGGGGGTATGTGTCCACCCAATTTTGAATTTTATTGTTTATCAATCATTTTTCTTAAATAAACTTAGACAAATATTTAATTTGATTCAATAAATGTTTTAAACACACTCATTTCGTTCGTTTTGACCTTTTGTGAACCAAGCATTTTAGAGGGGGGTTCAGTTTGTTTAATTCAAAATCTAAGAAAATGAATAAATGGCATAATTCAACAAACAGATAACATTTTTGTTACATCGTCTTCTCAAACAATGATTTCAATAAAATAACTTCTTGTCACCCACCAGCCCCGGCTAATACCACACAAAATAGTCGTGAAGGGTCAAGGAGGATAGAAAGACCGAGGAGGAAGAGCATGAACCAGACCTTCACTGGAAAGGTGCAGAGGGTACTGCGACCATGGAGAAGTTTATTGCGACCCAAACCTCAGAAAAGACCACTGGTTATTGCCAGCGAGTAATCAATGATAAGCGACTGTTGCGATAATGCAAAATCATTTGCAATGGTGATTGAAAAAAACCCTGGGTAAGTTGAAACAGAATAAGGCTGCATAAGCACAACTAAGAATATAGAAAGAACAATACAGGAATTCAAGAGAACTGAAACTGTCAGGGTAGATATCTAACAAAAATTCAATAATCTGACAACAAAAAAATATAAACGCGGTTGGTACCACAGAAAATGATTGTGAAGGGTCTGGGAGGATGGAAAGATCGATAAGTGAGAGCACCACCCAGACATCCACTGAAAAGGCACAGAGAATACTAAAATTCTGAGAAGGCTTATTGTCAATCAAATTTCAGAGAGAGTCAACGGCCATTATCAGCAAGAACTCAGTGGTAAACGGCTGTTGTGAGAACATAAAGCGTTTGCATCAGTGATCAAAAGAAACGGAGAGTGTTGGAAATCTGGGGAGACTTGTTGTGTCTCAGACTCCAAGGACACCACCTGTTTTTTGCCAGTGAACGACCACTAGTAATGACTTGTTTGAAAACTAGTGAATACGTAAGAACAGTTTAAAAAAACTTCAAAAATAAAAAGACTAGGATAAATTGGAACCAAAGGGAGAATAAACACCATATAAAACACGACATTAATAGAAACAGCTGAAATATTAAGAAAAACCTTTGAGTGCTGAAACCAATTCACATAACCAGATAATGTTGACCAATCACAGATAAACTGGGGTAAAATAACACTGTGTAAGCACGGTTAGAGGTACGGAGGGAACATTGTACAAAACCAAAGAAACGGAAACTGAAGCTGCCAGAGTGGACAGGAAAAATCACATAACACACATCGTGGCACCAAAATCTGTTGGTGCTACAAAAAAAATGGTCATGAAAGGTTAAGGAGGATGGAAAGACCGAAGAGGAACAGCACCATCCAGACCTATGCTGGAAGGACATGGTGAGTGTTGGAATCCTAGGGGAGGTTTGTTGCCACTCAGGTTCCAGAAAAAACCAACGACTGTTATCAGTGAGAAATCAATGATAAATGGCTGTTGCTAGAACACAAGATGATTTGCAATGGTTATCAAAAGAAGCAAAGAGTATTGGAAATCTGGGGAGATTTGTTGTCATTCAGATCCCAGTGAAGACCACGTGTTGTTAACACTGACTTACATGAAAACTAGTGAGTAATAATGGAAAAAACAAATAAATAAATATCACAGATTTTATTTATTGAGTTTTTCTGTTACACATATTTCATTCGGCATCCAACCAATCGTCTAACAAGAATAAATTTATAAATTTTTTTTTTCATTGTTTTATTCAGTTAATGACCATATATGGAATTCTTGTTACCCCCAACCCCACAAAAATGCCACACATGGAATGGTTAATAAGATTCGCAATCCTTTCTGCAATCCAACCATATTGTGTATAAATAAATTCAGTCTATGCTTGACTTGTTCACCAAGTTTCAGCTATGAATGTCCAACAATCTTTGTTTTATTGCTTTTCAATTATATGCTCCAAATGTGCACCCCGCATTGCAAACGCATTTGGATACGACATGCAAACCTGTCACTAATTCTGACACACACCTCTCTTGGCTTTGATCTGATTTGGGCAGTGACGGCCCTTTTCAGTTCAGGCATAGTCTGAGGATTATTTTGATAGACATTATCTTTGAGATAACTCTTCAGATAAAAATCTGTGGGGTTATTGTTTGGTGAGTGTGAAGCCCATTCAGTATTGTACCTTCTACTGATGAGTCGACCAGCAGTGTCCCCCCAGCCATGTCAACAAGTCTTTTGAATTGTAGGGAGTTGACCCATCTTGTTAAAATCATTCTTCATCTCTCACAACGTCACCTCTCCGTCTGCCCAACATTTCTTAACGACTCTAGGTAACGCTCAGTGTCGATCAATGCAGAGGGGCACATTGAATGGCGATAAAACAAAGACTGTTGCACATACATGACTGAAACTTGGTGGACAAGCCAGGCATTGACTGGAGTTTATTTGTACTAAATATGGTTGGATTGCAGAAAGGATTGTAAATTTTATTAACGATTTCATGGGTGGCGTTTGGGGGGGGGGGGGTCACCTTGTATCTGGTCAACGACTGATTTAACAATTTGTTAACATGTATTTGTTTTCATGTCAGCATTTTGACACCTGTTCATCTCTACTCTTTGGTAGTCTGCCTTTTTCCTTGAATAATATTATCGATATATATGAATATATATGGATTAACAAATATCCGATTAAATAGTTTTCATTTAATGAAACGTTCTAAGTAGATATATTGTATTTAACAAGCACACCATTTCATGATATTAGCAATCGTCAGACAGGCTAAAAACACAATCTAAAACAAAAATCGGGAATCTTTACGGAATTTCAAACAAAACCCTTTATTTATTCCACGGAGGTAGCTTGCCCTTGTTCCATCAGCCATGACTGGGTAGAAGTCTTAAATAATTTGTGATTGTATTCTTAGTATCGTCCTTACTGACGATTGAACCTTCAACCTTCAGAAGACTGTCACTTAGAACTGATTATTACTTAGCACTTTTATCCGTTGTGCCACGGATCCTTGCGGAAAGAGGAGAATGAATTCACGGGCACTCTTGGCATGGCACATTTTTGCTGTTTATGCTTATTATATAAAAAGGGTGAATCAAACGCGCTACTTTCTCGGGTGTATAGCACGTGAACAAAGCAGTTCAATTTGGATTATTTGGATTATTTGGATTAAGTTAAAGAAAGTAATTGAAATGGAACAACAAATTATTGGCCTTTTTGCTTTACTTTTGGACATACTGAGTTGATAATATTAGTTTCTGTAATAATGCATGTTGGAACTTTCTCAGAGGTGCTATTTGAAAGTTTTATAGAATCACGAGGCTAGCAGATTAATCCAAATATAATGGGGAAAACATGGTTTGCAGAAACTTGTGTTTCTTGTCAATCTCTTAACTTATAACCCAGAATAATTTTCCTTGAGATAAAAAGGGCAAATTCTGCACTCTATAAATATTCCCTGCTATAAGACCTGGACACAATGCAACAATCAGTCACAGACTGGCAACTGAAGCTAGCTGTGGACACATATACCACCATGCCTTTTGGGAGGAAATATCCAGCGTTCACATACTCCTTCCGCAATACTAATATCAAGATATCCTCTTGTGAACGTGACCTGGGCATTACTGTCAGCAGCGATTTGCATTGGACAAAGCACATCTCTATAATTGTCAAGAAGGCCAAGGGTGTCTTGGCATCACTCAGCAAAACCTTTGTTAGCCACTCTCCAGACATTTATTTACAACTGTATAATACAGCTATGCTGCAACCATGCTTAGAATTTACATCATCATCCGCCTGGAACCTCTATCTGGTTCAAAATATTGACCACCTAGAAACTGTTCAGAGACGTGCAACCAAGCAAATATTCTCCATAAGATATCTGCCATACTCTGAATGCCTTTTAAATGTAACCATATTTTTTTTTAAAATAGGTGTTTTTGTAAATTTTGTTCCAACATGCCCTCTTTCCCTCTACCCTATATACAATACATAAAAAATGGTGTTCCTGTTAAATATGATATATATACCTTTAGAACGTTTCAGTAAAGAAAATATTTTAAATTCACACAAAAGTTGGGCTAATAGCTCAATAGTGTCTATATTACTAGAGCTCAAAATATAATAATTATTTAATAAATGTTCCAAATTTGTTTAAAAAAAAATCTTTATTCACTGTTGTTAGTGGCTAGTCAAGCTTCTTCTAATCTCTTATTCAACATTTTTTTTTAAATTTGAAAACTGTTCAGTCAGGCCTGTATATCTTGGTAAATATCACCTGTAGAAATTTACAAATCACCAAAAAGATTCAATTTTTTTTTTATTTGTAGGTATCGAAATTTTTAGTAGTTTTTCTATTAACGGCTAGTCTGGTGATATACCTTCTTTTGAAATGGAATAACCTAAAAATGATATTTTACTACTATTGTTTATGCATTTCTTTTCATTCCAGCATTTTTTAATTTATTCAAGATGTCATCTTTTTAAATTAATTTCCATTAATAGCTTCTATGCATATATCGTTTTTCATATCTTCTCCTAAAACCTGTTCGATGGCCCTTTGAAAGATGACGCTTGCTGTTTTTATTCAATATGGCATCCTTTTCCATTTTAGTAACTCTACTGGTGTATTTATCATTGTTACTTCTTTGAAGTTATTGTCTATTGATATTTCATGATATGCCGTTTTAAAATCTATTTTTGTAAAAACGTTCATTCCTGCCTGTTTATGTAATGCAACTTCAATATGAGGTATAGGATATGAATCCGAGCAAACTTTGTGATTTACACCTATTTTATAATCTCCACATATATCCGAGCAAACTTTGTGATTTACACCTATTTTATAATCTCCACATATACGTATGTCTCCATCTGACTTTCTCAAAACTACAACGTGAGATGCCCACTTGCTACACCCAGGTGGAACATGTTCAAGAAGGTCCTGTTCTATTAGTTTTTTTAAATTTTGCTATTACTAATGGCAACAAATGTACTGTTTTTTTTTTGTGCCTCATAATAAGAGGAGGAAACATTTTCTTTTAATTTTAAACTTGCTTTATAGTTTTTTAACTTCCCATTTTTTCCATTTTGATTTCATTAATTTGGTAGAATTTATATTAAGTACATTGTTTCCAAAAAGTCTGTGGTTCTTTTTGCATAATTTGACAATTATAGGCATTAAATCTATCTTTTAACTTCAAAGATCTTTAAGAGTACCCAAAAGATTTATAACCGATCCATCAAATTGGCAGAGTTGTAAATTGTCCTTTCATAAACTCGGCTTTTCAATGCGTTCCCAGAAAAATTCTGTTATAAGTGTAACCTCACTGCCGATATCCATTTGCATATCCAAATCAACGTTCTAAGTTTTAACTTTTAGTATAATGTTTTTCTTTTCTTTTCTTTACTTTTCTCCACATTTTTGTTTTTGTTTTTTAATAAAAACACTTTCATAGTGGTTTCATTTTCTTCAGCCCTTTCAGCGTTTTTCTTTTTTGAATTTGCATACTGCTTGAAAATGGTTCTTTTTTAAGCAATTTATACAAGTCTTTCCAAATGCTGGGAATGTTTATTTTTTATTTCATGTTCACATCCACAAGACCAACATTTTTTTTTTTCTTTTTAAACATGTAAGTATTAGCAAATATTTTTTCATTGGGTTGACTTTTTTTACTTGTTGTTGTATAACGTGAATGCATGTATTTAAAGACATATTTCCTATTTGTAGTTGTTTCATTATTTTATATCTGTGTAATGCATTGCATATACATTCAATTAATCTTAATTGAATTAAGTCCTCTTCAATTGTCCATTCTTCTTGTACAAGTTTTTCAAATTCGCAATATCTCCTCGCGTTTTGTAGACGCTGTAGATATTTTATAATTGATTTGTCACTATTTTGTTTCATCGACATGAACTTCGTTATTTCTGCCATGACCAACCTTTTCTTGGGTCTCATATTTCTTTTTATGATTTGACTTATGTTTTTGAAAGTCAGGTCTTCCAGGTTTGTGGGATACGCCACGGTGGATACTTTCATTATGGCATCACATCCAGCTGTAGCCAAAAATCAATCTGTTATTTCATTTTATCCTCCTGTTTCTTTTTCGTCTTTTAACTTTTTAGTTCTTGCACTGGCAGCAAAACATCGTTAGCCATGTATCGACAGAGTCGGAATCCTCAGGAGACAATTGAAATCTTATCAGAGACGCCATTGTTGTGAAGTGTAAAGTTAGCTTTGTTAGTGGCTAGTCAAGCTTCTTCTAATTTCTTCTTAGAGAGAGAGAGAGAGAGAGAGAGAGAAAGAGAGAGAGAGAGAGAGAGACGCATATGCAAATTAGGCATACTAGATTTCCATATCAGGACATATAATTGTTTCTGACCATTTTCTAAACACACATTTGGAGAAAAAGTTAAATGAAGAGAACAATTTTGATGTTAACAATTCTGTTTTTTGGGGGGTTTAATCTGGTGGGAAATAAAAATTCACTGAAGAAATCTTTTGAAAACATCTTGAATTTATTATCAAGATAAAATGTGTGTTTTGAAAATGGGCAGAAATAATTGTATGATTAAAGATGTTTTTTAAAACAAATTTGGAACATTTATTAAATTATATATATATATATATATATATATATATTAAATCTCCAAAACAGTTATATGGTAAACAGCTGAAGATCCCTGTTTTCTATTTCACAATTTAAGTTAATGTCCCTTGTTTATGTTTCACTGTTATCTGTTATATAGTTGCCTCCCCTTTCGTATTTGTGAATTTTCCAGTGGTAAGTCGGCTTATTCAAGTTCTAAGTCTGCGATATGTTAAACTTAATTCGTATCCTAGGAATTTAAACTGCATTTTTTTTCTTTGTTTATAAATTACTCAAAGCTTCTTTAGACTATATATATATATATATATATATATATATATATATATATATATATATATATATATAAGTATCACAGATAATATCTATTATTTTATTCGATCTATAATCAACAACTGAATATCCATTACGTTTGTAGCGGTCAAACCTGTTTTTACAAAACACTGACCATCAAGGAAAGATAGAAAATAATTATAAGCATCATTGTTTGTTAAATGGCTTCTAGCTGACCCATCCATGACCAGATTTGATGACACCGAGCATCCAGCGGCATCTGTGGGCCCATCTTGACCATCAGTTCCAGCACTGAGAAACTGAACAGTGAACAGGTTTTTGAGCCTGCTAGGAAATTCCTCATTCAACCAAAGCGCCGCAGCGAGAACCATTTCCTGATTCCGACCACCTTTACCCTTTCCTCGAACAGTAACAGTCGTCTCTCCCCCGCAGATTAGGCAGATTGGCTTCTGGTCAGATCTGGACTCGTTGACTAAATTCTCCAGATTCACACGTTTCTCAGAAAAATATTTAGGAAATCTTTCCAAATCTTTCATGGAATGGTTTTCAGGGTCCAAATGTTTTTTGCAAATTGTTTCGGCCAGTTTTGCAAAGATGATTCCCATTTCTCGTGCTTCACCTTCGAGTTGTGTTGTTAAAACAAATGGCACATATCCTTTTTGACCAGCGCATGCAAAAGCAGCATCGGTCGCATTTTGATTGCAACCGATAATGACATTAGACACTTTCTGGCTTCTCTTGGATTCTGTTGCCAAATTTGGGGGCAACACTTTTGATTTTGATTGTAAAACAGATAAAACTGAAGAAGGAACTTGATTCTTGACTTTTAAGGATTCAAAGAGTTCCAGGCATTCTTGGGGAGATCCAGGCACTAAAACAGTTGGCCCACTTGCAATTTTATCCAGTGGATCCCCAATCACATCTGACAGGATTAAAGAAATCACCTGTAGAATAAACAATAAAAAAGGATCAAAGTTAATTCAAACTTCAAGGTCATTTAACATTCAAATATCAAACAGTGAAATTATATATATATCAAAAACGGCTCATTTGGGTAGACTCTTAAAGTTCAATACAAGATTCAGTTAGAATAATTGAGAAGATATATAAAAAATAAACTCTTACAATTGGCATTCGAAAACCGATACTTTCTCTGATTCAGTCAAGTTTTCAAATCGGAAGAACTCTTTTCTTTGCTTCAAAACTGACAATAAATCACAGTATGACATAATTTTGATCTATCAATCTATTTTTTATAGCTCTATTACACATTTTGAAATAACTACTTAAAGTTTTGAATATTGAGCTTTATTTTGTTCTAGAATTTGATTCCCATAAGAATCGATCTGAAGTATATAAAACAATTGTTTCTTATATTATCACATATAAGTAGTAAAAATATTTCCACTGTTTTGAAGCATTAAATATTTTGAAACTCAATGCAATTTTCTTTTTTGTGAAACATATTTATTTATTTATTTAAAATTTTAATTTTCAACTTAAAACAAGTCTTCACCAGGAAAAGTACAGACATATTTTTCTTTTTTTTTCTTACATAGCATGTTGTCACTTGGTAGTGTTCTTCTGGTGTTATTGAAGTTGCTGGTTTAATGTCCGTTTACAGTATATTATGCATTGGTTCACATGTGTGAATAAGTAGTAAACATATTTACAGTTTTAAAGCATCGATATTTGGAAAAATTTATAACGGTGAGAGACCAAAATAAGTACTTTTCCTGATGAAGACTTATTTTAAGTCGAAAATTAGAATTTTAAATAAATAAATGTTTATTTAAAAAAAAAATTAGCATTGAGTTTGGTCTTTAACCGTTGAAACTTCAGTGTTTATAAAAAGTGCTTAATTACAAGTAGAGCTGTTCTTTAGTATAATTTATACAAACATTATTGGTTACATATGTGCATACATGTTTCGGTTTTTTGAAGAGTACAACTGAAACATGTATGCACATATGTAACCAATAATATTTGTATAAATAAAAATTTATACTATATATATATATAGCCATTTAACAAACAACGATGCTTATAATTATTGTATGGCTAAGTTTCCTTCCTCTTATCTACTTGCCTATCTCGTACCAAAGGTACTTAAGCTTTTTTTTTTTAATTCAACTTTTATTCCTATATAATTTTATAATACAATATCGCAGAATGGTTCTTGGGTGTAGTGTTTGGAGGAGGAGGAGGAGGAGGATGATATTATTATTATTATTGTTATTATTATTGTTATAATTAATGTTATTTGATATGCAAATTACCATATCACACTGTAGTCTTAAGGGTAATAATAATAATAATAATAATAATAATAATAATAATAATAATAATAATAATGATATATTATTATTATTATTATTATTATTATTATTATTTATTTATTTATTTATTTATTTATTAATGAAATTAAAGCTGAATTATTTTTACATTTGATTATTGGGGAGGTGGTCGTTTGATCAGTACCATTGGAGAGTCATCAATATTATAACTGTCCTGATTTTAAATCTCTGAAACAGTTACATGGTAAACAGCTGATGATCACCGTTTAATATTTCATGCTTAAGTTAAGGTCCCCTGTTGTCTGACTTGAAATAGTTTCGTTTGGGGGCTAGAAAACGGCACGTTTTTTACTTGCTAACTTTTGTGTGGCAGCATGAATTTATATTTATTTATATACAAATAAATACACATTGGTCTTTATTATAGAGTCGGTGATAATTATCCACAGATAACTGTTTCACTGTTTACGGTTCATCACTGTGGCTAAATGTAGTGGTTGGCATTTGATGCTCTACCAACTGAACCACCGAATTTGCGACTGGAAGTGGAAAAAATTATATCATATTTAAATTAAATTATTCATTTGTTTATTTTTTTTACAATACTGATAACAAAAACGACTCAATTCTTTTTGTGCTCGATGTATTTAGCCACACTGATGAGTTATGCAAAGAAAGAATATATATATATATATATATATATATATATATATATATATATATATATATATATAGAGAGAGAGAGAGAGAGAGAGAGAGAGAGAGAGAGAGAAAGAGAGAGAGAGAGAGAGAGAGAGAGAGAAGGAGAGAGAGAGAGAGTAAGATAATACTTTAAAGATATAAATAATATCTTTAGCCAGTAGACTATCAGGATAAAAACAAAGCACAATATAGTGTATAGAGCAATAATATATATTTATATATATATATATATATATATATATATATATATATATATATATATATATATATATATATATATATATATATATATTTATATATATATATATATATATATATATATATATATATAATGGGAATATTAATTTTAAGTTACATAGTTGCTGTTTTTTTAGTATTTTTCCACTTCCTAAGCAGTAAAGAATATTGCAAGTGTAATTATTATTTTTATTTTTATATGTATATTTTATTAATTAATTTTTACATACATAAAAGTAATCCGTAATCCATGGACAAGTGTTTCTGGCTATCAGCCGTCATCAGCATTGCTAGTCTGGACAAGGATCGAACCCTCGATATCTGATGTCTTATCACTAGACCATAACACCTTGCCAAAGATAAGTATGAGTTTTTATTGTCATAATGTTAAGTTACATAGTTTTTGTTATTGTCTTTACTGACAATAGAAACAGCGTTACTGTTTTTTAGTATTTTTCCATTTAAGGCTGAGAACACCGACCCAAAGGAGGAGGTAATGACTGAGACGATGATATCATGACATATGACCCCCCCCCCCAAAAAAAAAACAATAGGAGTTAATGCCTGGAGCATGATATCATGACAACAGAATAGATAGTACACTACTTCCCCCTCCACACACACACACACACAAAAGCAGAAGGTAATCCTAGGAGGATGGTATCATGAGGAACGAACGTATACTATACTGCCCTCCCTCAAAAAAGAGGAGGTGATGCCTGACGAATGAAAATATACTACACAGGATTAACTAAGCATAAACCGTTTTAATGTTAATATAGTTAGGAAAGGTGGAAAAAACTTTTGCACTTATTCATTTAGATAACATTAAAAACAATGGCAAGTTTCATTGTTCACGAGAAATGCCGAAATAAAAATTGTCCGGAAAAATATAGTCGCCATCTTTATAAACAAATTGAAATATGCTAGCTAGTGAAGAAAGATAACTTCCTTTCATAATTTTGAGTTATCGTTCTTCCTTAGCTAGCCTCTTTCTTGACTTGTTTAGATGGCGACTATATTTTTCTGACCTAATTTTTATTTCGGCGTTTCACGTGTACGGTGAAAGTTGACATAACACAAAAACAAACATAGTTGACGTTAAAAAAAATAATAAATTGTTTATGAATGATGCAAAACCTAGAGAAGAAAGGCCAGCTATTGCTCTGATGATCAGCAATGTTATTTAAAGACTATATATTTCTCTTGACTTTGCTGTGAAACGTGCGTAAGATATAGAAAAGGTATTAAATTTGGAAAAATAAATAAAAACATTTTTGCTTGTGAGACGAAGAAGAAATACAGATATTCACCGAAATATGAAGATAAAGAAATTGTAATAATAAATGAAAATTATGGTTTTGGATTGATTTTTCCTATGGTCATTGGAATGCAACTATATATATATATATATATATATATATATATATATATATATATATATATATATATAATATTCATAAACAAATATTAAATTATATTTTATCTACAGACGACATCGTTTCGAGCTTTTGCTTTCATCAGTGCAGGGAAGTGATAATTTCAGACGGTCACAAGGCGCAAAACCGGTTAACAAAGTCACCTTTGACTCCGCACACTTTCACTCTGTTCTTTCAGCCATAGGAAATTATCACGTGATACAGAGAATTTAAGTTATATTTATGCCAAATACAGTGTAAACATCAAGACAGACTAGAGGACTCAACGAACTTACTCAGAGTCTTTCTTTATATATAATAAAAATATTTAATCATTATCTAGATATGTATACGTTTCATCCTTGTGGAATCATCAGTGTAGAGATAACTGTTCAAACCGGTCGCACGAATCGAACGATTATGTGTATATATATATATATATATATATATATATATATATATATATATATATATATATATATATATATATATATATGAGATGTGTGTGTGTATTTCTGGTAATCAAATATGTATCAATGATTTATTCGTATGATATTTATATACTTTTCAATTGATCATAAAAGGTTCATGTTTTACCCAGACATTCTAGACTTCTATTTTGGTTATTGAAAAAATATAATTCTAATTGTGTTGACAAAGAAATGTCCTTTGCTATCCAAAACCTTTGAAACTGTTCGATCACTCCAATTACAGATGTAAATATTGAAAGGAATATGTACCCGGTGATTTTGAGAATAACCTATAAATGGTACAAATAGGAATAACACACACACATGTGTATTTTTTAAAATAGCCTACAAACGTGACAATATGAACCACACATACTGGTGGATTTTTAAGCAAAACCTGCAAATGGTACCAATAGATCTTAAATAGACAATTGTAATTTTTTTTTTGTTTTGAATTTGTTTGATGTTTGTTGGATGAATTTTTACTCACTTGCTGGTTGTTTGTGGGGGAGGGCGAGGATGGGGTGTCAATACCAACAACACAAAATTGTGACTTTTAAGCAAAATCTGCAAATGGTGCTAATGGCAACAACATTAATTGTGACTATAAATAGGGGTGGGACGTAATGGGTGAAAATTTCAGATTCATGCAAGTAGTAATTTTTTGTGTTCATTTATACATAAATAACACTAAACAATCAAACATTTTGAAAATTTTGCAAAATTCAGAAGGTGCAGGCCAAAAATAGCCGTTAGGGCTCCACGGGACTCAAAATCCATCATTTTTCGGTGAAAAAGTGGTTTCATGCGACATTGCAGGTCCTAAAACATCCTCAAAAGCTATGAATGGATATAGATGGTTAAATCTGATATAGTACTTTAATTTAGGACTATTTTCAGGCTGTGAAAGGGTTTTCATGAATGTAAAATAGCCAAAAACTAGTGGCCTGCACCTTCTGAATTTTGAAAAATTTTCAAAATGTTTGATTGTTTAGTGTTATTTATGTATAAATTAACACAAAAAAATACTACTCGCATGAATCTGAAATTTTCATCCATTACGTCCCATCCCTGCTATTAAGCATAGCATACAAATGATGCCGATAGCAACAATATAAAAGTATTAAATAAAAAAAAGTCTGCATTTATTGGCCTCCTTACCGCTTTAAAAATCACAAATTTAAAATGCATTTAAACAGTGGAAATATTTTATTCATAACATACACATGCGTACCAAGGCACACCACTTTTAATCGGACATTACACACCAGACTTCAATAATAAGTGACAACATGTCGCTTTAAAAAAAAAAGAAAGAAAAAAAATATTTTCTGTAACCTCCTGATGAAGATTCTTTTATGAATCGAAAATTTGAATTTTAAATAAATAATGTTTTATTTAAAAAAAAAAAAAAGTTTGCATTTATTGGTCTCGTTACCGCTTTAAAAATTACAAATTTAAAATGCATTCAAACAGTGGAAATACTTTATTCATATAAAAGTATTAGTTTTAAGCAAAACTTGCAAATGATGCCAATAGCAACAACATTAACTCTGACTTTTTAAGTATAACCTGAAAATGGTGTCAATACTAACAACACAAAATTGTGATTTTTTAAGCAAAATCTTCTGTAAAAGAGAAAGAAAATGGCGAAATAAAATGTATTTGGTTCACTACTCAGAATTGAAAGAATGCTCTACCACTGAGTTCAAATGGGGCACCGAATTATTCTTTCTGTTCTTTTCACCAACAACAGTCCAACACACATGTGAACAACGCGCTGTTCACAACCAAACTGATAGTGTGGAGCTAAAGAACACTCCTTTGATTACGTCTTTTTGACCTTTAACAGTGCCTATTTTGAATAATCCGACTCACACCTTGTAATATCATGGGCCTGGGTTCGCGCTTGTGTGTCGCCACTATTTCCTTGCAATGCTATCACCACACAAACACAGCTCACTACTCGCTGCCTCTTTGACCGATGAACCGCAGCTGACTCATTGTCATCAGTATGGGGATTCTCCCTTTCAACCTCGCTACATCTTCAAATGGTGCCAATGGCGACAACATAAACTGTGTCTTTTTAAGCATAATCTACAA
The DNA here is from genome assembly GCA_963556195.1 of Sepiola atlantica. Taxonomy (NCBI): domain Eukaryota; kingdom Metazoa; phylum Mollusca; class Cephalopoda; order Sepiida; family Sepiolidae; genus Sepiola; species Sepiola atlantica. The sequence goes on from OY744517.1 coordinate 158,793,471, forward strand.
ATGGTGCCAAAAGCTACAACACAAAATGTAGTGAATAGCGTTGTCATTTCCTAATTGCCCCAAATGGCTCAATCAGTTAGCACGCCATACTCAGAGGCAGAGGTAATGAGTTCGAATTCCATCTAGGTATAATTATTTTTACTCTGATTTGGTCCTAAAATAAACTTCACCATTTCAAATTACAAAATTACGCAAGTTGTTTCATCATCATCATCATCATCATCATCATCATTATAATTCATTTAACGAAACCCATCCTTATTACTTCCTCCCATCTTTTCCTTAGCCTCCCCTTACCAACAGACCCTGCTACTTCACCTGTTCTAAATATACTAACCGAAAAAGTCTCATCCATTCTCTCAATGTGACCAAACCAATGAAGTTTCTTGTTCTGTACACATCTTTCTATACTGTTAAGATCTAATCTTCCCCTGAGGTGATCAGAATTAAGCCTATCTTTAAGACTCACATTACACATCCATTGTATAATTCTCATATCATTTCTCTCCATGAAACGCATGTTTTCAAGCCCCCATTGGTCAGGTTTCACTTCAATACATCACACTTTGTACACATGCCTAATAGACTTTTTCCAGTTGTAACACTCTGCTGGTTAGTAATGGCAGAAGTTCCTTGAACTTATTCCATCTACTTCTAACTCTTGCAATTACACTAGCACTTGCTCTACCCTGTGCACCAATGGTATCACCAAGGTAACAAAACTTCTGAACAGCCTCAATAGCTTTCTCCACATCTGAGTTCTCATCTGTTGTCATTGTCTTACACTACTTGCACAAAAACTAGTTACCATCTCAGAATTTACCAGTAATTCGACTGCATTTCTTGTGTACCTAATGCTTACAAGTCCCCCCCCCCCCCCCAAAAAAAAACAAACAAAAACACTGAGCTGGTAAACTTTTCAACTCTACAACCACTGATCATCATTTTGGTTTTGGTAATATCCACTCTCAGACCTTTACATTCCATAATATTCCTCTAAGTCTTTAACTTAACAAGTAGATCTTCCATTGTTTCACAGGTAAGCATCAGCATAAAGTATGTCTTCCAGACAACCCGTACAAAATCCCTGGACAATGCTTCTAAGACATAAATCAAAAACAATGGACTCATAACAGAACCCTGATGTACTCCTACTTTAACATTAAAGCTATCACTATATGTGCTGTTAATTCTAACACGACCATGAGCATTTCCGTACATTGCTTGAACAACCTTCACCAACCACTGTCTTTTATTTACACAAAGCCCATCAGACAACATCTCTTGGCACTGTCGAAAATATTTCCCAAATCCACAAAAGCAAAATACAGGTGATTCTTCTTATCAAAATACTTCTCTTGGATTTTTCTCACGATCAATATGGCATCAGTGATACTTTGCCAGGCATAAAACCAAACTTCATTTCATCTGTTTATCTGACTTCTTGTTTGCTGCTCAATTATTCCCTCAGCTACTTTCAGGACCTGATACATCAGCTTTAAGCTTCTGTAATTACCTCTATCTAGAGCTCCTCTTTTACCCTTGTAAAAGTTGACAATTATTTAGCATCGCAGTATTTCGGAACAATCACTTCTTTTATGATCTGATTTATCAAGTCTGCGATCATCTCAATGCCTGTTTCACCCACTTAGTTTTATTTTTTTTCTGTAATCTATGTATTTTATGGAAATTAGGACCGAGGGAGACATTCCAGTTGATAATAAAAATAAACATTTACTGAGAAAAGTTCCAGCAAATCTAACACCAACTATTGGTATGACTTGCAACAAATTTGGCATGAAGAGCCCCTGTGATGTCAAATGTAATAAAATTAAGAATACTAATTATGATACCTGCATAAAGTTATGTTGTGATGGGATACCAGACTTCTCTCACTCACTAATAAGTGAACTAGTCTGGAGAATATATACAGGGTGGGCCAAAATAAGGGTCCTATTTTTAAAAATTCATAACTTTTTTATTTATTGATTTTTTTTTATTTTTTTAGAATAAGTAAAGGACCCCTTCCGAAGCAAGCAGGAGCCGTATTAGCCCTAAGGAACGTACCCTCATTTAGAAAACATTATTTTTGCTTAAAAAACTCAAAACAGTGTAAAAAACAATACTTTAGTTTTTGTAAGTTTTAAGAAGTGTTTTTCGGCTAAAATTTGTTTTGTTTATTTCAAAAAATCTCGGAAGGGTCAGTCTACACACACATAAAGTTTGGTGAGTTTAACTTTTATTTTGTGGAAGTTATTCAAATTAAAGTTATTCAAATTTAAAGATAGGACCCTTATTTTGGCCCACCCTGTATATGACTATGAACAGTAGCATGTGTATTCGACTGTATTCGAATGAGTTATGTTAATCCGGTAGTGCTATTGTTTTCTACAAGATATACGTTGTAATAAACCATCCTCTTTTAAAGACCTTACACTCTGGTTATTTTGTTATTATAACTTCTGACCAAGTTATATCAAGTTATAAACAACAATCCACATAAGCTAGACTAAAAATCGGCCTTTTGGGCAGCATTTTCATTTAGAAGTACATCAACATAATAAAATGAAAACATATTTCCTTTAATTAACTCGCAAGTAGATTTACAAACGGAAATATCTTTCTGGTAGGCCTAATCTAATAAACATTTACCCGGTCTGCATATGCCATCCGAGCCAGACCTCCTCCTTTCAAAGTTTCCACATTCTGTCTGACTTGGTTCAGCTGGTTTATTGTGGCACCATTATTCGCCAACAATTTGATAAGTTGGCTCTCTTCTTCTATGGTAACAGGCGGACACGGCGTCGGCAATAAAGATGAACCTCCACCTGAAAACAACAGTTTTTCTTGTTAAATAAAATAATTGATGCCAATATAAATTGGTTGATGAAAAACATTAAAAACATAAAACGGCAAACTTTACTCAATAATATCGACTGTTTACGAGGTTATGCTTTACACAGTAATTGTTTGTGTATTAGCAACTGGAATTAAAAACAACGAATGTGATATTTGTCTGCAAGCAACTTCATGTAATAACAAGTGCACGGGTTTTGTCTGTTAGAAACTTCTTCACATAAAAACTAGTAAACAGTTCTTTGTCAGCAACTTCTTCACATAACAAGCGATTTAATATTTTCTAGAAACTTCTTTACATAACAACTGATTCAGTATTTGGAAGGAACTTCTTCACATAAACACTGATTTGATATTTGTTTGTTAGCAACTTCTTTGCATAATTACTTATTTAATATTTTTCCATTAGCAACTTCTGTACATAACTACTGATTTTATATTTTTCTTTTAGCAACTTTTTCATATAAGCACTGATTTGATTTTTTTTTAGCAACTTTTTCACATAACTACCACCAATTTGATATTTGTCTGTTAACAACTTCTTCACATACTTACTTATTTAAAAAATTTCTGTACATAACTACTGATTTGATATTTTTCTTTTGGCAACTTCTTAACATATGTACTGATTTGATATCTGTCTGTTAGCAACTTCTTCACATAACTACTGATTTTTCATTTTTTCCGTTAGCAACTTCTTCACATAATTACTTATTTAATATTTTTCTGTATTTTTCTTCGCATAACTACCGATTTGATATTTTTCTGTTAACAGATTCTTTGCATAATTACTTATTTAATATTTTTCCATTAGCAACTTCTGTACATAACAACTGATTTAACATTTCTCAGTTAGCAACTTCTTTACATAACAACTGATTTGATATTTTTCTTTTAGCAACTTCTTCACATAAGTACTGATTTAATATTTTTCTGTTAAAAATTGCTTCACATTACTAATTTGATATTAACAACTACTTCACATAAGTACTGATCTGTTATTTTTCTTTTAGCAACTTTTTAACATATGTACTGATTTGATATCTGTCTGTTAGCAACTTCTTCACATAACTACTGATTTTAATATGGTTCTGTTAGCCATTTCTCCACGTAACTACTGATTTTATATTTTTCTGTTAGCAATTTCTTCACATAATTAATGATTTTAAAATTATTCTGTTAACAACTTCTTCGCATAATTACTTATTTAAAATTGTTCTGTTAGCAACTTCTGTACATAACTACTGATTTTATAATTTTCTTTTAGCAATTTATTCCCATAACTACTGATTTTATATTTTTCTGTTAGCAACTTCTTCACAGAAGAACTAATTTGAGATTTGTTAGCAACTTTGTCACATAACTACTTATTTTATATTTTTTCTGTTCCAACTTCTTCCCATAAGTACTGATTTGATATTTTTCTGTTAGCAACTGATTCACACTACATAACTACTTAACTACTTATTTGGTATTTTTCTGTAAGTAACTTCTTCACATTACTATAGATTTGATATTTGTATGTTAACAACTTCTTCACATAACTACTAATTTTATATTTGTCTATTAGCCACATCACATGACCACTGATTCGATATTTTCTATTAGCAATTGCTTCATATAACTACTGATTTGATATCTGTCTATTTGCAACTTCTTGACATAATTACTGATTTGATATGTTTCTGTTAGCAAAGTGTAGTATCTGTTTTTATACTACACTTCATCTGTTCTGTCCTCGGTCACTGAAGGAGAAATCCTTCAAGACCGAGACAATTTTAATTTTTGTCCCAATCCAGAGTGCTATTTTGGGGGAGTTGGATTTTCCCCACATTAAAACCGACCTTGTGTCTAACTTTGCCCTCGTGAGGAGGCAAGTAAATAGGGATTGGGTAATTTTTTAACATTATTCTTCAAACATCATCGTTTTCATTAGCAGATGGTTAATTTACAAATAAGTTGTTTGGGATTAAAGCAAACACCAATTTAACTCTAATTATCACATATGTTTAATTTACGATATGTTTCTTCAGAGTAATGCCAACTTTTTTATATTGTTATACAGTGTTTTACTAACAAGATTGAGTTTTGATAATGATGATGTTGCTGCTGCTTGATGAAATTTTTTACTACTTTTCATTTTAGTCCTCGTCATCATCATCATCTTATTCAGTTTAACGTCTATTAAGACATGTTTTAATTACACATAAGTCATTTCCGAGTAATGCAAAACCCACTTCACTTTAAATATCAACTATACTACTACTACTACTACTACTACTACTACTACTATGAATAATACTCATACTCGTAATAGTAATGAATTTTATTTTTCTAAACTATTGTTTCATTACAAAAATATTAGCAAATGAAAGTAAGAAGAAAACTCAAGCAATGCTGGGTAGATACAGCTAGTATATATATATATATATATATATATATATATATATATATATATATATATATATATATATATATATATTAAGTCAGTTGAGATAAATAAAATTAGCACATTATTTATATTAGTTACAAGAATTCAGAAACAACAAAATTTGGCATACAATCATTTCTAAAACGATTTAGAATATTTTATTTCGTATAATATATATATATAGTAAGTAATAAATTTGTGTTTGTTACCGGGTGTTTTATATATACATGTGGTGTTTAGTCTAGCTAGCTAACCAATCAGATTCTTTGTTGTTCCCTCCATGGGTTAACGTTTCCATTAGCCAATCACAAACAAAGTGCTTGTATTTCTATTTTTAGGTGTTGGTTTACTGTATTTTTTATTTTTTGTTTTTGTTATCCTAAAGTAAATTTTATCCTGTGTAAGCAGTTGTTTGCTATTTCACTTCTACAGTATAATAAGTTTTGGGAGTCTTTAAAGTTTAGAATTTCAAATTTCTCATTTAGACATAATCTACATGGGTCATCAAAATTTCTACATCTACTGGCCTGTCATTCTATTTTCCATTTAATTATTTGTGAGCGTCCGCTTTTTTTGAGCTCCCAGTAATGGTTTGCTAGCACAATTTTATTTGGTGTTTTTTGTTATTAAATGTGCTGTTGTGGTCGTAATATCTGATTTTAAAATCTAGGGAGGTCATACCTACATAGTACTTCTTGTTATCTGGATTTTCTTTGGCAAATATTGTGGCTTGGTAAACAATGCTTTTGGTTAGGCATTTATTTTGTAGTGGACAAATTGCACAAGTTTTGCAGTTACAGTTTTTCTCTTTCTTATTAACTTTTTCATTTCTATTTGGGTGATTGCTATTAGAGTTTGGGTTATTACTATTTGTAGTGGTTATATCCTTGTTCTTCAAAAAAACTGAAGTAAACTATCACCTAAAAATAAAAATACAAGCACGCACATGTTAAAATAAAGTCACCTATTAATTCGACACAACAAAAAAACGGATTAGTCACTCCTATACAAAACAGAACAAAAGAATAGGAAGTAAAATCAGTCGAACCTTTGTTTGTGAGAAGCCCTACCATTGGCAAATAAAAACGTTAACCCATGGGAGGGAACAACAAAGAATCTGATTGGTTAGCTAACTAGACTAAACACCACGTGTATGTATAAAAATACCCGGTAACACAAATTCCATGCATTTTAGCCTGACGATTCTCTATGGGATGAAACGCGGAAGCCTCTGTGTCGCTTAATTGCTATAATTTTTCATGGCTTACTACTTAGCTCTACTCACATATTGAGCACTGTTGAACTAAATACTGAAAATCGATACATAAAATATTATATCTCCTCATAACATTTTATGTGCATACACGAAATAATAATAATAATAATACACACACACACACACACATATATATATATATGTGTGTGTGTGTGTGTGTGTGTGTGTGTGTGTGTGTGTGTGTGTGTGTGTGTGTGTGTGTGTGTGTAATTTTTTTAAATTTTAAAATTTTCAATATAAATTTTAGGGCATTTTTAACAACAACGAAAAAGGGTAAAATAACAAACAAAAAAACAAAACAAATAAATGTTACTAAACGCAAAATAAGTTACTCTTCTACCTATCTAGATAAGTTTATTTGTATTTTAACTCATTTTAAAGCATTTTCTAGTTGTATTTAAAAGTAGTCTCGAGACGTCATGTTAGAATAAAGAAAAATGGCCGCAGGTGACCACGTGACGTCTCGACACTACTTGTAAATCGAACCAAAAACGCCTTAAAATAAGTTAAAACACAAATAAACTTATCCAGGTAGGTAGAAGAGTAACTTATTTTGATTTGGGTAACATTTATTTGTTGCCTATTTGTTTTTTTTACCCCTATTTCGTTCTTTTAGCTGTCGTTAAAAATGCCTAAATTTTATTATAACACAAAGATTTTTGTAATCATTTGATAGTGTAGAACTAGAGCTGCAAATCTAGGGAAAATATTTTCACAAATTAAAAAACAGTTTTTATTTGCAGACAATTGTTTCGGCCTACCTCAATCGCATGTCTCTTTATGATAGACATAATGTTCGAAATGCATAAAGTATTTTTTTTAAAAGAACATCCTCAGTGCTCATAAAAAGTTCACCCTCTTGGCCAGAAAAAAACTGTAGTACATTCAGCATTCATTTATTTTTTTATTTTTTTAAATTTTTTGTTTATCTCTCTATATATTGTTGCATTGTGTCATTATCGGCCTCACCAAACTCTTTTAGTTCTCGTAGAACTTCGCTGTTGATTCAAAAGGGGCGATATGTCGTATTTACTTAGATCTGATTCTCGATCGCTGTCCCGCTATACTGACTACTCGTGCGCGCTTTTCAGTCGCTGTGGTCGCCAATATTCGTACTACCTTTTCTCGCTTGCAACCATTGTGTCGCACTGCTATGTTGTCTCCGTCACTGCCGACGCCGTCGCCCTTACTCTTTCTGCTTGTGTCGCTGCCGTCGCTCGTCACATGTTAACATTTTCGGGCTGTTGTCTTCGCTCTCTGAAATCAATTTCTTAAAGTATAACAAGTCTTTTTCTGTTTTAAAGAGCCGCTTTTATTTAGCTACTTTAATTAGCAGACCTGAACGAGTTCGCTGCGATCGAGAGAGAGGTTTACGCTAACTAGTTCACTAGTTAATATTCTTAATTACTTGAGAAGGAGGAGTATGGAAGATTCTGTTTTAGGCTCTTAGATTTCCGTCATTCAGAATCTTTCTCGTACTGTTACATATTTGGCGTTGTCGACTCTTCGCTCCTAAGCCAATGACTGATTAAATCTCGATTTAATTCTCCTACGCCGAACTCTCGCTACCAAATCCCGCGACCAACACGCAGGTGTGATGTCAACTTCTGACCTCTCGTAACCTTAAGGTTACATAAGTTGTCACCGTGCATCCGTGGGAACACATCGAACCGAACTGTACGAGATGACTCCGCTACAACCATGTAAGTCAAACCCGTCTCAAATAGATGCATCCAAGCCATTATCTAACAATATTATTTCTATATAATATTTTGTTTTTCATATATTCTTCAGATCATATTATTCAATGGGGGGAATTTACATCCGAACATACAAATTGTGGTATCTTCATACCATGTGCGTTATCCATCCAGCGTAATTGTTTGAATCGCTAGCCATCGATGAAGATTTCCGCACATAATTCACTCAAAGAAATGATGAAATTGACAATTGTGTTTAAATAAAAACTGTTTTTTAAGGAATTTGTGAAATTTGCTCCCTACATTTGCTGAGGTTTACATAATATTAAAATATTATACACACATATATATATATATATATATATATATATATACTTAACCATCACTGATATAAAGAAAGAAAGAAAATTGATGGATATAAAACAGGTGACAAATTGGACATGTAATGTACTAACAAAAAACATTTGTACGGACTTGATTTTCTGATATTTAAATTAACTGTGTTTTGTTTTGACTCATCGGATGGCTTTTAATGTAAGAATTCTGTTTTGAGGTTTTGACCACTGGCATTGAGTTTTGTGTAGATCTAACAGAAACTGTACGGAAGGGAACGCTTTTATTTCACAAAGAATTCATTTTCTTTTGAAATTGTTTGTTTTTCCGACATATGTTGATGACCACTGATGAATCCGATTTTATATATCCCTTTGTTATACAATTAACAAGAAAAATTTATGATTTTTTTATACGAGAGAAATGGCTGTATGGTTACTAATAAAATGATTTAAAAGAAAAAACATTCAAATTATATTTTCTTGACACTCACCGGCATACAGGGCTTTAATAGTTGATATGTAAATGCTTAATTCAAGCAATATTTACTATTGGAGTCCTTGAGTAAGTGTCAATTTTAATCTACAATATATATATATATATATATATATATATATATGTATAAGATGGGTCACATATTTCCTATATATATATGTATGTATGTATATATATATATATATGCAACTTTTATTCCTATATAATTTTATTGCTAGCTACCATATTGCAGAATGGTTCTTGGGTGTAGTGTTTGGATAGTATTATTATTATTATTGTAATATTTATGTTATTTGACATGCAAATTACCATATCACACGGTAGTCTTAAGGGTAATATATTATTATTTTTTTATGTATATATTAGTGAAATTTAAGCTGAATTATTTCTACACTTGATTATCGGGGAAATGGTCGTTTGATCAGTACCATTGGAGAGCCATGAATATTATAACTGTCCTGTTTTTAAATCTCCGAAACAGTTACATGGCAAACAGCTGATGATCCCCGTTTTAATATTTAACACTTAAGTTAATGTCCCCTGTTTTTGTTTCACTGTTAGATACTTGAATCCCCCTTTTTTTTAATGAATTTTCCAATGAATGCTATGTCTGCGATATCTTGGATTTAGTTAGTTTCTCTGGAAATTTAAACTGCATTTTCCTTTCTTTTTTTTTTTTAAATGACTCAAAGGTTCTTTAGACTATATATATATATATATATATATATATATATATATATATATATATATATATATATATATAGTCTAAAGAAGCTTTGAATCATTTTAAACAAAGAAAGGAAATGCAGTTTAAATTCCCAGAGATACTAACTAAATCCAAAATATCGCATATATATATATATATATATATATATATATATATATATATATATATATATATATATATATATATATATATATCTAGTGTATGTGTGCGAGTATTTACTTGCATATCATAATTGGATTAAATGCAATTCAAACCAACACCGAAAATAACAATCATTGTATATGCAAGGTTATCATTGCTTATACACTTATAATTGGAATGAATATGATTCAAACCAAAACTGAAAAAAAAAAGAAGAAAACTGCTTACCTGAAATGAGAACAAATAAGATGTCCGTCTTCTTCAGTGAAATCACAAGTTGCTTGATTTTCAGAGCGGTTTCATGAGCTTCGTTATCTGGTAGGTTGTTTGTTGCCCCTTCACATAAAATGATCCGTGGATTATCGGGTAGCAAGGATCTGAGAAGAGTAAAGAAACCATCAAGAAGAGAACTAAACATTTACATCATCTTTGCACACAAAAAAGTGAGCCAATAGTTTTGCAATATTTACATTGTACCATGTGTATTAATCAGACTACTATTCACATCTTGGATGTTTTGCTCACAATGTTTCGGTTGCTGAAACCTCCGACCTTCTTTAGGTGTATTTTGCCGAACTTTAAGACGTTAATTAGTGGAAGGAGAAAAGAAAGAAAAAGAAGAAATATAACATCTTTTTGCGCACGCACTGCATATTTTTTCAAATAGCCGTTTTCGCGTCTTCTTTCCTATGTTTTGCCTTTTTCAATAAATTTCAAATCTTCACTTTTTCAGAAGACGTTCGTTGATCCTGGTCAATCTGTCGTTTGATTTTTTTTCTTCCTGTGTTTAATTGTTTTTCCTTTCTGTCTTTTCCATACATTTTGTCTCCACAGCATTTCATTTTATGATATATCGTGTATTTTATCCTCATCATATATATATATATATATATATATATATATATATATATATATATATATATATATGTAAAGATAGATGAAAGAAGAGGGATAAACATGTACGAATGACAAATTTATTTCAACTTCGATTGTTTAATGCAAGGTATACTCGGTAAAAAAATATGTTTATTATTCTTCCCTTAAGCCAAGACCCCATATCTTTTTACACGCACTTTCTCACTCTCCATTACTTAATATTTTTTCGAATTTTGAATTTTGGCTTTTCCACTACCAACTTATCTATCTATGTAATTCCTCTGATGATAAGATTTTAATCTTTGAAAAGCCTTGGTTTAAGGAAAGAATAATAAACATATTTTTTTACCGAGTATACCTTGCATTGAACAATCGAAGTTGAAATAAATTTGTCATTCGTACATGTTTATCCCTCTTCTTTCATCTATCTTTATAATTGCTCTATCTCGTATATTGAGCTTAAACGATTTCACTATATGTTCTATCTACTAAAAGTATAGTTTTGGTTTCATATTATATATATATATATATAAGTTTCTAGGGGAGAAGCCGATTAGAAGCAAATCGGTGGGAGTCGATAAAATGGGGTCTGAAAACATTAGCTAGAGAAAACTGCAGTTACATCCCCTCTTCTTTCGCTCTCTGATCCACGGGGATGATTAAAATGATCAATAAAAACAATATATTGCTTTGTAATCGTCAATACTATGTTATTTTGAATATTTGGTTAGGGTTTACTTCTAGGGTGAAGTATCCTCATGCCAGGTTGTTCTGACAAACCCCTGTACACTCGAGGATAGTGTCTAGTAGACATTCAAATTTTCTCTGTATCTGATTGCGTGTCTGCAAACTTTTTTTAGGCTATTAAACTTTGGAAATTTGGAAGAAATGATCTCCTATGTATGCAGATTGTCATCAGTGTTGTATACTTGAAACCACCATCCCATACTTGCTCAGACGACTAGCCCGAGTGTAAGCTGTCAAAATATCAAAATGTTCAAATGTGATATGCATGAGAGTGACAGCAGAAGTAACAAGAACCATGTACTCACATAGCATGCTGGGAGGTTTTGAACTATGGGTTTGGGAGATGTCAGTTAAAGGTAGACAAGACAAGACATGTGAAAATATAGGCTCTAAAAATCACCAGCAGTTAGCCTTTCTTCTTAATATTCCGAGTATACGAGATGTCTTTTTTATTACATTCACAAATATACACGTTTTCTTACCCTAAAATATATGCATAGGCAGTTAAAAAAAAGGCTTTTTTATGTATAATTTCAATAAAAGTAAAAGGGAAAAAGGTTAAAGCTCTCCTCTATCTCTGCCAGAAGAATGTACCTAAGATAAATAATAAATAACATATATTTTGGGTACTAATGACTTGTGTTAATTATTCAGAACCACCGATCAGACCAAGACAGTGCCGTATAAAATTACTACTAGAGCAGAGCCAACGACCAGCCAGAAGAAGTCTTCAGACCGTCGTCGTCATGGTCGTTATAGTCGTTATAATCCTCATCATCATTTTCATCTCGACCGTGAAAAAGTGAGATGACTATCTAATAGGATGAGATCCCTAGTCAGAAGTCCACCTCTTGAGTATGATAAGAATATATATCTATATTATATTTGTTCAAAACAAAACCTCTATACCAAGATCAAAGATAACTTTTCTGGGGTTAAATTTTACGGTGAATTCAATGGTGGTATTAATTTGAAAATTTTAGAAATAAGAATAAAAACAGTAATATGGAATTCAGAGTTGAAAGTTATGCATGGATCCTCATCGATATCTGGACATACCTACTCTTATTACATTTAGTTCCTGGATATGAGCTTAAAGTGCACTCGGTGATGAGGCTCCAATTTGGGAGCTTTGGGGAGTGGGGAGTTACTCCTTAGTTACCATTACTTCCTGGTCCATTCTGACTTGGAATGGTAGTATCTGCCAGGGTCCCATTTATGGGTTGAATAGAATTTGTCCTGGGTATGACACTAAACTGCCTCGGACACCCTTGGGCAATGTGTTCGCCTCTATCTCATCCCCTTTCCCCAAATTCTATCTTTCTCAGCCCTTTTTACCTTTTATTTCTGCCTACCCTATTTCCCAACCCTATCAACTACTGAAAGCTATCCCTACTGTCCTGTCTGACACAAAACTGCATCCAGTGATGAGACCCCAATTTGGGAGCTTTGGCAAGTTTGGGGTCACCCCTTAGTTACTACTACTCCCAGGTCCACTCTCACCCAGAGGAGTGGTAGTACCTGTTATCTATGAGTTCAATAGAATCTATCGTTTACAGACTATTTGTTTACAAACTATACGCTTACACAACAAAGCGCTTTACCTGCCCTCAAACAAAACACTTAAAAAAACAAATTTATCTACAAATCAATTGCATACAAAACATACGTACGATTTCAGCAGAAAATGACCCAACAGCGGTCGACATGAAAATTACCCCCACCACCCTAAAAATAGACAAAATGTGGGTTGTAGTAAAATAATGTTTTATTTCCATTCGTGTCATTGATCGTTTATGCCTCCACATAAAAAATAAATGTTTCATTTATTTGGAAAAAAAAATCTCGCATTTTGTAATCTGTTTTTTTATCTGATTTCATATTTTTTACTAACCGATGCTTATAAATGTAGCTCGACTACTTTCAATAAATACACACGTGCCACAGCGTGAAAACTACACCTATTCAGACTTTTAAAACTGTCTCTACAATAATATTGGGAGGAATCGGGTATCTTTGACGGCGTAGGCGATAGATCTCAACAATGAAAAAAAAAAAGAAAAAATAATGTCTGTGCCACTGAGAAAAGCAAATTTTGTCGAAATATTTGGATTAAAATAAAAAAAAAATGTTTCATTTATTTGAAAAAAAAAACCTTGCATCGTGTAATCTGGTTCTCTATCTGATTTCATATTTTTCACTAACCGATGCTTATAAATGTAGCCCGACTACTTTCAACGTTTTATTACTTACACAAGAAGATTGAATTCATTTGTGTCATTGAGTATTCGCATCGTTTATGCCTTCACATAAACTCACAGATCTCTGTCCACCATTCCACAGAGGCATTTATTCTGCATTTTGTATAACCTGATACATATCTAGATAAAACTCACAAAAGTCAAGGACAAGGGCAAAGTCACTGCGCCTTACTGCGGGACTATTTTAATTTTTTTGCAAAACTCATTCTTCAATTAGTGGAGAGTCTTCTACAAAAGACTAAAAAAAAAATCTAACTCCCGACTCCAACTAAAAACTTTGACTCATGAGTTCGACTCCTGGCTCCTGCAAAAAAATGCTGACTCCTGAAATTGGCTGGAAAAAATACAACTGCCAACTTCTGGGTTGATTTTAAAGAAACGTGGCTCCAAATCCTGACTATGACTGAAATAAATACAACTTTTTTTTTTTTTTTTTTTTTTTGTCTGGTGCTTCGAACAGGCGTGTTCAGGCTTGCTGGTTGTTCAACTCGCCCTGGCTGATGTGAGGATCCTGTGAGACAAAGGAACCGCACCAGCATGTGCTTGCATGTGCACGATAGAATTGGTGTCGGCTTGCCTGCACGCCGTGTATCCGACAATTTGGGGTTGGTCCGGGATATTAGCGAGGTAGGCATCAAGAGAGCGCTTAAATTGTTCCACAGCAGCATTTTTTATATCCCGAATACACCTAGGCATGGCATTGAAGAGTTGTGACCCCTGTACAGGTAAGCTCGTTTCAAAAATGGTTCGTATTTTCCCACCAGTTTTTAGCGAGGGAACAATACAGTGCCTCCCGACTGTTTTAAAAATAGAAGACTCACGACTCTGATTCCCGACTTCTGGTTTAAAGACAATTATCGAAATTAATAAGAATTTTCAAGATGACCCAATTACCATGATTATACAAACATGTACCATTTTCATAATATTCAGCGACAGACAGACTCAGATATTTAATATTATAATAAATTCTTGTTAGATATAAATGGATTGAATGAATAAATAGATTAACATAAAATCTCCATATATATATTGAGTGTAATATTTTATATATTAAACTTGCACACTGGTAAGCTCTGAATAGCTTACCTTGAGCAACTACAAATGACTTTAGGGAAAAGGGCGGGATTGTGTAGCACCTGGTACCCACCCTCAGGCATACTAGAAGGGTAGTTATGAGAATAGTTTCAAATTATTAACACATTTCTAGCAACAAGGAATGTAAATTCTAATGTGTATGACCTACATACAATTTCCCTATGGTGTTTATATATATATATATATATATATATATATATATATATATATATATATATATATATACTAGAAAAAATGTGACCTGTTGAGCTTGGGTTACATTGTTTGAATCAGGAAAAAATGAGTTTGTAAAACCAGTTAAATATCAAAAAATAAAAAGACAAACTCCAAGATCACTATATCTTCCTCCCTCTTTCTCTTGTTCCCTATTCAGCTATGGGTTAAATAGTATTATTATTTGTGGTGATATTCCCTTTGGTTAATAATGGACTATTCCAATCTTTTTATTCTTTCCTTTCTTTATAACTTTTGACTGTTAACAGAGAAAGTTTGTCAGGGGTAGTTACGTTGAGGGGGTACAAGTGCAGTAAGTTTATCGGCGCACATTTCGTGGAAATACTTGTAAGACAATCACAGGGATGCATCATTATGGTGATGGGACAGAGGCTGAAGCTTTGTAGACAGTGTAGGACCTATTAGCCTGTCCAAGTGGGAGAGAATAGTAGTTGGTGCACCAGCCCAGATGGTGGTATCAAGGAGCGAACAGTGGCTTTATAGAGATATAGGAAACTGGAAGGTGTAGGAAGTTTACTTTATTAGCATAAAAAATTAACTGGTTAATGGACCTAGTTTTTGAAATTTACCTTGACAATAACCTCCCAGATCGAGGAGAAATATTTTAAAAATCCATGGTCAATTAAAAAGGAAGTGAGAGACTTGTGTCAATCTAGTAGAAAGAAATAATTGAGTCAAAATAGTTATACAATCATGGGTGGCTAAACAAATTAACACAATTTATAGAAATTTACGCTTATTGGAACAATTTCCACTTTAGTTATATGAAAGTAAAACGATTCATTTAAAAACTGAAATATATGCGCAAGCAAAAAAAAGCTATTAAGAAAATTACATAAAATATAGCAATGTTTAGATTTGGGTGTGTGAAAATAGTGTTAAAAACGGTATTTTCCACGTAAGCAGAGAAATGCAAAATTCCTTTAAAAGTTAAAATTTAAAGTTAGAAGTGAGGCTGGTGTGTACTAAGAGGAAGTATGTGGCAGAAAAGCTAAAGAGTTCCAGGGAGTTTGGCGTCAAAGTAAACGGAGACTGTTTTCCAAGGCCTCCACCACTCTACAGGGGTCGGAAGGAAAAAGTGCAATTCATCTAGATATGAATTACTGTAATGCCTACAGAAAAAAAAAAGAATTCATTAAAATGTATAAACTCAAAACAACGTAAAATACTTTGTAAGGATATCCTTATAAAAATCAAATATTTCTTGTTATGGAATATAATAACCTATAATCTTGCATATTTCTCCATCTCTCCTGGACACTAGCCCAGTCTAATAATACTAAATCAGCAGTGACAATGGCATGAATATGTAATCTCAATATCCTATTTAGTCTTTTTCACTTGTTCCTTTTGTTTTTTTAATGTTTTTCTCTTCAAACCTTCTTCTGATAGCTTCTTCTCGACACTCAGTTATATTCTATGCCTATACATCCATTGTCACTGTTGTTTTAGAATTATAAAACTGGGTTAGTTTTCAGAAACGATGAAGAAGAATTATAGGTTAATTGCAGCTAGAAAAGTCAGCTTTTCATAAATAAACGCTTGTGGAGCATAAAAGAAAGTTATGATATATTTAAAGTAAAGATATATAACGAAGGGAGATAACCACAGTGGTTTAAGTTGTCTCTAAGTTTAGCGCGATAAAACTGGGAATTTCTTTTTTATATAAAAAACACAGACGTACAAATGTAGTGATATTGGACTTAGGTGTGTAAAAATAGTGTTAAAAATGGAAAATTCCATGTATGGTTAGATTAAGTAAAAGTTTTCCATTAGAAGTCAAATTAGAGGTTAGAGCTATGTGTACAGGAAATCGAAGTGGTAGAAAAGTAAGATCGGTTCTACCTCTTGGGAGTTTGGCATCAAAGTGAACACACACCCATTTTAAGGCTTCCACCACCCCTACGGTAGTTTAAAGGGAAAGATACAGTTCATCTAGATGTACATGCTGTCAAATGCTGTAAAAAGTAAACTAAAATCCCAGAGGAAATAATGGAGTTATTTGTTGTTCTTTTTTATTGCTTCCATTGTTCCAACCACAAGGAGAAAAATGGAAGAAAAGAACAACAGCTTTGCGACTGCTACTCTTACCAGAGAGATAACTATGCTCAGATGGATGTGATGCTGCAAACTGAAGGAAAGGAGCCCTTCAACTGTGCTTCATCTGAAACTTGGTATTGGTGGGATTATGGATGACTTACACGCTCAGCATCTTGGGTGGTTTAACTATGTACAGTGTACCACCTCTTACATCAACTCAATAACGCGTCTTGATATCCCAGGCATTAGACAGTGTGGTAGACCACCACCAGCAGTAGTGTGGTAGCGACTGCATCAGCAGCAGCAATAATAATAAAAATAATGCAAAATCAATAAGTATGAAACTAAAAAGAGAAAAAAAGACTGGCCAAAAGAATGGACTGACAAAGCCTGAATGGGAAATCATACTGGAAACCCAGATTATTAAACTTCAAAAGAAGCTAAAACCGTAAGCAGGATGAAAGAGAAGAGGAAACGATGGAAGAGCAAAAATCTGAATCACAAGGAAAGACTAAATAAGAAACATGAAGAATTAAAACGAAAGATAGCAGCAATAGAAGGTAGACTGAGACGATATAAATACAAATCTGAACAACACAAACAGAACAGGACCTTTGAGAACAATGAAAGCCAGTTTTACAAAAACATAAACAGAGAATGAACAACAACAGAACAACCGGACCCGACAGAGACAAAACACTTCTGGAGCAAGATATGGGAAAAGCTTAAAAAACACAACAAAAATGCCAAGTGGCTGAAAAACATGAAAGATGAACTTCAGGAAATTGAAGAAGGAACAGAAACAGAAATTGATGAAGAAACAATTAAGACAGCCCTAAAGAAAATGGCAGACTTTACATGAAAAGAAACGAAGGGGGAAGAGGACTGGTAAGTATAGAAGACTGTGTGGAAGACACAAAAAAAGAGCTGGAGAAATACATAACTGAAAAACTAATCACTGCAGCAAGAGACACTATCCAAACAAACAACCCAGGAAGCACCGAAACCAGAAACAAAAAGACAAGAAAAGAAATGTGAGAAGAAAAACAACTACATGGACGCTTCATAAGACTGACAAAAGAAGAAACCAACGAAAATAGTTGGGCATGGCTAAGAAAAGGACACTTTAACAGAGAAACAGAATCTTTACTGACGGTTGCACAGAACAATGCGATTAGGACAAACTACATTAAAACTAAAATAGATAAAACCCAGGAGAACAGTAAATGCAGACTGTGTGGACATAAAACAGTAAATCATATAATAAGTGTATGCAGCAAACTAGCACAAAAAGAATACAAGAACAAATATGATTGTGTGGGGAAAGCAGTACACTGGGAACTGTGCAAACGATTGAATTTCGAATACACAGACAAATGGTACAAACATAAACCAGAGACAGTACTGGAAAACGAAAAACACAAAATCCTCTGGGATTTGGATGTACAAACAGATAAACTCATACAAGCAATGGAACCGGATGTCATGATAATCGACAAGAAAGAAAAATCTTGCCAAATCGTAGACTTTGCCGTTCCAGCAGACCACAGAGTGAAGATCAAGGAGACGGAAAAACAAAGCAAATACACTGAAATTGCCAGAGAACTGAAAGGAATATGGAGCATGAAGAAAGTCAATATAATAACAATAATCGTAGGAGCACTAGAAACAGTCCCAAAAAATCTGGAGAAAAGACTGGGAGAAATTGGAATCAAATAGATCACTGAGACCATATAAAGGACAGTAATGATTAAAACAGTTGCAATCTTAAGCAAAATCCTTGAATGCGGAAACCAACCTGCATAAGCTACGAATAGTAACCAGTCACAACCGGAAGAAGACAAAAACACATGAAGACCACCACCGCATGAACTAAGGAACAGAAACGGCAAGAAACATCATAAGCTGCCCCCCACCCCCAAATTGTGCCGTCCTAGGCTGACATTACACAAAATAGTCATAGAGGGTCAAGGAGGATGAGAAGACCGAGGAGGGACAGTACAAACCAGGCCTCCATTGGAAGAATGCAAAGAGTGCTGGGACCTTGGGGAGGCTTATTGCCACCCAAATCTTAGAGAAGACAAATGGTCCTTACCAGCGAGAAATCAATGGTAAGTGGCTGTTGCGATAACGCAAAATCATTTGCGGTTGTTATCGAAAAGAGGTGGCAAGTACTAGAAATCTGGGGACCTGTGTGGTAACTCCTAGTAAGTACAAATAATAAAATATAATAATTATAATAATGGGTTAGGTTGACAAAAAAGATTTATGAATTTGTAATAAGAACCTGTTAAACTTCTTTCAACTGTAAAAATGTTGATCAAACTTAAAAATAAAAAACATAAGATGGAATATTGTTTCCACGTCTGGCGAGGTGCCCTTAGAACACCCTTTCCTGCCTTGACAGAGTATAAAACCGACTTTGACGTCTAGATGGAGGGAGTGTTCTCTTCTCTTCCCTACAGCCTCTTTCTAACAGAAGAGACCTTATTTTTTAGTTGCTTTTGGCCTTGGTAAGTGGTGACTCATTAGTATAAAAAAAATGTATAAAAATGCATAATTATTTAAGCTGAGATTTTTTTTCCATTAACATGAAACACTAACATTAAAAGTGCATCCTGCTATCGGGATGCAAGATTTTGCTCAGTCAGCAAAGCTGGGTCTTTCGGGTGAAAGAGTATGATGTTGCAAGGCCAGAAACCTTCGTTGAAACTAGTTATAGTAATTGCTAACTGTACCTACCCGGCGTTGGGCATTTTAAAATGAATTTAGATTAAAAGTAAAATAAAATGAATAGATGAAAAACAAAGTAAAAATTTTAAAAATAATTTGTAAATCACATATTCATGAAATAGTCACAAAATATTATTAATATAAAATATTATTTTTTTCTAATACATGTCAGCATGTAAAACTGAGGTTAAACCGATGATGGAGAAGGAGGAGGAGGAGGAGGAGGAGGAGGAGGAGGAGAACAGATAAACAAATGTTCAATAATGAATTAAATAATCGAAGGGACATAAGTCATATTTTAAGCTGCAAAGATTTATCTCTTTTACGTTATTTGATTTATCATTTAAGATTTTTTTAAATTAAAAATCTAACAAATTATTCTGCTTAGGAAGATTGTTACAATGGTGACCATCGTAACAATCTTCCTAGTTAAAGACATTTTGGTATGGTAAAATACATGCTGGAAGGAAAAAAACGATAAAATAAATATCAATGTGTCAGATGCAATGTTATTTGGATCTAAATTCTAAAATCTGACAAGATAATTTTATATGTTAGATAACATTAATAACGGCACAGCCCAGTGAATCGTTTAGATATGATATGCAAGCATATCATATGACCCGACTTTTATCCCATTGACTTCCACTAAAAACCTATTTAGAAAGTCGACTTTATAAAACTGATATGCCTAAAACATTCATGAGGATCAAAGATACATGTACAGAAAACTTTCAGGGATTTTTGTAGAGTAGTTTTATGTGGACGGACTTGTTTAATTACCAACGAACATAATGATAATGAAGAATACTAATTATGTTTTGATATTTTTGAGATGAGGATTAATAATTTGGATTATTTGGATTATTCGGTTTACTATTCTCATCTTGGATGATATTCTCATAATGTTTCAGCCGATGAAACCTATAACCTTCTTCAGGTGTGTCTTTTTGAATTTAGAAATCTTTATGTCAAACTCGGGAATATGTACGGAATTTTGAACAGAACCCTTTATTTAATCCACAGGGGTAGACTCACTCATTTCATCAGCCATAACCAAGTATTGATTTACTCCTCTCCAGGAGTTAGGCACAAGGCCAGTTTTTATCTTACTCCCACAAGTAAGATGTGACCCAAGGTCGGGTCGGGAAAGTGGGGTTTAAAAATTGCCTGGGCAGCCCTGTCGGCATTCCCAGTAGGGGCGCCTCAAGCAGTAAGCAATAAACTCACTCCTCCCAAAGAGGGGAGGCGACCCATAGACCGGCGTAAATCAAGCCCCGAAGGCCAAGACAATAACAGTTTATGGGGTGCAGTATCCATCGGAACAGATACTACACTTTGATCTTAGCCAAAAGGCCAAGAATCGAGTATAACCGAGTTTTATTTATCTACCTCCCACAAGGTAAGATGTGACACAAGGTCGGGAAAGTGGGATTAGATAAGCCAGCGCTCGAGAGGTGAGCACTCTGGCGATTTAAAAATTGCCTGGGCAGCCCCGTCGGCATTCCCCGGTAGGGGCGCCTCAGACAGTAAGCAATAAACTTACTCCTCCCCAAAGAGGGGAGGCAAAGCCTGGGAGTGTGGACCTCCTAGAACTGCACACGACAAACCCATATACCGGCGTAAATCAAGCCCCGAAGGCCAAGACAATACCAGTCTATGGGGTGCAGTATCCATCGGAACAGATACTACACTTTGATCTTAGCCAAAAGGCCAAGAATCGAGTATAACCGAGTAGAAGTCTTAAGCAATTCTTAATTATATTCTTAGTATCACCTTTACTGAGGATTGAACCTTCAACTCCCAGAAGACTGTCACTTAGAACTGATTATAAAGTGCTAAGTAATAATCAGTCTTCTGGGGGTTGAAGGTTCAATCTTGAAAGAACAAGAGGTATGTGTATCCCCATGGATTAAATAAAGGGTTCAGTTCGGAATTCCAAACAGATTCCTAAGTTCGATACAAAGATTCCTAAGTTTGACATGGCACACCTGAAGAAGGTCGGAGATTACATTGGCTGAAACGTTGTGAGAATAATATCCAAGATGAGAACAGTAGTCTGGATAATCTAAATGATACGAGAATAGCAATATTGAATATTCTCGATCTATCAAGATCGGCAACGTGCGGTTAGGAAATCCAAATGAATGAATCCCTTAAACATGTGGGGGCCAAAAGGTATCTTCTGCGTTACTTGGACAGTACACACATGTCGGCAACAAAAGATGATAAAGAGGCCTTGTTAACAGTATATACATTTACTGATAGCTTGTCTTAACAAACTATAACTAAACATCAAGAAGACACAAACAAGGTAGAGTGTACATCTAATGAACTAGAACAATACCTGTCCCAGGACGGGCAAAAGTAATTCCCACAACAGAACATTTTTGCACCACTTTTATGTCCCTTACAATGATTAGAATAAAGATATAATGCTACTAAACCTTGTCTAGAATCCTTTTCCAATTTTGAGCAAAAACGATTGAATAATTTTGATTCTAGAAAATGTCTCAAATTTTAGGCTTAAGGGGTCTTAGGAAGAAATTGAAATTCAGGGAACATTGCTTGATTAGTGTCTAATGACTATGGATCTGAAATATTTTCAAATTGGAGGTTGTGCTTATATTATGCACTCTAAAAACCCTTTAAAATACATCAAAGAAACTTAAATTTGAAGAATATTCTATGATTGTGAACCATGATCTATGAGTCAAATTCTACGATTGTGAACCATGATCAATGAGTCAAATTTTACAGTTGTGAACCATAATCAATAAGTCAAATTTTACAGTTGTGAACCATGATCTATAAGTAAATTTTTACGACTGTAAACCATGATCTATGAGTAAAATTCGACAATTGTGAACCATGATGAAATTCTACAATTGTGAACATTGATCAATGAGTAAAATTTTACAATCGTGAACCATGATCAATAAATCAAATTATACGATTGTGAACATTGATCAATGAGTCAAATTTTACGATCGTGAACCATGATCAATAAGTCAAATTCTGCGATTGTGAACATTGATCAATGAGTCAAATTTTACGATCATGAACCATGATCAATAAGTCAAATTCTGCGATTGTGAACATTGATCAATAAGTCAAATTCTACGATTATGAACCATGATCAATAAGTCAAATTCTACGATTATGAACCATGATCAATAAGTCAAATTCTACGATTTTGAACCAGGATTAATAACTCAAATTCTACAACTGTGAACTATGATCAGTGAGTCAAATTTTACGCTTGTGAACCATGATCAATAAGTCAAATTCTACAATTGTGAATCATGATCTATAAGTAAAATTCTACAATTGTGAACCATGATCAGAGACTCAAATTCTATGATTGAGAACCATGATCTATGAGTCAAATTCTGCGATTGAGAAATGTGATCAATGAGTCAAATTTTACGACCATCAACCATGATCAATAAGTCAAATTCTACGATTATGAACCATGATCAATAAGTCAAATTCTACGATTTTGAACCAGAATTAATAACTCAAATTCTACAACTGTGAACTATGATCAGTGAGTCAAATTTTACGATCGTGAACCATGATCAATAAGTCAAATTTTACGCTTGTGAACCATGATCTATAAGTAAAATTCTATGATTGTGAACCATGATCAGTGACTCAAATTCTATGATTGAGAACCATGATCAATGAGGTCAAATTCTATGGCTGTGAACCTTGTTCATGGCTTAAAACAATTTTTCATATTAAAAATAACTCTAATCCATTAATCCCCTGCTCCAGAAACTGTCTTATATTAATCCATACCATCAATAATTTCTCAACTTTGTCAGGTGAGCTTTCTCACCTGCTACTAGTACCATGTAAACTCGTACTACCTTTTCCTTGATTAGGTTGTGGATGACTAAACTGGCACCTCAATTGTGCAGGCCTTGGCTTCTCCAATGAGGTGGACACCCAACAACACTAAAATAAAGAGATGTCAAAGGACAGAGTATTTCCATGGGATCAAGTGGTCATCTACACTGATGAGAGTAGAAAATGAACCTTGCGTTTAATTTCGGCAGCCTTGTAACTCTCGCTTCCCCCATTTTGTCCTTTAGTAGTCCTCACATTTCATTAGCGATGTTTTTTACAAAGGAGGAAGAATTGCTGTTTTTTGGGGTCAGCTGTTGTTTTAAGTGGGTGGTATGTAGAAATTTTTAATCATCTCATAATATTCATCATCATTTAACTCTCAATCTGTCCATCTCATTAATTCTATCCTCGAGTGTTTTCAGCCTTGATAAATGATGACTCATTAGTAAAATGAATAAAAAATAATTTAAAATCTTCTAACATTTGAGATGTTTTCTTCATTAACATAGTCACTCATTCAGCCACATCAGCCCTGCCCTTAGCGCTTCTTTGTTTTTCAAGATTGGATACATTGTAAATTTTGCCGTGTCGTACTGCTTTGTGAGATCAGAAACATAAACACCATTCTCATGTTTTTCAGCATATCACGAACAACGCCACCATGAACAATGTTTACAGTATGCAAATCTGAGTACATTGGATGCTCTACAAAATACTAGCATAACACAATCGCCCACAAGTTTGTGTTTGTGTGTTCATACACCAATATGTTATTTACAGGTCAAAACAAAAATTGTGTTCATGGTCCGATATTTTCGTCGTTTAGGCCATTGTGTTCATGGACTAATTTGTTCGCAATTTGGATAATTCCTGAATTGTATATCTAAGGATAGGGAGACACATATCTGGGAAGAATGAGGTAGTTCTGTGGAAAGTGAGAGAGGGTGTTTCTTGAGAGAAGGGAGAGAGATGGAAAGATGAGGAGGGACAGGGTTTTTTGTGAGAGAGATGGGTTTTTTTGTGAGAGAGATGGAAAGACAAGGAGAGATGTTTTTTGTGAAAGAGATGGAAAGACAAGAAGAGATGGTTTTTTTGTGAGAGAGATGGAAAGATGAGGAGAGATGTTTTTTGTGAAAGAGATGGAAAGACAAGGGGAGATGGGTTTTTTGTGAGAGAGATGGAAAGATGAGGAGAATTGTTTTTTGTGAAAGAGATGGAAAGACGGGGAGAGATGGGTTTTTTGTGAGAGAGATGGAAAGACAAGAGAGATGTTTTTTTGTGAGAGAGATGGAAAGATGAGGAGAGATGTTTTTTGTGAGAGAGATTGAAAGATGAGGAGGGAGGGTTTCTTGGCAGAGAGATGGAAAGGTGAGTAGAGAGGGTTTCTTAGGAGAGAGATGGAATGATGAGGAGAGAGGTTTTAGGAGAAATAGAGCATCTGAACATTAAGAGGAAGAAATAAATGCGAGAAGAAAAACTGAGATAGATATGAGAAAGCGAGAGAGAGAGAGAGACAGACAGAGAGAAAGAGATCTTAAGATAAAAAGAGACATATTTGAGAAGAAAGTGGTAGATCAATGGAAAGTGATAAATCTTAAGAGAAGGGTGGTTGAGGAGAGGTTTGAGAAATATAGAGTATCTGATAAGGAGAGAGAGAGAGACAGACAGACAGACAGACAGACAGACAGACAGACAGACAGAGATGTAAAAATATATCCTTCAAGTCAGAGAGATAAAGATGTTAGTTGCCATTTCTGAACATCACAAGGCCATGAACAGCATCCTTGTAGCCTTCACTAATGACTACATCCCATATTCATCTCGATCTTATGTCATATCCATCCCTCGTAGGGAGGCCAGTCAATAGAGAAAGCAAGAGATAGATAGATAGATAGATAGATAGATAGATAGATAGATAGATAGATAGATAGATAGATAGATAGGGAGAGATTTTGCTAGAGAGAGACATATCTGAGAAAAAAGAGTGGTAGATCAGTTGGAGAGAGAAAGGAGGAGGAGAATAGAAATAGAGGAAATATCTAAAGACTGGGGGAAATAAGGAGAGTAGAAAGTGGACCTTGGTTTACTTTCGTCAGCCTTGTAACTCTCGCTTCTCTTATTTTGCCCTGAATGATGTTTCTGACAAAGGAGAAAGAATTGCTGTTTTCTGGGTCAGAATCTATCCATCTAACTAGTTTGCTTTTTTTTTACCTGAAGTAGTATCTTATTTAGCTCCTTACATCAAGTGGCTTCATGCCTTGTCTGGAGCGATTTCCATAAAAAAAATAGAAAGAAGAAAGAAGAGATCAAATTTCATTAGCCTTCTATAGAATATGATGAGATGGTCACATCTTTTCTTAAATCTATGAGATTTTTTTTATTCCTCTCTCTCTCTATCTCTCTCACACACACACACAAACACACATACATTACTAACAATACAAACAAGTTACAAGTAAGAAAATAGTATGGGATACATAAAAATGACTGAGTCATAAAAAGTTTTTGGAAGTTTCTGGGGGCAGACTTCCCCCACACATACCCTATTATATTTATCTCTTTCTTTTTTTTTCTCTCTTACTTTTTGCATGGGTTATAATTGCCACCAAGAACAAACATGTTGTCTCAAAAGATTGAATTTAAGAGAAGAAAAAGAAGAAATATTGTGAAAAATAGAATGAAGAAAAAATACATTTTGAAAAAGAAAAAAAATTGTGAAGAAAAGGAAGAAACATATCAAGAAAAAGAAGAAGGCGAAAACGAAGAAAAATGAAGGAGAAAAATAAGAACCAGATGAAGACGAAAAAAAAGAAGAACGAGAGAAAAGAAGAAAAAGAAGGAGGCAGAGGTGAAAAAGAAGAAAGCGAAAAAGATATGAGGAAAAAGAAGAAGGTGAAAAGAAAAAAGGAAGAAGAAAAGGGAAAATAAGAACAAGAACAATAACAATAACAAAAAATAGAACGAGAAAAAGAACAAGAACAATAAAAATAAGAAAAGATGAAGAACAAGAAAAAGAAGAATGAGAAAAACAACAAGAAAAAGAACCAGAAAAAGGAGAATAGCAAAGACAAAAAGAAGAAGAAGAAGAAGAAGAAGAAGAAGAAGAAATAAGTAGAAGAGGAATAAGAAGAAAAAAAGGAAGAAAAAAGAAGAGAAGAAGAAGAAAGAGAAAAAGAAAAAGAAAGAAAAAGAGGAAGTAGAAATAGAAGAAGAAAAGAAAGAAGAAAAAGAAGAAAAACATGAAGAAGAAGAAGAAGAAGAAGAAGAAGAAGAAGAAGAAGCTGCAATTCAGTGAGGGATAGTTGGAGGAAGAAGAGAGAGAAAGAGAGAGAGAGTATGATTCAACGTATAGCCTCTGATGAGAGGAAGAGAGAAAGAGAGAGAGAGAGATATTGTGTGTGTGTGTGTGTGTGTGTGTGTGTGTGTGTGTGTGTGTGTGTGTGTGTGAATTGATTTGTCAGCAGTCGTGCTTGTCCTCTTTTGGTTACTAGGCATGACTCATCACTGTGCATTCACTAGGCACACGGGCAGGCTGAGCAGCACACGGTTGCACGCTTCATCCAATTTAACACACACACACACACTAGTGTGTGTGTGTGTGTGTGTGTGTGTGTGTGTGTGTGAGTGTCTATCTCTGTTCATATCTAGCAATGTGTGTTGTTATTTCTATCTATCTACGAATCTGGATATCTATGTACATTACTTATGCAAGTCTATCTATCTATCTATCTATCTATCTATCTATAACTTAGCTATGTATGTCTGTATTTATCAATATATATCAGTTCATAACATATTTGTGCATATATACCTATCTTTTACCTATCATCTATATATTGATATCTATCTGTATCTACCTATCTCTCATCAAATGATTTATATCTATTTAATTATGCCAGTATCTATCTAGCTTTCCCAGTCTACACAAACAGACTGTTTTGCTGTATCACAGCTCTTCAGTATGGCTAGAGAAGCAAGTATTTCAAGCTGAGATCGAAATCCGACTGCTTTGACAATCTTATACTATAAGCACAAACTTACTACAATAAATGAAATCTAGATTCTTATATTAAACATTGTCCAGCAGCAGTCAGGTGTGCATTATCGCTAATGGCCACTGGCAATCACACTTATCAAAGTGCTTAACTCACGAAGGTAGGGGGCATATGTAGTCATCTACAGATAGACAGACAGACAGACATATATATATATATATATAAATTGATTAACAATCAATATGAATTTGAGAACACAGCTGCTAGGCGTAAGGGGCCGTAATGTGAGCTATATTTAGTTTAATGCAAAGGGGTAAAACGGAGGTGGAAGTCCTTCGTGAAAATTCAGATATCTTTGATTTTTGTGAAATTCTAATAGCTATGAGACATCAGTTAATAAATATTTCCCAAATTTCAGTTTCTTGGGAATATTTTAAAGGTTTTTAGCGCCGTAATGTGGACCCAACCTCCCAGTTGAAGATTAAAATATTTTAGATTTGCATTAAATTTGATACATAGCCAGATTCCCTGAATTTCAGTTTCTTTCTTAAAACCCCTTAAACTATGCAATCAATTTTGATCAAAATTGGTATAAGGATTCTAGACATAAGGTTTATTATCATTATATCTTGATTTTAATCAACATAAGGTCACATAGAAGTCGTACAAAACTGTCCTTTTCAGGGGGTTAATTTTACCCGTCCTGGAATGGGTATTCTTCTAATTTATGAATAAGTGTTAAAAGCAAATACTATTTTTAAGTACTGTTTTTTTTTTTTAAACAAAAAAAAAATTGCGTTAACACACTTCCAGGTTCTTATATTTTAGGACCAGTTTTTTTATTTAATGATGTTGTCGGGAAACCTATTCCTCAAATACATCAGTGATATGACACTGGTAAGTTATTTCCCTTTGTTGACCCTAAAGGGGTTAGACAGTAATTGGGAGTCAGCAACGTTGGACGTCTTGCACTTAACATCCAGCAGAATGAAGGATATTTGTTATTCAGATATCTAGTTATATCCTACTTAAAAGGTACAGAATAGCCACTCCCCATCAATAAGAACTGTGTTTATTAATGTTATGTATAATGTTATGTTTACGGTTTTTTGTATTCTTCTCGACTGTAACAAATGTACTTGGAATTCATTTCCTTATATTATTAGTACTTTTTTTTCTCCTTTTGTTCACCTCAAACAAGGCATCTTGCCACTGAATGTAAGGGGCTACTGTGATAGGGGTCAAATTTATAAGCGTGAAACCTAAGTGGGGAGTTGGGTACAAGTGCAGTAAGTTCATTGGAACACCATGAGACAGGAGCTGGAGCTTGACAGACATTTATGTTTGGGACATCTATTGAGTACAGAACTGTGATGTAACGTCATAATTCTGCATATGTCTACGAATCAAAAAAGTTATTTTAAAATTGTATGCGTAGAAATTGTATAAGTTTAATCTTTCTTTTGTCAAAGTTGAATTGTTTCCGTAGTAATGTCACTTAAGCCAGATGCAGGGATTGAACTCACAACATCAATGCTCACTCCAAGTACCTTTTCAAACAAACACTTTAATTATCCATTGGAACGATTTACTCTCATGTTATGGAGATGACGCTGGTTAAGTGGTTAACGACACAAACTGACGACCTGAGTGAGTCACGTTCAAATCCAGTTCGTTCCTCAGCACCACTTTCACTTTCACACTATATTGAGATATTGACAACCTTCATGTGGTCCCTCTTGTAAGTACCTGATTCTTTCTGGGAAGAATTCTTTCTAGAAAGAATCTGGGAAAATAATGCCAACAACGGAATCATCCTGATTCATACGAATTTACTTTACTATAGAACTTATAAACTCGTTGTTGCCTTGACAAAGTTCAAAATCGATTCCGAAATTGAGTGGAGGATGATCTCTTCTCTTACAGCCTCTTTCTCACGAAAGAGATGTTGCTAGTCTCTTTCTCTCTACTCTATCGTTATTTCTATGGAAGGTGCTCCTTATAAGACATTCACAGCAAGAACTCGTCTTTCTAAAAAAAAACTTTCCTTTCTCCCTCTGTGTGCCTAACATCAGGCAGAATTTCCATGGACAGAGTTTCTTTGCAAGGAATTCCTATCCGTAAAACACATTATCACGAGACTGCTTCCCTAACATCAATGGATTCCTGACCCCACAAGTATTCGAACTTGGTCCTGACAATCATTTTATCTCATTAATTCTCATTCTCGAGTGGCTTTTGGCCTTGATGAGTGGTAACACATTTTGTAAAAAAAAAAAAAGCAAGAAACGAAAAAACAAACTATGTCTTTCAAATGGTGGCATGATTAGTTTTTATTGCCGGTTGTTACTCAAACTCAGTAGACAGCCTGTTGTTACCTCTATTGCTGGTCAGATCGCCAATAAATGACACTTGTTGTCACTTGTCCCTTCTAATGAAAATGATTCAATACCTAAATGTAGTTAACAACTTCTGTTTTATTTCCCAGGTTTATACTAAAAGGAATAATCATTTTCCTGATAATATGATCATGATAATAAATTATCTCATTATGATACATCATCTTAAAGATTACTATCACTAATGGAGAGTTGGTATCTGTATGTCTGAAGCCGAACTATACTAGTACTTCCATTACTGCACTATTGATATGATCTTTTAATGCTCAATTCAGTTTATTATACTATTTCAGACTAATGTACTATATTTCAATTTTCAATTCGGGAAGGGGTTTAGTATCTATTCTGTCATCATGAGACCATCCTCTCAAGCATTACCTCCTCCGTTTGGGGGTGGGGTTGGTGTAGTATCTGTTCTATGATCATGATACCATCCTCCCAGGGATTACTTGTTCTGTTGTCATGAGACCATCTTCCCAGGCATTACTTCCTCCTTTGGAAGGAGGGTAAAATATGTCAACAAGAAATTGTCACAATCGGTTGTTCATTAGCAAACTCAACACTCAACATTATATAGACTATCAAAAATCATATCATATTTTTGCTAGTCATCATAATAAGCATCTTTTTTATGATCTTATAATGATAATATATCATATAATATAATGATAATACTCATCTTCTTAATATTCTGATTATAAAAGTTAGGCAACATCTTAATGCTCTCATCAGGGTAATAAGCATCTTTAAATTATATGATTGTGATCATAAGCACCTTCTAATGATATAATTATCATACTATATAGATAACTAGCTGACCCGTGTCCCGGCGTTGCCCGGGAAATTAGATTAACTCAAGAAATTCCATGCCCAAGTTTGAACTATTGAATTTTTTGCTGCTTATGATTGTCCGGCACGAACACAGACCCCATAATGTTAATGTAAAATCCCCAGAATATTCTGTACTTTGGGGGTTGTGTTTGTTTTCAGCATTGCAATTTTTATGTTAGAACTTTTTTCTATACAATTAATTGGCGGTCAAATCATTTAGTGAGTTTAGGTTGTTAAGCAGCCAAAACCATTGTCCCTGTAGATACCTATTTTCCGACAGGTCCCTCCTTTACAGAGGTAAACGTTATTCGTACAAAGCTCTTTGATACACAATGTTTCATGTTCATGTTTTACCTTCTAGTGCCAATATGTATAGACATTGTAG
Organism: Sepiola atlantica; assembly: GCA_963556195.1. Classification (NCBI taxonomy): domain Eukaryota; kingdom Metazoa; phylum Mollusca; class Cephalopoda; order Sepiida; family Sepiolidae; genus Sepiola; species Sepiola atlantica. The sequence goes on from OY744517.1 coordinate 158,824,884, forward strand.
GGAGCCTACCCTTAATTTCACACGTCCATGCAGTAATGACCCGATGTGTATTAGATCGATCAGGTAAAGTAAAATCTAATTTTGTCAGTGTTTTACCATTCATCTTATAAGTCATATCTTCGGTATGAACCAAAGCCATATTGAAGATGTCATCTAAAAATGATATATCAACCTTAGGATGTTGATTGCGTTTCCTAAGAAGGAAATTTTCACCCTTTGTTTCATTTTACTTCAGCCGAAGTTCTCAGAAATCAAGGGGCCCCTTCCTGGGGCTAACACTTGACCTCTATATGAGATACATAGATACCCTAATATTCTATTAAAATTCTCCTTTATTTCTCAAATGTTGAGTTAGTAAAGAAGTTAAGAACATTAATTTTCCTCTACCCAATTGACCAGTTAACTATGTTAAAGTACATCTTTCTGATGGTCCCTTGGTCTTACCGGATTCCAGGACAAGAATTCATCTAGTTTGGTGGAGTATCCAGCTAAGTGCTGTTACTTGAGGTAACATCACTTGGAGAAGATGCACTATTCCTCATATGAGTAAGTATATGGCCGTGTTGAGGGGATCTTAGTGCTGTGAATACTATGTTATTTTGAATATTTGGTCAGGGTTTACTTGTAGGATGAAGTATCCTCATGTCAGGTTGTCCTGACAAACCTCTGTACAGAAAGACTGAAGACACTCGAGGAAAGTGTCTAGATGTGTTTTTGTGTGCATCCTGAAGTCGTTTTGGATGAGACACTGCACATGTAGTCAACATGATGGTAAACAAATGTCTCAAATTACCTCTAGCTTCCTGTAGAATATCATCCCAGTGGTTAACATCCTCAAGTAGTCCATGTGCATTACACGCATCCCTGGATGTATTTATAACTTGACCATTGATAATTCTGAGGTCATTAAAGCTATGTGGACATCTATGTTGAAGCAGTCTCAAACAAAGAAAGAAAAAGTGTCAGTCATTTTTACTATCACACCCATCAGAGTTTACTTCCCCCCCCCCCCCAATCAGATTCTACTTTTTTGGCGCGATTACATGTAAACAGCCTGAAAAAAAACCATCCGCAAAAAGGAATTTAAAAAAAAGTAAATATTTTAGATTTTAACATAGAGATTATTTTTCTATATAAATTTAACGTAAAATTAGTACACACTTCCTGGACAGTTAGCGGTAAATGGAGACATGTAATCAAGTTGCTTTGTTGTTTTTTTAAATTTTTCTTTCAAAAATAGTTTTAAACAAATTTCTGAATTTTACCCAGTTTCAGAAAAAAAACAATCTTCACTTTCGGGTACAGGTAAGATTTAGTTTAGGGTTAGATATACCTACAGTATATCTATGATTGCCCCCCCCCCCCGCCCAAGAATTTAAAAATGTTTTTTCACCGCTTAAGAAAAAAAAAAGTTCCCCCTCCATTTGTATTTATTTACATGTTTTAACTTATTATTATTAAATCATTCCTCTCAAAAAATAGTTTCTTGTACGGAAAAAACGAAATCAGTTTCAGTGTGTTATTTTATTAAAACAACCAATGCTACCCCCCCCCCCTCGCCTCAAAAAAGAAAATTGGAAAACAAAATTATTCTTTTAAGTCACTAAAAGACTCTTAACTCCATATTTAATTTTTCTTAGTGTGCAATTATTTATATCAGTTTAGATATATGCTGACAGTGTTATCTTCTAGTTTAGTCACCTAAATTTTATGAGTATATATATGTATGTATTCTAGAATATCTTACGTTTCGCTGTTAGTGTGGTCGATTAAACTTTTTGGTTAAAGAGAATATTGTTCCTTGAAGGCGGCTTCTGGTTATGAATTTGGAAAGAAGCAAGCAGTAAACTATTACCCATGATATTTTATGTCAGATGTTATTCTTTGTTAATTAATAACACATAAGAAAAGCAAACTGCTATTTGTAATTGGAAAACTTTTTTTTACAAATAATATTGAAAATAGTTTTTAAATACTGTATTTTATAAACCCAATACGGAATATTCCTGAAATTGTTTTTTATTTCGCATAAGAAAAAATCCTAATAGACTGAAGCAATTTTAATTTTGTTTGGAGAGCGGGATTTTCCACAGATAATATTGAAAATAGTTTTTAAATACTTTCTTTTTTTTTAAAAGTCTAATAGTTTTTCATAAATAGAAATTAAATAAAAGAAACTGAGTTCTCATCCATCTTCATTGTCTTACACTTTTTGCACAGTAATTTCACTGCACTTCTTGTGTATACAATTCTTATAAGTACCACAAAAAATTGAATTGCACCCGACTCCCTTTCCACAAACTGAGCAGGGAAACCTTCCTCTTTTTTGGGAGCTTTCCAACACTACAACCACTGATCATCACTTTGGTCTTGGTAACATTCACTCTCAGACGTTTACTTTCCATAGCATTCTTTAACATAACAAGTAGGTCTTCCATTGTTTCAGAGGCAAGTACTAAGTCATCAGAATACAGCATCTCTTCTGGACAACCCGTACAAAACTCCCTGAACAATGTTTCTAAGACACAAATAAAAAGCAACAATGATGATAAGAATTTTTATAAACTCTTGTTAATAATCTGACCATAATAATAAGCGTCTTAATGAATATGACCAGGATAATAATCATCTTCTAATGACATTATTATGATAATAAGCATCATCTTTATCAAAATGATAATAATCAACTTTCTAATGATCTGATAATAATAATAATAATAATAATAATAATAATAATAATAATAATAAACATCATCTTAATGATCTGACAATAGTAAGCATTTCTATTGAATCTTGTTTAAGTTTTTCAAAAATTATTTTTTAAATTCTCAATTTAAAAGAAAATCCTGACATAAATTTTCAATTTAAAAGAAAATCCTAACATAATGTAAACATTTAAATATTATATATATATGAATATGTAAGTTTTGAAACCAAAACAATGCAAATATATATTTTAAAAAATAAATATCTATTTATTTAAAATCAACTTAGTTTTGACAATATAACGTCTTGTTCAGGAAATATTAACATTTTTTTCGTTTTCTTTTTCGTGACATGTTGTCACTAGAAAAATTTGTATGGTCTTGTAACGGTGATTTAAAAGAAAATGTTTTCGCCATGAGGAAAGCGCTGGCGCTCGTGAAATGAATGAGAAGTTGGTATCCGTTTTAAGCGTTGCGTAATTTGAATATGTAAGTTTTGAAGCCAAAACAACGCAAATATATTTTTAAAATATCTATTTAAAATATTATATCTATTATAAATATCTATTTATTTAAAATCAACTTAGTTTCAACGATATAACGTCTTCTTCCGGAAATAGTAACATTTTTTTCATTTTCTTTTTCCTGACATTTAAATATTAATTGATTCATTGTAATTTTTTATCTATTTATACATTACTAGCTGTACTTAGCAGGTGTTGTCCGGGAGTCTTTTTACTTTCATTTTTGTTTCACTCATTGCACCCCATCACCTTCTGTCTTTTATTTTATTTTCTCACAACAAAATATTTATATTTGTGGAAAGTTAATCCAATGAAGGAATATATTTTAAAAAATTTAATTAAAAAAAACCTGAAAGGAACTAATCGTGTGTTGTTTTTGTTTTCAAACAGACCGCATAGTAAAAAAAATATGTGTCATTACAAAAAAAGAAGCAGCCAGCCGCTTCAGCAATTACTTGAAGCAAATAGAAAAATCGATCCAGCAAAAAACGACTGAGAAGATTTGGCATAAAATATAAAAACAAGCGTAAACAATACCAAAAATTATGTGAAGTCTGTTTAAAGAACAGACAACATAACCAACAGTATTATAATTAAGTAAAAGAAAAAAATTAAAAATTAAAAAGAAGTATTTATACTTTTTGTTTTCAAACATAAACCACCAGTAGCACGCAATACGGCTACTGGTGGAGTCGCACAGTCTATAGTCGAAATTGTAATTGCATAAAGACAGTGGCAGTCATACTGCCTATAGTAGCAATTATAGTAAGCGCATCGGGACAGTGGCAGTAGCACATAAAAATAAAAATGTACCTCCTGTTGTGATATCAAAGTAATTTAAAAAAATAAATAGGCTAATATTTATTTAAAAAAATAATTGTTTATCAGAAGTCGGATACAGGTAGCTAAATGTTAAAATTTCTTTTCATCAATTTAATAAGTGGCTGATAACTGTTGAACTGATAAACGGAAATCCACCCACCATCAGAATACAAAATCGACTTCACAATCTAGTTAAGGATGATTTCTTTTGTTCTTTATAGACCCTTTTTCACAGAAGAGAGGTTGCTAGTATTTCTCTACTCTATCATTATCTCCATGAGAGTTTTTGACTGAGCTTAAACCTCTGTTTTATCTTTGTAAGACATTCACAGCAAGAACTTGTTTTCTACCACAACTTCAAAAAAATGTCCTTTCTTTCTCTGTGTGTCTAAAATTAAATAGAATTTCCATGAACAGAGATTCTTTGCTGCAGGCTACAACATGGTCGTCTTCAAATCCAATTTTAACAAATACTTGTCATAAACCGTCCTCATAAATAATCAAATTTTGTTCATCCCATTCATCGTTTTCAATCTTCTCATAATACTCTTCATCATTCAACTGACAATCCATCCATCTCATCAACCCTTATCCTTGACTGGCTTTTGACCTTGATAAGTGGCGACTCATTAGTAAAAAAAAACAAAATTATAATTGAACTATTCTTTTATTGTTATAGTACCCATTGCATCAGAAATTATGGTTAGAAATTTAACGTTTTTTTAATAAATCAATCAAGCATTGAACATAAAATAACCAAAATTTTTACATCACAATAAAATTTATTTAGATTCAAATAATGGACTATTTACATCAGAGATTCGCAAAATGGGAGATACCACCAACCTGGGGGTATCAGAAATATAATATAAGTTTTAAAATATGCAAGCAAATAAAAATTAAAAACTAAAATCACTTCACTTCATCCCAGGCAATGCCGGGCAGGTATGACTAGCAATAATAATAAATTTTAATCAATTTAGGAATTATAATTTTTAATTTTTGACAAAATCTAAGTGACTTCACATTGGCTCTGTTCTGATACTACACTTCATTTTTTCTGTTAATGAAAGAGAAATCCTTCTAGACGGAGGCAATTTAAATTTTTGTCCCAATCTCGAGTGCCTCTTTTTGAGGAGCTGGATTTCCCCCACATTAAACACCGACCTTGTGTCTAACTCTGCTCTCATTGGGAGGCAAGTAAATAGGGACATTACACTATAAGGAACCTCTGGGTTTTACAAAACGATTATAATCGAAAGATTTGTTTTACAGGGTACCCCCCCCCCCACCAAAAAAAATGCCACTCATAGAATCGTTAATAAAAATCACAATCTTTTCTCCAATCCAGCCATATTTGATACAAATAAACTTCAGTCTATGTCTGACTTGTCCACCAAGTTTCACTCATGAATGCCCAACAGTCTTTGTTTTCTCACCGTTCAATGATATGCTTTAAATGTGCATGCACTTACAAACACACCTAGATGTGACTGATTTTGGGTGTGGTAGCCTTTTGCAGTTCAGGAATAGTCTGGGGGTTGTTTTGATAAACATTGTCTTTGTGATAATCCTACAGATAAAAATTTAAGAGGTTAGAGCACCAGCATTCAATCCAGCCTTCCAACTTTATCAGATCTCTACCGACATTAATAATGGTAGTAGATAGATATTTACCTCTCCAGAGGTTAGACGCAAGGTCAGGTAAAGTTTTGAAAACCCATTGCACTAGGAGAAGTGTACTCTGGCCTAGAAAAAATGCCTGAGCATCCCTATCGGCATTCCATGCTAGGGTCAGCTCTGACAACTATCAATAAATTCACCCTTTTCAAAGACAGAAGGTGAAGCCTGGGAGGGTGGACCTCTTAGAACTGCACAGGACCATACCTCAGACCGACAGATGTAGGTTATCACCTACTCAAAAATGACTCAGACTGTCGGATTGATTGTATCCTAGACTGGTATGACACCAACTTATGATAATGGCAGTAACTATAGTGTCATTTTCCAAGGGAGATAACAACAATTAACCTAAGGGAGATAATCATATTTAAGGGAGGTAATTTAATTGCTATTTTTTTTTTTTTGTAAATAATTTCTTATTTTTGGTTTCAAAATCACATTTTATTTGTATTTTTTTAAATTAAATTTAAAAATTAGAATAAATATCCAGAAAACTTTATTGAATTAGAAACAATCCTAAAAAAACTGATTGCAACTTTTATAGTTTAAAACTACGTTGAAATCCTCCCGCCTTTTCTGCCCATCTTTCTTGTCACTGTCTCCTATCCCTTCCCCTTTTATGTTTTTCTTCATCTCTCATGTCATTTTTTTGTAAAGAAATTTTAAATAACATCTTTTTTTTTGGGGGGGGGGGCTTAAGTTCTCAAAGACCCCATAGTTTTATTTTTTTGTCCTCTTACTTCACATGTCGTCTAAAATTATTATGGAGTCGTTTTTTACAGTTAACAACATTTTTAAATGTTAATCTTGTGTAAATTTTAAATTCGGTCAAACATTCACTCTCAAAAAACTTTTTTTTTACTTCACCATTTATCAAGGTTAAAAGCCACTCAAGAATAAGGGTTAATGAGCTGGATAGATTGACAGTTGAATGATGAAGAATATTATGAGAGGGTTGAAAATAATGAATGGAATGAATAAAATTCGATGACATATCAGGAACGTTTATGACATAATGTTTCTTGACATTACATTTGATGATGACCAGCCTGTAACCTCCAGGGAAGCAATCATGTGGCAACGTGTTCCCCAGATGAGAACTTCTTGGAAAGAAATAGTTCATGAAATTCTGTTTGATGTTAGACACACAGATGAAAGAAAGGAAAATTCTTTGCAGTTGTGATAATAAGGCGAGTTCTTGCAGTGAATGACTTACAAGAAGGAACAAGAGATTGAAGCTCAGTCAAGGACCTTCCATGGAAATAACGATAGAGTAGAGAAAGACTAGCAACGTTTCTTCTGTAAGTAAGGGGCTGTAGAAAACAGAAAAGATCATTCCCCATTAGATTACGAACTCAATTTTGCACTTTATCACACGTACCATGGGGGAGGGGCAACATGAGCGCCGGCATTCACTACAGTTTTCCGACTTTTATCGCATCTAGACCTGCCACGGATAACGGTAGTAATATCTCAAGGGAGATAACCACGATATAACCTAAGGGAGATAATCACATTTAATGTAAGGGAGATAATTAATTGCTATTTTATAATTTAATCGTTTTTTTTCTTTCTTTCTTTTGTTTTTTCTATTGTTTTCGAAATCATCATATTCGGCTTAATGTCCGTTTTACATGCTGGGTTATGTGTTGGACGGCTTTTAGAAATTGACTTCCAAGCTAATCTCTGGTCAGGATTTCCTTAATTGAGGCAAGATTTTTATAGGCCAGATGCAGTGCAGTGATGGCGACCAGTGTTTTTTAAATCTCATATTTTGTTTTTATATGTAATGCATCAAGTTACAGTCATTGGGTGAAGCTTTTGATTGGCCCAGAGGGCGCTTTTGTTGTAATTGTTGTTGTTGTTTTGATTATATGTAAGAAGAGACTTTAACAGGTCTGTTTTTGCTTGTGTCTTGACACTTAGTGAACGGTACAGACGTAACAATTGGCGACGAGGATGAGATCCGAACTCCCGTGGGGAAATCCCAATGGATTAGCATTCCATTAACTTCAGACAGAAAGCATCACCTATTCCTCGGAGATCTGAGCGTGTAAGGAGAGCTCCATTTAAGTTAAGAGACTATGTTTATTGATCCATTTAAGAATGGAGGGATGTAGTTACAGCCATTGGGTGAAGTTTTTGATTGGCCCAGAGGGCGCTTTTGTTGTAATTGTTGTTGTTGATTTGATTATATAAAGAAGAGACTTTAACAGGTCTGTGTGCTTGTGTCTTGACACTTAGTGAACGGTACAGATGTAACAATTTTTATTTAGAAAAAAAATGTTCAAAAATTGAGTAAACACTCTCTGTTTTAAAATGAAAAGTTAAACGAATTCGAAACAATCCTCAAAAAAATTGATTAAAATTTTTTATGTTTAAAGAAATCCTCCCTCCTCTTTTGTCTATCTTTCTTGTCACAGTCATCTGTCTTTTCCCCTTTTCTGCTTCCCCCTCCTCCTTTATCTCTCATGTCTATATCATTTTTTGGGGGTAAATAAAAAATTGAAAATAACATTTTCACTTATTTCTGAGGAAGTCTTTTGATAATAAAGAAGAAATATTAAAAAATCTCACCAGAAGAGTTTATTTGATTGTATTGTGCTGGTTTATCCATTTTTTTTCCTATTCATTCCTACATTTTGTCCGATTTTATACATTTTAAAATAATACTGATACTACTACTACTAATATATACTACTAGTTATATATATATATATATATATATATATATATATATATATATATATATATATATATATATATATTCAGTTGGAGGTCTTTAATGATTCAAATCCACCATAATGTTGAGAGATTTACTTTTTTTTTTCTTTTTTTTTTTTCCTCTCAATCGTTTTCTCCGACTGAAACAAATTATTTCCCTTCATATCTCATTTGATTTTCTTAGTTTTTAATTTATCATTCTGACGTTTCCTCTTAGAGGGTCAGACGATAAGGCCTTAAGGAAAATTTTAGCAATTTTCTTTTTTTTTTCACCCGCCCATTTCATTGATTTAAAAAAAATGTTTCCTCTGAAATTTATCCTACGATTTCGTTTTATGCGAAATTTTGTTGTATGCAAAATTTACTATATATATATATATATATGTTATGGCTGTATAAAGACCGTATTTATTTTTAAACATGATGAATTAAAAAAAAAAAAGACTGAAAGGGTTAGCTAACCGGTTTTGAACCTCACTCAACAGAGCTAAATTAAGAGAAAAAATAATGCCGCCAGACGTTACGTAAATATGTATGTATGTATGTATGTATGTATGTATGTATGTATGTATGTATGTACGTAAGATTTTCGTATTTTTTGTATTACCAACAGCAGCACGGTTTTAGCGTAAAATGTGCTTTTTATTGTCTGATCAGTTCCTCTAATAAAAATCGTATGGGCCACACATTTATTCAACTCGTCTCTTCATCTAATTTAAACACTGTATTTGCTCCTACAGAAATTATTCAAATTTATAGCTACTGGGACAAGCAATGTTTCTAGTACTTAAACAAGTTAGGGTGGCCAAACGAATCGGCTTTATTTTAGTAGAGATGAAGAAAACTTCAAACTCTGGGGGATAAAATTCGTATCATATTTTCAACTACAAAAGTTGTCTTATATTATAGAGACAAATGTCGACATAAATGATACTTTTCCTTAAGTGTCGGAATGTATGAAAATAAAGAGAAAAAAAGGTGCAAATTAATTTATAAACAATAAATAAACAAAATCTGTATCTTTTATTTTCAATTTATTTCTGGTGGTACGATACTAAAAGTACTAATTAAGTTGTATTAGTTTTTAAGACATAGACAAAAACTGATATGCGTGTTTGGAGAGAAACTGGTGAACACAGGATTTTGTTCGGAATTAAGTCTGGATTTCATCCTCTTCATTACGAAGCAGACTGGCTTTGGCATATCCACTAACAGAAAGGACACCACAGGAAAATGCGTGTCTTTGCTTCATGCTTCACATGTCTTTTTAAAGGAACTAGCAAATATATGTTCCCTCTGATCGCATATTTTTGCTAGGCTTAGAGTATTATATAATTGTGATAAAACTACATACAATACGTAGTTAAAGCAAAATAAATTGTTTCGGACTATTAAAATGATAAGCATATTATTGTTATAAATAGAATAAAAATAAAGTACTTTATTTATAGATGTCAAGTGCAAACTCAGACCCCACAATATTTTTATAAATAAAATAAAGTAAAACCTATTTCCTTTTTATAGATGTGAAAATAAATGCAGACAATTAAAGCATTTCATTAAAGTTCGATTTTCAAGTCTTTAAAAAATATTTTAGAATTTTGGGTGGGGGGCAATAAAAATACAATGTATGACTAATTAATAAATTTCATCCAAAATGTGTACGAAAATAAAACGAAATAAGCGAGATATTCAATAATCCCTATAGTACAGTTGAATGCCAAACGGAAATGTCTTTCGTCCCTTCAGTTTTTAATTTTAACTATTTAGTAATTTGAAAAGTTTTTTTTTTAAGTTTTAATTATGAAGGAGAATGTAATAAATGGGAGGATTACCCCACGCCCCCTTAAAAACAGAGGAGGTAATTCCTGGGAGGACGGTCTTATGACAACAAAACCGATACTACACTTATAAATTCCAATTAAATCGATTTTTTTTTTCATTCATTGAAAAATGAATAATTTTTTTTATTGCTCTTTGGTCTTTTGGCTAAGATCAGAGTGTAGTATCTATCAGAACATATACTACACTCCACCGGTATGATGTATTTTCCACCCTCCCAGGCTTTAACTTCTCTTTGAGAAAGGGTTAGTTTATTGCTAATCGCCTGGGGCGCCCCTACCAAAGAATGCTGACAGGGCTGCTCAGGCATTTTTTGTAGGCCAGAGCGCTAATCCTAGTGTGCTGGTTTACTACACCTGACCTTGTGTAAAGATCAAAGTGTAGTATCTATTCCAATGGATGCTACACTCTGTAGACTGGTACCGTCTTGGCCTTTGGGCCTTGATTCTGCCGGTCTGAGGTATTGTTCTGTGCAGTTCTACGAGGTCGACACTCCTAGCTTTTGCCTTCTCACTTGCTAATCGCCTGAGGCACCCCCTACCATGGAATGGCGATGGAGTTACCCAGGCATTTTTTGTAGGCCAGAGTGCTCCCACCGCTGTGGGAAGTAGATAAATACCAAGTAAGACTGGAAAGATTCGCTTTCATTCATATTTAGATTAAATTAAATTGGAATATTATATTTCGTATAATTTTGATTATTCGAACTAATGTTCTCATGTTGAGTGTTATTATCATCACAACGTTTCGGCCGCTGTAACCTCCAGCCTTCTTCAGGTGTATCTTTTTTTATTTTTCGCTACCCTGAGCGTTTTGTTTTTATTATTTAAGAATATGCAAATGAGCGCATTTTTCCTTTTTTGATTCGCCCTTAATCGGATGAGTCATTAATTGTATATAGATATTTTTTAAATTGGTTTATAAATTAATTAATTAGCAAAAAATAAAAAGATAAAAACGCAATGTGAAAAAAAAAAAACACCGGTTGCTATCGCCAAAAAACAAAAACAATAACAAATAATCTATGTAACATTATAGGCAATAAGAAGTTGTGCACAAAATGTGGTAGGTCATTCTAGTCTAGTGGTTAGAATGCTAACATTGAAGGTTCGATCTCTGTCCGATGAGGCATGCTGATGACAGCTTATACCAGAAACACGTGTCCATGTCTAACTTTTGTGCACGAAAAAAATTAATTTGTAAATTAATTATAAAAATCTGTTTACAATAAATTAGTTTATAAATTAATTAATTAATTAAGTAAAAAAAAAAAAAATATATATATATATGGTACATGTATTATATTAGTTTCTGTAGATGTTAATCCATTGAAACTCTAGTGTTTATAAAATGTGCTCAATAACAAGTTCTTTAGTATGAATTTTTATTTATTTTTATTTATACAAACATTATTGGTTACATATGTGCATACATGTTTCGGTTGTACTCTTCACAGAGAGTCAACCTCTTCAGACAAAAAAAAAATGTAACCAATAATGTTTGTATAAATAAAAATGTATACTATATATATATATATATATATATATATATATATATATATATATATATATATATATATATATTATAATATAAAATGAAGTAATAAAATAAGGTGTCAATCAAATTTTATTAGAATTCAAAGTTCAAGCAAAGTATCTTAAAGTCCTTAGCTCATGAGTTTTCAAAGATAATTCTTCTCTTCAGAGGACCATTACCGCAGTTATAACACTACTGGTAATAAAATTAAACTTTGAAAATATATAAAAATATATACACAAATACATAAAAATACATTATTTTGGCTCAATTCGGATTTGACGAACTCTCTAATTGAACAACGAACTTTGATTTGATTTGGGTTGCCCATATCAGGATTTTGGAATTTTAAGTGAGTTTATTGAACTTTCTATATTATTTGGTTTGATTTATTTATCGTTGTAATAATAAACATAAACATTGGATACTTTTCACTTCATCGATTATTGACACATTTCGCGACTGGATAACTTTGTCAGCTCCTTCAATTTCTCGTATTTGGACTGCTATTTATAACCTGGATTAATCTTCAGTCAACCCTCTGGATGTCTTTCCTGATTATGTTTTTCAAATTGTATGACCTGGATGTATTGTACAGATTCAACAAAAAAGTATGTTTTTGGGTTGATATATTTGATGTTATGTATTTTTATGTATTTGTGTATATATTTTTATATATTTTCAAAGTTTAATTTTATTACCAGTAGTGTTATAACTGCGGTAATGGTCCTCTGAAGAGAAGAATTATCTTTGAAAACTCATGAGCTAAGGACTTTAAGATACTTTGCTTGAACTTTGAATTCTAATAAAATTTGATTGACACCTTATTTTATTACTTCATTTTATATTATAATATTAATGCTCTATCCAGTATATTGAGCTTCAGTTTGTATCCGGATGTTTCACTAATTATAAGATACGAGCACACATTAAAAAAAACGAAAAGAAAAAAAGAAAAATGATGGAGGTATATTAAACATCTTTAAAAAGAATCAGTGCAAATGGCGGACTTGTAGCGGTGGTCAGGGCGATTTGAGAAAGGAAGGGGGTACAGCAGGCTTTCTCGCGTACGTAATGAAAACAGAGGGAGTAGGAGTGGTGAAATCTATGAGAGGGAAAGTGGGAGGTGGTTTCGTTCACCGACCGCTAGTATGGCTGATATTAATAATGAGTGTTGTTTTTTTGTTTGTTTGTTTTTGTTTTTTAAAAGGGAGGAGTTTTTTTTGAAACTGCGACAGACTTTACGAAGTCCTCCCGTTGAATGTTTTTAGCCGTGAAGAAAACAAAAAAACTATTTGATGAAATTAAATGAAATTGTTTATATTAAAAGCGATATAAAAATTTCCAGAATGAAAAATTTCATGCGTTCGTTAATCATAATAGAGAATAACGGAATTGGAATAACAGATTGAAGACGATGCTATTTACGCATGCGCAACCGGATGTTGAAAACCGGAAAGCTGAAAGCTGATTGCAAACATACAAGATCAATAGACTTTTAGTATTATATAGATTAGTTGATGCTTATATCTTTTGTTGGATTACTTCATATATATATATATATATATATATATATATATATATATATATATATACATACATTGAGATTTTTGTTGTTGTTAGCGATAACAGCTGTCGTATTTTTCACTTTCTGAAGATCGGTAGACTGTGAAACACATATGTACATAGATTTCTTTTATAGATAAATAAATAAATATATAAATGTTGGCCCTTCTTATTTCAGGTAACAGAATACAACAGACCAAATACAGGTGAATAAATATGATCAGCACAAACCAAAGACCATGCAGAGGAAGAAATAGACCATAAAGGAAATTAGACTAGTAATGGAATGCTGTTAAAAAAGCAACCCCCACATAAAGAGGCTCTTTACACATATAGAACATAATCCTGATATATATTTTTTTAATGCTTACTTTTTACCAGCATCTTTTAGAGCTTGTTGTATCCCAGCAGGAATACTCAAAATTCCTTTAACTATGTGTTCATGTAGGATCTTGTTAAGTTCACATGCCATTCCACAGACGGCTTTTCCAAACCCAACAATGTAGACATTTTGTTCAACCTTATAGGATTCCTTGTCTACAGTGACCAGGTTTTCTTTTGGGGAAAATTTGACGTGTTTCGAAACCATTTTATCTGGTAAGACTGCAGAAATGGCAGAAGAGAATATGGACCTGGCATCGTTGTCAAGATCTCTACGGGCAGAAGTTGAAGTAGACGCTTCGTAAACCATTTGTCTTATTGGAAGCCTTTTGATGCTTTGGTTAAAAACAGGAACAAAGAAGTTTGAAAACATTCCAATTCTTCATGAAACTGAAAAATATACAATTGGTAAAAATAAGAAAGAAGTTGAAAAATTTGATTGACACCTTATTTTATTACTTCATTACACAAATACACAAGATTGTTAAATATTAGCTAATATATGTTATATTAACATATTATAAGTAATTATGTTAATATAGGTTGTATTAACATATTATAAGTATTTGTCTTTGACTTTGTTTAAATGAAATGAAAAAATTTTCTCATGTTGAGAGACATGTTATTCACTTTTTTTTTGTCAGAATTCTACACTCCATTCTGTATTTTGGTCTGCCAAGTTGACCGGTCTATGTCAACAGATTCCAGTGATTTGTGTCTTATCTACAGGTTATACTTTAAAGATTCTTTAAACCTTTGGCTTACTTCCTTTTCACTTCTCTTCTGACAGTTAACCAGAGAACCATTGTTTAGAGATACATACATCATCCATCCAGTCTATCTCAGTAAATTTCTGATGACCATAGCCTGTAGATATAAAGTGATTACTTTTTTTTTGTGTGTGTGATAATTCGTAATAACTATGACGATGATGACCAGAGGTGGCGTTGTTATAAAAGTGGGTTATTCAAATATAGATTAGAGATTGCAATGCAAGTTCTCGGTAGCTTTTCGAACTGAAGGCTAAGTCTGATTTGACAGGTTGTGATTTATGAAACTCGGTAATTATGTAAAATAAACATTGGATTTTCTTGGTTAAGTAGGAATGTATAAAACGAAAGCAGATTTTCATAAATCCAGTCAGCTGATTGGTCGGGCCGAGCAAAGATTAACACTGGTTAGTGAGGATGTCCTGTACTTTGCTACCCACAAATGAAGACATAGAGCTCACTGTATATAAAGATAATGTTGATATATATCAGCAAAAAATTAAGCAAGGTAAAATCTTTTGGGTTCCGAGTCTTCATTTGTGATCAAACCTGCTGTAGGAGATACTTCTGGAAATGCTAGGCGAATTCACAGACCGAAAAAAACAAGTGCCGATTTTCATTTTTATGTAACGTCGCATCGTCAAAACAAAACAACTCCTCTGCAAGAAATTAACGAGATTACCCGTGAGGTGTTAAAGAAAAAAAAGAAGAAAATAATAATAATAATAATAATAATAATAATAATAATAATAATAATAATAATAATAATAATAATAATAATAATAATAATAATAATAATAATAATAATAATATGAAAATGAGCTATTCAAATATAGGTTAAGGTTAAAGATTAGAATGCAAGTTTTCAGTCATTTTTGGAATTCAAGGCTGAGTCTATTTTTATAATTTATGATTTATGAAACTCAGCAGTGAAGTTGTAAAATAAACATTGGGTTTTACTGGTTGGATAGGAATGTGTAAAAACAAAAACAAATTTTGATAAATACAATCAGCCGATCAAATACGACGACAGAGCAAAGATTGACACCAAGTAGCAAGGACATCCTGTGCTTTGCCCCTGACCTCGATCCTGAATGTAAGAGAGCTCTCTGTATATAAGAAATGAGAAGGGATAGTAAGATAATGTCGACATACATCAGCAATAAATGTAAAATCCTTTGTGTTTAGAGTTTTTATTTGTGATCAAACCGCTGAGAGAAGATACTTCTGGAAAAGCTAGAATAATTTACCATCTGAAGAAAACGAGTAAGTACTGAATTCCAGTTTTGTGTAACGTGGCATCCTCAACACCGATAATGGCTTCATAACTCATAACCATGAGAAGAAACGTCACACATAAACATTTGAGGAACATTACAGACTTTCGTATATGATGCCTGTAAAAAAGATAGGGAGCCACAATGTTACATAAGGAACTCATGCTTGCCTTGGCAAGAAATTCTGTATCTCTTGTAAAGGATGGCCAACCAATCTTCAATATATGGAAGAGATATCTCTGATGGAACTTTTCCATGCTCTATATATTTCAGGAGTAAATAGTCTAGGTTTTAGAGGAGTACAACAGAGAACAGCACAGACCAAGCTTCTCTCTTTCCATCACGAACACTTGAATCTCTATTTTGCTCCAGGCAAAGTTAATGGCGCTCTCCTTGAGGAAGCCCCTTACTTTGATAAGCTCCTAGGACTGACTTTCACTCCAGATCTAAAATGGAAGACTTAAACCCAATCTGTTGCTAAGGTTGCTCGAAAAAAGATTGGATCATTCTACCGCTTCAGAAAGTATCTGCAATCTTCTATCTGTATACGAGTCAAATATGTCTTGAGATGGAGTACTGTTGTCACATCTTGGGAGACGCCGCTCAAGAGCACTCTTTATTGCTTAAACAGAGTTCAAAATCGACTCCGAAATCTAGTGGGAATGATTTCTTCTGTTCTTTAATATCCCTTTCTCACAGAAGAAACACTGCTAGTCACTTTTAATAAAAAAAAAAAAATAATGTATACACCATAACCTTTGTACGCTGTAACCAAACTCCAATTTCCAGACTAACATCTGGTGCTACCAGATCAGGCTGTCTGAAGATACCGGCTTCCTGACTTAAAATGCACCAAACATTGATGTTATTGTTTTTTTTCCTTTCCACAACTCAATTATGTTCTGCAAAGCTAAAATCAAGAACAACATTTTTCCTCTACAAAACAACCTAACGAAACACCATGAATAAATATCTGAAGATATAAAGAACTTAAAGCATAAAAACTTTTACCAAAATGACCTGATTAGGCATTAAATAACCCGAAAAGGGTTGATATAATGTAAAACAAAACAACCAAACCAAACACCATGAATAAATATCTGAAGATATAAAGAACTTAAAGCATAAAAACTTTTACCAAAATGACCTGATTCGGCATTAAATAACCAGAAAAGGGTCGATATGCCATAAAACAAAACAGCCAAATCTAGACTAACAAATGCTCTTGCATCTTTTTGAATTTTAAGAGGCAATCTCTGTGTCTAATTTGCATAGATTATAGAGTGTTTAAAGTATTCAAGACTCAACAACTTTAAGTAAAATATTTTTTAATATCGCCTGGGTGCAGAAGCCTATTTTCCAGACACAGTTTGTTTGTCATCAATATTTTGTTAATAAATTATGTGTTGTAAATAAATGATTTTTTGTAAGCAAGATTTTAATTTCACAAAGTAATTCAATAAAATGGCTGACTTTTTTTCTAATAAGCTGCGATGCATAATATAAAAAAAACTGTTTCCTCCTCTGACCGAGGATGGAAAAGATACTACGTTTTGATGCCAGCCCGAAGGGCCGGGAATCAACAGGAGAAGAATCACTTAGTGAACAATATGCAGTTTCTACATTGATAAATCGAAAGTTTACATGTATTTCCTCAAGAAAATAATGCTAGGAAACTTATTCTGAACAAATGTATTTTTGATTTGTCGTTTTTTTTTAAATATTTTTTTTTTTATAATTCCTTTTAGTTTTATTCACCCCAAACAAGGGGACATATTGACACTGAAACGTAAGGGGCTACTGTGATCAGGGGCCAGATTTATAGGTCGCATCCTAAATAGGGAGTTGTACAGCAAGGTGTTTGTTCACATTACATTTAAATTTCTGCATGTTGGTAGAGTCAGAGAAACAGTGAGCAGGGGGGGAATTCCAAAGGCAAGCGGTCTGAAGAAAGAAGCTATTAGAGTAAAAAGTTTTCCGGCATCTGGAGACATCTACAGTGAAGGGGTGAGATTTTGATGCTGCTGGTCGGGGGTATTTTCGTTGCGGGGGGGGGGGGGGTGTACAAGTGTAGTAAGTTCGTCGGAGCACATTTTGTGGATGCAACATTGCGGCGATGGGACAGGGGTTGGAGCTTGGTAGACAGTGCAGGACCTATTAGGTTAGAGACTCTTTTTTTCATAGTATTTTTTTATGTACTAACGAGTCACCGCTTATCAAGGCCCAAAGGCCACTCGAGGATAAGGGTTAATGGGTTTGTCAGGTGGACATGCTCTGTAGACCATAAATTTAGTGTGTTTCGTCAGCTTGCTGTTCAACCACACCATTGTGAAGATTTAAATGTGATTATTTAAGAGGACGACTCAACAAGAATTTGCTAACATTGGACTTGAAAACCACCATGTTGCAGTCAGCTGGGAAGCAGCCGTGTGGCTCTGTGTTCCACAGATTAGCAGTTGTTGAAAATAAACTTTGCTCATAGAAGTTTCGTTTAGTTTTATGTGCACAGAGGAAGAGAGGAAAATTATTTACACTGATTGTAGCTAGATGAGTTTGTTTTCATCAAATTTGTAAAGATATTCGTGATGTGGTCGCTTAATTTGATCCATAGAATACTCTGAAGGTTCTGCAGATAGAAAGCATTCAATCAGCATTCTTGTTTCGAGTAGAGACACTAAGCCTAGCTGCCTTATGGCAAGATACTGAGGACACACGCTCTGTAGACCGTGAAGTTGGTGCATTTCATTAGCTTGCTGTTTAACCACACCTTTTGAGTTAATTTGACAATGGTTGAACCCGTTAACCCGATTCTTCTGTTCAGATCCTGCTCAAGTGTGAGGTCGTCTGTAATTGTTGAGACAAGGTACGTGAACTCACCAACCACATCGAGTGAATAGTTGTCGATGCTATTAGTGGCGAGGAGAGTCCTGAGATGCATTGAACGATTACATTGGTCTTCTGTTGACTGATTATTAGATTAAAAGAAGATTGTTACCCTCCTCAACTGCTTCGCATCCTCGAGTCGATTCGTTTCAACATGAAGCCTACAGTATAATACAACGGAAACACCTCAGAACCCTTTGATGTTCGACGTGGCGTAAAACAGGGTGATGTGCTTGTCCGTACCCTATTCAACATTTATTTCACTGTCATGTTGAAATGTGCCTTTGGTCACTAAAAGGACAGCATTTTCCTCTATACAAGGTTAAATGGCAGACTGTTTAATTTGTTAAGACTGAAGGTGAAAACCAATATCAGAATGGTGTACATCCGGGAGATGCCGTTTGCTGATGATGCAGCACTTACAGCACATTCGGAACTGCATCTGCAAACAATGATGAACAAACTCCACCAACTGTACTTTGTTCTCCTACTGTGATCCACAACAAAGGACTCACACTTGAGAATAGTTAGGTATCACAAACCAGTCAGTTTAGTATGCAAAAATGGGTGAATATAGTAAAATTCCCTTCAATTTCAAATTGTGATAACTCATTTATTTTTGTAGTTATTTTGATAAAATTTAGATGTGAACAAAATTTTCTCTTTATAAGTGTATAATTCTTTCTCTTGTGTCATTAATAGTTATTTTTCCCCAGGTTACTTCAAGTTAAGTTACTATTTTATTAAGACAACTTATTTTTTAATGTTGGGATATTGTTTGTCTCTATGCATATAAAAACAATCCCATCTTAAAGAAAAAGAGGTATTCGTTAGTATGGTGGGCTTAATATAGTTTTAAGATGTCTTTCACAAAAAAAATCCAAGTTGAAAACTTTAGTGGACAAATTTTTTGTCCTATTATCAAATTGTGTTTCCGTCTGTTTTTACATGGTCTAAATTTGAGGGATTTTTTTTATTGATTTACTATTAAAGGAAAACTTCATCTAGATATCTACTGTACTATAAATCATATTAAAAAAATTCAATGTGTTAGCTGTTGAAATGAATCTTATATGAACAGTCAAAGTTTCGCTTCTGTGTCATTTTTGTACATTTTATCGAGAAATAGTGGGATCTTGCTCATGTTTAGGCCGGCTTTATCTAATAATGATTGCTTTCATTACGATTAATTTTCATTTACCACAAGATGACATTACAGTTGTAAGGATTTTTTACTTATTTGAAGCCTGCATTTTTCGTTATAGACTGTGAAAATTGACCAAACAGCACACAAAACGGCAAATTTTCTAATTTACCTCCAAAAATCGAACGTTCATAATTTGCTGACTAATTGTGCTACCAAAATAAATTTGCTATCATTGTTTATGCTAAGATCTATGTAAACACATTAAAAGTTTTTTGACATAATGAAAATAAAATTTTGGTTTGGGATACTTAGGATAATGCATATGAGTATGACTTGGGAGCAGCCTTGATACAAGAGGATCAACCAATCACATATGCAAGCCGTTCCCTATCCAACACTAAAAAGAGGTTCTTCATCCGGTTTTTGTATTTAGGGTGTGGAAAATGTCCTGGACTCTGGGGTTGGGCAACACCAGGCAATGTCTCGCCTGCTCTCCATGCATTCCGATCCAGAGAGTTGATATCAATCAGGTTGCATTCAGTTATATCACTTCTTACAAGGTCAAGCTAGGTCTTCCTCGGTCTACCATGCGTCCTAGGGCCTGAGATATCCAGGTGTATTGTTTTTTATGCAAGAGAAATGCACAAATAAAAAAAAGAACTGCTTGCAATGGTGTATGGTCATGAAACGTTCCACCAATACACACATGGAAAAAAGTTAATGTTATTCAGTTGACCACAAGACACTTGTGTCATTCTACCAGAAATAACTAGCAAAAGCGTCTAAACAGTTCCAAAATTTTCTACATGTGTTCCTGCCTGGCTTGCTGAGGGACCGACCCTTGGATCAGGATGATGGTCTCTTGTTCGGTCCTAGGAGACAATCTTCTCAGGCATTATCTCCTTTTTTAGGAGGAGAGATTGCTTTATCACCGATCACTCTTACTAGGTAATGTCGGTCTGATCATGACAAAATTTACACCAGAGTGCTTCCTATTTGAGGGAGCCAAATTAACTTCCATGCGCTGATCGAAATACATACTGGAGGAAAGTGGTAGAAGGTATGGAACATGCCTCAAACTTTACAGCCTCCTTCATTCGAGCACAAAGACGGACTGGGGTGGTAACTAAACCATCTTGAACCAGAATGGCGAGCCAATCACCAATCTCAATGAATGCCTCATCCGCTGGAGAAATCACAGCCGCCATCAACTGCTCCTATGAATAACGCCGATTCAACTCCTTATGACTGCCAAACAACTCCTCCCACACTCGAAGAGGTTGTTGCTGTTATCAAAAGTCTAAAAAATAGCAAAGCTGTAGGCGAAGACAAACACAGTGCAAATATTCTAGAGCCTGCCATCCATCACATTATCAACCAGGTCTAAGAGACTGAAATACTCCGCCAAGACTGGAGCGATGCAACACTGGTAGCATTCTTTATAATCGATGCTGCAGCAACTACCGTGGTATCAACCTGATCAATGTTTCTGCTAAAATATTCGCTTTGATTCTTCTAAGACGATTCCAATCAGAACGCGACTCCAGAATGAGGCCAAAGAAATGTGGTCTTTGTCAGGGCCGTTGACGCACCGATCAAATCTTCACCCTAAGACAAATCCTTAAACATCGTCAGTGTTTCCAGCAAAGGACAGTCATCTGTTTCATTGATTTTGCTGCTGCATTCGACTCTGTCGACAGCGGCATACTCTGAAAGGTTATGCAAGCACCTAAACTTCTTAGTATTTTTAAAGCATATTACTGTTATACACGATCCTGCATATGCATATACAGTGAGGTTTCAGAACCCTTCGAAATAGTCTGGTATTCGGCAAAGATCTGTTCTTTCGGCAACACTCTTTAATTACAGCATTGACTGGGTCACTTCAAATGCCTCAAAAGAGTTTCCCAGTGTCACTGTTGGATGAAACTTTGCTGTCAAGGACTTAGATTACACAGATGATATTGAGCTACTCGGTGAAACATTTGCTGATGTCCAGTCTGCTATTAATGAACTTCAGCATGTTGCATCACAGATTGGGATGAAAATAAATGCCTTGAAGACAAACATACTTGCTGCCGGCTTTGTCCCAACAGACAAAACACCTGTCATCCTCAATAGTGATGTTCTTGAAGAGATTAAGAGTTTCAAATATCTTGGCACCACCATCACAGCCACGGGTTAAAGTGGAGCTGACATCAAAGCGCGAATTGACCTTGCATGTCATGTCGACTTAATTCCCGGCTTTGGTTAAGATCTGAGATAAGGCGCAGCACCAAAATAAGGGTCTACCAAGCGCTGTGAGTCCTGGCCAATGAGAGTGGAAGACGTTAGGCGATTGGAAACTTTTGATCACCACTGCCTTTGTTGCATCCTCTGTATCCGATGCCAGCATTTCCTCTCAAACAACACAGTATGTTTCTCCTGCAAAATTAACTCACCACCGACAATTCATCCTCACAAGACATCTACGCTGGCTGGTTTATGCCCTTCGCGTCAAGAAAAACCTGGCTGATGACGGTTAAAGCTGACGTGGAACCGAACCTGGGCCTCCGAATCTACGGAGTTCATCGTTGGGCAGCGAGTGACTAGAGATCACCCAATCGTTGACTTCAAATCGTCAGGCTTGGTCAGTCTGCAATGGTAAGGATGGATGGAGCCAGCTCAGCCCATTCCAGGTGAATGGTGTTTCAAGTACATGTATTGGGAAGAAAATGAATAATTTCTCCTATAAAAGAATCATGTCACTTCCTGTAGAATGGGTCTACAAATAAAGTTATTGTTGTGCACAGCTCGGTTGTCATCTTCCACTTTTTTGGAAGCAGAAGTGGCAGTGACTGTTGTTTTTACGTATGCACCCACGATTGGACAATAGCTCTGATGTAAACCTTGTAGTAATTGAAGTGATGTTGTGAGATATGGGACAAATATATGAAAAGTAATTTGAATAACAAATTTTCGGTCTAGATCAACAATAATATTCATTCATATTTTTACTACTGAAGAAGAATTACTTATTAATTTAAATGTTTTAATTGAAGAGCGCTGTGCGACATGTGTCCATAAGATGTTGACTATCTGGAATGAATGCAAGGGACACAACTCTTCTCTCAAAATCTCTTTGAGGACAAGAGAGATAACTTTGGGCAAAGAGTTACTTGCCCTTGGAATACAAAATGTTTTTCATATCTAATTCATGGTGGTATGTAGGCATCTAACAAGCTCAAATCAGAAGTTTCTTTCAGCCAACGAGAGAAATGAGGATATTCACTGCTGAAAATTTGCAAGCACTATAAAAACCCAAATACATAGCTTTTTTCTTATCTTCTAATATTTTTCTTCCATTGAAAATGCATGTACGCACGTCACAATCTAGCCTAGGCCTCATGGGGTCAAAAAGCGACAGCCGAAATGAACACGTGTACTAAATTTCTTCTCACAGACAAATCACCTTCTTTCACCTATAACGTTGTCGGACATTTTGAACTCTCGTTATTTATAAACTCTTTATCTTTCATTTTCTTAAAAAGTTGTCAGTTGTCAATAAAAAAAATTCTTTTGTGTGGATATACTTTGTCATTTTCTTTTTATTAGCTTTCTCTCTTCAATTTATACAATAGATGTACCTATCTGGCATTTTTCTAGAAAATTATTGGGGGGGGGGGTTACTAATGGGTCAGTGCTTATCAAGGCCTGGAGGCCACTCGAGGATATGGGTCAAATAAATCGTCAGTTGGGCGTTGATCACTACCACAAGATTGGAAAGAATAGGTGGAATGGACAGAAAATTACTTAAGAGGAATTGATTATCCAAGAGGACGGTTTAACAAGCATTTGTTTACATTAGACTTGAAGAAAACCATGTTGTAGTCGGTTGGGAAGCAGCCTTGTGGTATTTTGCTCTACAGATAGGATGTTCTAGAAAAGAAACTTTGTTCATGGAAGTTCCATTTGGTCTTTGCTCGGGACCAGGGATTGAAACTCAATCGAGCATCTACCATGAAAATAACGATACAGTAGAGAGAGACTAGCAACATATCTTCTGTGTGAAAATGGCTGTAGGGAAGAGAAGAGATCATCCCCCACTAGATTGCGAAGTCGGTTTTGTACTCTGTCAAGGCAAGAAAGAGTGCTTCGAGCAGTACCTCCCCAGATATGACAGCAGTACTCCATCTTAGGGCGTATCTGGCTCTTATACAGGTAAATGATTGCATCAGGAATGAGATACTTTCCTGAGAGGTAGAATGATCCAATTATTTTTCCAGTGACCTCAGCAACAGATTTGATGTAAGTCGTTCATTTCAGTCCTAGGAGCTTATCAAAGAAGGGGGCTTCCTCAAAGAGCGAGCCATTCATTTCAATTGGGGAGAGATGAGGATCCGAACTTTGGTAGTAAAAGGAGAGGACCTTGGTTTTAGATGTAGTAAAAGTAACAAGACAATTTTTGTTTATTGCACCATGTGCTTCAAGTCGGAAGAGAGAGAGAGAGAGAGAGAGAGAGAGAGAGAGAGAGAGAGAGAGTCAGGAAGATCTTGATCATCAATGTTCTTCGAAGTGATTCCATAAATAGTTGTGTTGTCTGCATAGATGTCAATGAATGATCTCAGAATATGATTTTGAAGATCATTTATGAAGATCAGGAAGAGGATTGAGCCCAGAATAGATCCTTGAGGCACATCAGCATTGATGTTATATACTTCCGACTTCTGCCCATCAACAGCTACTTTTAGAGACCTATCAGAGAAAAGGATTTGATAGTTGAGAGGACATTTCCAGATATTCCATAGCTAACAAGCTTGTAAAGCAAATCTTTGTGCAAAACCCTATTGAAGGCCTTTCATATATCAAGAGCTATTGACCTAGAAATGAAGCCGCCATCAATAGATTCACTGATCCTGTGCGATATCAGTCAGCACGTTAACTGTTGATCTGGCAGGACAAAATCCATATTGCTTGTCACTAAGTAGACTGTTTTTGCTGAGGTGGTTGACAACTTCCCGATTTATTACAGATTCAAGCAACTTACTCATGGCACACAGGAGACTGATCGCTCTGTACTGAGATGCAGAGGACCGATCTCTTTTAAGTACTGGGCAGACCAATGAAGTTTTCCAAGTTGATGGAAAGCATTTCTCCTTTAAGCAACGATTGAACAGCTTATTAAGGAATAGGGGCTATTTCGGGTTGCAGTTTCTTGAGCACTATAACTGGAATGTTGTTTGGACCAGCTGCCTTGTTGGCATTGTGGTTCTTTATTTGTTTGGCAACATCCAGGACAGTTATTTGGATGGAATTTGCTGCAAAGTTGTTTGTCACAATTTTGGCTTTAACAGATGCTGCGGAGATCATCTCTGGTCCATTAATGATAGTTAGGATAAGTGTCTTTCATCTGTTCAGGATCCTGTTTATTATTTTCCAAAACATGGGAGCCAAGCCTCTGATCGGCCACTCTAGATTTAACAGATTGCGTATAGGACTCTTTAGTATTTTCTATAAACCTTTTGCGATAGTTCCATGCAGTTTTAAAGGAAGCTTTGTGTAATGGAAAGCGGTTGACTGACGTAAATGCAGACACTTGTCGGCGCCGTTCAAAGAGGCAGCGTCTGGTATGCTGTGTGTGTGGGGCGAACCCGAAAACGCTCGCTAACGACAAAAAAGAAAGAGGAGTGTGAGGAGAAAGGTGTCAGAAAGTCAAATAAGGTTTTTATTTGAAAATCCGGGCAGCGGCGTCGAGAAGAGATTTATGCAAATTAAGTTGGTTTGCATGCGTTGCATTTTTTTTTAATAAGAGAAGGAAAATGAAGATTCAGTCAGAGACGTGGAGATCGTTCTGAACGTGGGATCGTAAAGCGAACGAAAGGAGAGAATAGTGCTGGACTTTTTTATGTTGGACTGAACAACGTTTTTTTTTTTTTTACACTGGAGAGAGATATTAACATTCATTTGGACTTGATCTTGGCGATACCTCTGTTTAACTGTTCCGATACTATTTCTTAATTTTATCTACACTTTGGTTTTAGAAAATCTATTTCGTTAAAAGCAATTGAAATAGTGGCTTCTGTGGGCAATAGCAGCGGCACATTCAGTGGTGTACCATGGCTGGCTGTTTGGTTTCTGTTAGACTATTTTGGAGGGTAAAAAGCTCTCAATACCAACGATTAACCATTCAGATATATCGGATATGATGCAGAACACTTTTTTTTAAAATAAAGGTTTCAGATATGAAGGATCAATTAGCCCTTGAATATCGATAAACTCTGCGATGGAAAGGGACATCAAAAAAACAATAAATGAAGTTGATTCACTTAATGATTTGAAGAAAAATATTAAACACATTCTTAACATGGAGAGAGAGGAGGTTAATTCACTCTAACCTTAAGTCAGCAAAAAATTGAAAATGTTGTTTCATTTAATGTTGGTACTAATTGAGTGTTGAGTGACGGCCTGGTTATTTCCAGTCTTTTCCGTAAATCGTAAAAATTCAAAATTAGAACAACCAAAACTTTCAATCTTTTAAACATGAGGATTTACTAAGAATTTTAAAGCTAGTTTAAATGATTTTGTATTAGACAGTGTAAAGACTTCCAAATTTCGAAGAGTCACAAAGTATTTCTTTTTTCCCCCCAACTACTAACAAAACATTAAAATGTCTTACTTGTTTACAAAGAAGCTAAAATGCATTGTGATGGATTTAATTTTGTAATCATTATTTTTTTATATAAGTTATTTGGTATTATGTTGTAGATTAAATCAAGCTCCAAAAAAAATTGAGATTCTAGTTTTGGTGCTTTCTTAGATTAGGACCCACGCTAAAATCGACTTGGCTTCCGAACTTTCTGGATGTTTACGTAACCCGCTGGAAAGTACCGACGCCAAGTCGGTTGACCTACCTGTGGCCAAAAAATAAAAAACTAGGCTGGATTTACAAGTGGGAGAAAAACAAACATTAACCAACATTTAAAGCAAAAAATGAAAGCAAAAAAATCAAATACATTTAGTCAAATTGTATGAAAAAAAAAATTTTTAATGAAGAAATAAAAATAAACAGGTGATAAATTATATTTTTTAAGAGTTTTTTTTTTTTTTTACTCAAAATTATTTTTGGTTTGTAATCAGGTAAAAATGGCGTCGTTAGGGTTAGGGTTTTTTTTTGTTTTGTTTAGTGAAAATTATTTTTTGTTTCATTAAGATTTAGTGTTAGGATTAGGGGTTATGGTTAGGTATTAAAGTTTGTTTTGGGCCTGAACATTTTTCTCATGTCGTCTGCTCTCTAGTTTCAATCAGTTACGTTAAGCTGTGAGAGGAAGATCGCTACATCGTGGTTGACTATGAGTCATGAAGATGTAGTAGAAAAGACAATAATAAAATGGGGTAACATTAATACGTGTGCACAGCACAACTTTTATTCCCAGACTAAGGATACAACAAGAAAAAGAACATATTTCGTGCCTAATTTAATATTGCCGCCTAATTTACATGTTACGTGATAATTCTGTGGCGCAGTAATTATCTCGTAGTGCGGTGATTAGGTCGATGGCCTCATTACCACTTTGCTGAGTGGAACTACATTCAGTTGATAATTCAACAAGTTGAAATGTTCACTGCTTATTTTCTTGCAATTTGATTGGCTAACTGCTTCGGTACTTTCCGGCAATTTATGTAAACATCCGGAAAGTACCGACACTAAGTCAATTTTAGCGTGGGTCCTAATCTAAGAAAGTACCCTACTTTTTTAGGCAATTATTGTGAGCACCCTGAGAAACTTGGCGGAAAGAAAAAAAGAAAAATAACAATTATTTTAGAATGTAAAGTAGGGGTCGTTTTAAGGACAGTTAACCTTTTTTTGCTATGGGAGATAAATTCTTTTTTAGGCGATTACATGTAGTTTCACGACCTTGCTAGTCGGGCTTAGGGTTTGTGGAAAATATTTAGTTAACAGCTCTAAAAAAATAGAATGTCCCGGAAATGGAGGATCATCTTACATTAAATTTATATACGAAACTGATCCCCAACTCTAAAATATTTTTTGTTATATCTTTTATTCTATCCGCCAAATTTTTCAGGGTGTTAGAGCACATGTAATCGCCTAAAAACGTAGAATCTCATTTTTTTTTGGGGGGGGGAGGGGACATATTTACCTCTGTATTATTGTAAATTAACACCCTCCGTTAAATCACCGACTCCAAAAAATGAAATTCTACTTTTTTAGGCAATTACGTGTGAATGAACGCACTGAAAACGGGACGAAAAAAAACAATAATTAGAATTTAGAGTAAGGGATCAGTTTCAAATAACTATAGCGTAAAATGACCCCACACCCCGGCAGCACTTTTCCCGGCCGCCAGCGCCAAATGGCTCAAGTGACTCAATCGCAGTCATTTAAAAATAAAGAATAGTCTTCAATATAAAAGATAAGCATATAATTGTTTCCCCCCCCCCCTTGAATGCATTTTTTTTCGGTTTATTTTTATTTTTCTCCTTTCCGACCGGCCACCAGCGCCAAATGGCTCAAGTGACTCAATCGCAGTCATTTAAAAATAAATAATAGTCTTCAATATTAAAGATAAGCATATAATTGTCTCCCACCCCCTCCTCGAATACATTTTTTTTCGGTTTATTTTCATTTTTCTACTTTTCCACCCACCGCCACCACCAAATGTGACTCAACTATACTATAGGGGCCGTTGAATTTTCTCACCTATTTCGCTCGGTATTCACCCAAATGTTCGATAAAATCGATATTTGGGGTGAAATGGTACATTTTGTCCTGACAAAAAATTCTAATTTATTTTTTTAGCATATATCAAATTGAACTTTTATGCCACATTTTTACCCGTCGTCTTTTCGGCGACATTTTGTTATTCTTAAATTCACGACTAGTATGTTTTAATCTTTTCATCTGTGCTTTTAAATTCGTTAAATTCCGTTAAAACTTGCTTTTGTAAATAGAATGTTCAAAGTTTGTTTTTTGTGTGTAATAAAATGTTAAAGCAGTAAAAATATCTTTAGTCCAAGGAAAAATATATTTAGTCCAAGGAGAAAATATCTTTAGTCCAAGGAAAAAACAATAAAAACCAACATGGCCGCCAGCGATTAAAACCGGGAATTAAAGTTAGATTATCAACACTTTAAAAAAGTAAATGAGAATTTTATTTCAGGACCAAAAATATAATTAGGACCAACAATCAGTTTCATCCAAAATTTGGACGAATACCAAGCTTGTGGCGGCCGGTGGAAAAGTAGAAAAATAAAAATAAATCGAAAAAAATGTATTCGAGGTGTGTGTGGGGGGGGGGGACAATTATATGCTTATCTTTAATATTGAAGACTATTCTTTATTTTTAAATGACTGCGATTGAGTCACTTGAGCCATTTGGCGCTGGCGGCCGCTGGCGACCGAGAAAAGTGTCATCCCACACCCTTATTTCTGGGCCATTCTAGCGTTTTAGGGCAATTAACCATATATATAATTTTTGCTATGAGCGATTAATCTTCTATGTTAGTGTGGTTTTTTTGGGCGGGAGGTATACTTTTTTAGACAATTTTGTGAGGTTTTGCGACCATGACACTCAGACTTAGGGTTAGTGGTGAAAAGAAATTGGTCAACTGCTCTAAAAAGTTAGAACGGCCTGAAAATGAAGGATTATTTTATGTTATACGAAACTGATCCCCCATTCTAAGTTCTAAAATATTTTTGTTGCTTTGTTTTGTTTTTGCTTTCCGACAAGTTTTTTTTTTTTAATGTTCACACGTAATCGCCTAAAAAAAGTAGAATTTCATTTGTTGGAGAAGGGAGTGACTTAGCTGAGAGTCTTAATCTACAATAATATCGTTGTTGTTTTTTATGCGGCCTCTATTCCGACAAAACATGCATAATTCCCAAGCCTTAACACTTTAAACAATAAATAAAAGAATAAATAAAAAGTAGAATAATTCTAACATAAATAAGTACAAATAAAAGTACTTACTGGTTATTTTTGTTACTCTCTTTTAAAAGAGAGTTTTTCTAGTTCATTTAGACGGAAACTTAAAATAAAACTTTAAACACATTACTCCGCAGAAAAAAAGATCATAAAAGTAAAATAATCAATCAATAAAAAAATGTTTTTTAGAAAAAAAAAAATTATTTTTAAAATTTATTATTTACATTTAATCAATGACTATTTTTTAAGTCGACAATACAGGGTTAATGTAAATTCTACTTCGCTAATATGTGTTCGTTTATAGTGTTCAAAATTAATGAACGTAGTGAATTTCTGGTTAACTTGACTTCCGGTTTCTCTTTTCAAAATATACCATTTCATTCGTCGAATTTCACTGCAAAAACTTTTTGAAATAAAATCACAAAGTATAAATATGATATAACTTTAACTGAACTTTATTTTAAAAAAAAATTATTTGAAACTTTTTTCAATTTTTTAAAAAATTAAGTTTGGATCTTTTTAAGAAGCTCCCTACCAAAAAATAAAGCCCGCTATTCAAGGGAGACAACTTTTCAGCCACTTTTGCTTCAAAAATGAACAAAATAAGAATGTGTTATTATATACGATTTTATTATTAAGGGATGTTATTTTTTTTTTGTAATTAATTTTTTCATAAATTAACAGAATAAGAATGTTTAATTATTAAGGAGTGTTATTTTTTTGTAATTAAAGTTTTCAAAAAGGGATGTTATATTTTTTGTAATTAAAGTTTTAAAAAAAAAACGGAATATTTCGCAAAAAAAAAGAAGGGAGTCTTAGAAAATTCATGAGCAAAGAAAACTTCAGGAAAGGTGCACTCAAGCACGTGTGAAAGGGGTTAAAGAATTTAGCAAGCCGAAAAGTTGTCTCCCTTGGCAGCAGCAGGGTTAGTCTTAGTGGGCGACAAACTTTACCACTTTAAGTTTGTTTTTATATTTACTCTAAAAAGAGAAACCGAAACTTAATTTATTTAACTGCTTTCATTAATGTTGGACACTATAAGATGTGTTTAAACAATATTAGACCATCCGTGACTCGTTTGGTCAGTATTTGTTATATATATTATTAAATATTTAAGAAAGCCTCTTGGAATTTCCGAATATCTATGAAACCCTTTTATAACTTCGAATTATTTATGAATACATTTTGGAATTTCTAAATATTTATGAAGCTTCCTTGTAATATAATAGACCATCTCCCTCCGTGTTCTCTCTTTCCTTCTCCCCCCCTCTCTCTTCTTTTCTCGATCTCTTTTAATTATTTACATCATTCCATTCCTCTTGTTGCAAGTCTTGTAAATCATATGACAGGCAAGTAGAATAAAAGTTCAAAATACAATTGATCAAGATAACAAATAAATCACGATAATATGGTGGTTAAATAAAACAACATTCATTGAGAGAAATATGTTTAAATGCATGTATGAGAATTGTGTTAGCATGAGAGTTTTTATGTGAGTGAAATCTCTCTTGTGCTCGCTTTATGTAAATGGAAACTTTGTTGAGGAGTGAGATGTATGTCTGAGTTAAGCAAACGTAGTATTGAAGGCTAGAAAATGGACCTTGGTTTTAATTTCGGCAGCCTCATAACTCTCACTTCCCTTATTTTGCTCTTTAGTCCTCACATTTCATGAGCGATGTTTCTGACAAAGGAAGGAAGAATTGCTGTTTTCTGGGTCGGAATCTATCAAACTTATCGTTGGCTAGTTTTTTACCCTGAAGTAGTTTTTTCTTTCTTTTTTTAGTTCCTTGCATCAAGTGGCTTCATGCCTTGTCCGGAGCGATTTCCAAAAGAAAGTTTAGCTGTGCTGCTGAATTGCTCGCTTGTTTGCGTGCAAATGGTATAACCGTTTTTGTTTTTTATCGAATGAATATTGCTGTTTGTTGTTGTTCCTTTCGTTTGATGTGTGCAATGCTGATGCTTGGTGTTTGATTGAGAGTTTCACATGCATGGCGAATATAGCAGGTAGTATTATTTCAACAGAAGTTCTAGCTAAGATCAAAGCTGATCGAATTTGTTAGCGGGAAATGCATGAAATGTTTTAACGTAGAGTCATGACATATCGGTGACAATCCAGTTACAATCTAGTTGGTCATTTGATTGTCTTTTTTTTTGCATTAAATGTCACCGCTTATCAAGGATAAGGGTTAAAGAGTTTGACTGATGGATGGTGAGACAACATCACGTTCACCAGCACGGTGGTTGTAGCAGGGCAGAAATTGATTATTTACGGGGACGGTTCAACAAGAACTTGTTTACATTGGAATTAAAGACGACCATATTGTAGTCGGCAGGGAAGCAGGTTCTCTGCACTCTGTTCCACAGACGGGTAGTTCTAGGAAAGAAGCTCTTCCCATGAAAGTTTTGTTTTGTCTTGGGCATGCTGAGGAAGAAAAGGAAATTATTGACAGTGGTAGTAGAGTGACTGTAGGGAAGAGAAGAGGACATTGCCCATTAGATTCCGAAGTCAGTTTTGGACTCTGTCAAGGCAGGAAAGGGTCCTCTGAGCGGCACCTCCCTATATGTGGCAGCAGTACTCCATCTTAAAACGTATTTGACTCTGGTACAGGTAGAGGATAGTGTAGGGCGTGAGATACTTTTTGGAACAGTAGAATGATCCAACCATTTTTCCAGCGCTCTTAGCAACAGATTTGATGTAAGTCTTCCATTTCAAGTCTGAAGAGAAGGTCAGTCCCAGGAGCTTATCAAAGCAGTGGGCTTCCTCAATGAGGAGAGCCGTTCATTTTAACTGGGACAAAGTGGGGATCAGAGTGTTGGTGGTGAAAAGAGAGGAGCTTGGTCTTTGACGCATTAAAAGTAACCAGCCACTTTTTTCACCATTGCACCACGTGCTCCAGGTCGGAAGAAAGATAGCCAGAAAGAACCTGATCATTAATGCTCTTCAAGGTGTTTCCATAGATGATTGTGTTGTGGAGTGTCTTGGTTCCCGGTTTGGGATCTGGTATTTTAGACGACGGTCGTGTCTTTAGGGATTACCAAGCACCACATTAAACAATTAATCTTGTGTAGGTAGATTGAGACCGATTCAATAACAACATATGTTTGGCAAGAATCACCAGTTAGTGAGTGCTAACTTTTAACAATATAATATTGTTAATAAAAAAAAAAGAGAAACTGTAAAGTAAAAAATAAAACTTTAATGTAGAAACAATTTTACAAAAATGTAAAATATAACAATAAAGTTTGTGAAGGTTAGAAAAATGTTTGAAAACGACACGAGCGTTAAATTTGTCTTTAAAGTTCAGTATGCGTGTGTGCATGTGTGTTTACTTGGTTTAAGCTGTTATTGTGGGAAGACAGCAGGCATGCTTAAAAGTGGATGCTGGGGTTTGCACTTCAAGTTGGGTGTTTTTGTTGTTGTTGCTGTCTTCATGAGAGCGAGATGACTCATTCGGTTGTCGCCAGGACACTCATCCTTTTTTGATAATTCGCTGGTTTTATCGAAGTTTATTTCGCATGTACTTGTTAAAAACATGTGTGAACACTTTGGCCACATCTGTAATTACTTATTTTTACGAGCAACTGACCGCAAGGTGATTCCCTCTTCAAGAAGAAAGAAAGAAATGAAAATAAGAGGAAGAAGAGGAAAGAAGAAGAGAGAGTAAGCCGAACGAACCTAGAAAGAAAAGGGGTAACTAAGCAGGCTAGCACTTTCCTTCAATGCCCGTTCATCTCATAGTGTCATCAGCATAAATGTCTACGAATGATTTTAGAATGTGGTTTGGGAGATCATTTATGAAGATCAGATAGAGGGTTGGGCCCAGAATGGAACTCTGAGGCACGCCGACGTTGATACTGTGTGCCTCAGACTTTTTTTTCCAACCACAACTACTTTTATAAATCTATCAGATTAGAGAGAAAGGATTTAATGGTTGAGAGTACATTTCCAGATATTCCATAGCTAGCAAACTTGTGAAGTAAACGTTTATGCCAAACTCTTACAAAAGCCTTTGATATGTCAAGAGCTATTGCGCTAGAAATGAAAGCCTCATCAATAGATTCACTGATCCTGTGTGATATTATAGTCAGCAGATCAGCTGTTGATCTTGCGGGACGAAAGCCATATCGTTGAGAAGGCTGTTTTTGCTAAGGTGATTAACAACTTCTTGGTTTATCACAGATTCAAGCAACATACTCATGACGCACATGACACTGATTGGTCTGTACTGAGATGCAGAGGACTGGTTACCAGTATTTTCAAATATTCGACAGACCGACAAGGTTTATCTTAGTTTTATAGATGATTACATTGAACATTCTAGAAGAATTTTACTTTCGCACCAAACACACCGATCTGATAATTGTTGCGTAGGCGTCCTTTCACCACTTATTTACATTATTTGCCCTTCCTCCCACCATCTAAAATATTCATGTGCATATAAAAAGTGTGCATGGTGACAAGCAAGCAAGATAATAACAGCAGTTTCAGTAATATTATATAGTATCAGTATTTGCTATATATATATATATATATATATATATATATATATATATATATATATATATATATATATATAGCCTCGTAAATCTCGCTTCCCTTATTTTGTCCTTTAGTTCTCACATTCCATGAGCGATGTTTCTGACAAAGGGGAAGAATTGCTGTTTTCTGGATCGGAATCTATCCATATAAAACTTATCGTTGGCTAGTTTTTAACCTTGAAGTAGTTTTTTTTTTTAGCTTCTTACATCAAGTGGTTTCATGCCTTGTCTGAAGCGATTCCCCCCCCCCCAAAAAATGATAAAATTTATAATTTCTTAACTTTGACATTAGTTGATGATCATGTTTTTACAAGAAAGTATTTACTTATGACGTTATAAAGGATGAATGGTAGCTTTTAGAAACTTTTGAAAGAATAAAGCTCGTTTTGTGACGTCATTCATTTTCAAGTAAATATATTTCTTTCTTGATTCGTTTTTATCCTTCCCTTTCCCCCTTCTCTCTCCCTCCCTCCCTCCCTCTCTTTTCCTCTCTCCCTTTTATTATATACATAATCTGCCTCTTCCCACTAATTTGCCTTTTGTAATGTCATCCATTGTGCACAGTGACAAGCAAACAACATAACAAGATACAAGCACATTTGTTATATATATTATTAAATATTTGGAAAATTCAAAACGTTTTCATTTCATAAATTCTTGGAAATGACAAGTTACGGCGACTGCTTTCAAACAAATATACACCTTTGCAGCTTTTGGCAACTATCATTCATCTTTAATGATATCATCCATTTTCAAGTAAATGTATATATTTCTTTCTTCATAATAATCATGAAGTGTGCACGATGGCAAGCAAGCAAGATCCGCAAACTTTTAGATGTGACCTGTTGAGCTAACATTGTTAAATCTTACAATAGATAAATAGATAGCATAGAGAGAAATGATATAAGAATGATATGATAGATGTGTAATGTGAGTCTTAAAGACAGGCTTAGATCTGATGACCTCAGAGAAAGATTAAATCTGGTTAGTATAGGGAGATGTGTGCAGAATAAGAGACTTCATTGGTATGACCATTTTGAAAGAATAGATGAGAGTTCTTGGGTTAGTTTATGTAGAACAGTTGAGTTAGCAGGTTCAGTTCACAGGAGAAGGCCAAGGAAAACATGGAAGAAAATGATATTGAAAATGATTATAACAGAGTCGTTTGATAAATGCCCTGTGATTAGATGAAAAACAACCAATCACAGACCACTATTTACAACATCTGCCGCACTATACGTGAGTGGATTTTTCAAATGGATTTCAATAGGAGATGGGTGCATGACACTAGTTTGTGCATCCGACGAGGCGCCAAGTTTGAGTTCGTGTTCCCTCCATAGTTATGGCACACGCGGTATTGGGTTCTACGGAACCCACCCCTGTAGAGTTTTTTTATTTATTTCAAAATACTGGTAAACTCTTAAACTAGTAGGAATGAGAGATATCCTGTCCCTATTTTATTTTTGCTGGCACTAGAGAGCTTCCAAAGATTCCCACTTCCACTGTTTTATTTTGTCCCCGGTCTTTTGAAATCCTTGGCATTACTATCTTGGAAGACGCCATCCACCCCTTGATCCCATTCCCGATGAATTTATTTTTTGAACACTCCTCTCTTAAGTTCCCACTCCCACTTAGTTACCGACCCGCTTGTTTTCGGTCTCATGCCGGAAAACCGTGGGCGCTCTAACACTTAGCCATGAGGGAAAGCCGGGCCATATTTTATTTTGTTCTTTATTTTTCTTTCTTTTTGGGTATTTTAATATTTTTTCCCACTCCCACGATAATTCATTTTTTACATCGATGTTTTTTGGGGATATTTTAAGTAGGGATCCACCCACAGAGTGAATGCGGTATTTTGGTGCAAGAATCTAGTTTAGAGTCAGCAAATGTTCTTTTCTGTTGTTTGTAAAATTTTTTGAAATAAAAAACATTGAACAGCTTGTCTCACTTATCCCGACCCCCTTCCCCCTACATAACGGGCGCTATGCCTAAGGTCTGGTGAGTTCCCAAGGTTTGTAAAATCTTCATCTGTAGATAAAGATGAAGGTTGTCTGAAGGAATTCACCTGCCTAAATAAATTGACCAGCCGGGCGGTAGAAACTGCTACCTTATCGAACAAGTATCCAGCATGTCATACTGTGCGTAGTTTATGCACATGGGCGAACCTGAAGCCCCTTAATCGAATCAAGTATTTCGAATATTCCCACCAAGACCACATGGAACAAGTGTAACAAGACGAAACTACAGTGAAGTTGGCAAAAATACCACCTTTTTTTGCAATCAACGTTTTTCTTATCATTCCTTTCCTTTTTAGTTATATAAAATCTCGATATAACTACATCGTTGTTTTTTTCTTCTTTTCTGCCATCTCACTTGTTTTGTAAGCCTTGTTTTCCTATACAGCTTTTCCGAAATTTCGTCCCTTATTTTAACAGTAAAAAATCCCAACAATGGTAAGTATGAACTTGAGAGAAAGAGAGATAAATAAAGACCTGGGCAGAGATAGCTTAGTCTGGAAGTCAATTTCTAAAAGCCGCCCAACACATACCAGTGTGTAAAATGGGTGTTAAACAAACGACGACAATGACGATGACGATGATGATGGACAAAGGAAGACAGCAAAGTAAAAGGTTAGAGAGGTTCAACACTATCAATGTTTTAAGCAAGTGCTCACAAAGTCAAAGGATTTCAAAATGCATTGTAATATACCCTCTCTCTCTCTCTCTCTCTCTCTCTCTCTCTTGGCCTCTCTCCTTTCTATCTCTCTCCTCATTCTCTCTCTATCCCCTCTTTTAATGATTTACATCATTCCATTCCTCTTGCCTCTTCTCTTATCATTCGCCCTTTACTTCATTCTCCCTTTAACCTACTATGTAAAACATTCGTATAGAAAGATTCACAGAGTTTTAGCATTATACTAAATTACCCATGACCCATTCGCTCAGTATTTGGCATATATATTAAATATCTTTCTCTTCCCCCTCCCTCACTCTCTTCTCCCTCCCTCACTTTTCTACCTGCCTTTTAATTATGTATATCATTCGCCTCCTCCCATTGTGACGTCACCCAGTATGCACGGTGACAAGCAAGCAAGTAAACAAAATGACAAAATCCACAAAGTTTTACTAGTATACTAGACCACATGTTAACCGCTTTGTCAGTGTTTGTTATTTCAATATTCTTAAAAAATAAAGCTTATTTTGTGACGTTTCTTTTTTGGTAATAATCATTTGCTTTATCCGCTCTCTCTCTCTCTCATCTTTTACGTCATTCGCCTACCACCACTACTGTTCCTATCACTCTCTCTTTATTTATGTTATTCCACAATTTTAGTAATAATAGCAGTTGTAGATAAACATATAATAAATATATATATAGAGAGAGATATAGATATTTACACA
The DNA here is from genome assembly GCA_963556195.1 of Sepiola atlantica. Taxonomy (NCBI): domain Eukaryota; kingdom Metazoa; phylum Mollusca; class Cephalopoda; order Sepiida; family Sepiolidae; genus Sepiola; species Sepiola atlantica. The sequence continues at coordinate 158,862,607 of OY744517.1, forward strand.
CACACACACACATATATATATATATACATAGAGAGAGAGAGAAAGGATTTATACACACACACACACACACACATATATATATATATATATATATATATATATATATATATATATATATATGTGTGTGTGTGTGTGATTTTATGAAGGCTTACCAAAGCATTCCTTTCAGGACACCAATGATCACCATTAAAGTTATTTTTTCTTACAAATGTTATTTATTATAATTAAATGTTTTTTCCTACACGTGTTTCACTACTGTAATCGAGTATCATCGAGCTTGTTTTTATTGGAACAACCCCGGTCTTCACTGAATAATCTATTTTATAAGTGAAAAATCTCTCTCTCTCTCTCTCTCTCTCTCTCTCTATATATATATATATATATATATATATATATATATATATATATATATATAGAGAGAGAGAGAGAGAGAGAGAGAGAGAGAGAGAGAGAGAGAGAAGGATTTACACACACACACATACACATATATATATATATATATATATATATATATATATATAGAGAGAGAGAGAGAGAGAGAGAGAGAGAGAGAGAGAGAGGGAGATAAACTGATAAATAAATAGATTTAAAAACAAAGTTTTGTAATCGATAAATGTCAAGATAAAATAATATTAAAAATATAATTGTTAATTTTTTAAATTACAAAATAAAAACTACACATTTTTTTGTTTTGTTTACATCGATAACAATAGTTTTGTGATGATTTTATATTGTGACCTTACTGACACTTAAATAGAAACCGGAAGTGTACTAAGATCTATTTCATATGTACTTACCGCGGGGCTGTATTAACACGTAAATAGAACCGGAAGTGTTTCAGATATATTTACTGCGGACCGGTCTCGATTAATTGCAGCTCTTTTGACGAGCGGCCTTTACCCCCTTTTCTTACTTGACATATTTTTCTTGGTCGCTTTTATGTTATTTATTGACCGGATAGGATCAGTTCTCTTTGTTATCGTTAAGTCTATAACTTAATGCTTTCTTTTTCTTTGTTTGTTCACCACTTATAATATATTTCCGTCTATAGAGAGTAACAAACTCGCCCCACCATTATTTTCACGTCCGACTAAATAATGCACATGGAAAATGAAGTTGAATGACACCGTCATCCGTAAATTTCGCGTTGCCAAAGTCTTCAAGGAGAACAGCGACAAAATAAATAGTATCGACTTCTATGCAAACGGGGAGACGCTCATTTCAAGCAGTGATGATGAATCCATTGTGATTTACGACTGTCAAAACGGAACGTAAGTCTAGATGATAACATGAGCACAAAATGGGGGATCGATTTATTTTAGAAAGAAAAATGTCTTTCTTCCTGGTTTTTAATTAGTTAAGATATCCAGTAGTACAACGAGTTTAAATTACACTCTTAGCCAATAAATACGATGAAGATATCTCGCTATTTATTTATTTGATTTAAAATTTAATAGAGCTTGGTATGAAATTAAAACTAATAAATCTTCCCTCACTTTGTGGCCAGTTTTAAGAAAAAGAGGCGCCTTTTTGTTTTTATCTTTATTTCTTAATCTAAAATTTGTTTAAATCCCGTTATTTAATTTAGGAGCTATTCTAAATAATGTAAAAGAAAATATTACAAAGGAATTCTATGAATGGCGAGTGCTTGAATAGATCTGCCTCAATGGCTGCCAATATTAGCTCTATAACTTTCAATAACGAGTTACAACGAAAGAAACATATTTACATCGTTGAATTGTATTCTTTTTTTGTTTTGAAATTATTTTCTAGTGTCTTGTTTTTTTCACGTGGATAGTTTATTTATAATTGTAATTAATTTTTTTTTAAATAACACTAGAAAACGATTCCAAAAATATAAAAAAGGCAACAATTTACAAAAATTACAATGTAAATATATCCGTGAAAAAAAGTATAATGTAAATATTTATTTTTTTAAGTTTCCGTTTCAGGAACCCGGATTTTATTTTGTGTGCTCGCCGCCTCTCGGCTATTGTAACTCGAACCAATATCGGCACCCACCCGGGTAGATTTGAATAAGCACCAAATAACTAACCCTGAGGAACATTATAATTGTTTTGTTCTCTCTTTTATATATGTATATATATATATATATATATATATATATATATTACACCTCATACAAAATACTCTTATTTAATAAACAGTGTTTATTTTACCAACACATGTTGGTTCTGGTTAAAATATAGTGTTTAAACACTATCTTGTAACCAACATGTGTTGCTAAAAATGTGACAATTATTATTTGATTTGTCATAAATATTAAATATTAAATTAGCGGTGTTCATTTTTACTCCTAGGATTTTATTATAGAATGTAAATATTTGAAAATATTCACTAAAAAAATTTTTTTATTTTACTAATCGGGATCGCCAGTCTGAAATTAAAATGTAATAATTCATCTCTGTTTCATTTAATTATTACCACACCTACTTTTTAGAAAATCGTAAATTTTGTTTGTTTTAAGTATTGCTTTGTCTGTAATATTGTCTTAGTCACAAATATGTATTTTTCTGTTATATTTTTTTGTTCGTTTTTATATACATATAATTGTCTTTGTCTATAAAATGTTGATTTATAATATATCAGTATTGCTTCATTCAAAATGTTAAATCTTTATTTTTTATTTTTATTTTTATTTTTTATTTTTAAACCTATTCCAAAATGCTTTTAAGTTTGAAAATAGAACCTGGACTTTAAACTTTTTAAAACGGTATTAAAATCAAAAAGTAAACGCGGTAATCGGCCAGCCATAAACGCCAAGAAATACGAATTTCGTTTATTTCCGTAAGGTTTAAACCAAATATTTTTATATTTAAGACTCCTTCGATTTATAATGAAATTAAATAAGTCGTGATTCTTGGCGTTTATGCCCGATTTTACTTTAAACGCTAAACTTAGAACCGAAATACACGTTTTTTTTGTTGTTTGTTTTTAAATTTTATAACGTCGTTTACAAAATTCCTTAAATTATATTACCGGTGCTAAAACCTGGGTCAGGTTTACTCTGAGATATCCGACCCCTTTTGTCTGAATGTTATTGTTCGGTTTGGTCTTAAGCCATCCTCCCGGGCATTACCTTCTCATTTAGGAGGTGGAATCGCTTTATTGCCTGAGGTGCCCCCTCCTTGGATTGCCGACGGGTCCGATCACAGCTAATTTATACCCTTTCAGAGTGCCCCCCCCCCCATCGGAGAGGGGGGCTAAATTGCCCCTCACCACACATTAAACTGACTTCATGCCTAACTTTGCAATCTGAAGCGGCTAAATAATAATATAAGCAAAATACGTTTTTATTTAATTTCTCTTTCAATGCAAGTAAAAATAACTTTTTCTTCAACAATTCTTACGTTATGCGCGATTGCTGATCGAGATCAATGTCTAAAATACACAAAAAAATCCTGAAGTCATCGTTTACAAAATTCCTTACATTCTCTATGTATTCTTACTTACATTGTGATATCAATCAATAATAATCGTTTTCCCGCTAAAAACAGAAAGTGAAAATAATCGAGAAACTTATAATTCCCTTTACTTAAGTCAACTCTTTTTCTTTTTTTTAAAGAAACTATTCATGCTTTTGTTTTATTTTAGATTTTTACTTTGATTTAATAATAATCTACTTGTTGAAAACAAATAGGGGCCACCGCCCAAACTTAAATCTTTCTTCGTCCGTATTTAATTGCTTACCCCCCTCCCTACAAGGGCAAAGTTAGACACAAAGTCAGTTTTTAATGTGAAGAATATCCGGTTCCCTTCAAAAGGGACAGTCTGGGTGATTGAGGTGGGAAAATAACCGAAAGGGGGAAGTAATGCTTCGGTCTGCTAAGATCGAAAACATACTACACTTTGGTCCTGGCTGGATAAAACTGTATTTCTTCTATTTACTTGTATCCCCACGAGGTCGATTTTTAATGTGAAGAATCAAGATCCCCAAAACGGGTACTATTGAACTGGAAATAAATAAAATATATCTTAGACAAAACAGATACTACACTTTGATTCTATTTTTCTGTTATTGGTTAAATTTTACATTTACTAGCTATAAAAAAACTCCGAAAAGGGTGTGGTAATACCTTCGGAGGGCGACCTTCTCGGGTCGATTACTGAATACTCGTTCCTTTTTACTTACCTCCCCACGAGAGCAAAGTCAGATCGCTGTGATGAGTATATAATTACAATTTTAAACATTTCACGTAGCTGGATATAATGGGGGGGCGGGGGCACAAAAGAACCAATTATTGCTTTTTTTTAAAAACATTTAAGTCAGAAATTACTTATTCGGAAGGTTAAAGGCTTCAAAATTATTTCATACGTGTCACAATAGTAAATAAATACTGGTCAGCCATTTTTAACTGGATTAAAATCCAACTTGGGGCATTTATAACTGGTCTCAGCACACTCGGCCTAGCTCCTTTGCGAAGTAAAGATTGCTCTCAAATTCTCAATAGTGGAGAAACCTTAGCCCGGTGGAAAGAACACTTTGAAGATCTTTTAAACCAACATCCAGTTGTTGATGATAATGCGATGCATCAAATCCTGCAGCGACCTGTGGACAATTCACTGAGTCGAATCCCCTTTCTTGAAGAGGTTAAGACTGCCGTCCTTGCTTTGCAAAATAATAAGGCTGCCGGTATGGACAACATCTCTGCTGAAATCTATAAATCGGGTGGACCCTTTCTGTATTCACAATTGCATCAACTTATTGTCAAAATATGGGTACAGGAGGAAATACTAACTGATTTAATGGTGTGTCTAATTACAAATATTTTCAAGAAAAAGGGAGAAAGAACTGACTGGGAATTATAGAGGTATTACACTACTATCAATAGCTGGAAAAATCTTGGCTCGTATCTTAATAAACAAACTAACATCTCGCTGAATGTGTTTTACCCGAGTCACAATGGCTTTCGACCAGCCTGTGGCACCAACGATATGATATTCAGTCTAAGGCAACTTCAGGAAAAATGCTGAGAGCAACAGCAACCTCTATATATGGCTCTCATCGATCTGAAAAAGCCTTCGATAGTGTAAAATCTTATCAAAATAATGAAATTTCTTCATGACCATATGACTGCAACAGTAATCGCAAATGCCAGCTCTACGGATCCATTCAAAGTAAAATCTGGGATCAAACAGGGATGTATAGCTGCACCAACCTTGTTTTCAATCTTTATTGCGGATATACTGCACCTAATGGATGGTCAACTTCCACCTGGTATATCCATAAACAACAGAATGAATAGTGGAGTTTACAATGTGGGACGTCTGACGGCCAGAACTAGAACAAATGTTAAATCTCTAATTGAATTTCAATATGCAGATGATAATGCAGTTTGTGCTCTGACTGTGTCGATGCATACTCCAAACTTGGACTAAAATCAACGTTTGAAAAATAGGTGTAATTTCAGCCTTCACCTCAAGATAACAGAAACACTCCTAATATTCAATTAGGCGGCAAATCACTAGAAAATGTGGACCGCTTCGCATACCTGGATAGCCACCTTACCTATAATGCCACCATTGATGACGAAATCCAGTATCGCATTAGGTGCACAAGTGCTGCTTTCGGTAAACTTTGTTCCAGAATCTTTGATGATAAAGATTTATGGCTTGATACCAAAATATTAGTGTACCGAGCCATTGTCCTTCCAACACTCTTGTGTGCATCAGAGATCTGGATGACATATCGTCGACATCTTAAGGCATTCTAAAAATTAACTGGCAAGGTCGTCGAATCAACATCAGTGTCCTGGAAGAGTCTGATTGCTCTAGTATAGAGGTTTTAATTGTTAAAAATTATTTGAGATGGGCTGGTCACGCGGTAAGGATGAGCGGCCAGCCTTATCCTAAGGAAATATTTTATTCTGAACTAAATGTTAGAGTTAGGAGGGTTGGAAGACAGTAGAAGCGGTACAAAGATTATTTGAAGGAGGATATAAAGAGGTGTGTAGTTGATCACACATCATGGGAAGCGAGTGCACTCTGGAGAACAGAGTGAAGGAATGGAATAAGAGGTGGTGTGAAAAGGTTTGAAAATGAATGGCGTCATCACGCTGAAGAGTTGGGAGCAGCAAGAATAGTGCGCCATGAAAGTCAGCCATGCGCACACTTGCCAAATGATAATGTATGCTCGATTTATGATAGGATGTGTAGATCTTGAATTATACTGTTTTCCCATATGATAAACCACAAACGAAGGCCCTGGAAACCCGTATTCTTGATTCGAGTGACGGCCATGATGATCAAAAATGAATTTGATGGTTAATAATTGTGTAAGGATTTTTCTTCGCTGATTTATGAATTTTGAAGAAAAAATAAAATGTTTAAAGTGGTGATTGATGTCATAAGAATGGGCCAATTGTCAATGACCATTTCGTAAATTTAACTGGAAAACACTGGGTCCCTTGGTTAGTCTCAATCTTTTGTGCTGTAATCCATCCCAGGGACACGATGATTCATAATTATTTGGTATACAACTTACCTAAAACATAAAGGGGGTCAGTTGATGATGACCTGCTCCTAACTGGAGGGGGGGGGGGGCACAAACAAAATTGCAACATATAGAAACCTCTAACCTCAATATGAGACACAAAGACTGATAATATATATATATATATATATATATAGAGAGAGAGAGAGAGAGAGAGAAACCATAACACCCAGGCAACATTAGCAATTTATATATATTAATATGACTACCTCTAATGTTGTCCAGAATTGAATGAGGAATCCTATGTCCTTTTGTGCTGAGCCCATAACAGTATAATACCTTATTTTTTACATTTTCTAACAATGGGGGGGGGGGATCTAATCAGCATTGATTGAGTGGGAGAGGATTTAAGTAAAGTTACATTGTTTTCAGAGTCAAATTTCAGTAAAATTAGTTTTTAACCCAACCCCTTGAAGCACATCCGGTGTTTCCTGGGAATCAATGGAAACACCCACTACATTACTGCTGGAAACTCTAAACTCTTTCCTTAACATTTTTCTAATTAGTTAGAAATAAAGTAAAACATTGTATTAATGTTTTCTGGATGTGGTAATAATCAAAACGAAATATACATATCTAAGTAACCTGGGTAACGATTTTTCGAATAAGTATATGATTAGGGGATCTCTCAAATCCTATGAGTTTATGAACAAACATGAACTAATTTATTATATAAATTATTTCTTAAAATTTTCTTTCGCTTGTTTCCCCAGCCTCATTATTTTGGTTTTAACTTTGTAATTATTTCTTTTTTAGTCCGAAAAGAACGCTCAACAGCAAGAAATATGGCGTGGACCTCATCAGATATACTCACACAGTTAATACAGTATTACATTGCTCCACAAAAGTTGATGGTAAGTGTTTCGGAATAAAGATTCTTTATTTTATTTACACATGATGATTAATCTTTGTTTTCATTTAATTAGTTTAGCAAAAACCACTTTAAATTATTTATGACATTTTCAAAATAAAAACATTTTAGTGGAAATACCAGCTTCAAGGTGTTCGATAAATATTACACGTCTAGAGACATTAACAAAAATGATTACAATATTGTGATTCATCTTTACAAATATAAGACATCTGTCCATATTTACTTGCCCATCCTCACTAGTAAAAAGTTGGATAACACCGTTCTTATTGTGGAGAAAATCCAGCCCTCTCTGGCTGAGAGAACAGATATTACACTTTGATCTTAGCCCAATGCATCTGTCAAATATTTTTACACTACTTGAAATGTATTAGGAATGGTCCCCTACATATGCGGATTTCTTATGGTTATATATTATATGTGTTGTCTGGTGGGCGTTGCGTAAAGTAGCTGCAAACGAATGGTTGGTGAAGGTTGTTTCAGCAATGTACAAAAGTGCTCAGTCATGTTAGAATAAACAGCAGATTTAATGAGAGCTTTAATGTTAAAGTAGAAGTCGGTTGCTTTTCATTTGTGTTTTAGAAACATTGTCCGTAAGAGATTATGATGCTGATTATTTAGTACTTGTCTGGGAAACAATGGAAAGTCTACTTGTTAAGTTAAAGATTTAGAGTGAATTTTATCAAGACCAAAGTGATAATCAGTGGTTGTAGTGTTGGAAAGTTCTCAGAAAGGGGAAAAATCCCATGCTCAGTTTGTGGGTTGGGTGCAACTCAATTTTCTGTGGTATATGTAGGCATTGGCTACACAAGAAGTACAGTGGAATTACTGGTAGGTTGAGAGACGATCAGTTTGTGTGCAAGAAGTATAAGACAATAGGGATGAATGCAAACTCAGATATAAAGAAATATATGTGAATAGCAAAGTTATTAAGAAAGTGTTACCTTGGTGATACCATTGGAGCACAGGGTGGAACAGGTGCTAGTGTGATGGCTACAATTAGGAGTGGATGGAGTCAGATCAAAGGATCTCTGCCATTACTAACCAGCAGAGATCAAGAGAAGAATCTATCAGACATATGTACGTAGTGTGATGATATATGGAAGTGAAACCTGGCTAGTGAGAGTTTAGGACATGTGTTGCATGGAGAGAAATGATATGATGAATGTGTAAAGCAAGTCTTAAAGACAGGCTCAGATCTGATGAACTCAGAGGAAGATTAAATCTGGACAGTATAGGGAGATATTTGCATAACAGAGGGCTTCGATGGTATGACCATGTTGAAAAAATGGAGAAGAGTTTTGGGTTAGTAGATGTAGAACAATTGAGATAGCAGGGTTAGCCCACAGGAGAAGGCCAAGGAAAACAGAACGAAGTGATAATGGTGGACTTGAGAGAAAAAGGGATAAAGACCTAGCCTGAGACAGGTTAGTTTAGAAGTTAATTTCTAAAAGCCGTCCAACACATGCCAGCGTGTAAAATGGACGTTAAACTGTATATTACGATAATGATATATACTACCCATTCCAGGATGGGTGAAATTAATTCTTCGAACAGAACAGTTTTACACCACTTTTATGTCCTCTTACGAAGATTAAAATTCACATATAATGCTACTAAACCTTATGTCTAGAATTCTTATTTCAATTTTGATCAAAATGATTTTGATTCTAAAATTTAAGGGTTTTTAATAAGAAATTGAAATTCAGTGAATCTTGCTTAATTAGTGTCTCATGACTATGGATCAAATTTAATGCAAATCTGAAATATTTAAATTTTCAAATGGGATGTTGTGTCCATATTATTCCCCCTAAAACTATTTAAAATACTCCTAAGAAACTGGAATTAAGGAAATACCTATTGTTAAAATTTCGCAAAAATTGGAGATATCTGAATTTTCATGAAGGATTTCCATCCCCTTTTTACCTCCTTTGCATAAATTTGCATAAGTATGGCTCATATTAAAACCCCTTACACCTAACACCAACATTTATACTGATTTGTTAATTAGTTTAGAAGTGAATCCTGTACATAGAAATATATAAACATATGCACATACCTTACTTTATATAAATATTGATATATATACTAGTAGAGGCATCTGTCGTTGCCCGGTAAATAAAGTGATTCTTATATATTAGAAGGTGGAAGCAAAACATATAGTCTATAAATTTGTTAGTTAAAATTGCAAAATTAAAAAAAAAAATGTTTTATTCCATTATTTTTAACTTTCAAACACTCCATTTATTCTCAAAAATAAAGTTCTTGGATTACCATCATTGGATTGCTTGTAAAATCCTTTCCCAGGCAAGTTGTTCAAATTTTGTTATAAACGATATAAAGTAAAACATTGTCTTTGCTATTTCTATATGTCTGGCGCGAACGCAGATCTCCATGATATTGTTATACACTCTAATACAAAAGTAATACCACCATTAGGTTCCTCAGAAAACTTTGCTTTGAAAGTTGGGGTTGATCTTGTTATGGGGCTTAGTTTAGAATTGCATAACCAGACAGACCAAGAAATTCATCAAACAAAAATAACTTTGTGTTTCAACTGATTCCATTTGTATGGAACATCATTTTTAAAGAAACAGTTTCAGGTAATACTCAAATGTGAGAGAGCGAAAGAAATGTTATATGATAAAAACAAACAAAATAATGAGTACAAAAGCATAAGTTCACAGAAGAGATATTTTATATATGTTTAAAATGGAAGTTTACACAGATAGGAAAATATAGAATGTGTGTTCATATTTTGAGAGTGCTTGTAGAACAAGGGTGGTTCATCAGCTGAGATATCTAGGAAGTCTGAGTCGATAATTTAAGTGCTGTGTATTGTGCACAGGTCTAAAAACGGTAATCAAAACTTCCCCACTCAATTATAAAATGTTCATTTGATTGAATGTTATTAATAAGTGTTAATGTTCATTTGTTTTCATTTTAGAAAGTTCATTGAGAAATGTTAGAAGTATTAAAATAAATAAGTTTATACATTTGTTTTCAATCAGCAGACAATAAAGTGAAAGAGTTAATGCATTGTGTATCTGTGCGTGAGTGGAGAAATGCATTTTTAGCCTTCCAGTTTCACCTATGGGTGAAATAGGACTTTGCATCTACTTAATCATAATATAATAGATATTGTTCCCATATTCAATAACCTATTAAGGATTGATTTACCATAAAACATAGAAAGCAAACTAATGTTTTATACTTCATAACTTAATTCCTCTTAAGTAATCAAGTTACCACTCATTTTCTTTCTCTTCTATAAAATAAAGTAGAGCAAGTTGTTTCTCAAATTGTTGTCATTAATAGCTTTGGTTCTGTAAAATCAATGTTTGATTCTTGTTAGTCAGTTTCTTTTGTGGAACTTTTGTAAATGTTTTTAAGAATAAAATAATGCATTTCAATTCTATTTCTTTCATAAAATATTTTATCTGTTTAGGAAGAAATTTCAGATGGATGACATCTTAACTAGATAACAACAGCAGGAGAGGGCTTTGCAAATTTACAATGCTTAGCATTAGTAAACATAGCCAGCATGACTAGCTCAGTTGTTAGTGCATCAGATTGAACATCTAAAGGTCTTTGTTTCAATCTCATCATCTTTCTTCTTTTTTTTTTTAACTAGCTTTAAAATTTTTAGCAGATCCTCATGTAATTGTAGCTTTAAAAGAATTAGGGTTAATTAATAATTTAATAACCAAAGGATATTGTAATAATTACATTTAACTTTCAAAATGAAATTTAAAAACATAAATATAATATTTTGGAAAATTAATTGGCTTACTTTAAAAAACAACTGTGTAACAGTATATTAAGGATAGTGTTATGTATTAGTCTTGGTCTGAATTAATAAATATATTTTATTAGTTGATTTTAGTGAAATCTAAAATTCTTTTTCTTTAACGCTCACTTTAGGTTTGTATTACATTTATTTTTGAAAGGGAGTTTTGTTTCCCTCAAAAATGAATCTAACACAACTTATTACACTCCCTATAGCGTCTCCTATATCCTAAATTTCACACATCTGTCCAGTAGTTTTTGAATCCGTGGATACATTTATTTTCAAGGAAGTTTTGCTTCTTTCAAAAATAAATTCAACATGGCCAATCAAACTCTTTTATGTCGATTGTTTCTGTTCCAAATTTCATTTAAAAAATCTTTCCAGTCATTCTTTTTCCTATAGATGTATAGACGTGCGTTCATCTTTATTATATACTAGACCACCTGTGACTCGTTGGCTTAGTATTCGTTATATCTATCGATATATTACTAAAACTCTCTGGATCTTGTTTTTCTCCGTGCACAATGGATGACATCATCCACTAAAACCGGTTTGAGACCTTTGGAAGATATCCTTTATGATGTCATAAATGCTGAAGTAACAAAAGGATGACATTATCCATTAACGCAACAACTTTTGGGTCACTTGTCGTTTATGTGACTGTGTGTGTGTGTATATATATATATATGTATTTGAGCAGCATTCTTTTAAACATTTTATTAAATATAATAGACATTTTTTGTCTACATACTTTCGTTCTAATCCTTTCCAATTTCATAATAAATCTTATTGTTCCAGGCGGGAACTGACTTGAAACTACTCATTAAAACAAAAAAAAGTACTATTAACAAGATAAATTTTAATAATAGTGATAGTATTCTTAAATGCCTTTAACAACTAACGTAGTCCCCTAACCTTAGTAAATAACATGTGATTCCTCAATAAAAAAAATTACCCCTATAAATATGCTTAACAACGTGCCATTTACTGATAACACCAAACCACGCCTGATAATGGATTCTGGCGAATCAGAAAGTACTCTGGTAAAAAGCGACTATGGCAGATTCATCAGCCAGTTTATACCTGAAACAAAAAGATTTCTTTGAAAATGTGAAAGGATCAGAATGAAAGTATGTAGACAGAAGTTGTCTATCATATTTAATGAAATATATAATATACCAGATGAACTAGGAGACTAGTATATTATTAAATATACAATTTCTTGACATTGATTGGTAAAGCAGCAGCAATGGGTAATTGCTCCTTCTTTTCAAACAAACAACTTTTTTATCCTTTATGACATCAACCATTTTCAAGTAAATAAATTTTTTAAATAATTATCCTAAAGTGTGCCCAATGAAAAGCAAGCAAGATCCAGACTGTAAAAATTGAATATGTATTTTTGTTTATCAAGATGTATTTTCTGTTTGTGTTTAAAATCCAATTTGAAAGATTTACTTTAATCTTACCTGTTCATTGATTGCAATATAAAACTGTCCCATGCAATAAAATTTAAGAATATGATCCTGTCTCCGGGATGCGTTTGTTTAGCAGAAACGTGCAATCGTCGAACAGCTAGCATAAACTCTTATCAACAAATAAGACTCTGAGGCATAGTGTATTTTACACACAGGTTTTATTGTTCATCGACAAAGGTAAAAACTGAAAAGAAATTTAAAAAAAAAAATTGTTTCAGGAACACAAATACAAAAATAAAGACAAGGAGGTTGCCTAAAGTTCAATGGGGCCGTAAGACTACAGAATAGAAAATATTAGTAGCATAAAAGATAATACTCTTGTATTATCTTTTATGCTACTAATATTTACTAAGAAGCGATACAATTATACTAGGAAATTGAGCATGATACACGCAGAAAATGGAGATTCACACGTGGTTCAAAAGAGTAAACAGAGTTTGCTTCGATAAAAAGAAATATAAAAAAAAATAATACTAGCACTATTTAATTCTATTTTGAGGGGGAAAAAGGCAATATTTCTTACCGGAGATGCCTAAAATATCAAAATATTTAAAGGAATAAACATTTCTCTATGCAGGCTTGTGACTGAGGCAGCTAAGTGATCGGGAACAGAGCATCGGTAACCTCTCGTTCGGTATTGGGGCTAGGAGAATCCCTTAAGAAAAAATGTCTGAAAAATATAGATAAAGCTAAGGGATTTATTCTACGCTTAACAGAACAAATATAAAAAACTTTAAAACAAAGATGGACATGGTTATAAAAAGATGTAATAATAGACAACAGTAATATTGTTAAATGTTCAGAAAACAATATCACTTGGCAAGAATAAAACAGTAGGATGTCAAACAAAATATATCGAAACGAGCATTGTCCAAGAATGAATGAGAACCCCAATCTGTTCCTACTCCCAGCCCTGAACTCGTATTACTATTTTTATTTTTTAATTTCTATAATTTTCAAGTTGTAACGTAAACATCTTTGCAGTTCACATTAGATTCTTTGTAATATTTTACTTGAAAAGTTGTTTGATCTTTACATATAGTCCTTTGTTTTTAATTGTATTTCAAGACAAGAGACACTACAAATATTAAGTGGGCCAACAGACTGAAAAATGCAAAGGATAGTGCACTTGGATGTGACTTTAAAGTGCATCCGATGGTGAAGCCGCAATTTGGAAGCTTTAGGAAGTGTGGAATCACTTCTTAGTTGCCATGATTCCCAAGTCCACTCTGATCCCGGAAAAGTTGTAGTACCTATCAGGGTTCCATCTATGTGTTAGATAGCATTTCTCCTGGCACGACACTAAACTGCCTCAACACCCTTGGGCAAGGTGTTCGCCTCTAACTCGACCCACACACAATATTTATCTTTTCCAACATTTTCTCAAGCCAATTTTCATTTGTTATTGTTGTACCATGTTATTGACAATAAACTAACGTACTTTGCTACAATATATTTTAAAAATCTACTTAATCTGATTCATCAATTTGCTAATATGGAACCATTCTTAAACACCTAAAAATAAAGGTGCTTGTGCTGTTCAGCGGCCGTATTAAAAAATTATTTTTTTATAAAAACAATATTATATACTTATTCAGCGTTATATTCTTACTCACTGTAGAAAAAATTATCCACTAGAACTTTAATTACAAGTATTTTTCCATTCTGCGTATCATAACAACGATTCGTTCACTAAGCCTCCATCTTCTTTCTTAAGAAGATTTCAAGGGCAGATAATTGAAATCTTCTTAAGAAAGAAGATGGAGGCTTAGTGAACGAATCGCTGTTATGATACGCAGAATGGAAAAATACTTGTAATTAAAGTTCTAGTGGATAATTTTTTCTACTTTTTGTATTGTGAGTAAGAATATAACGCTGAATAAGTATATAATATTGTTTTTATAAAAAAATAATTTTTTAATATGGCTGCTGAACAGCACAAGCACCGAAAAATCAGCTATGGGGAATAACTCTTATTTTTTGGTAAGAGTTAGTGTTCCTTATTTGCTTTGTTTAGTTTAGATAGTGAATCTAACAAAAAAGGTATTGTTATAAAATGTAGAAATACTTATAAAATAAATTTGAAAATGGATCCCGAGCAACGCCGGTCGGTACAGCTAGTATTTATTTATTCCTCTCCAGGAGTTAGGCACAAGGCCAGTTTTATCTTACTCCCACAAGTAAGATGTGACCCAAGGTCGGGTCGGGGAAGTGGGGTTTGAAAAGCCAGCGCCCGAGAGGTGAGCACTCTGGCCATTAAAAATTGCCTAGGCGGGCCCCGTCGGCATTCCCCGGTAGGGGCGCCTCAGGCAGTAAGTAATAAACTTATTCCTCCCCAAAGAGGGGAGACAAAACCTGGGAGGGTGGACCTCCTAGAACAGCACAGGACCGTCCCATAGACCAGCGGAAATCAAGCCCCGAAGGCCAAGACAATACCAGTCTGGGGTGTAGTATCCATCGGAACAGATACTACACTTTGATCTTGGCCAAAGGAGTATATAATAATGTTGTAGTGGCTGTCTGTTTATTTGTTAACAAACTTCTAGGGTTTTGAAGATAAACCCTCATAATAATAATATATATATATATATATATATATATATATATATATATATATATATTCTTAAACTACATTACCCAAAGTCCTTGGATAATTATTTTTCATTTTGATCAAAGAGAGCCACTGGGGTCTGTGTTTGCGCTTGATACCCATAAAAAGGAAATGCAATGTTTACTTTATTTAAAATGTAAAAATTTAGAATATTAAAAAAAAAAATAAGTATAGATATATTCAGGGGTTTAGTGCTTGCAGCTGAAGTGCAAAGGAATCCTCATCAATTCCTGGAAATGGGTGTACCTCAGGGGAACAGGTTTGAAAACTATAAATTTATTGAAATTTATTTCGATTAATGTTACTTTACTTACAGCCCCTCTCACCCAATCAATGCTGAGTACAACTTTTATGCCTCACACCAAAAATGAAAATGTAAAAATTAAGAATTTAAAAAAAAAAAAAGAGTAATGTAGCGGTATAGGCTGATTCTTCATTCAATCCCGAGCAATGCTGAGTAGCCTTCCTAATGGTTTTAATAAAAATAAACATTTGAAATATCTTTGTGTCTAGTGGAAGGACTGTGTGCTTGTTATTGTCTTTCTAAATTTGTATTCCTTATAAAAAAAGATTATGTTCTTACAGTGTATTGCCATGTGTGACGACTTAAGATTTGCATGACTCACTGGGTTTAGCTAAAATGTGTTACATCTTGTGTAACAGATGGTAACTACTCCGCCCTAAAAAAAAATCGTGTTTTTAATATTTATCGTTAAACAACTTTTTCATTTAAAAAAAATTTTTTTCAATCTAATTTTTAATGAATTAAATCTTATTTTAAATCAACGCCATTTTTTTTCTTACATTTTTATTAAAGGAAATAGATGAACTGATTTTCTGAAAATGATATTTTAAACTTAGGCAAAACAAATGAGCGAAAATGCAATTTCAAACTCTAGCCTGACAGGGCGACCAACAGACAATCTCTTATCTAAATGCTTGGAACCTTCGAAACAAATTCCACTGTTGATTGAGAAATATTCTTAATTAGTATTTATTTTAGAAGCATTGTCAACAAAATAATATTGATTTATTCTTGACTGATAAAATAATTACTTTGTTGTGTGTTGGTAACTCAATTTCTTGAAATTTTGTACATTACAATAAAACAATGCACAATCTCATTTATAAACGTTTAAAAAAAGAATCAACACAACAAACTCTCAAACTCAAATAATATATTAAAGAAAACTTCCTTAAAATCGTTTAAAAATATGAGGGAAAAACTCAAAAATCACTTTAAAAAAAAGTAAAGACAGGCATTTTCATGTCAACAATAAAACACTGCCAAATAAATTAAAGAATATCTATATTAAATAAAACTGTAAAAAAAAATCTATTTTAGGACCCCCATAAAGAAAATTATTAGGAGAAAACTTCCATATTGCTATATTTAAAAAGAACTTATTTCATTTAAAATATTGCTTAAAAACAAAATAAAAAAACTGAAGATATCTCACAAATTTTCTACTTTCCCCTTTCCCTTTTTTTTTTCTTCACTAGGTATATATATATATATATATATATATATATATATTTATTTATTTATTTTCTTCTTTTACAGACACCATAAGGTATTTGTCATTACATGACAACAAGTACATTCGGTATTTTCCTGGTCATTCAAAAAAGTAAGTATTAATATCAACTTACTCGGATTTTAAAATTTTTTCCTAGACTTTTTGACTTTAACTTTGTTTCATTACCTGTTTTTTTTCTTAAAACCTCAAGAAAAAAATATCCTAATATTAGGTATCACAAACCGGGCTAGTTTTGTGTGCAAAAAAAAACAAATATAAGGAAATTAATTTAAATTATTTAATAAATAAAAATGTTTATGCCTTTCGGAAAAAAAAAAAAAAAAGGCTTACAATATCACTAACCCTAAGTCTGGTTGCTTCTAGTCGGATCAGGTTAAGCTTCTTTTTTTTTTTTTTTTTTTAATTTTAAGCGTAAAATTAGCAACCAGCTTTAAAAAAAAACAAAAACGAGTGCCATGACTCTAACGATATATTAAGTGACAATAACAAATTCATAGAAACTTGTAGAGGTAGATAGAAAAGCAAATTAAATGTTAGCATAAAATATTCAGCAATTTTCTCATTGTCACTAAGCACCAATTGCATGACTTTTTGGAAGAGATGTGGATCAGGAGACAAAAGCTGCATTTAAAGAACTGCCCTCTAACAAATCTCTCAGATGAAACTACCTTTTGAGATTTTAGCATGCAAACAAAACAACATGCATCGCTACACATCGATCAACCGCAAATATGCTCAAGTGCAACCAGACAGCAGCTTGGTTGGGAGGAATATCATCAACTGAACGGCAGTCCATTCTTAGCATCTCAAGAAAACATGCAAAACATTTTCAACAAAGACAAAGGTTGTCTTAGGTTTCAAGATCAACACCAGAGGAAATAAAGTTCAGTTGGAAGCTGCTCTTAGTGACTACTTAAAGAGTAAAGCCAATCAATTCATCTCCACCTCTAAAGCAACGAAAGAAAAGTCGCTTGGTGAATCTGCTGAACATTTAAATAATTTCAGCAGTTCTGATAAAGAACAATCTCAGGATATTTTACTTTCCAACGCTAACGACGATGCAGTGCTGTATATTATGACACCAACTTTTACATTTGAATAGTTATTGTTATATCTCCATCCAGTGCAGTAATCACATTTTTAACTCAAATTAAAGGCAGAAATGATGGTTTCCGATGGCCTTTGTCAGATGATATTGCACAGGTTGAGTCCCCATTAGTATATAGATGGGATTTTAATCTAATGCCCATGTTTTTATTATAGCAGAAACCTATAAAAAAATCTTTGCACTAAAAATCACTAGGCAAAAGAACTGTC
The DNA here is from genome assembly GCA_963556195.1 of Sepiola atlantica. Classification (NCBI taxonomy): domain Eukaryota; kingdom Metazoa; phylum Mollusca; class Cephalopoda; order Sepiida; family Sepiolidae; genus Sepiola; species Sepiola atlantica. The sequence goes on from OY744517.1 coordinate 158,880,729, forward strand.
GAACCACGTGCTGCCTCACTCGATGATCGTCGTCCCCAACGTTGTGTTTCCGTGGTCTTCTTCTTTGTCTTCATCGTCAAGCCGAGTCGTCTATCCACTGACGAATCGTCGATGGCACAGCACTGGTCCACAAGTTAATTATAAAAGAAACACCACTCACGATAAAGAACGCAAACACATATACGTTGTGTATAATTTAGTTTGAACTATGAGTGTGTGCGACTGTCGAGGCCCATTGTCGTTTCTCAAGTCGTCAGCTCATCTCATCGTTTTCCCGGTCCGATGCGCTCTCTCGAGAGGTTAGATCCTAACTAACTCGTCTTCTCTCTGAAATCTAAACTCGTCAACTTTTGCCATAAACTTTCCTGTCGTCAACTGTCGTAAAACTAACCTACCTTACTGTAGTCAGGTGTCGTAAAACACTGTCACTCCTAAAAGTGTCCAGTAATCTTTTCTTGGTGACCTGTCCTGAACAATGGAAATTGACCACTCCCAACTTGTCTTTTGTCTCTTTCGATGAGTCATTTCCTATCCCGTATTTTCTTTTGTCTTTGTCGATTAGTCACTTCCTATTCCTGACCGGGCCCCGACCTTTGCGGCAGCCATAGTGTCACAGAACTGTAGGCAAACAATTAAATCTGCATAGATGTTCTGTCAGTTAAAAGAAAAATATTTCTACTCATTTTAAAATTTTGAAGTTTAAAGCTTTATAATAAATATTTGCCTGAAAAAATGACTTGTGATTCCTTTTGTATAACAGATTTCTAAATTTTGTTGTCAGACCTTTTTTTGTGCGTTAGAAACTGAATAAATTTGCTCAAGTTAAAATATCTGACAAAAACTTTTGATAATACAGAGAAGATACATGTTTTGAATTCTTCATCCCAAACTTAGTAAAGTGACAAAGTTTCAAGATTGTACCTCCAATAGATACTGTTTTACAGCAAGTTCAGAAACGTATACTTTTGACTTATTTTTTTATCCAGTTTCGCCCTATTATCAAATTGTGCTTTTGTCTGTTTTCACATTGTCCAAATCTGAGTATTTTTATTTATGTACTATTAAAAGAAAACTCGATCATGGTCACTAATATGCTATGAATCATATTAAAAAGATTCAATGCATTAGCTGTTGAAATAAAACTTATATATCAAAGTTGTGTTTCCGTGTGATTTTTGCATGTTTTTTTTTTGGGGGGGGGGGGGTCGTTCACTATTTATACTGGTTTTATCTAATAATTATTGCTTTCATTTACTACAAGATGACATTACATTTGTAAGGATGTTTCATTTGTTTGAAGCCTGCATTTCTAGTTATATGCTGTGAAAATTGACTTCTAGACCAATAGCACACATGACAGCAAATTTTCAACGAACTTTGAATGTTCATAATTTTGTGGCGAATTTAGTTATTAAATTAACTTTGGTACCATTGTTTGTTTTCCAAAGATCTATGTGTCCACATAATTTTTTTTAGATATAATGAAAATAAAATTTTAGTTCGATATACCTACTAATATTGTTTTTTTCTGTCTCAAGGTTTACCTTGAATTTTAGTTGTTAACTTTTGCTTTATTGGTAGTTATTTGATGTTTGGTCAATTTCTTGGTTCGTAAAATCAATATTTGACAAGATTTAAACTAATGAATAAAAGGTGTATTGGTATTATATATCTTTGAAACAAAAAGCTAAAACAATTACTACTGTTTGAGTTGGGCGGTATGACCAGTTTTGCTATCTGTTTTGTTTCCCCTCTCCCCCCTTCATGTCAGAGATTACTTTTAATGATAGAAATATGTTACACTTTTGCAACGAGGAGAGGGGGCACTGTGTTAGAGAGAGATTGTTACATTATTGCCTGCAGAGAGGGAGTGGAAGGGGGGGGGGCAACGCCGGGTACCCCTGCTAGTTATAAATGAAATATTTTACGATGTTAATTTACAATATACATTTTTTTTTTTTTTTTTTTTCTTAAAATGCTTTTGTCTCTTTCATGAAGCTTCTTTCTCTTCCTTATACTTATAGCATGATCTATTTTGTGTTTTTACAGAGTGGTGACATTATGTATGTCTCCAATTGATGACAAGTTCCTCTCTGGATCATTGGATAAAACCATTCGATTATGGGACCTCCGCTCACAAAACTGTCAGGTAATAACAACCTTGTCTAAAATTTCTTTCTTTTTTTTTTTTTTTTTTTTTTTTTCTTCATTTCCTTTTTTGTTTTAAATGTGATGAAATATTAAAGAATTTGATTTGTGTATATCAGATATCAACTGATTGTAGTTTTTGTTATGTGGCGTTTAATTGCATTTGTATCGGATAAATGATATACGAGGGGTCGGGAGAGGGTTATAGTTGTTTCAGGTTCATTTTGAGGAATGCATTCCTTAAATGGACAATTTTCAGTACATTTGTTTCACTTAATGGTGAGTTTGTAGTGTTGTTTTTTATTAGGTTAGATGTTTTCAATTTAGTCGGTAGTTTTATTTTTTTGCGTTTTTTTCTTTTTCTTTTTGTAGCTTTAGTTTATCTTTATATTTGTTATATCATGCTTGTCTAATTTTTTGTTTATTTGGTTTTTATAGTATACTAACTGTACCAACCTAAGATTCGTTGTCATTTTAGTTTAGATTTTTAAATCATAAAAAATAATGTATAAGTCAAAGACAAGGAGAGAGGGCTCAAAATTTTCACCTTCAAATGAAAATAGTTATCTTCCTTATGTTTTGAGCTTTTGTAGATCATAATTTAGAATTGCCTCCATTGTAATAATGTTCCTCGCTGGAATAATTATTTTCTGAAAGAAACTAAAGTTTATTACAGATTTTTAGTGTAAAGAACATGCTACGAGGATAATAAGGAAGAAGTCGCTAGTCTGAATTAAGGGAAAATAACAAATTAAATTGACCTGGCTTCAACCTCTCTTTGAATTTCTCGACTGGGAAAATAGTTTGAATCAGAAGTTCAGGCGTTTACTTTTGGTGATCTTAGTTATGTTATCTGTGGCAACAAAGTTTGGTTGACCTTTTTCAAGTTGCTCTTGTCCCCAGTTGGAGTGAAATGATCAGGATACTTGGGTTGTTTTTTCAGTGTTTTAAAGTTTTAGGATTAATATATGTAGATATCGATATCCTTAAAGGTTTCGGGTCTAAGTGAAGAAATTCCTCCTTTACTGCAGTTAGCGGATATTAAGGATACTCCTCATCATAGTTTTGGTTTAGCTTATTTTGTTTGAATACAAATATAAATAAACAAGAACATAAGTTACGAGACTGCATACCTCCGCCTGACAATATAAAGATGGGCCAAAGTCTTATCTAAGCCTCACTTCTCCATATTGTATGAAGTATTCCAAAGTTATGCCATGGAAATGTTGATAAACTAAAAACTACTTATCTAATCAGGCTGGAATTTTTCATGGTGGTTACCGTTATCAAAGACCATCGGATCTAGACATCAAATTTCGAACGTGGCCGAACTTTTCCAGGTCCAAGATCATATAAGATGTGAGACTTCTTTGGCTACAATTTGAACCAAATAACGCGTCTCTACGAAGAATTCTAGTGAAAGAACTTACCCGCAAAATTATCGCCTTTATCAGTCTCTTTCCGCTCTTCGATAAAATAAAGTCATTAATCAATCTAGCAATAATCTGTCACCTTGTAATTGCTGAACTTTCTGACCAGCAGTATGGATTTAGACAAGTCTGTTCTACTGCGGATATCCTAACGGTCATCTCTGAATGCATATACCATACTGAATAAGGCAGGTGAAGCTAGGGTGGTAGCGCTTGATATATCCAATGCTTTTGACACGGTCTGGCACAAAGGTTTTGTCATCAAAAATGAAGACGTACAGTATTACTGGACGAATATTTAATCAGATCCTTTCTAGTCAAAAGAAAGATTCAGGTTGTCCTTGGTGGCTGCACATCTAAACAACATGATGTGGGTGCTCCCCAGGGATCGATCCTTGGACCTTTATTATTCCTGATCTTCATAAACGACCTCCCTGATGAAATTGCGTCGAGGATGGGCATATTTGCTGATGACACCACACTCTATTCCTAACATGTGGGTAAAATGAACATGCACATATCTATGGCAATGGCTGAATCCTTAGAGAATGACCTCCAGTCTGTAGTTGAATGGGGTCATAAATGGATGGTTACATTTCATGCTGCTAAGACAAAGTTCCTTTCCTTTAACAATTATAAGAAACCTTTCCAACCATTGATTGCCATAGCTAATAGCACCCTACCTGAAAGTGCGACATTCAAACTTGTCGGCCTAACATTCGCAGATAACATGAATTGGAACAAATACATAGAAGATACTGCCAAGTCTGCTGCAAAAATGTTTGGCTCCCTCTACTGGGCTAGAAAACTTTTCTCACCTGTCAGTATCTTATATCTATAAAGCCACCATTCGCCCATTCATGAAGTATTATTGCCACATCTCGGCTGGTACACCAACCATTAGTCTCTTCCATCCTAGACAGGATTCAAAAGAGAGTCTAATTTAATAGGTCCCACACTGTCTACCAAACTCCAGCCCTTGTCCCATTGCTGCAATATTGCATCCCTGTGCTTGTTTTACAAATACTTCAATGGAATGTGATCCAACAAACTTGCTGTCCTTGTGCCCCCTCAAGGTAAGCACCCCCAAACAACTCGACAATCAGTTGAGGTACCCAGATACCGCAAGACTTTCTACTTTAATAGCTTCTTTTCTCGAACTGCTAGCCTTTGGAATTTGCTCCCTGTTTCCCTGACTGTATCAACATGCAGAAACTTCTCGCTGCACAGCTCCCCACTTAGGATGCCCCTATAAATATATATAATAATATAATTCACAGTAGACCCTTATGTCTCGGTGCAATGTGCCTTTTATGGGATGAATAAAAGTGTTTTAAAAAAAAAAAAAAAAAGCAGAAGTAAAGTTATCGCCAAATTCCGGTCAGTCTTTCATTAACTTCGGTTGATTGAGGACGTCAGGATGGGGTAAAACCAGTCAAGGATTCGTTCTCAACAATCAGTCTGGCAGGAACTGGGCCATTTCGGTGGCCTTTTTTCTGCCAGGCTGAGGTTTATTGTCCTGGGTAGTCCTAAAAGGTGCACCCTCCCAGACCTTACCTCCCCTCTTTGGGGTGGAGTAAGTTCATTGCTTACTGTCTGACTGGGGAATGCCGACTGGGCTGTCCAGGCTATTTTTGCTAGGCCAATGTGCTCCTTCTTCAAGGGCGCTGGCTTGACTCTTCCCCACTTTCCAGCCTTGTGCCACATATTGCTGCGGTGGGAAGCAATTAAATACTTTCACCATTTCCTTGATCTTAAAATTAAATCAGTTCTAAGTTAGATGACCGATATTTTAAACAAGTTTGGTGACGATTGGTTAAACGATGTGGATGCTAGACTCTACATAAACAAATACAGTGACAAACCAACATACATGACCAAAAACAGAACCTCCTTTGCAGAGGTAACAATAATAAATATTAAATGTTAATAATAATAATAGGAAATCTTAATAATTAACTATCAAGTAATTAAATAAGAATATAGTTGTGTCCTGGATTTGATTTTCAAGTGTGTTTGTATTTTTATTTGTGGGCTCGATTGTTAGGGAAGCAAACTCTTAAAGCAAATCCAGTATACGATGGTGGCGATAGGATTTTCATCTACTCAAATGACTTATTATTTGGTTTGTCTTATCAACCTCAGTGAGTCATTTAATGCCGACCAAAAGTTAAACAGAAAAACAAAAGAATAATTATTCTTTGTAATTATTCTGTTTGCTAGAAAGATTTGTGTTGACAATTTTTGTAGAGAAATACTTGTTAAAAGCAGGTGGAGTATTTGGTTTTTGTACAATCTTACTTTCTTCTGAAATCCAAAATGTTCTGATTGGTCTGCTCAAAAAGGTCTTTTAGGTCTAGAACTGGTTTCATTGAAATGTAACATTACAGCCAACACAGAATGGAGGATCTTCTCCTTTAAGCAAATATGAATGCATTATGTAGAGTTGGGCAGAATTTGCCTCTGTTCTCACTCTTCTATGACTGGTTGTTTGATCGTTGGTTCGATTGTTTTCAGGTTCGTGTGGTTATTCTAAACAGTTTGCATTTTAATTGTTGCTTTTATATCTTTATATGAAATTTTAGTGTTAGTTTTGGTACTGCCCCCATTTTTCCCCTCCCCCTATATGCTTCTTTTTTTCTTTTTTTTTTTTAATTCTCTCTCACACTAAAGATGCTATTATAGCTCGGTATCCTACACAATGATGAAAATGTTCCGGAATTTCAGATTTTAGTATATGAGAGATATAATCGAAGGCTTCAAATTAAAATAAAAAAAGAAGCTGGAGAAAGCAGAAGATTTTAAGATCAAAGAGACCTCCACAAAGTCAACTAAAATGACAAATAACATAAAGAAAGTAATGAGAGAAATTGAAGAGATAGTTTATTATGACATCACAATGTATTCTGAAGTCCTTTGACTTTGTGAAAATTGGACATATTGAAAAGTCTGTGTTTTGTTTATATATTCTGGTACAGTTTTAAACATTGATAGTGCTGAACATGTCTAACCTTATAACTTGTTTTTATCTAATGTACAAACATTGGCCCAACAGGTCACGGGTCGTCTAGTGATGGATTAAAAATGGCCAATATTTACTGTATTGTAAGAGTTCGACAGTGATTTTGAAGCCTGTTAATTACAGTGATGCAAATGTTCCAGGTTTTTCGATTTTAGCATATGAGAGATATAATTAAAGACTCCTGGATGCCCCTAGTAAAGGTTCACATAATCACCATTTTAATATCAATAAAAAATATTTTCAGGGTTTTTTGAAAATTGTCACTTTCATCTATGCCAAAAGAAGTTTTCATGCTGAAGAGGTTATTGATTCTGGTACAAAGATGAATAATTATTAGATTGTTTATATTATTTTTTGGTGCCACAAGTGAGGTCCCTCCATTTATTTGACCTGCTGTTTTTGTTGATATCCAATGCAAAATCACTGGCTCTTATCTCAGCTGTGTAAATTGTTTTTTGCAACAATGGAAAAACTTAATACCATCCGCTTGTAAATGTGCGATTCATAATGGCACAACACAGAAAAACCAGGTGTTTCTTTACAGAATATACGTTACTGACTGAGGAGGAAAAAGTCCAAATAAGTCTGTAGGTAAGAACAGGTTAAACCAACTGCTCCCATTATAGCAAACATTTTAAGAAATGGTACTCATCATATTTGGTTTGATGTCTGTTTTTACATGCTGACATGTATTGGGTGGCCACATACTGTAATTAATTAGCATTTCATTTAACAAATTGTTCATTTTCAAAAGCATAGATTGATAGCTTACGGTTATATCATGTCGCATTCTCAGCCTGTCAACACTTCATCATGTAACATTGACAAATTCATACCTTAATTCGTTCAACTCGCAATTTCTCGCTTATTTCTGGGCCAATTTTTTAATATATATATATATATGGTTGGAAAGAAAATAAAATAATCTTTCTGAATATATGATTTGTATGTTTTTATCCTTTGAAATATTTTTTATGGCAAGTTAAAGCAGTATTTACTTCTAACAGCCGAAAATGCGAAATATGAACATTTTTTTCAAGACTCAATTTTACACGTTAGTTTGTTTTTCAAAGTTAACGCAGCCAATTTTTATCGATGTTCTTAAAATTGTACACCCAATCAGAACAGAACAGACCTTAAACTACAACCAGAAACTTATTTTTCTTCGTCGACCAGTTGAAGAGGAAATATGACCGAGTAAACTTAACAAAAGTTCCTTCAAAAATTATATGGTACGCAAAAAAGAGCAACTAATAGAAAAGTCTCAGAATTATTTTGATATATAATATGTGAAACTTTAATAATGCTTTAACGCCTGGAAAGTTTGTAAACTTTCAATTTTGGAAAAAGACGAACTTAAAAAAAGTACAAGTTTTTTTTGTTCTTTTTTTCCTTTAAGTAAACAAATGCCAGCACAGAGGGGAGAAATAAGAAGAAAATTGTAGTGCCTCCCCCACCCCTCTCTTGCTTGTTTGCCTGCTTACCTTTTAAACAGTTAAATTGTTGGTACTTCTATTCTTAATATTTTCTTTTATTCCAAAAAGTATTTAGAAAAACAACTTCTCTGAATCTCGTTTGTGCTTTTTATTTATTGTTATTCCACGTTAATGCAATGTAGATTTAGAGTTATTTAAATGTGTATATCGTTTATTTGCGACGCACGTGTTTCGTCCATCAGAATGATTTTTTTTAAACTGCTTGGAAAATTTTATAAATTAAAACCATGAAAACGAAATAAAAATAAAGTTTTGTCTCTAGCATTTTTTGCCTATGCATAAACTACTGTAAGACATTCTTCTTGCATAACTAAAAAGTCTATCATCCTTATTATTTTTACGAGTGTACACCTGTAAATTATGCTTCACCAGTGTTCGCACTAATATTCATATAGAATAACATCTAAATGGTTAAATTTAAATAAAGAAAAAGTTGAAAATAAAAGCAAAAACAATATATCAATTGGTATAGAAAGAAGAAAGGAAAAAAAGAAAGAATATGTCTTATAGAAATAGAGTAAAGGATTTCTTTCCAAATTCATTTCATGTAGTAGGCAAATTTGCTTTTTGCTTTCGCCCTAACCCTAAATACTTGAAATCATTCCGTCCGGCATGAATGGTGAGAGAAGTACATTTACTTGCGTGATGGGAAGGAAGTACATTTTATTTATATATATATATATATATATATATATATATATATATATATATATATATATATATATATATATATAAATAAATTATTTATGAACAAATATTGAATTATATTTACTTATAGACGACGTCGTTTCGAGCTAATTGCTCTCTTCAGTGTAGGAAGTGATAATTTCAGACGGTCATGAGGTGCGAACTCGGTTCACAGATCCACCTTTGGGTCTGCACAATTTCACCCTACCCTCGCGGCCATTTCAAATTACGGCGTGGTATAGAGAATTTAAGATATGTTTATGCCATTACAGTGTAAACATTAAGAGTAGAGAACTCGACGACCTTACTCAGTCTTGCTTTATAGCTAAGTCTATTTTTTAAATATCTTTTAACAGTGCTCAACTTTAATTTTACTTAAAGGGGCTTAATAATAATATTTATAAACAAATATATATATTGTATATTATACATAAATTTAAATACACATTGGTCTTTATTATAGAGTGGAGGATTATTATTTTTATTCCTATATAGATTTATTATTTTACCATTTAATTTATATACGTGTTTGGTGTGTACAATTAAATGACTATGCTGAAAAAAAAAGAGACATCCTTTCTCTAAATGCTTTGAGACATTAAGAAATATTAGAGAGTGGTTAAATCAACATAGTGAGAGGGATAAGAGAAATACATAGATAGCTAAGAGAGAGAGATGGGTGATTTGTTCAGTTAATTATAAATTACAGCTATGTTCTGTTTTAATAATCATCCTTTTTTTACTTCAGCCTCTATTACAACCATACAGGATCTCTTCCTGATATCTTCAACCTGTTTGACTGGATGATGTCATCTCTTTGTGACATTATAAAGGATTTGCCTGGTTTCTTCCAACTACGTTTAGCGACGTCATCCACTGTGCACAGAGACAAACAAACATACAAGATAACAAAAAACGTTCATGTATATATATATATATATATATATATATATAATTTTAGTGCTGAATCATAAAGAACATAAATTTTTACATAAGAATGCCAAATTCTATAAAAATTGCTCCAAAACTAGAGAAACAGCTAAGAAATTAATGAATTTCTTGGTGAATTGGTCAAGTATTTTTTTGATGTCAATTTTGAATCCCCAATTTTTTAGCTTTAAATTATATAACTTTTGAACGACGGGGGATATTTGCATAATTAAAACAGTTTTGAACTCTATTTATTGAGCTCTTTATAACTACTGTGATTGAATAGCAATAATCTAAAATAAAATAAAAAATCAATTGGGAATGCTAGATCCTGCTGAAACACTTGTCCTAAGTTAAGCAATGTTAGCTTTGGTCAGTACTTAGATTGATGAATGTTTCAGAGTAACAGGTGTCGTTAGTTAAAAAGTGACTGTACAGTCTCTTTCTCTAATCCTCTTGGGTAAGTTATGAGTCCGTCTCTTACCTCCCTAACCATAGGTGAAATAGTAGGGTAAACTGGACTCAAAGAGGAGGAGGAGGAGGAGGAGGATAAACTCTGAAATACCAGTCCTTTTCTCCACTTATCCCAGCATTGTTTGTCTTTGTTACTTGACACAAGCAATGTCGGGTCAGGAGAAGTGGTGTTAGAGATTGTGCAACCCTTACTTCACTATAAACTCATTGCCCATTCACTCTTTCAGAGGTTATCCGTTGTCTTTAGACAGAAGGCCAATATACATTGACAAATAAATTTGTTGGATTTAATTTATGTGAAAAGTAGAGTTTGTCTAAAATATTATTAATACAATTTTTTTTTTTTTTTTACTATTAGTAGCTTTTTTTACTATGTATACAGTTTTTTCTACTATTAATACAGTTCTTTTTTTATACATGTAACTGAGTAGTAGGTATTTGAATTATTTATAATCCGTACTGATTTATTTATATTTTTTATTTATATTTTAAAGGGTTTAATGAATCTCCCTGGCAGACCAGTTGCAGCTTTTGATCCAGAGGGACTAATATTTGCTGCTGGAATCAACTCTGAATGTGTAAAACTTTATGACCTTCGTTCTTTTGATAAGGTAAGCCTGTAATTGCACTTAAATCGCTAGAGCCTCCCATGAATGGGGTTTTTTTTTTTTTTTGACAAAGCTGATTTCTGCCATAGCCTTACTTTTTTGACGCTGTTTGGCTGGATTTTATTTCTTTCTTCCTGTCTCGCTTTATCTTTCTGGTTTTTTGTTTTCCTCTCTCCGTCTTGTCTTCCAAGTTTAAAAATTTATCTTCATTTTAGCTTTTTTTTGCCTTCTCATCATCATTTGATTTTGTATTTTAAACATCAGCTTAAGATCAAAATCAAATCTGATAGAAGGAGGTTGTCTACCTCACTGTTTAGTAGAAGGTGGATACACACCGCTAGTTTATGGGTGTTCATGCGGAATAGATTTGAGTTCGTGTTCCCTGCCTAGGCATGGCACACGCCGACCTCAGGTACTTTTTTGAAAAAGCTCTCCATGACCATCCAAATTGTTGGATCATTTCCTTTTAGCTAGTAGTACAAATGTGTTCCGAGTCCCCATCTTTATTTTAGGTGTCAGGATGCCCACTCCCAACTTTACTTTTCATTCCTCACCCGCCCTAATAATGGTAATTATCCTGGAGGACACCGCACATCCCTAAAAGAACCCATCCCACCTTTTCTTTTGTCCCGTAGAAACGCCCACTCCCACCTAGGAGCTGACTTTCTTGCTTTTGACTTCTTCACTGGAAGACAGCAAGCAGCTCATACCTTAGATAGGATGGGGGGCTCCTACTAACTTACCATAATTAGCATTTTATTTTGTTCTTTAATTTTTATCATCACTTTTATTTTTGGGGGATTATTTAAGGCTTAGTTTTTTGTTCTTCCAATCCCAGCATTTCACCATGTACATCTTTCTGTAAATAAAAACTCATTTCAAAATACCTGGGGATATTTTAAGTAGCTCAAGCCCATAGAGTGAATGTGGTATTGTGGTGACTGAAACTAGTTTCTAGGACATAGACCAAGTGGACGACCCCCCCCCCCCCCATTTCCCTTTTTGGCCTTGTGCCACATCGAAAATTGTATATCATTGTATCACTTTTTGATAAATATATTTACACAAATTGGGGATATATTTACACATATATTTACACAAATTGGGGATCACCTAAGTAGGTCTAACCCACAGTGAGAATGAGGTATTTTGGTGAGAGAATCTAGCTATGGGTAAAGTGCTCATAGACCAATTGTATGACCAACGAACCCCCCTCCCATAACGATTCGGGCCTTGTGCCTAAGGCAAACGGGAATATTTGCACGCATTGTTTTTTATTTTTCATACATATTAAATATTTGCTGTAACCGTTTCTTTTGTATAAATAAAATTGCAATTCTTGGCCTTTTGGCTAAGATCAAAGTGTAGTATCTGTTCTGATGGATACTGCACCCCATACTGGTGTTGTCTTGGCCTTCGGGTCTTGATTTACGCCGGTCAATGGGTCTGTCCTGTGCAGTTCTGGGAGGTCCACCTTCCCAGGCTTTGCCTCCCCTCTTTGGGGAGGAGTAAGTTTATTGCTTACTGTCTTAGGCGCCTCTACCGGGGAATGCCGATGAGGCTGCCCAGGCAATTTTTAAACCCCACTTTCCCGACCCGACTTTGGGTTACATCTTACTTGTGGGAGTAAGATAAAAACTGACCTTGTGCCTAACTCCTGGAGAGGAGTAAATCAATACTCACATCCCTGAGTAACTTAAAAAAAGTATTCTGTTCCAAAAGATACAAGCACGTTCGTTAAACACAAAAACAAGTTCATCTTCGTTGACGCACAGCCTGTTTACGGGTTTTCATGCAAAAAGCCTGAAGTGAAAATCTCAGAAATTCTTAATGATTTTAAAACAATCCTCGCCAAAGGCTTGTGCACATCAGTTGTTCAGTAAGTGTCGTATAACCCCTCAATCGGGCCATGCATGTCTCGACTCCACTGTCTCTCTGGTCCTGGGTATCACCTTAAAAGACATCCAGTGGTGAGGCCTCCATTTGGGAGCTGTGGAGAATGTGGAGTTGCCCCTTAGTTGCCATTGCTCCTAGGTCCACTCTGGCCCGGAGTGGTAGTACCTGTTAGGGCCCCATCTATGGGTCAAATAGAACCTACTGGTGCTACCAAATCAGGCTGTCTGAAGTTATTTACTTCCTGACTCAAAATGCACCAAATATTGATGTTTTATTGCTTTTTTTTTCCTTTTACAAAACTCAATCATGTTCTGCAAAATCTAAGACAAAAAAACAATTCCCCTCCCTCCCCTCTTCTTCCCTCTCCTCTCTTTCTCCCTCCTTTCCTTTAACTCAACCAAACACCATAAATAAATACTTAAACATATAAAGAACTTGAAGCATAAAAACCTTCACCAAAATGACCAGATTCGGCATTAAATAACCCGAAAAGGGTTGATATGCCGTAAAACAAAACAACCAAACCAAACTGTCTCTCAATGTTGCTATTTCTTATGTTCACTTAAAGATGATTTCACTTATCTAAGCTGGATCCACTTTTCCTAAAAGTTGCTTCAGGCTACCTGCTGAGGTAGGTGGGGGTCTGGACGATCCTATCTATCTCTATCTAACCACATCACATGGCCAAAATTAGGCGATCATACCAAGGGCATGTCCCTCATACTCTCCAACCTTATGTTGCGAAGGTGCTGGCTTATAGCAGCTATGTTGCTGGTCGTGATCAGTTATAATTTCTATTTGATTATAATCAAACTTCTCTGAAAAGGAAGTGACACTCAAAGGGGATATTTCAGCAAAAGAAATAAATAATTGTATAAGGTAAAAATGTAAGCTACATAGATCTAGTTTTATTATTCATGGCAAAATTTAAAAAATAATTGATAAAAAAGACAAAGTATTTTTATAAAATAACTAGCTGTACCAACGGACATTGTCTGAAGTCGTTTTAATTTTTATTTGTTTGTCTGTTTTTTTAACTAATGCAGAAAAAGAAATAACATTTTAATTGTAAGGGAAACAACTCTCTTTATATTCTTCAAATAAAAATGATTTATTTCTCTTGCTGATTTTGAGTTTTCATAACCGAAAAATGTTTTCATATTACCAGTTGTCCTGGTTGGACTACATCATTTTTTAAATAAACTATAGCAGAAGTATGTAGTGCTAATAACATAGTACAACACTAACAAATGAAAATTGACTAATCAGAATCAAAGCTTGATATTCCAACTTAAATGCTATTTAGGTCCAAAAATCTCACAAGATAACTTTATATGCTAGAAGACTGGTTTGTTTTTTAGAAAGAGCCACCCTGGTGCACTTTGTTAGAATGTGTTGATTTTGCTCCCATGCGACAAAAATACTACAATGTTGGTACTATGAAGGAATTATTTAATGACATCAGAGTGGAAATCATGTTCTTTTTGAAGACTGAGTTTATACCCCAAAATCTAATATCTATAAGTCCAATAAACGAAATTGCTCTATGGATTAAAAAAAATTAATCACTTGACTACTTTATTCCCAAAATATTAACAATCAAAAGAAATTGATCTGTTAAATGTTGAAAATATTATGACCTTCAAGCATAAAACTCTTTTACCAAAATAAATGAGTCTGCATTAAATAACCCAAAAGGGTTGATATGCCGTAAAACAAAACGGACTTGTTTCAGTGATGTTATTCTTATTGTGGTTGCCATATTCATAACGTTAGTTGGGGTAGATTGCTTTTAACCGGCTTTTCACTTTTTGAGAAATATCAGTTAATTTGTTTTTCTTTATTTCCTTCTGCAGGTAGAATTCGCTTTTGAATATCTTTTGTAACTAATAAATGAAAAATTTAGAGAGCACACCGTTTCAATTTCATACTTTTTACCGCCTCCACTTGCAAGCAAGACCAAATTCTTGACCATAAACAGAAAAAGGAACTAAAATAAATTATTTTTTGAAAAAAACTAAACAAAATCTTTTAAGCTAGAGATTGCAACGAAAACTTTGTCTTAATAAGTACTGAATTGCTGGACATGATGTTGTTTTCCTGCATGCTCTTCAAATCCAATGTCAACAAATGTCATCCTGATGAGGAATAAACATTTCCTCATTACACACACACACACACACACACACACACACACACACACACACACACACACACACACACACACACACACACACACTTATGCTTGCATTCCATTTTTAATTCAATCAACAGAGTGAGAAAGGGAAATAACTCAGTTGTGTACTTTCATTTTAAGCAATCTCTCTACCCATTTCTGTTTTAAAATTCTATCTCCTCAAATAAGAATGACTGAATATTATCTTAATTAAATGGTTATATTGATGGGTTTATGACACCATGAAAATCACTTGCCGTCGGCACTTGGGAGTCACAACCCTCTAATTTAGCGTGAATTTCTGGCACTTTAAAACATTATCTCTTTTTGCTTACAACGACCCATTTACTTTTATTACATTTTTCTATGTTTATATTGTATTTCGAGTTTTGAGGTTGTCTTTTTTTTCCTAACTATTGATTCTCAAATTGTATTCATATTTCTAGTTGGCTTAAGAGGTCACTCTAGCCATGTGTATGTGCCGATTGTTTTAATGTCTGTCTGTCTCTCTCTCTCCCCCCCCCTCTCTGTCTCCCCCCCCCCCTCTCTGTCTCTCTTCCCCCCCCCTCTCTGTTTGTTAATAATACTCCTCCATATTTTGAATATTTCTACTTATCCATAGTAACTGAAAAATAGAAAATGAGAAGTTAGAGTATGTGCAAATAACAAAAAATTGTGATACAGAGAATCAATTATAGACATGGTTTTATTGTTGAATTTGTATTTAATTTTATTTTAAGAATCTAGATATATTATAAAAACCTGTTTTATTGTTAATATTATTTAACTGAGAATTTTTTATTTATTTTTTTAAAAGGGTCCATTTACCACATTCAAGTTGAATCAGGATAAGGACTGTGATTGGACAGGAATGAAGTTCAGTCCAGATGGTAAACTGATCCTGATTTCCACCAATGCTCAAGTGATCCGCCTCATAGATGCTTTTCATGGCTCTCCCTTGCATACATTCACAGTAAGTTGATTCTCTATCTCGGCTTCTCCTGATTTCATTTCGGAGAGGGGGGGGGGGTCTATTTTTATATATCAAGTTTTACATGATAACCTTTATTTGTTTTTATTTATTTTTTCAGGGACACACAAATAACAAAGGAATTCCATTAGAAGCCTCATTCAGCCCAGATTCAAAGTTTGTCTTCTCAGGTATGGTGGTTTATAACTTAACTCTTTAAGGAGCACACAATATATTTGATATGTCTCTTATTGTCAGCCCCCCCCCCCTCTCCCATTACAGGAAGATCCGGGCACATCTCTTATCGGTGTTGAATGTGGTACTTAATACTTCAATTTTGGTCTAAGCAAATTCCAAAACCTGGCAACGCAAAACTAATGACAAACATTTTATGAGTGGTGAGTGATACAATTGTTTAGTCCCTTTAAAGAAAAATATGAGCAAGCTTATTTTTCATCTAATTATTTCTCCACACTTATTCACTTGTTAAGCAAGCGAATGCTTTTGTTCACCTATCGAATCTCTTGAATACCCCATTTTTGGGGGGGGGGGGGTTAGTTTGACTCCCTTGGAAAGGGACAGACCTGCAGTTCAAATCATCTTGGACTTCTATCGCGATTTTAATATCCAGTCAATCCTTAGTAACCAGTGCTCCCAATGTCTCATTTTTTACTATAATTCATTATGTTGACAATGGTATCTGCCCTTTCATACTCTATTTTTTGTTATCTGGCAGCAAGTTAAAACTTTGCCCAAGTTCTTCCCTTATTCAAGAACGACCGACCCGTTTCTCCTAAAAAAATTTCACTTTCTTCAATGCTATCCTCTGTTTTACCTACGATTCAAGAATTTTTGTTCCCTCCCAAATTCTCTATTTTCAATTTCTGTTAATAAGCAGGAATGTGAGTTCTCCGCCAATTAGTAGATTTTTGTTTTTATTGCCACAGGGTCACCTCTACCCCTGATGAGTTAATCAGAGTAACCTCCTATCTGTTTCTTAAAAGGAGTTTTGTTTTCACTCTAAAACGTTTAAAATTCATAAACTGAATTAAGTTTGTTTATGTTGGTATGATTTACTTGTTCTTCATTTGTTAAAATCTAACAGAAAAGAAAAAAATCATTGCATCTTTTCTGTGAAATTGTCGTCTGCTTTGTTAATTATTAGAAAATGTTGTTTTGTTTTGCTTTGAATAGTGTTGTGCTCTTCCTGTGTTTTTACTTATTTCTCTTCTCACATGTGTTATAATCTGTTCAAATTTTATCCTCTATTCCTTTATCTCCAATGTGCCTACAACTCCTGTTCAAGGATGCTATAATCTTTGTCGGTTTATCGGCTGTATTTTCTCATTCACTAACGGCAAGCTTGACTACTTTCTCTTTGCTCATGAGGTGGTTAGTCGATTAATTATAAAAAATATTTTTTTAAATCTCACTACAACTCTTGCAAAAAAAAAAATAAATGCCGCCTCAGACCCCTACATACTGCAGACACCCAACTCTGACCCTTGACTTTTGTTTACGCAACAGAAAATATCTTTCAACTAAGAAATCTTGGTTATAGTATAGCAAAATCAGTGTCGGATTTTAAATCATACTCTCTCTCTCTTTCAGGCTCTACTGATGGTAAGATTCACTGTTGGAGTACTGAAACGGGAAGCAAGGTGGCTATGTTGAGTGCAGACCATCCCGGGCCTGTACAGTGTGTCCAATTCAACCCAAAGTACATGATGCTGGTGACAGCCTGCACAAACATGGTAAGCAGAAATTACAGCCCCTATTTTAAAAAAAAAAAAATTTTTTAACTCTTATAATTATTAAATAACTTTCCAGAACATATCAAATAACTATTTTATAAATACATTTTATGGCACAAAATGACCGATGGGGTTGATGTGCTGTAAAACCAAAAACTCCCAATCATATCTATTATATTTCTCCAGAGAAAATGTCTTTCTGTTTATCGACTCTGGAATGAATGTTAATCTAGATCGCCTATGACACTACCTGGGCCGATGTAAAAAAAAAAAAAATAAATAAAAAAAGTAATAAATATGTGACCCCAAAAATTGCTCCAAACTTTCAAATTCGAAGTGGCTTCATGGCAAAACCGGGTTTTTTCACTACTAAATTAATAACTGCAAATTAAAAACATGTTTGAATGGATTTGAGTTTTAATCTTTTTCCATATATATGTCTTACACGGGCTTTTACTGCTTATGCACGAAAGCCCGTTGGTCCTAATTATTGTCTACTGATGATTTTAATTTCTATATTTTTAAAATTTATTTTATTCTTTTGCTGTCAATCTCGGCATGTCAATGCAGCTGATTACTTCCTGCTAATTATTTTTTGACGAGCAAGCTCTGCCTATTGACATAGACAATTGCTAAATTTTTACTGACAATTTTCAAACATCAAAACTGTCAAACTTTCAACTTATGACATTGTATATTTTAGTATCACTAATTAAAGATTTTTTCCATCTTTTTTTCTCTCTCTCAGTTTTAAGTAGTAGGATAATTATATATCCCTCTCCCTCCCGGACATCAGCAGACATCTCGAGTTTGCTTCAGGAAGAAAATTCTTATAATATGCATTCATTATAATTGGCCGTTTCCTCTGTTTTCTCTCTATGAATTATTGTCAGAATTGTACCAAATTTGGCATATATCGAAATTATAATACACCTATTAATGATGATGATGATGAAGGTGAGTATAAAATCCAAAGAACTCATGATCTCATTTTCCATGTAATAATAATTAACTGAAAAGTTGAGTTGGGGGAGTCGACTGAACAAGTCCGACTCCCCACCTCCATGAGTTAGATGTTGATTGTGACTCTTAAACACACACACACAAAAACAACATGGTCTCTGAGAGAAATAAAGATCATACAGGTTGTGGTAGGCGCAACTGGGCTAATTAAAAAAAAAAAATTTTAATTTCTATACTTAGACACAATCCCCGGAAGACCAAGCAATAGTGAAATACAGATAGCAGCCCTAAAAGGGACAACGTCCATCCTTAAAAGAGCCCTCAGATATAAATTTAAATCATAAAAAAATCAAGTATTAGTGTTAGCTCCAGGAAGGAGACCCTTGATCTCTTCGAACTAACTGAAATAAAATTTAAGAGACAAGAATTGCCAATTTTTTAATCCAACTGACCACTGTTACTGAAAGGTTGTTTGGGGATTGTTTACAAGTAAGAAGAATAAGTATTATTCAAATGTTTCCATTCAATCTGCATGTTTTAACGATGAAAATTCTATTGCAAATTTAAGCATAACGAATGGACAAAACTTCTTTTAGAAATGCTAAGACAAATCTATTCTATTTGCATGTTTAATGACGAAAATATTATTTCAAACCTAGGCGTGACCGACTGAACAACTGACGGATGCTTTAACTAGCATGGCTATCCAGCGTTGCTTGAGCAAAAGTGTAACGAATTTCTATTAATACTTCTCTCTCTTTCTTTTCCCTCCCTCTCCCCACCCCCTCTTCTCCGACAAGCCCATTCCTCTCTCTGGAAATACACTTTATAGATTACTTAAGTCGACATAAGGGAAATAACTTCTTGAAAAAAAAATCAGTTACTTCCCTTTAGTTTTTTCATGCTTCGATTTTAGGGTTAAAGAATGGATTTTTTTTTTCTTTAATAAATTTTAGATATTAATTATTCCTGGCAACTCTGATCAAGAAAATATCAGCTTTGATGGTTTTTGTTCTGTAGTTTTGAAGTTTTAGCTGGACACACACACATACAGACGTTTGCCCTTTATACAATAGATTATATTATAAGTAAATTATTATTATTTAGCTAATCATAGTTTTCTCTTTTCTTTCAGGCTTTCTGGCTCCCATATGTCGATGAGTGAATTTTTAACGGATTTCTTTGTCTACTAGCAAGAAAGGAAGGAAGTGAAAGAAAAGAAAGTGAGCTTCGGCCCAGCCATCCTCATCCTCGTCGAATGGATGGCAAATTCAGGACAGATGTACATAAACTTTCGCCTCAATTATCATAATATTTTTCATTTCTCCATCAGTGTTTTTATTGCCGTTAAACCAGCCAGAATTGTTGCTGGTACCCCACCCCATCCCACCCTTGGACACACTTCTCGCTGTTGCCCCTCACACACACACACACACTTGTTGCATCTACTTCGCATTTCAAATGTAATTCTAATGTTAATTTCATTGTCGTCAAAAAAAAAAAATCCATCATTCTTTGCGTGTGCTCTTCTTTGCCCTTTTTCTTCTTTGCCGTTGTTCAGCAGTTAAGTGCATCGAGCATCCCCACCCCTCCCTTGATCCTTGCCGTGTGCAACAACAGTCTCCATCTTCCGCATAACCTGGCCTCTGTTGCAACCAGAGGGAATTGAGTTACAATGTTCAGATAATATTGACCCCACATCTTCCCCACCCCCACCCATTCTCCTCATGTTGCAACCAGGGTTTCATACAATATGCACTTTTCCCCCTGCGTCTTCAGTCACGGCAACTCTTCTATGTCTAGTTGCGCATCCATCTAGCTAGTGTCTTCTGGTAGCCTGGATGTTGGCTGCTTGTCTGTGTACCTGATCTCTGCTGCCTGTTATATATCGGCTGGAGATTCACATCATACAACATTCTCTCACACAAACGACATAATGTTCATACATGATAAATCATAAGTAGTCTTTCATTGCATGATTTGCACTTGTAAATTAGTTCATCTTTTTTGTTGTATTATTCTCTCTACACAAGGATAAATAACCAAACTGTTTCAATGTCTACTCTTATTTTTATGTAAACCATGGCATGTTGTACTAAAGGCTTACTCGTGCTGCAACTAAGGACCACAACTCGAGGTCTATTTTCAAATGTTTGAATCTATCTTTAAAAAAAATATCAAATTAAAACTTTTTGAATACCAAGAGCATAAACAGTAAAACCCCCATTTTTATTTTTCATGTTTTTTCTGATACTCTAAAAACCAGTACCAGCAGCAACAGTTATGGCTGCTGCTGATTTCAAGCGGTCTACAGATTTTAGTATTATATAGAAGACGTTTACATTATTTGTAGATTACTTTTTTATTTTTATTTTTGTATAAAAATATTAATTTGCTTCGATTTTAGTTTTTTTATAATTGTAAATTGTACTGAAATTAAACCTAATTTTGTTTTTAATGCCTTTTTACAAAGGAAGAAACAAATTGCTCATAAAAGAAAAATGTAATTTTATCAATTTGTGTTAGAAATAACAATATTAAAAAAAGAAAAATATTAAATTGACTTTTAATAATTTTTTTTATTATTATTTAAGTAGAAAGATGAACATTTGAAATCGGCCTCCAGTTCTGAGTCTCTAGGTTTTTTGTTTTCTTTCTTTTACATTTTAATTTTTTTTTTTAATCTGAAAGAAAGAAGAAATTTTTAGAAATTTTTTTATTTTTTTAAATTTGCTATCATTTAAATAAAAATTTTGTCAACGTTATAATAATTATTAATAATGCCACCCTCTTAAAAATTAATATAGATGATAATAAATATTTAAAAAAAAAAATTCATCAAATCTCTGTGGTTTATTAGGTCTCTTTTTATTTGTTAAATGTTAGTCTTTTGAGGTGAGTTGATTTGAATGTTTGATTTTTATGTCGACAGTCAAGTTTGGAAAATAGAATTCCTTTTTCTTAAAGAAGAAAGTTGGAAAAAAACAATTTTGCTCAAAGAATGGTTCCATTTTATATCCCGAGTTTTGTAAAATCTAACTCTAAACCAAGAATTTTTCTAATCACTCTTTCTTGCTTATACAAATAATGCTATTTACATAAAAAAGTAGACACAATATTAGTATGGTTATTTATGCTTTTTCCCCCTAAAAGAAGCAGACTTATGTAAGAAAAACCATCTTTCAACTTACCTCCATCTGTGGAATGTGAGAATATTTGGCAAAAAAAACATTGGACAGCATAATGATTTTTGAAAAAAAGATTGATTTATTATTTCTACTAACAGGAAGACCCGGCATTGCCCAGGATTTAATAAAGAACCTTATGCCCTCCTGCTCCCAGCCCATAATACCATGTTACTTTTTGTTTTTTAGTATTTTATAATATTTGATATTTTGGAGTGGGGCTCAAGGATGTACTCAGCATTGATTTTGGTTAGGAATGTAAGTGACATTTATTGAAATAATTTTCAGTAAATTTATAGCTTTTACCCCTTCAAGGCACATCTGGCATTTCCTGGGAATGTATAACAACTTTTATATACTCCTGTCCATGTCCTGAATCCGATGTTACTATTTTTATTATTTTTTAAATTTATAATTCTTGAGTCATAAAGTAAAAAATGTCAAATGTATTTCCTTTTCACAAATGCTGACCCATAATATTCTTCTGTTTGATCAAGATAAAATATAATTATCCAAGTACCCTGTGTAACAGATTTTAAGAAAATATATCGTTATAGGAGCCTATCTAACAAATTCTAAGAGTTAGTGAACAGACACGAACAACTTATATATATTCAAAACTTTTAGTCATTTATACATGGAGAAAAAAAACACTGTTCAAAATTAATGATATAATGCAAGCCAAAAATATATACAGGCAATCAACAGAAACATCCCCACTAACAACATAGAAGCATTCCCCCTTCTGTATTCCTAGTGACAGCAGTACTATGCTAATACTAATCTGCTTTTTTTGTTGATGCCCATGTTAGCATGGATAATATTAAATAAACAGTCAATTTAGTCCACTTGGAATAAACAAAAAAAAATGACTCTCCGAAGATTTGAACCTGTTCCTCTCACTTATCACTTTGTGCTTGTGTTTGTTTATTCCCAGCCACATGAACAAATTAATCATTTATTTAATCCTGTTACCCACACAAGCATGAGCTTCAACAAAAAAAACAAAAACAGGGTAATACATAATATAACATCAGAAATAAATTCCAACGTTGTATATAGTAGGTATAGAGTTTTTTAATTTGACTCAAGTGCTCAATTACTCAATGTACCTCAGGTTTCATAGCAAAACTCCCTCAGCTTTAATAAACCAGAGTAAACCAGTTGCTATTCGACAGCATGACCAGGCCAGAAGCGAAAGTAGAACTACTTCTGCAACTGACTTGGTTATGCTGACCAATAATGCCCAGTTACTTCATCGGGTTTATTAAAGCTGAGGCCATTTTGCTATGAAATCCGAGGTATGTAGCATGATTTCTCCTTTTTGTAACAAAGTTATTGTATATATATATATATAATGTGTGTCTGTGTGTTAATTTGATTCCGATGATACTCTTTCAGTGAATGTCAGTTGGAAGATCTTCTAAAAAGCCATTTAGTGAGTTTGTGATTGTCCTAATGACTACCATAACAAACTCTGCAATTGACTGTAAAGTTAAAATCCAATTGGATCTATCGCGGTCACTTATGCAGTAATAGTTTAGTTGTAACTGGTTGAAGTTTAGGGAAAATTTGCTCTGCCCTCTCCACACACAAGGGTATCTCTATTTCAGCTTTAAAAAAGAAAATTTCTGTTGGCTGCTCACATCCTTTAATTAATCATACTCAAAATACATAGTTTTGGTATAAAATATGGTTGAATTATTATTAAACAGAAAAACTAATCTGAATACATTTTAGAAATATGAATCCAATGCTGGTTCCTGTAGGATCACTGAAGTCTGGAGAAGTTGGGCCATGTCGGTGATTAATGGGTGACCATTTTGGAAAAGTTAATTAAACTTTTAGCAAGGGACAGAGAGAATGACTCATCGGTCAGTCTAATAGTCGCAATCACACAAATCTGGATGAAAGAATCTCGTATGACCCCCCCCCCCTTTCCTTCGGCGAAATAAATGCAGAAGTAAAAGAATAATCCATTTTTCTTGTTTATTTTGAAGTTTACTCCATATAAAAAAAATCTGCGACAAAAGGAAAACACGATAATCTAGTAGAGTTAGTAGGTAAATGGGAGGCAGGTACATAATATTTATATATATTAGAGGGAAAACAGAAGTTGGTTCTGTTGAGTGGAAAGAAATCTAATAGAATATTTGATAATTCTATAAAAGTGTAATATTTATTTATTGATGATTTTATTAAAGTTCAGATCAGTTCATAATACCATAGTTTTATGATTAAACGGAGCATGGATAAAAATTTCATCAGTCATGTTTGATCTGTAAATGAAAATAAACTCAAAGTGAGTATGTTGGTAACACTGTCAATTTTCTGTCCGGTGTATGCCAGAAGGTGTGGGGGGGGGGGGGGCACAGATTTTTAAATTTTGGTTAACAAATGCAAACAGAGGACAAGAATATTAAAGAAATGTTAATTAAATAAAAAGAATTGAAAAATATGAAAAGGAAGGCATGAAGTGAAAAACAAATGGATAAATTTCATATTGGTTGGGAGAGGTGGCATGAGAAGTAACTCGCTAATTTAGTGGACCACGAATTAAGTGATATATATAGCAATAATGAATATTTAAATGTGACTTATACTAACACTATACTGTAGTTTCACATTAAATTCGATCATCCGAAGTGCATTTCTATCCCACTCGTCTGTATACATTTGAATGTGAGCTCAAACTAGGCAGAATCGTATTGCAATCTTAAATTTCCAACGTTTAGTTTTCAAATTTATAAGGCATGACGTTACTTCACAAAGTTCCGCTTTATAGCCTCTCCTTGTACTTATGCATTAGACAAACGCTAACAAATTTGTTCCAATCGATTTCTCAACCGTTTCACATTAAAACGATTCATCAGATTTTCTTTGTTCTCTGCCATATTCTCAGTCGTACTAAACCTTTTCATTTCAATCATGTTTACTTTTCTTAACATCATCTTTCCAGAATTTTAACATTTTTACAAACAAAACAAAAATCATTTTCTTGTCAATTTTGTTGACTAACAGATATTTGTCGTGCATGCAAATATTTTGTCAGTGTATATAAAACAATTAGTTATTTTTGTTATATACGTTATTCATAAGAATTAATACACAAAACTTATGTTATTAGAAATTCATAATAGCAGACAATTATTTATTAAAACCATGCTGAAAATTAGACATCCCATGTACTCTGGAAAGCATCAGTTTTTTTTCTAATATATAATAAAAATTGCATGCTAATAATGCTATCTGTTTTTAATTAAATCTCTTATATCAGTATTGATATTAAAATAGGACAGTTCTGTTTCAGAAATTTTTTTTTTTTTTTTAACTTTCAGAATGACATAATCTTTGAGAAATCTGACTTAGTTTTGGTTATACAAATTATCCTGTTTTATTTGGTAAAAATGATGTATTTTTTTTTTGTTCCGTGTTCATTTTATGAAAATGCCTGTTCTGGGCGATGCATTCTTTTTCTTGAAACTAACTGTTGAATGTTCAAGGAATGTACCATAGTTGGCGCAATTTCTTGCCTGGGGATCACATCACATGAGACGAAATTGGAAACACTTGTCCTTCCATCTTCACGTTTTTTTAAGCATCTTTTCCCCACAGGCTGGTTTACTGTTGAAGACTCAAAAAAGAATTTTTATCGCTCATTTTATTTGAACTTACAATGTTTTCTTCAATGTACCATGAGGGGTGGGGTGGTCTGATTTAGTCCCAAACTTTGATCTCACGTTTTTCCATTTGCATACCTAAGGCGCCTAGAAATCACTTTTGGTTATTTTTCCAATCTCACAATATTTTGTTTGCATTACATCAATGCATTTTCCCCCAATTTCCCAAACTTGATCCCCCACACACTAACAACCATCCCCACCCACCTGTGTCTGTGAGGAGGGGGGGGGGTCTCATTACAGAAATACATAAGACCAACAAGAATGTCTGATATTCACTACTAGATAAGTCTGGGTACATTTTTTTTTTAGGGTAGGATTATGACTGTTCAATCTCTCTTAACCACTGAATTTGTTCACCGCAGACTATCAACAAAAAAGATGTCATACTAAGTTAAGTGTCTTCTGTTTCTTGCCTTCTGCTGAACTAAACCAAAATCTGGTTTGTACCAAAAATGTAAATAAAACCGAATACATTACATCATATGTAGCTCCCACCCGACCTTCTTCAGATTCACCTGAAGAAAATTGGAGGTTACATCGACCGAAACGTGAAAATAATAACCAAGATGAGAATAGTCGTTCGAGTAAGCCAAAAAAGCAGTTGTCTTAATAGAAGGATAAAGGTAAGCCTATTATAAAGTTTTTATTACTTAATAAAAAAAAAACTCATATTACCGTCTGTCGCTGTCTTCCCTACAGCCACTTTCTCTACTCTATCGTTATTTTCATGGTGGGTGCTTGACTGAGCTCCAATTTCTGATTCCCCACCCTATAAAACATTCACAGCAGAAACTCGTCTAGTATCAACCACTGTAAAGAATTTTTCTTTCTTCCTCTGTTTACCTAAAACTAAACAGAACTATCATGAACAAAGTTTCTTTCCAAGAACTTCCCAGCTGAATGCAACCTGGTTGCTTCCAAATCTAATGTTAACAAATTCTTGTTGAGCCGCCCACTGAAATAATAATTTCTGACCATTTTTAACCCATCGTTTCCAAACGTGTTACTGGTGGTGTTCATTGATAACTGACATCTTATTAACACTCATCCTCGCATGGCCTTCAGGCCTTGATAAACGATGACACATTAGTAGATAAAAAAAAAGCATTTAATAAAGCAGACATGTCTGTTTACAATTTTACCTGAAGATAACTAAAGTTAGGGGTTAAAAAAAAAAAAATTACAAATTAATTTTCCAGTTGTGTTGTTTACCTTTTATGGCTTACATTATGTTTTGAAACTTTTGACATGAGGATGGATTATTTGGACCTGTGGCGTAACAGTGAAAGGTGTTGATTGTCAATTAGTTCTCTAAGGCGATAACTAAGTATAATATGAAAAATTAATTAACGCTTCCACCCAGTCATGGCTGATGGAACGAGAACAATCTACCTTCGTGGATTAAATAAAGGATTCAGTTCAAATTCTGTATAGGTTCCAGAGTTATACATGAATATTTCCAAGTTAGAAAAGATGCACCTGAAGATGGTCATAGTCTGGTCGAAATATAAAAATAACAACCAAGATATGAATAGTAGGCTGAATGATTCAAATGTGACTTGCATTATTCTGTCAAAATTGTCGACAGTTCAAATAGACAAGAGACACAGAATGTCTCTTATTCAATGGAAATATATATGTCAATGTTTGTTTGTGTGTTATAGAAAGCGTTATGTTAACAGAACAATCAAATAAGGGTAAATTTTTCAAAGAATCTATAGACACCATTGAAATTTTTCTTCGATTCCATCAGCGTTCATTAGGGGAAATTATCGGTCAGATCCATGAAATCACTGAAATATATTAGAATGTAACGACACAAAAAAAAAAAATTATTTTAATTTTTTTTACGGGCCTTAAATTCTAGTATATATTTTATTATTTTTAACCAATACGTAGTTAAAGCAAAATAAATTGTTTTAAAATAATTTCCAACGCTATTGATAATGTTTACCCATTCATTTATTTATTTTTTATTATCGCTTGTGTTTGAATTCACGTAAATCATAAATCTATGACGTCATACCAAAGCTATAATTATTTTGTTTTAAACTCTATAAGAAAGTCCAACTAGGTCAGTTGGTAGAATCTCAGACTGAAGATCTCAAGATTTCGGTTTCGATTTCCGGTCATGGCATCTGCTTTATTTGTTGAGAATTTATTATTTACTATTAATGCAATATTTTCCATTTCTAAAAATAGTTAAGATCTCTGATATTTTGAAATGAGACAAATTCTGCAATATATTTATTATGTTTAAAAAATTGTGAAACAGAAATTCCTGCATAAGATTTCGAACAAGTTCATTTGTTTTTTTACATACTAAATTTGCATTGATGACAAAAACAAATCAACTGTTACTGTTGAAATTAAATTCAAACAATTAGCCACATTTTTTTTTTTCGCATGCATTCATGTGTGATTTCATTTTTTTTTTTTTTTTATGACTCGCGATTATGACAGTAAAATGTCGACTTTTCTTTTTTTTTCTTTTTTTTTTTCTAGTTATACTTAACTCGCAATGTTGCTGATAAGAAATCTACTATTACTGTTGTCCACCCCAAACCCCCGGGCAACGCTGGGCGCCGTGCGATTATATATATATATATAATTTAAAAAAAAAAAAAAAAGACATGTTAAATACAAATTCTTATCTGCTTTCAAAAACGTTTCATTAAATAGTGTGTGGGTGGGTGTGTGTGTTTAAGCATAATCTTCTCAAACAAGATCGATTTGAGAAATAAATTAATAAAAATCTACCAGTTTTGTCGATTGATCTGTTGATTAAATGGTTCAATTCTTCTGATCTCTTAATATCGGAGTTGAAATTTTAAAACAGCAAACATCTTTAAAAGCGTGTACTTTCAATTCCACTTGGAATCATCGGAGCAAGATAACAATAGGGACCCCAGTTCAGTAACAAAACAAGCGGGACATCTTTTGGAAACACCAGCGATTTCCGATTGACCTCGCAATACACGTGGTCGTTATTTACAAAACAACTCGGGTTTTTTTTCTTTTAACATGTATACGCTTTTTTAAAAATCGGCTGACTTGTAATCTGTCGTTTTGCAATAAACAAAACAATTTATCATTTTGTTTCGTTTTACTTTTATTTACTAAATAAAAAACAAATTTTAAACGCAATTCTATATTTCGTGTTGTGTATTTTAAGAAAAAGTGGGTACTTTTTTTTCTTTTCGTAGGGAGGCGAGTAACTAGCGAAGTTTTATTTATTTGTTTATAATTGTTGCTTACAGAAAAAAAAAGGAAAAAACTTCATAAATTTTAAATTACTTCCGTTTGGAAACTGATTTTTGAAGTCTAACTTCGCCCTCATGGGGAGGCAAAAGTGTAGTATCTATTTTGATACTACACTTCATCATTCCTATCTGCGGTCAGTGATTTTTTTCTTTTAACATGTTAATATTTTTTTGGGGGGAGGTATGTATTTTTAAAAATGTAGGGTCCATTTTCTTTTTTCCTTTTATTTACTAAATAAACAAATAAAATATTTACGGTTTTCTTTTAAGACATAAAAAGGAGCACTCTGGATTTTACCTCAGTTTAGAAGGATTTTTCCATACTACACTTTGCTCCTAGCCCGAGGAGGCAAAACAGAAGATTACGCAAGTTATTTTAATAAATAAATGAAATATATACGCTTTTTTAAAAATCGGCTGACTTGTAATCTTTCGTTTTGCCTCCCCACGAGGGCGAAGTTATACTTCAAAAATCAGTTTCCAAACGGAAGTAATTTAAAATTTATGAAGTTTTTTCCTTTTTTTCTGTAAGCAACAATTATAAACAAATAAATAAAACTTCGCTAGTTACTCGCCTCCCTACGAAAAGAAAAAAAAGTATCCACCTTTTCTTAAAATACACAACACGAAATATAGAATTGCGTTTAAAATTTGTTTTTTATTTAGTAAATAAAAGTAAAACAAAAAAAAGATAAATTGTTTTGTTTATTGCAAAACGACAGATTACAAGTCAGCCGATTTTTAAAAAAGCGTATACATGTTAAAAGAAAAAAAAAACCCGAGTTGTTTTGTAAATAACGACCACGTGTATTGCGAGGTCAACACGCCGGTGCTTCCAAAAGATGTCCCGCTTGTTTTGTTACTGAACTGGGGTCCCTATTGTTGTCTTGGTCCGAATCATCTTTAGGATATTCAAACAAAATATGAAACCAAATATCGAACAGTTAAAATCTGCACTTGGGTGCGTTTATTTGTTGCACATTACTCTATATCCTACTAAAATTCTGTAAACGTTGCTTGTTATCCTGTATGTTTATTTGTGTCCGTGCACAGTGGATGACATTACAAAAGGGATGATGTAATCCATTTAAACAGTTTGAAGAGATCCTTTATGATGGCATAAATGCTGAAGTAAAAAAAAGAAATGGGGATGTCCTCCATTAAAACGGAACATAGACGACCTGTGATTCAAAAGGTTACAGCTCATCTATTAGGAGTGTGTGTGTGTGTATATATATATATATATATATATATATATTATACACATATACTAGACAAACTGTGAAGATGCGGAGGATCTAATAATTAATAAAGCTTACCTGAAACTTTAGAACTATCAACAGTGCTCGATATTCCTTAGACCAATAATTGAGCAGGTGAACAAACCTATAAACAACGAAACTTATCTATGCTTATATACATATCGTATAATAAAAATGGAAATAAAGGATTTAAAAAAATGTTAATTACCTCTGCCTTGAAAAATTTTTTTTTTTTTGTAATTTAAAAAAAAATTTTTTTACGGTCTTTGGTTATCTTTGTAAACAAACTAAAGAACTGAATTCTTAAACTGACATTGAATTCTAATTTTCTTGAGTATTAGGAACTAAGGGAAATAACTGCTTCTGTAGTACAGTTGGGTTATTTGCCCTTGGCAGGGTGTGACGTCAGAGTTGTATAACGGTGACAATAAAGATATTGTTTGTTCTCTCCATGTCTTTTTTCCTATCTCTGTTCATTTGAGTTCTTTGCTTAGTGTCACGCACCTACAGTCAAAACATGGAAATTCATCTCCTTTAGTGGCAGAATACTGTAGATTAAATTCACACGGGACTTTTAATTTAGTAAGATGTTATTCTGTGTCGTATGATTTTATTTGATGTTCATAAATGAATGCTTGTTCATTTGATGATGGAATCAAAATAGCATATCTTGTCAAAACAATATTGCTCTAGGTGTAAAATACTGGTTTAAAAAAAATAGAAACGGTCAGTGCTAATGTGATACTATGGACTGCTCCATCCTACAAGCCAAGACCCCGGAGAATGTGAGGAAAATGATTCATAAAAAGGAAAAGTGAGATAAGTGTACAGTCAATAAGGAGGCTTTAAAATCTATTGAACCTCCCAGACTGGTTGGTGCCCTGCCCATTAGGTGTTGACTTCTGGGTGGCCGAAGAGGGTGATTGAGAAAAAAAATGGACATCTATGATATCCAGTTGAAACAAGATATATTGAGGAAACAATAGGCAGTCTGGCAGGGATCAGATGGGGTAGAATTCAGCTCAAGAAAGTCCTGAATTCAACGACTCTGGACAAAGAAGACTGTTACTGGGTCGACACAACCGGAAACTATCAACAGACAGCGTTTGGGGGTCCTTTTCCACAAGTATCACACACATCCAGAGCACAACTGACTTATATGAACATGTTTGTGGTTGTAATTTTATTGCGTGAATCTGCATTGCTTTTGTTATTTTGCACGTGATCACCAATACGAGAGACAACATGGCCAGAAGGAAACTACGTGCATTTTGGGGGTCGAGGGACTGGCATCATCTTACTCTTCGCACGACTTCCTTATCTTTTGTTACGACTACGTGCATTTAATTATTTTGAGACGTGGTATTAACTGTACGTAACAATCCCTTATTATATTTACTTCCTGTTCTTTTTGTAAAGATGATCTATTAATAGATGCGTATTCCTTTAACCAGCCGCTGTTGTTGACATGTGCGTATTGGTAAACATGGAATTAAGAGATTCGCTTGTATTCCTCAACTGCACTTTGGATATTCTCATTCTACCCACATAGGCAATGTTCACTTCTTCAGGGTTACAATTTACATTTTCAGTCGATAATAAGATGACGTAATGTCATTCGTTTCCAATCACACATTGGCGTGATAACAAGTCTGATGGTATTTTTATTAAGATGGCACTATATTAACAACTAACTCATGATGAACATATGGACCCGTACTAGGGGCCTATTTCAAAATATTTCATTTTTCTTCTTTACATTTACGTTGTGCGCTACCACTTCATGTTTCTCACTTTCTTGTGCCATACATGTCTGTCATTACAAAGTCTTTCCGCGTTTTGTATCAGATTTATTGTTTTTCTAATTCATATTTGTGTGATACTACGACCCAAGGTGCCGGACAATGTGAGGAAATAATTCACAAAGGTTTAAAAAAATTCTCTTTCTCCAGCTTTTTTGTTCATTTGCTTTTGACACCTGATGATAATTCGACAAAGAATCGAAAACGTTTGTGATACCTATGGGACGTTTATTATTTTTTTTTATTTTAATACGAAAATGACCATCAGAAGAATTGAAAAAATAAAAAAAGGTATAATTAAACAGACAAATTCTGTTATTTTTAACAATGTTTGCATAAATATATATATATATATATATATATAACTACATGTATATATTCCAGGTGTAGTTTTGTTCATAAAGGTTGGATAAACAATCTTATGAGTCTTACTGTGCTGTTCACTGATCATCAAAAATGTGTCATTTGGTATCGGAAAAGATGAGTTATCTCCTCTTTTTTAAAATTAATTATTAATACTTGACGTTTCACTTTTAATAGACCCCCCCCCCCCGCATTATGTAATACATCTCTTGCTATTGAACAAAAACTGCAGTAAAGTGTTAAAACTGTATTTTAGTATTATTGATATAGCTCTATCGAATAGGATATTGAGCCCTTTATTTGTTCCTGATCTGTTATATCGGTTCGGTTTTGTTCTGATTTGTAACTAATAATAATAACAAAGATACGAACAGCAAATGTCTACCAAAAATGAACAAATTTGCAGAATTCAAAAACGAACGAATAAATATAATAAACATTCTAAAATTAAAAGAAATAACCTTTTCCAAAACAATTTTTTTTTTTCAAATATGTAAATATTTATTTTATACCCCAGAGAAATGCTGGATCCATCTGCTAATAATACAAAATCTATAATAATAAAATAAAAATATATATAAAACCTATTAAAATTCCTAAGAAACTATTTTAAAGAAACTACAACATGCGATTGCTGATATCACCATTTAACTTGTTATAAAAAATGTATGCCCAACGAATTAGGTTTCGAGAAGTGTTTTTTGTTGGTTGATATTTGTACCAAACAGCGTGCTGATGGCAATAAATGATCTGAAATGTTTTGCACAGATCTGGAAGATTTCTCCACGAAGGGATCTGTTAGAGGAGTCAGGTGTATATGTAGAAGAATTTACCGGATCCAGTGTAATGTGAAATTGAATAAATAATTTACTTTGTTCTTAGTTGTGCCACTATTGTACGACATAATCACGTTGACACACCGGTTCCCGCTAGATCACGTAGTTAAGCGACGTTGAGCCTAGTCAGTACCAGATAGGTGACCATTTTGGAATACCAGGCACTTTATGTAGGACTGCAAAAACCTAATGTCATCATCTCCCCTGACTATGTATATACATGCAACTGGGGATTGCTTGTGAATTTAATATTCTCTAGAAACTTCCTCATTTGGAGGAAGGTGGCTTAATCGGCCTAGGGTGAATGCCGCTGCATTTCGTCTCATTTTTTATCGTAGACATGAAAGGGTGTAAACGTTTTCATATTCCTCATTTCTAATAACCGTTTCCAACGATTTTTATTTTAAAATTTCAATTGCTGAAACAACATAAGAAACACCCGTGTCTGACGTTTTTCAACTTGTTCTTACGGATCTATTTTCCTTTGTCGTCATCACTCATCCATTTGTGAAACATCGAAACGTTTTCATATTCCTCATTTCTAATAACCGTTTCCAACGATTTTTATTTTTAAATTTCAATTGCTGAAACAACACGAGAAACACCCGTGTCTGACGTTCTTCAATTTGTTCTTACGGATCTATTTTCCTTCTTTGTCATCACTCGTCCATTTGTGAAACGTCGAAACGTTTTCATATTCCTCATTTAAAAACACCCGATCGGCAGAGAAGGACGTTTGTTTTTTTTACTCGCAACCATCGCACGAGTATATTTCAAAAGGATTCTTTATTTTGATTAATTCAACAGAAGCGTTGTTTTCCTTCTTTCGCCAGGTAAAAAAAAAATATTTAACGTTTCGGGCACGTCTACTTCACTTATGTGTCACTATTTTGTTCATACAAGTGGAATTCTTGTTTTATACTTCACCAACAACATCTTGATAAGCAACTCACTGGTAATGTATGACATTTGTACATGCTTAAGTGGAAACGACATCAGCCCTAGTTAGATGGGAACGGTGGAGGTCTTGGACTGCCAAAAGTGTTCAAGTTGGTAAAGGATAGGCATCCAGCCATAAAATTGCCTTAAATACAATGTCTAGTCGAAATACAGCAGAAAAAAAGAAAGGCAGTGCCAGTAGCACTAATGCTGCTGGTAATGTCTTGGGCTTCGTAGATCCCAGGATGTGTGGATCTTCAGGGCCTATGGATTCCATCAAGCCTTGCCAAAGACAGGAGTGGAGAGGAAGACTTAGATTTCGAGACTAGACAATCAGGCCCCACCCTCATCAGAGGATTAATTGTGGCCTGATTCAACAAATAAACCGGTTGATGATGATGAAATAAGATAGGTAAATATTACATCCAAATTTTATCCACTTTTCTGATGGTCGAATAAAGACATGAACTCGAATGTTTAGAAACCTTTAGACTTAGTGGTCAGAAATAAAGTAAATGAATTCATGATGTTTTCTCTGTAACTAAAAATTGTTTTCAAATTTAAATCTCACAATAAGCGGATAATAATATATCACAAAAATATTGGAAGCATGAAGAATTCTTTATAACTTCATATCCCATTTCTCAATAACAAGCATGATGAAACACTATCTGAAAGGGAACAAATAATTTACTTGGTTTTCAGTTGCACCAACATTGTAAAAATGAAACTAGAATTAAGTTGCTTCCTTCCTCCCCACCAGCTCTACATCATTTGCCATTTCTTCCTTCTAATTTTCCACCTATCCTCTCTCCTTCTTCACCCCCTCCTTCGACTGTCTCACTCTTTCTCTTTCAATGTTTCCATCAGCACTTCGACCTCAGTCAAAGCTGTTGTTCCCACAGATGAATTCCAACTTTATATACCCAAACACATGCGTATGTCCTTTTTCAGACCCAACATAGCGAACGCCGCCAGGCATTGTGCTTCTTTAGCTCTGAGTAAGTTATGAACATTCGTCACAAAATGGTAACAGGAAATGAATTATGAAGAAAATGAATTGTTGAAAGGCGTCTCGAGTTATCTGGGTATACAACCACATGCCGCCCCCCTCAACAATCGCCAACCTCAACATTTGTGTGCTGTGGTTTTCTTATGACAGTATCGAACAGCCCCACGGAAGTTGGAGCCTAAGATACAGTGCTAGTATGAATGGAGAGAGGGAAAACCTTAAAATCACTTGACGATATGAGAACTACCGCTGAGACGTTTTTAACAAGAGCTATGGACCGCTGGGTAATAAAATCTCAGGGAGAGAAATAAATTATTTCTCAAGTGTCAATATAGAATTAAGCCATTTTTTCGTTTTGGTGACACTTCTCTATATAAATAAGGGTGGTGGCGGCCATAATTGTTTTTCAGAGACAAAGGAAAACTTGGTCAGCGGGTCCCAATAAAAGAGAAGACAGAACAGCTTAAGCCAGTTAGCGAGAGAACCGGACGAAGAGTCTCGCTTCTGTTCCCCCCATCGAAAACATCACATCAGTCCGTTTGTATTCTTTTCTCGCCCAGAACTTAGAACAGATTTTCACTGACCAACAATCAAGTCGCCCAGAATTACTAGAGTCTGTCGATCCAACTAAAACACACACAGTTAAACTTTAATATTACTGAACTGCCTTGCTTTGTAGACAAACAAGTGTAAATTATTTTTCTTTATTTTTTAAATAATTATTCTTTTAAGAAAACCGCAACAAACCACGTCGTTACAGACTTAATTCCTTTTATTCAACTGTTCTGCATGAAATGACCTTAGCAGAGTCGAGGAAATGATTCACAAAAAGGGGAAGAGCTGTCGGAAGTAGGATAGGTAAAAAGGCAATGATAAGAAATGACTCACCAACGCACACAAAGGCAATCGGAAACAGTAGGATGCCTCACAGTTGGTGGTCAATTTCTGCTTTATCAGTCACTCTGGGACAAAGACCAGGCGTTTTACGAGTGACCAAGTCATTTCCTCTTGTCTGTGACTAAGACAGAAGAACGGTCATGGGACTGAATTAGAAGTGAAAGTTGTTTGCAACAGTAGTTTCACGACGGTTTAGTTTACGGAAGTTGACAGTTTACGGGATTTGATGAGTTTTGCGGCAGTTGGCGACCTGGACAGAAGACGATAAGATGGGATTTGATCGGGCAGAGCTTTAGCAGACCCGAGATGAGCTAACGACTTCAAGTACCAACAATAGGGGCTTCGACAGAAGAAGGAAGGAGAGTAGAAAGAGGAGGAGGAACGTCGGTCCACAAAAATTCCCTAATAAAACGCGAGAACATATCTGTATTACTATGAACGCCCCCCTCCAAGGCTGAGGAAATTATTCACAAAAAATGGAAGAGCTGTCGGAAGTAGGATAGGTAAAAAGACAATGACAGGAAACGACTCAGCAATGCACACAAAGGCAATCGGAAACAGTAGGACGCTTCACAGTTGGTGGTCAATTTCTGCTTATCAGTCACTCTGGGACAAAGACCAGGTGTTTTAGTAGTGGCCGAGTCATTTCTAAGACAAAAGACCGAATGTGGGATTGAGTAAGGAGTGAAAGTTGTTTGCGACAGTGAGTTTCACGACAGTTTAGTTTACGGCAGTTAACAGTTTATGGGAGTTGACGAGCTTTGCGACAGTTAACAACTCCGAGAGAAAACGATCAGATCGGGCAGAGCCTTAGCAGATGATGAGATGAGCTGATGACTTTGAGTACCGACAATGGGGGCCTCGACAGTCTGCGACGGTATCACACACAACCAGAGTACAACTGAATCATGCACAAAGTATCTGAGTCTACATTGTTTTGTTTTCCTCAACTTGTAAACCAGTGCTCGCGCCCTCGGCGATCGCCAATGCGAAAGAAGACGACACGGCCAGAACAAAAATAGAAAATGAAGGAGAAGAAAACCATGATACACACCACGTTGGCGTGAACGATTGTCAAGAGGGCAACATATGGTCTTACACTCTGACTCCTAAATATATTTAGTTTCGATCGGAAATCCTAAACGTCTGGTCTTTGTCTCAGCGTGACTGATAAGCAGAAATGACTCGCTCTCTCAGCCACTCCAAGCTGACTACTCATCTTACTTCCGATCGCCTTTCCTTTTTGGTGAATCATTTTCTCACATTCTCTGGTGTGTGGGGGGGGGGGGACTGCCCATAGTATCACACGGGAAACACCAGCATCATCCTAGCTGCAGGATAGCAAAGGAATGTAAATTATTTTAAAGAAAAAAAAACTAATTCTTTTATCTAAACCAAAGACGTGTTTCAATAAATTTATTTTGAATAATATTTTTTTAATTCGAAAAGAAAAACATACAACAGAAAACACAAACAGGATTCGGAATCACTCACTCACTATCCAGTTTTATCGTCTATGTTCCCTTCGACAAGAAGTTCTATGCTGTCTGGCTGTTCTTATGCTAAGTCTCCAGTGATCACGATTGTGGGGATTGACTGTGTCCATCATGCCGGATGGTTTCTTTCAATGTCTTCTAAGGGTGCTCGGCTTTCTTTTTGCTGTTCAGTCTTAGGTCTCTGCAAGCGCTGATATATCTCTTGCTTCTTTCAACATACCCGAACCGAACCAGCAATGACGTTTTGCCCTTATTAGGACATCAAGTTTAGGGATGGCCAATTTCTCAAGTAGAGTGTCTGACCTAATGTTCTGGATCTGTTCTGGCTTTACGTTTCATATCCACTTAATCATTGCCCTGTCATTTCTCTGGGGTCAGACAAGTGAGACCTGGGTGAGAGCATAACACTCACTGCCATGCAACATTACACTTCTTACGCAGCTATCATAGACTTTACCTCTGGAAATGTTTTGGATGGCTCGGGATGTTATGAGTGGGAGTTCTCTGAACTTTCCCCATGTTGTCTTGACTCTCATGGTTGAATTTAGTTCGCAGCCACCTCCGGCACTCAGCATATCTCCTAGATAGCAAAAAGAGTCTACCACCTCCAGAGTGTCCTGGCCTATTTCAACTTCTGTGTAAGGGCGGCCCTCAATTGGGTGTGCTAGTCCTAGACATCTCTTACATCTGAAGTCTGGATCTGGTGTAAGCCTACCATGCACTCTGCTGCACCCGCAGAGTGCAGTGGCTGCACTGTCTCGCATTGCTCTTAACCACCTCCTTCAAAGACTGGCATTCTTGGCCACTAACCATCACCTTTGTCTTTCCAGTGTTGACCCTCAGACCTTTTGTTTCCATGCCTGTCTTCCATACTTTCAGTCTTTCTTTCAGCTCATTCGGAATGAAAACATTCATTTTATGTTACAGAGGCATAGGGATGTCATCAAGACGGCTCTATGCAATCATTTAGTTCTTGAATGATTTTAATTAACTAGTCAGTTGTAACCTTTTAGGCCTTCACGAGTCGCTTTCTCATCAAACCTGTTCTTGCATTCGGTTGATGATTGATATGACTTGCATTCACTAGTCATCATCATCGTGCATGTATGCGTGTGTGTTATTCTTCTGCTGACTAAGGATATTTACGTCTCTCCATTTGTTGCTTGTTTTTTTTTTTTGCTGTTGTTGTTGTTAAGCGAGTCGAAGTTCTGCATAGAGCTCACAAAGATCGCGCCTCAGGATTGTCTGGTTTGCATGAAGTCCTTCTCGTTGTTTGCAGCTTTTTGTCAAGCTGCAAGATTGCAGGTTTTAACACCTGACACACAGAGAACAGCAAGTCTTAGTGGTTGCATGCGAAGTTGGGTAGGTTTGGCCCAGAACACACAAAAGAATATCGCAGGAACAACGTTGTCACTCTCACTCCATCGATTTGCAGTTCCGTACCTGACACATCATTGCTTACTATATGTGGAGGCAGATAACCAGAGGACTACGGATCCTGATACCAGCTCCTGGATTTTCACCAGAACCATGTTAGCCGAGTAGCTCTGACACTACCATATTGCCACTCCCCTTACCACGGTGAGGAAGGGTTGGATTTTAGGAGGGATGTGGGGGGGGGCGGCTGAAACAACATGCTTACTCAATTCTCAATTCAAACAATATGTTCTTAAAAGAATAAAAGATTTATTCAGCCAGATGATCGTCTTGTAGCTGAAATGTCAAAAAAGGCGGTGAAGAAAGAAAAAGGTAATTATTTATATTTTGAGCGTGTTGCTTAATTATATTAACGTTTTGCTAGGCCATTCTTAAATGCGTCTGCTCAGTTCAACCGCTTCTCAGAGATGTGAGTAGCCAATGGCAAAAAAGAAAACTGAAGTTGAGATGAATTTCACAACCTTCTATTTAAGAGTTTAGAATTAGGACTATGTTGCAGGATATGGCATAATAGGAAGAAGTATGTGGCAGAAAAGCTAGAGAGTTCCTGTCTCTGGGAATTAGGATCGAAGTGATCGGATGCAGGTTTCAAGTTCTCCTACACCTTAGGGGGGTTCGAAAGAGGAAGATGCATCTCATTTTGATGTACTTGCTGCAAATTACTGTAAGGAGTAAATACAAATCTCAGAGCAATTAATGGGGTTATTTGTTGCTCTTTTTAATGACTTCTATTATTCAAGCCACTTAGAGAAGAAAGAAAAAAATATCAACATCTGTATGCCTGCCACATCACCACTACGACTACCTTTACAACTCGACGTCACCATACAGCTGTTTCTGTTGATGGAAAAGATCTGCAGGATCGAAGAAAGCCCCCACCTCCACCCTGCTATGCTACACAATTAAAGAAAGCTAAATTGTAGTTAAACACTCACGATATATCATGTTACATGACACCAATATCTGCTAATCTCTCTTTCACCCATAGCTCACACAACACACCCAGTCCTGTTACTTTTCAGACAGATCTGGTATTGATTACCTTGGTGATACCATTGGAGCACAGGGTGGAGCTAATGTGATTATAAGAATTAACAGTGGATGGATTAAGTTCTGGGAACTTCTACCATTACTAACAAGTAGAGTGTTACCACTGTCGATTAAGGGAAGAGTCTGTCAGGCATGTGTACGCAGTGTGATGATGTATGGAAGTGAAACCTGGCCGGTGAGAGTTGAGGACATGTGTTACATGGAGAGAAATGATATGAGAATGAGACAATGGATGTGTAATGTGAGTGACTGAAGACCTCAGAGGAAGATTAAATCTGGACAGTATAGAGAGTATAGCAGAACAGGAGACTTTGATGGTATGGCCACGTTGAAAGAATGGATGAAAGTTTTAGGGTTAGTAGATGTAGAAGAGTTGAGGTAACAGGGTCAGATCATGGGAGAAGGCCAAGAAAAACATGGGAGGAAATGATAAAAATTGAACTTGATGGAAAGATATGGCCAGAAATAGGTTACTTTAAAGGTTAATTTCTAAAAGCCGTCTGATGCATGTCAGCATGTAAAAATGGACGTTAAAATAATAATAATGATGATGATAATAATAATAAAAAAAAAAAATAAAAAAAAAAGATTTACAAATACATATCTGTGTGAGAATGTATGCATTCAAATTTTGGGTGGGTGTACTATATATAAATGTTAGTGTATTCACGTTTTTTTTTTTTTTTAGGTATTACTTGTAACCTTTTAGGCCTTCACGAGTCGCTTTCTCATCAAACCTGTTCTTGCATTTGGTTGATGATCGCTATGACTTGCATTCCCTCGCCTCACATTGTGTTCTTTGATGAAAGAATGGCACACGTTGTTGCTAGTGGCCGTCTTTTTCGTCCGGTTAACAATTCACATGGCTTGCATCTCCAGTCCACGCCGATGTTGTGTTATTTCATCACAGAAGGTTGAAAGTTGTTGAATGATATTTAGGCGTGAGTCGTCTGACATGCACAAACATGAAATCAAAAACGAAAAAGCGTCAACACAGTTGTGACGTAACAATTCATCTATTTATTTACAGAGCATCAATATAATCTGCATGAAACAAAAACTCTTCCCGGAGACTATGTGAATTTGCCACTGAAAATTCTACTCAGTTCTTTTAACAGGATTTCATTTCTCAGTTTGATGAGCCTGGTGAGGCTCTCTGAATGGTGTCGATTCTAGTGGCACTGGAGGATTTTCTTCGAAACGCGAAATTCTTCGGCTTATATGAATACTGCTAATTATTCAATCTCAGCCAATCGCTAGTCTTGGTCACTTCTTTTCTTCCTACTTGCTCATTCCCTATTTTGGATTTTACCCGGTGATGAACAAAGCTTAACTACCCTGTTCAACATTCATTCCTAGTTGGTCAAACCTTTCTCTATTGGATCCACCTCAGACACTGTCAATTCTACAAATCTAATGCTTAAAGCAAGGTAACTCTTCATCTTAATATTTTTGTTGTCATAAAGCTTTTCTTCGTTTCAAATGTCGGTCAGTGAATAATTGGACAATCAATTATTGCTAATCGTAGTCAGAGGAGCAATCTTTAGAATTTAATTCTATTTTCCCAAATAACAACCATCTATATTGCCCCCGGTGTAATGCATTCAAAACATCCCAGACAAATGATTTGAGTTCTTTGGAGTCAATTTCTTATCTACTTTGTTATTCCTATTATCAGCCGGAAGTAGCCAAGATTATAAAAATGGGTTTTTCTAAAATTGTAATCTTTTACCCTTCACATTTGTATAGTGAGGGAACATCTACTTTAAATTATAGTGACTAGCATCAGCACTTACTTTTATCGGACTGGAGTGAGTGGAGGGAGCAAGGGGCTAACACAAATTTTTTTTTTCTTCTTTAATAAAATTATGGCCGGTCAAGTCTTGAGTTCAATCACTGTTAAATCTCTCACAATCTTCCATTTATATTTTTAAATATTACCTTCTCTCATCTATATTTCAACCATCATTTTCCTTGTTTGTATATTTTAATTATTAATTTCTCATACACCACACAATGTCATAACTTGCATGTAAGTTGCAAGGGGGTTTGGTTCGAGGAGTGATTTTTGTCATGGATGCATTTCAGTCTGCAATAGATTCCAGCACCACTGAATTTATTTGGTAAAACTGGAAATGGGTTATTTTTTAGAAGCGATAATAGATAATAGAGTTGAATCTTTTCTTTGAAAAGCCAATTTCATTTTATGAAATGATGCAATAT
Source organism: Sepiola atlantica (assembly GCA_963556195.1). Taxonomy (NCBI): domain Eukaryota; kingdom Metazoa; phylum Mollusca; class Cephalopoda; order Sepiida; family Sepiolidae; genus Sepiola; species Sepiola atlantica. The sequence continues at coordinate 158,922,731 of OY744517.1, forward strand.
CCCCATCCAGTGATCATAACAGATCTTCTAACCTCGCAACTTTGATAAACAAGAACCAACTGCGTTGTTAAAATTATACGTTCTATTATTTGGATTATTGGGATTACTATTCTCTTTGGTTGCTATTTTCACGTTTTGGCGGATGTAACCTAACCTTCTTCAAGTGCATCTTTTCGAATTCACAAATCTTTATGTCAAACTTGGGAACTTATACATCATTCCAAACTAAAACCCATTTTCAATCCACATGAGTAGATTGTTCTTGTTTCGTCAGCCATGACCAGGTAGAAGTGTTAATTATTTTTTTTTTAGTTATTTTTGCCTGTACTGAACTTCCAAAAGAATGTCAATTAGAACTGAAAGCCTTTATCTATTACACCATAGGTCCATGGATAAAGGTGTTGATTAACAATCAGTTCTGAGTGAAAATCTTATGATTGAAAGTTCAATCATAACTACAGGCGATAATAACTAAGAATAAGGTAAGAATTCTATCCAGTCATGGATGACAGAATGAGAACAATCTACCTTCATGGATTAAATAAAGGGTTCAGTTCAAAATTTCGTATAGGTTCCTGAATTCAACATAAAGATTTGCGAATTCGAAAAGTTGCACTTAAAAAAAGTCGGAGGTTACATCAGCCGAAACGTTGTGAAAATAGCAACTAAGATGTCCGAATAATTCAAAATATCAATCCTCATCTCAAAAATTATGAAATATTGAATTATTTCTCGGTTTTCTTTCATCTTCACATGCAAATAAAAACAACAGATCGATTAAGTTATGTATATCACAGTTTATTGAATCAATGATTTTTTTTTGTCAGCAGAAAAATATAAGGAAAAAAAAAATTATCATTGTAAAAACAAGTTTTGACAAATATATTTGTCTATTTTATGTCCATTTGGATGTATTTGGCGACACGAAACCAGCAGAATACATACATATATACACACAAACATAAAAGTAGTAAGTAGACACCCCACAAAAATAATACATGTTTAAAGTTTATGCTTCCTTCGTCAACGGCCAGCACTTGACATTTTATATTAATTGAAATTTGAGGGGGGGGGGGGGGAGCGTTTCAGATATCAATATATCTATCATATATCACCATGTAAGTATGATATTGGTTAAAGAATCTATAGAAGTTATTTATCTCCCTCTCACGATGGGAAGATGTGACACAAGATCGTGAAAGCAAGATTTGAAACCAGCGCTCTAGAGGAAAAGCATTCTGAACAAACAAAAATTGCCTGAGCAGCCCCGTCGGCATTCCCCGGCAGGGGCGCCTCAGGCGATTAGCAATGAACAAACCCCTTCCCAAAGAGCGAGAAGGTAAAGCCTGGAAGGTGGACCTCCTAGAACTGCACAAGACCATACCTCACACTGACAGAGAACAAGCCATCCTCAAAAATGGTATAGACTTTGCCGGTCCGACTTTGGTATGAACTAGAATTATCAGTATCGTATCAGAGGAGCCATATTATAGGTTAGCCTGAAAGGGGGACTTAATCAGCATTCAATCGCCGCAAAGTTCGAGATTCCACTTGTGCAATTCATCAGAGAAGTGAAAATAATCAATATTATCTCGCCTGGGTCCATCCTCTTCATTATTATTAATAATAAGGGTGTCTATTTACTTCTTTCATGTCTGTGTATATAGGAAATGCTTAGTATATGGAATGAGTTGATAAGCACGAAAACAAACTAATTAACAATATTAACACACAAAACTTTATTCGGCTGAAGTGGACATTTATATAGAAACGTTTCTTTATATAAATATCCACTTCACCTGAATAAAGTTTTGTTTTCATGATGAAGATTTGACAATACAAATCGAAACACATGGGCACTTTAAACATGTTTCTGTGTCAATATTCTTAATTAGTTTGTTTCATGCTTATCAACTCATTCCATAGACTCACCATTTCATTTTTTTCGGAAATTTAATTTCCTTTATTCAAATTCCTTCATATATATTTTAAATACATCTAAAAAAAAAAAAAGAAAAAAAAACAGGTAATTTTTTTTAACAGTGTAAGTAAAAATAATTTAATAATGATTTTAATATTTTGAGATACCATAAATAAACCCACTAGGTAAGAAAAAAAAAATTTTTTTTTTTGGTACCAGACCAAATCAAATCTTTTAAAGGGGAAGGAAGAAGAAAGTATCAACAAATAAAATTAAAAAAATATGTATGTACACATATATATATATATATATATATATATATATATATATATATTTAAAACAAATAAGCAGAAGTTTACTCTAGAGGTTTCACCGTACAAAAGTTGTTAGGTAAACTCCAGTTTACCTACCTGTTTATTTAGGAAAAAAAATTGTCGGCTTTGCATATTTTTTCTATTTGTATGTATTGGGCACTTTTTTAATATTTTTTATTTTTGCAGTTTGTATTCATTCTTTTTTTTTTTCAGTAGGTTTCCCAACTGTCGGATTTATTTTATCCTTTATTTGTCATATATATATATATATATATATATATATATATACACACACACACACTGGAACAAATTTGAGGTCTACAGTTCGTGGCTATTTTATTTTTTACTGTTTAGTAATTTGTTATGTCTTTAAACTTTAAGATTTCTAGTTTCTCACTCACACATAATTTACATGGATTGTCTAAGATTTTCCATTCCACTACCAGAGAGCCTTCATTATTTTTAAGTTTCCCAAAATGGTTAGACAGTGTTGTACTATATCTATATTTTTTGTTATTAAATGTACTTTTGTGATTATAGAATCTTTTTTAAAATTATTATTCTAAGCTAATTTCCCCATGTAGTATTTTTGTTACTTAGGTTTTCTTCGGTGTATATTGTGGCTTTGCAGATTGTTTTTTCTTAAACAATTATTTTATAGGGGGCAATTCACACTTAATTTACATTTACATTTTCATCCTAATTTTACTCTGCCTATTTCTATCGGAATCACTTTTGTTTGTTATTATTATATAGCAAAAATATGCTTCCTCCAGTCACATATTTTTGCTTGCATGGGAGGATGGTATCAGAATGAACATATACTACATTGCTCTCCTCTCCAAAGAGAAGGTAATTCCTGGGAGAATTGTATCATAACGAATGAACATATACTACACTACCCTCTAAAGAAGGAGCTAATGCCTGGGAGAATGGTCTCATGACGAACAAACAGACTGTACTGCCCCCCCTCTTAGATTGAGCATTAAAAGATAGTGATAGTATTGTTTCATATTAGTAATAGATTATTAGTATAATAGTTCTCATTTCTATAGTGTAGTCTCTATGTAAAGAATACATTGACTTAAAACTATGGTAAATCACTGTCCGTTTTTAAAGAATAAGAAGCAGTTAATAAAAAGTGTTCAATCTAATTACAGGTATGCAAAGAGCCGTTTAAAAACGTAAATGTTTTGTTTTTTTGTTAGCAAAACTGTAGTTTCACTCAAGTCCAGGTGACTCAGATGTTTTTTCATCATTTACAAAAAAATGCTCAATATTTTAAAGTTTGTATTTCTAAAATAGAGCAAAATGACAACAAATAAATAAATGTTGTTATAGATTTTACTAGTTATATTGAAACAGTTAGCTCCAAAAATAGCTAGTTTTGTCTAATTTTCCAAGCGATCCACTTTATTAAATTGTCGGATTTCTACAGATTATTTTGCAATTACTAATTTATTTTCTGATTTTTATGGATTAAATTGTATTTTTGTAGATTATTTTGCAAATAATTTGTTTTCTGATTTTTTTCAAATTTATTTATTTTTTCATTTTTATTTTGCAAATATTAATTAAAAATTAATAAAATCAAACAGTGTTTATTAAAAATTATTATTATTGCTACCCACACCACCTGGTAGGGTTAAAGGAGGGTATGTTTTGTTTTGAAAGAAATCCATAATAACCAGATACAAACCAATACAGTGAATTAATTTACTCTGTCACCGCTTGGAAAATCAGATAAAACTAGCTGATAAAATTTGGCAGCAATTTTGGAAGCTAACCATTTTATTTATTGTGTTAACTTGTTATGTATGCTTTATGCTGACAGGAATAAATTTATTTTTTTTTCGATAGTGTCTGTTATTCAAATAATTTTTCACCATTAATTTGGTTGATTCTGTGATTTCGTTAATGACTTTTTATGGAATAATAGATTCTGTTGAAAAATAATTTCATTTTTTTTTCAATTTCTGTGAGAATATTGCAAGATTCATGGAATAAACATAACAGACAAACTGTAAATCTATTACATATTTTTTATATATATATATATATATATATATATATATATATATGAGAAAGGAAGGATGATAGTAATCCGACGTAATGGGAAATGAAAAAGGAAAAAAAACAAGAGATATTTTTTTTTTATATATTCATCAACGTTTCATCTTTATTGTAAGCGCTGGAGGAGAGTCCAGGCTGCGAGAAGTCAGTAATGGCGAAGAATGAAATTTTCCTTATCAACCCATCATGTCAACCCAAAATTTTGATGTACTTGCATGACATTTTTCTTCAAATTATCATCCTGAGGAAGTCTTACAATGAAGACGAAACGTTGATAAATATATAAAAAAAAATATCTCTTGGTTTTTTCCTTTTTTATTTCCCACATATATATATATATATATATATATATATATATATATATAATATATAAAATTAAGTCAGTTAATTCTAAATAGCCATTTCTTTTTCTTTAGTGTTGGTTCATGTTAAAAAGAAAAAAAGAATTGTAATTCACTTGAATTTTTTTGCAAATACAATTATTCTCGTTAGGAATATTTTTCACATGGAAGACATCTTTCTTTTTGCAGCAAATGTCAATTACAGAAGGAAGCCATTTCTTTTATCAGCAGCAAATTTTACTTTTATTACAGGAAAATAAAACCGATATATTCTTTCGTTTAAAAATACTGAATAACTGTTAAAAAATTCATATTTTAAAGTAAACGTTGCTTTTTAAAGGATATGCATTTTTGCCTAGACAAATTTTGTATTATATAAACGAATATTAATTGGTTGGAACTTAGAAATACACAAATAGAAAAATGAGACAGACATGATACCAAGTTGTGCCTAAGAATAGGGACCATTTTTATCTAACGTCGTCTTAACCAGGTGAATACTAAGACTCTTATCATTAGCAAAGGTTGAATTAGTGCCTAAACATTCAATGCTTCGTTCAGCGTATCTCCTCATATTGTATCCGCAATATATACAAAACTGACTGAAATAAATTAAGTCAATTGTCTATGTTCTGGCCTCTGTATCATCATCATATTTGGTCTAACGTCCGTTTTACATTCTGACAGAGGTTAGACGACTTTTAGAAATTGACTTCCAAATAAACCTATCTCTGTCCAAGTCTTTATCTCTTTTTATCTCAAGTCCATTCTTATCACTTCCACCCATGTTTTTCTTGGCCTTCCCCTATAAACTGAACTTGCTACCTCAACTGTTCTACATCTACTAACCCAAGAACTCTCATTCATTCATTCAACATGGCCATACCATCGATGGTTCACCAATCTTACTTGTTCAGGACTTCAAATATCTCGGAGGATTTACCGACTCTGGTATACGCATATCGGCTAGGTGTGGAGTGCAATCAACTCTCTCGACAAAATCGGAAAAGCTGCTATCAAGAAAAAACTCAAACTTTTCAAGGCATCGATCGAATCCATCCTACTTTATGGAGCAGAGTCTTATGACACTAAATGTTGCTCAATCTAAGATACTCGATGGATCATACATCAAAATGCCACGAGTCGTCTACAGGATATTGTGGCGAGACCATGTAACAAAATGCTGTATGGTAGCCTTCCACACACATCTGCAGTTGTTAAACTGGTGGAAAAGTGCTCCTGTGGTTCAGAGAGGTCAAGCAACGAGCTGAAAGGCCTTATATTACAATCAAGACTGTTCTGGAGAAGAACACTGGCCTCTCAGGATTGGAGCTTCTGGCCGCAATGAGTGAGCAAGCATCATGGTGCACAAACTTTGTGAATGTTTCACTATTAATTGATGGATTACTCAAGACAGAAGATTGGATGAGTGAAGTGAAGTTGAAGTTAATACAGAATTTGTCCAAGCAAATCATGGGTATTCTTTTAAAAGCAATATTTATGAATAAGAGGAGTTTGCAATCGATTCCTTTAATCTCAAACAAACATCAATCATGTTACCAAAATGATTAATAAAGTAAGTTTGAGATCTTTGGTCTTTCGCAATATGGAATGGTAGTTCGGAATTTTAGTTTGTTAAAGATTAACAGCAAAACAATTTCAGCAGAGAATATATAATAGAGTTCTGTTCTCGAGAGACTTTCACATATTTTGCGCTTTAAATCAATGTCTCTAGATGAGGGGCCTTCAGGACACAAGTTCTAACCGATTATTGGATGACAAGGTTCGACTGATTGGTGAAATTTTCAACAGGAAATACAAATGAGAAAAGACACGGACCAAAATTAAATAATCATCAAATATAAATATCATTATAATGGAACATATTTTACATAAAAATGTTTTATCCAGTCAATATTTATAGTAATATATATATATATATAGGCTGAAGACGATATTAGTTTACGATTTTCAACTGCTAATTTTATGCATACTTTTTTTTACTTTTACTTATGTTGTCAGTCTTGTCTTCAAGAAAACAGTGACGAAATTTCCATTTTTTCTCTTCAGAATAATTGATTATGAACAATTTTGAACCTCCAGATTTGTGGAAGAGACACAGAGTTCTCCTTGGAATCTGTGCTGGAAAGACAAATAAGGAGATTTCAAACTTCTACAGTAGGAGGATGGTTGAAAAGGAATTGAAAGATTCAGGATTTGATTACAAGGCGACATCAGAGAAAAATGCATGATCGACGATCTGACACTATCAGAACACCCGAATTTATTAGTGAAGTTCAGTAAAAGTAATGTCCTGCCACTCCACATCTTCCCTGAAGGCCTCAGGCTGAACACTGATAGCCACATCCACGTTCTGAGCGAGGTCATGAAACCCTAGATCAACTAGGTAGCTGCAGATAGGCTGTACGTGTGGCCGAAAGACTGAGCAATACCAGCCGGAAGACACAGGACTGACTCTCACAGAACTTTGTCGACACCAATTTACCTAATATCTGGTCTCCCAGCTCACCCGACTGTAACCCCTCGACTTCTTTGTGTGTGGTGTGGTGGAACGAGACAGCAACAGATCTAGCTGTAACACGAAAGATGAGCTAAAGGCCAGGGTCGCCAGAGTCTTTGAGCAGAAGTCAGGAGGGAGACAGTGACGAAAGCCTGAGGCTGATCTCAAGGCTGCCTTGAGGATTTCACCAAAGCCAAAGGTGGGCTCATTGAGTGAAATCAACAAAATGACCCAAGTTTGATGAATAGATTAAAAAGAAAAATGAAACCACTGTTAGTTTTTCCTAGATAGTAATCTTACGAACAAATATCATCCATAGACACATTGTAATGGTTGTGTTTTTTCATCAACTTTTCCAACTTTTGATATACAGAATAAAAGAAACCTTCAAAATTTGTCACGTGTTGATTTAATATTGTCCAGGTTTTCGACAAACAAAAGTCATCATCAGGGTACAGTGAATATACTGACGACAGGCACATACAATTTGAAGGTCTAAATAATTTGCTTATTTTTGTTGTTGTCAAATATGGACGCCAAGTAAGAGAAGAATAATAGATTTGAATTCTTCGGACTTCTGTTCTCATCTCGGGTGTTATTCTCATAATTCCTCGGCTGATGTAAATTCCGATCTTTTTCAAATGTACAGAATTTCGAATGGAACCGTTTATTTAATCTACAGGGTTAGCTTACTCTCGTTCCGTCAGCCATGACCGGGTATAAGTCTTAAGCAATTTGTGATTGTATTCTTAGTATCGCCTGTACTGAAGATTGAACCTTCAACCTCCAGAAGACTGTCACTTAGAAGTGATTATTACTTAGCACTTTTATCCGATTCGCCACGGATCCTTAAAAACAATTAAGAATTATTTAAGATTTCTATCTGGTCATTGTTAACGAAATGAGAGCAATCTACCTCCGTGGATTAAATAAAGAGTTTTGTTCAAAATTACGTACAGATTCCAGAGTTCGACAAGACACATCTTAAGAAGGTTGGAGGTGACATCGGCCAAAACGTTGTGAAAATAACATCCAAGATGAGAACAGTAGTCCGAATAATCCAAATAATATAGATTATCAATCCTCATCTAAAATATTCTGAAACATAAGAATAATGGAATGTGTTATTTATGCTATTAGTGTAATGGATTGACTTTTCTTTCTTTTTATGATGACCTTGCGGGAAAGGGGGGGGGGCTGGAAATATTCATAGGAACACACAACAATTACAAAACGTCCATTTATAAAAATAATGACTGGGATAAAAATGAAATAGGCTTTATTTAATATGACGTTCTGAATTAAAAAAAAAAAAAAAATTCAAATGTATAAAACGAATTGCAAAGTCGGAGGTTTTGGAAGGAGTCGGAGTCGGCGTCAGATTTTTTAATCTCTGAAAAAACTCAGACAGTCTGAATACTGGAAGACTTTAAGATAAGGAGTCGGAATCAGATATTTTAGAATCCTAGGTGTCAGAGTCTGACCTCATACCTTCTGACTCTTCAACCCTGGTATAAACCATTCAAAAGACTGCTGATCTGTTTTGAGGAAGCCATAAAAAAAATTAGCTGAAGATTGAAGTCCAAATTTTCGAGTTGCAAGGAAAGAGAACTCTGTGCTGGCCTACTTATATGTTGTAGACCCAAGTCCAAAATTTATTATTTTTTTTTTTACTGATGAACATTTGTGTATGTATATATATATATATATAACATAGACATGACAGAAGTAAATAGATAAAATTGGGAGAGTTTAAGAGTCAGTCTGAACGTGGATTTAGGTAACATCAATCACTGTATTTTCGGGATTCCACTTTCCACTGTTAGTCAAGTGACTGTCCAATTCACAAGAGAACAAAAAGTATATTATCTCTTCCAGGTGGACCAGAAACATCTGATAGGATGATAAGCACACTTGGATACGATGTGCAACAAAATTATCAATAACTTGGACACTCTTCTCTTGACACTGCCCTGATTTGGTCTGTGATAGCCCTCTTCAGTTCAGGAATAGTCTGGGGGATTGTTTTGATATGGAGTTATCTCAGAGATAATGTCTAAGAGGTTTGAGATAAAAATCTGGAGAGTTAAGGTGAAGCCTATTCAGGATCACACCTCTTACTGATGAGACAGATCACATAAGTGTCACCGCATATCATTGAATGGCGATAAAACAAAGACTGTTGGACATTCATGACTGAAACTTGGTGGACAAGTGAGGCATAGACTGAAGTTTATACCAAATATGGTCGGAATGCAGAAAGGATTGTGGATTTTATTAACGATTCCATAGGTGGCATTTTTTGAAGGGAAGGGGGGTAACATTCTAAAAATCCTGCCAATAATTTTTTTCATTTGTAATAATTTTTCTTATGAAAAATAAAACAAAAAAAACTCTTGTTTGCATGACAGACTTTTAAAAAACTGGCTGCATTCAATTCTTTGTAGTCTCTTGCTTTTAGAATATTGAGCAATATAAACTGAAGGAATGTACAGCATAATCATGGTGACACACCAGTTCTCATTAGATTACCAAAGTTAAGCAATGTTGAGCCTGGTCGGTACCAAATGGGTGACCATTTGGGATACCAGGCGCTGTATGTGGAAGGACAGCGGCGGCACCTTCCTTGCACAAATTAACATGGTCAAAATGGTATCTGCAGTTGGCGGATGAACCAACCAATTGGGCATCGGTGGCTGCAGAGTAGCAGGAGGCAAGCAGTGATCTTAATCATGGCTTTTATACTGTGCAAGATGGTGTCTCAGAAAAAAAAACACCTGGTGGAAGAGTGTTGGGGACCTTACCATTGTACCTCCAAGAAAACTATGAAATGGTATGCAAACTGGTTGTCCGCAATGCGACTTGAACTGACTGACCGACTGATAAAGTGAAGAATCCACATAACTAATAATAGTTTACTATTTCCATTTTTATACATAACTAATAATAGTTTACTATTTCCATTTTTTGATCACATTCATTGAAAGTTGTGAGGCTTCTTGAATTGTTTAAGTCAAATATTTTAATCAAAATATTTCATTAGATTATTACCATTTGCTGTCAAAAGGCATAAATTATAAATGTGACTCAGAGCTGAGATGATATTCTAAGAGTTGAACACCTCTATCAGTAGGTATCACAAACCAGACTAGTTTAGAGTGTGAAAACTGGTAAACATAGTGAAATTACCTTCAATTTCAACTTGTAATATCTCATTTATTTTGGGGATATTTTGATCAAATTTAGATGTAAACAAAATTTAACCTTTTGTTTTTATAAATCTACAATTATTTTTATGGTGCCATTAATAGTTTTTTTTTTTTCAGGCTACTTCAAGTTAGATCATTATTTTCGGTGATGGGTGATTTATTTTTTATGTGAAAAACAGTTGATGTTTTTCACATTTGGTGTGCACGCTATTGTGTATCTATGAATATAAAGATAGACTCATCTTAAATAAAAAGGGCCACTCGTCAATATGGTGGCCTTAAGTTGTTTTTCACAAAAAAATCCTAGTTGAAAACTTTAGTGAAATTTACAGAAATCTTAGCCCTATTATCAAGTCGTGTTTCCGGCTATTTTTACATTGTCCAACACCGAGTTTATTTTTTAATTAATTTACTATTAAAAGAAATATCTATCTTAATCTTTAATGTGCTATAAATCATATTAAGAAAATTCAATGGGTTAGCTGTTCAAATGAATATTATATGAACAGTTAAAATTGCACTTCATTGTCATTTTTACACATTTTCTTTAGAAGTAATAAGATTTTGTTCAATGTTCAGACCGGTTTGATCTAAGAATTATTGCTTCCATTATGATTAATTTTCATTTACCACAAGATCACATTACATCTGCAAGGATTTTTCACTTGTTCAAAGCCTACATTTTTAGTTATACTCTGTGAAAATTGGTTTCTGGACCAATAGCACATGAGATGACAATTTTTCTAATTTCCAACAAACTTTGAACGGTCATAATTTGGTGGCTAACAAAATAAATTTGCTGTCATTGATTATGTTTTGCTAAGATCTATGTAATCACATTACCATTTTTTTTTTAGGTATAATGAAAATTCTTGGTTTTGGATACTATTTTGACCAATTATTGTCAGTGAATGCGAAAAGGTATACATTTCTGTAAATTTAACCAATATAATTTAAGTTTGATGAAATTCAAGGAACTAAAAATCTCCATCTTTTTTTATTTAAAAAAAAAAAAAATATTGTCAGCCAGCATTTTTGAAACTCTTCATTGTATTCAATTCATCAAAGTCTTTCACTCCTCATCCATAGAACAGCAATAAGCAGAGACAATAAGTTTCAGCTTCTTTAAGATTTACTTAGCAGTAATATGCTTTAAGTTAAGTGTAGATATGAGTCCCCAGGTGCCATTAGTTATATGGTATGAGTGATGGGGTATGACTTTGGGTCAGCTACACTTTCTATGAAGGTAGATAACCGATTGGTTACTTTGATCATGTGACAAAGGGGAAATTGTAAATGAAGCCAGTTTCTGCCAGAATGTTAGCCTATGTACACATAATGTAAGGTCTTGAGAGATAAGACCCCTTGTTTCACCTGTATGGATGGTTGAGCCAGTAAGCAAAATATTAATCAATTATATTTTAATACAAAAATCAATGTCGTCATGTGAGGTGGCAGTGATGAAGTGGATAACGATACAGAATGACAACTTGGGTGTGTCAAGTTCGAATCCAGTTGGTTTCATATAACCACTTCTTCATGTGGTCCCTCCTGTGAGTACCTAATTCTAGAAAGAATTGGGGAAACCAATCTCAACAGAATCGGTCAAAAATCATATCATGCTGAATCATACAAATTTATTTTTTAATGTCGTCATCTTGTTCATGAATATACCAACCTCCAAAAGAATCAAGTAAACAGCTTCAAGTTTCACCCACAAAAAATTAATATGAAACTAATAACATTTTGACATCCTCCATTTTTCTGTTATATTTATAGAAAACAGTGAGACATTTTCAATTTTTTTTTTTTTTTTTTTTTTTAAAAAAAAAAACAATTTAATGAATAATTTTAATCAAAACTTTTCATTAAATTTTGTTATCCAACGGTTCATCTGCCTCAACTTCATAAAAGTATTTCTTATAGTGAAATCAAAAAAAAATCTGTTCATCCAGTACGTGTATATATCTTCATGAAAAGTGTCAATCAGTCAGAGCCAATGGTTTGATCCAGAGAGGAATTGAAATTATTTGTTTTCAGACACTTTATATGTAACAATTCCAGTATGTTTGTTTGTTCTGTAAAATAGGAGCCGTCTTGATTTTTTCTCTCTATGATCCGATTCGATTGCAACCATCAGTTTGGAGTTTCGATAGCCGCAAGAAAAGCAGTGAATAAGCTGACTGTAGGATTTAATTTTTACCGGCATTTCCCATAATTCAATTCGAACACCTCTGAGCTCTATTGACATTGTTTTATGTCAGACTATTCTCCATATCGACATTGATATTCATATTTATACTATGTTTCTGTCCCGGTCATTGCGTCTTCTGGCCTTTTTTCACTTCAGGCATATCTCTTATTTATGGTGATGTTTTTCCTGTATTTCAAATCGATTGTTGTTGTTGATTATATGTTTCTTAAATCCGCTGCATCAAAAAATGATGTAAGCTTTTCATCTCACAGAAAAAAAAATTACTTTGGAGCTCCGTTTAGCCTTCCATCTTTAAAAAAAGACGTTTTAGGTAAACAAAAAGGTACAAGACTGAGAGATAGAATATCCAGAGAATATTTAAGATGAAAAATAAAGAAAAATCACCAAAGTTGAAAAATACTTGCAGAGATGTAAGAAGTGTTCATTCGGCAAAACAATAAATCGCTATGGCGATAAGCAGCAGCAGTAATATCAAAAGTTTTTTTTATCTTTAGACCTAAATATTTTTAGGTTCACGTCAATTGGTCCATATTTTGGCAGAGTCTTTTTTCTCCTGCAAGTAGACACCAAGAGGTATGACAAATACGGTTATGTCATCATAAGATCCGAGCTGTTGAGAATTTCTTTTCCAGGCATATTCTGGTGACGTATCTCCGCGAGCCTTCAGAACAAGTTCCTTGGCAAGAATCACCCACCTGAAGAGATAAAAAAAGAAAATGGAAGAAAAATATATAACAACTCTTAATTAAATTAAAATCTAATATATAAAGTAAAGTCAGTCTTTTTCTCGATTTTTGTCATCGATAGCTTTTTTCTTACAAAATTAATATTTGATTATGGTTTGTCAGTTCTTTTGGTGGATCGTTGCAACATGTTGCCAAGAACGATAAAATGTAATTTGATTTAATTCCTTTCATGAAACGCTTTGATCAGGTCAGAATTATTTTCATACGGATGCCAACTGAAAAAAAAAATGGGATGTAACTGTCTTCCTTCCCTTGTTTGGAACGAAAAATAATATTTTTTATAAAATGCATAGTTAAAAAAAAACAACAAAAACAAATTGCAATTAAAAACACCACCGGGCAACGTCTTGTAAGTACAGCTAGTTATCGAATATATAAAGTAAAGTAAGTCTGTTTCTCGATTTTATGTATGTGATTCGTCAGATGACTCTAACACTTTTTTTTGTGCATCCAATTTTGTAGAGAAATTATTTTCTATATGTTTGTTCATTCTAAAAAAATTCTTTGTATTTGATCTTATATTCTATTTTTTATGTTTATATATATATATAAATATCAAGTAATGTATGCGCATATGTTTATATATTTCTATGTACAGGATTTATTCTAAATCATAGAACATATATTTTAGACAACATGATGGGCACATTGTTTTGTCAACTTTACAAAATTTACCACTTAGGGAATGCGCTTCTGAAACCACATCCTACCCTGCTAAAAGAAAAAATTAAAATTAAAAATTAATACTATTCATATTGCTTATACCAATCCTGAGACAGGTATTCTTCTAGTGTATATATACATATATATATATATATATATATATATATCTCCACATGAATGCGCGTGTTTGGACATATTTTATTTTTTATTTTTTTTATTTTCATTCACTTTTATTTATTTTTCATTTTTTTATTCTTTCATGTTTCAAAGTTCACGCACACTCCGCGTACTAAAATTCACACCCCTACCCAATTTTAAATTACTCCAGACAATTTGTCCGACCACCCTAATCTCTCTTCTCCCCCCCCCTCTCTCCCCTGCTGTGTGTTTGTATGGAGATATGCCTGTGTGTGCGCGTGTGTGTGTGTGTGAGTTGATTGGTGCGGGTCAGTGTGCCGGTGTGTTTGTGTGTATGCTTGGATACGTGTATCATATTTTTATCTGCTTGTCCATCTGTTCACACCCTCATGCCAGGTCACACATGGAATAAATTTATGGTCTACTCCACCATAGAGACAGATACCTGCTTGATCATCATTTCACTGTTTTTTCTCTCCTACTGCCACCACCCACCTTCCACCCACGGTTCTTCAGTACACTGACGAGGGCTGAAGGATTACGGCCGAAAATTTTGTTCTCATTTCTTGAAGAAAAACTTTTTTCTATATAAGGGAAAATTGATATTCCTAACATCAGAATATAGAAAATAAATTGTGAAAATACATAAAAATATATTTTTCACATTGATTTTTTATACACACACACACACACATATATATATATATATATATATATGTTTGCTTTATCTGCTTTTTCCATCCAATGCAGTCCTAAAACCCATCCCAACTATATATCATTGTACTCTGAGGATTGTTTATAGCTAAGAAAAAAAAGTTGCCTTAACATGCACTCCATGATATTGATCGATTTTCAATCTAAAAGTTGATCCCTGACTTTATAACCAATCAAGTAAAGGATATAATTCTCTTTTAAACTTTACACAAAAAATGAAATTATTTGTTTGTTTTTTTAACAGATACTTTTTGTTTCCTTTTTCTTTTAGTAGGAAGAATATGCCATGAGTATATCTTGTGCATCTATTAATAAATTAAGGAAATAAGGTACTAGTTTATGTATTAAAAAAAAATTATTTTTGTAAATAAATCTATCTATGATAGTGAATGAGGAAGTAACTGTAAAACAAAGTCTTAATATAAATAAAGCGAAATATGTGAAGAAGTACTTACCTAGCGATTCTATTTTGGTAGCCATTTGCAATTATTATATTTGTAGTAAATGCAGTTATTTGATTGGATAATGAACATAGACAATCATCGAATGAAAATAAACAGTGAATATCTGGAAAAGTTCATTACCGAAAGAAATATCTGGTCAGATATAGCATGTAATTGATGAAACTGATTGGAATTTCAGATTTTGTTTTTGAAAAACAGACGTACAATTTCTGTAATTGACTGACTATTTGAAATAAAATATTGATTTTGTAGTATGTAAGCTATTGCTGTCTAACTTTGAAAATCCGATAAGCTTAATTTTATATTAGATGCTTGTAAGGGATTATTATTAAACTGTGCTAGTTTTCAGGAGAGATGGAGAAAAATACAGGAACCATTTTTAACTATAACTTGGGAGGTTGTTTCATTCAATTTTCTGAGTTGCGTACAATAATAAGAACAAAATCTGATAAAAAATTGGTCTTCTTCAAACAAAAAAATTGAAAAGAAAAACATCTTATATATAAAGTGAAGTCAGATTTTTTTACCCATACTTTTGTGATTAATAGTTTTTTTACTAGAAGCTACATACAAAAATCTGTTTTATTAGTCAAATAGGCCTGATACGGGTCTGTGTTGTTTTAAACAAAAAAATTATTTTCAATCGATCTCATCGATTTTAATATGTAATACGGATCAATATTTTATTTTGGATTAGTCATGAATACTAAAAGGTGGAGAAAATTTTAACCTCAGTCAGATGTCCTTTTACTGTCACTCATAACACTGGGGACAAATTTAATAACAGACAATTTTTCGTTATTCACCGTTTCGTGGACTATTACTCTCCTTTCTCCTCCCCTTTTGATAAACGGCTGACCTACATTCAACTAGAGAGAGACAGAGGTGGGAGACAGTCTTATTCATGTATTTAAATTTAATAGTGTCACCATTGGGTAATTTTTAAATATAATTTGATTGATAATTTATTTTATTTGGATTATTCAGACTACTGTTCTCATCTTGGATGTTATTCTCACAACGTTCGCCCGATGTAACCTCTGATCTTCTTCAGGTGCGTCTTGGTGAACTCAAGAATCATCATGTCGAACGTGGCAATCTATACAGAATTTCGAACAGAAATAAAGGGTTCTGTTTGAAATTTCGTACATATTGCAGAGTTCAAAAAGATGCACTTATAGAAAGAACGGAGGTTGTGAGAATAACATCCAAGATGCGAACAGTAGTCTGAGTAATCCAAATACAATAAATTCTTGTAGAGTTGTTTCTGAAGAACTCAAAAAACCAAACGACGTAAGTTGAGAAAGTTGCGTAGTACAATAACGACAACAGTCTGTCGTCCAATTAATCCTCCTCTATGGCTGTGAAACATGCCCAATGAGGGTTAGTGTTGATCGGCGAAAGTTGGAAGTTTTTGACAATGATGGCTTCCACTGCATTTTGCATTGCTAACCATGTCCCAACTGTTGTTCTCCACCAACACCTCAACCTAAAATCTCTGCCGTCTCTTGTTGCAGCGATGTCTTCGATGGTTTTGGCATGCAGCTCTTTGCCCAGAGAGAGAATTAATTTGCGATATAATTCTCCTTAGCTCTATGCCTGGGTGACGCAGGCATATCGGTGCACAGGTGAGAACCTGGACAACAACCACCACTTGTCTAAGCTCTCAGTTCCATAGGTGGTCAGCCTTTCATGTGGGAATCGCAATTGGTTAGCAATCTTGTGTGATCTTGCTCAGGACTGCCGTGCATGGGCTGCTATAGTTTGGAATGTAATTCAGGTCAGGGAAGAAGCCGGCTAAATGCCGTTGCAACAACAACAATAATAACAATAACAGAAACAACGACAAAATCTGATAAAAAATTGGCTTTCTTCAAACAAAAAAAAGAGAAAGAAAATAGAATTTATCTATCTAACAATTCCTATCTAGAAAATAATACTTAAAATTTATATTTAAAGGGAAATAACTCTACCTTAAGGTTATCTCCCTGTGCCAAGAAAACATTTGGAAGCATGGATTATCTGCTCCTGATTTTGACTAGCCGATAACAAACACGGAATAATTTAATGAAGACGCTTACCGACATCAGCTTACAAAACCTCCTCATTTTTATAGTAATTCTCTCAGAATTGTTAAATAAATCATTTATATTGTTTATTTCTATAGAATCGTTTTCATCCATTTATTTCTTCATATTTGTGTCTTACCACCTACACACCACTTCATAACAGGAATATAAAACTTACTTGTCGTCAGTGTCTTCGAGGTCTTCCATTCGTTTATGGATATACTCAGCCGATTCTTCATTTGTCATGCAATCCCAGAATCCATCGGATCCCATCAGTAATATGTCATTCACGGACAGATCTTGTTTGGCCAAGTCATAGATTTGAACCTGAAACGAACAAATCAAAGTAGAGAAATACAAATTTATATTAGACAAGTAACAGAAAAACAGGAAAGAGAGGGAAAAAAAAAGAAATGAATAGAAATTGGCTTGCAGTTTAGAGATTAAATATATTGTTCGAGAGTTAAGTGAGAGGGATGAAAGATACACAGCTCTGATGTTGGGGAAGCAGGATTTTTAAATAGTCAGTTAAGTTAATAGCATAATCACCTTGACAATATACGGCATAATAATATTGACACACTGGTTCTAATTAGATCACCAAAGTTAAGTGACGTTTAGCCTGGCCAGTACCAGATGGTGACTATTTGGAAATAACAGGTCCTGTATGTGGGAGGACAGTGTACCCTCCTTGCCAAAATAAAATACAGCCCTGAAGATGCCTTTAGCAAGTACTTCAGTATAATCTGCTTATCCATACATGTTGACACAATGGAACAACGACATTCTGAATGGAAGTTATGTTCACAATCATGCGGTGAAGCTCTCCAGAGTGAGTATATAATTTGTTTTTGTTTTTTTAGCTAAGTTAAATCACTTGGCAAGGAACTGAATTGAATTTTCAGATTTTATGGCATGTCAACCAGTCAACCATAATGAAATCATTTTATGCCATTGTCGGTTCAGAATATTCAGGAGTTATTTCTCTTGAACAATATTCAAGTTACTTCCCTTGATCATTACTGAGCAACAAGAGAATGCACTCTTCTATCTGAAAGTACAAAAAAGATTCACTCCATACATGTGAGAGATTCAAAACGAAACCTTTTCTCTTTCTGGCAGTGGGCTTCAAACTAGGCTGATGTGTTCTGCTAGCTCCACATTTGTACACGTTTTTTGCATACCTCTGACACCGTTTCATCAAATCATACTTCTGGCTGCAGTTAGATGGGACTTAGCATGGACCTTTTCTACTGATCATAGATAATATCAAAGTAAGGTGTATTTATTTTACATAACCCCCATGCATTCTCTATAAATTGTTTGCCTGGCAATTCATGTCTATTTTTATTGTGTCTGCAACATTTACATAGAATTTGTTTTATTATGTCCGCTTACATTTGTCTTTGACAAAACCTTCACTGTGAAAAATAAATGTGTAACAGTTAAATTATTTAGAGCTATTTTCTTTTTCACTTACATGTAATCATTCGTGTAGTACTTGGTATGTGGTTCGGTCAGATATCATAAGCATGTTCAAACCTGTGTAGTAATACATCAGATGATTAGAACATTTTGCGTATGCGTGCCTTTCTGCCAATTTCTGCTCAGGCCTCTCTTGTGCCTTTTGCAAACATTTCTTCGAGAGACACCACTACGACCAGACACCATTAATCTCTTCTCATCTCTTGCAATAGCGTTGCGAGACGAGATGGAACTCAGGTCCTCAATTACCTTTCTATAGTATATGCCAGATGGACAAACCAACAAGTCTTATGTTCTGATGTGCCTAACTCTTTCAGGACCCTATTTCGTTTTGATGAAACTTGAATAAAGTTGATATAAATTATAAAGATGTTTGTCCTTTCAATTGGAGCCTGGTGACCCTTTTCTTATTATCAAACAAGCCTGTCAGATGGATACAGATGCAGCGCCCCTACTACAAAATGGCTATCTCCGACAAGCATCTCATCACAACTGCTATAAATATATATATATATGATGGACTCTCCCATCGATTACGACGTATGAGGTTCCAACAACTTTCATTTGTGCTTAGATCGTTCATGACACCTGAGTCCGGCAAGAGACCTGCAAGGAAAGCCGCAGACAGTGCAAGAGTGTGAGTAATCGGATGCCAAGTGTGGAGCACTCTCTCTAGCTTTTCACCTCACTCTGGCAGTTCTCATATTATCCACGCAGGTCTCGTTGAATCTTTCCAGTCCAATGCAACAAGCTGCTCGCCATGTCTTCCTGTCTTGTGTACAGTCTTCAAAGTTTTTGTGACGTATTCCAATTGCCGTCAGCGCATCTTTCAATTTATCTTTGTGCCTCAGCCAGGGCCGACCAACATTTCTGTTACCACAAGCTAACTGACTGTACATCAGTGCTTTTGGTATCCTCCCTTCGTCGATTCTTGCTACATGACCAGCCCATCGCAATTGAATTGAGACTGTAACAAGAAACTTTCAATTCCACCAATATTGCATCAGTTGGAAAGATCGATGTTAGCGACTTTGTCCTTCAAACTAAGTCCGCATATGGTCCTAAGGCAGCTCCTGTGGAACACATCCAATTGGCGAATGTGATGCCGGTAAGGCGTCCACGCCTCACATCCATAGAGAAGACCTGTCAATATTACAGCCCTATACACATTGATTTTTGTCTCCAACTTAATGCCTCTGCTACTCTTGCTGCTTTTGCAATTCGGTTTACGATTTCATCATCAAGTGAAGCAGCAGAATTAACTTTGCTACCTAGGTAGGTAAAGTTTTTGACATAGTTTATTGGTCTGCCATCCACTTTGAGATTTTCTAATGGAAATTCATGGACAGGCTGATTTTGTTTCACTCCTTGAACTTGTTTAGGGGTAGGGCATAGTTGATGGACCACCTCAGTCTTCTTTAAACTGATTGTTAAACCAAAAGTCTGAATGTTTGTCCAAGGCTGCTTTAAACATAGATATGGTAGTCATCATCACAACCTCCTTTGGCAGGTTGTTCCACAGAGCAGATGTTGAATAGTGAGAGGGTCCGAAAGAAGGAGCCCCAAAAGGACAGCTGGAGGAGGAGAGTAGGAGAGCTCCCTGGGAGATGGGGGAAGGCAAGCGGAAGGGAAGTGATGTCACTTCCGTTTAAAACTGATTTCAGTCTCTTGTTCCTGACAGCTCGACAAAGAAGGTTGGGTAGAAACTGTTTCCTGCTAACCCCAAGGGGGGGGGGGGGAGAGGGACAATGAACACAGCGCGCACATGGTAGTGGATATGTTCGTCCAGTAATTATTTCTCTCTATCTCTTTCTCTCGTGTGCAACGACAAACCAACCATCTGTTAAATAAATATTCGAAAATCCATACACGGCCTTCGATTTAATTTGTGCATGACGATAATGATGGTGGACACCGACCAACCCAACGAAAAGTTGATAACTGAAGGTAAGCGAATGTTAGAGATTGGACGATCACAAATCTAAACATTTCGATTTCTGAATATTATACATACATGAACATTCCAAAATGTAACCCACATACACAGAATGCTGCTTTTCTTCTATTGAGCTGAAAGCGATGGTGGTACATCTTTTGCGGATGTCCACGGAGATCACAACTTGGTGCTGGAGTGAATCAAGTCTCCTCGCATCCTCCGCTGCTCAAATGAGAATAGATTTAGTCTTTGGAACTGCTCTTTGTAGATAAGCGTCGAGAGTCTTGTCACCATCCTGTTTGCCAATTGTTGCCCACGCTCCAGGTGTATGATATCTTTTTGTAGATAAGGATTTGTTGCTTGGATGGCAGACTCAGAATGGGTTGTACCAGAATTATGTATAAGGGACGAAAAGAGTCTGCTGTTAGGTTGAGAAAGGATCTCTAGATGAGGTAGAGAACCCGCCTGTCCTTGGTCGCCATCTCAATAAAATGATTGTCAAGTTGGTCTAGTGAACTTACTACTTCAACCACTCAATATCGAATATGCAAAGGACCTTAGTACAGTTGTGGACAGCTGTGCATATTCGATATTGAGTGGTTGAAGTAGTAAGTTCACTAGACCAACTCGACAATCGACTAAATCCCATCCATTCACTGTGGAGGTCCCCAGATGCCGGAGAGCTTTCTACTCAAATAGCTTCTTTCCTCATGCTGCTGGCCACTGGAACTCCCTCCCTGCCCCCTGTTTCCCCGACGGTACTGACATGCAGAAATTTAAAACTAATGTAAACAGACATCTCGCTGCGCAGATCCCAATTTAGGTTGACCCCCCCCCCCTCTCTTCTTTCTTCTCAGTAGCCCCTTACATCTACAGTGGCGGCCTGCCTTGTCTGGGGTGAACTATGTTAAAAAAAAAAAGAAGTTTTTTTTTGGGGGGGGGGACAGTAGGCGGAGAACTGATAACATGACTCATTTCTGTCTTTATAGTTTGTCATAAAAAAATAATAAATATAATGCTGCTAATATGACACTGATCATATTAGATCGTGAGTTTGGTTGACGTGGAGATTACATTTAAAAAAGGTGATATTTAATCAGTTTTATATTTTACCTCTGGAACACACGACAAAAATGGCTTCAAATGTATATTGGAAGCCATAACACAAAGATCATGATCACCAAATCCTCGGCTCACACGTATCGTTCCCATCAAACAGGCCTGAAAAGATTTGAAAAAAAAAAAAAAAAAAAAATGAATTGAAACAAAGTCATTGAAAAACAATAATTTTAACACTAGAAAAATAAATAAATAAATAAAAAACGAAAGAAAATTCATAATGATTATTTTAATGAAACAATCACCAGACCAAGTATAAATTCAACAGCCCACTTCTGCCGGCATCTGAAAGGAACAGGTTTATTATGACATCACTTAATCATCATGTCTTTTCAAATATAAACAAAACAAACATATATTGACCTGATCTTTGAATAACATGTTTTATCTTGGCTTGATGCTGCATTTAGTCTATTCTGTCCTCGGTCAGTGAAGGAGAAAGCCTTCTAGACTGAGGCAATTTTTATTTTTGTTTTAATCCAGAGTATCCCTTTTTGAGGGAACTGGATTTTCTCCACATAAAAAACCGACCTTGTGTCTAACTGTCCTCGTGGAGAGGAAAGTAAATAGAAACACTTCATATTTGTTACAAGAAATAAAAATGCAGTTTCAAATATTAAACGTCAACTACACAATTTAATAGCACAAATTATGTTAACCTTTACAGTCATTTAATGTTTGTAACTATTTTTTTTTTAAAGAAATGTTTTACTTTTTGTAATAAATCAAGCTGGATCAGCATACTGCTTGTACCTTTACTCCCACTCGGAACCCGCAGAAAGTCATCGACCAGCCTTTAACTGACTTAAACTTTGATGCATGAATCGACTAAAAATCATCGCCTTCAGAAAAACAAAGGTTATCGACATCAGGAGTGTGTGAATGATGAATAGCGTGAATTTTAAGAACTGGAAAATTCAACTTTTAACATGTTGCAAAAAAATGAACAAACAACCAAATATGCAGTTTCATATGATTAGAGACAGATGAGTCTCCATTTATGGAGCATTTGGAATCATCATCATATTCGGTCTAACGTCCGTTTTACATGCTAACATGTGTTGGACGGCTTTTAAAAATTGACTTCCAAACTTATCTTTGGTCAGGTTTCTTTGGAAGTCATTTTATTAGCCAAGGCAAACTGTTTTTATAGGCCAGATGCCCTTCCTGACGCCAACCCAGTTAGGTGATGGGACTAACGTTTTTATCGAGACACCATCTTTAGAGGATTGCCCGGCAAGGTTAAAGAGTGCTTCACTTTCCTTTTACTGATGTATTTTATAAAAAAAAACTTTTTTGTTTCTTTTAAGAGCTAAGACGTACATTAATAGTCCCATCACTACCGTAAACACGTAAATTTGTTAATTTTTCGCATTTCCTAACTGACCGAAGAAAGATGAAATCATTATCATTATATTCGCTTTAACGTCCGCTTGTGTTGGACGACTTTTAAAAATTGACTTCCAAACTTATCTCTGATCAGTTTTTTTGTAAGTAATTTTCTTAACTGAGGCAACATTTTTATATGTCGGATGTTCTTCCAGACGCCAACCCAGTGAGGCGATGGGGACCAATGTTTTTATTAAGACACCATCTCTGGGTGATTGCCCACCAAGGCTAAAGAGCACTTCTTTTGCCCTTAAATATTCAATGAATTTCATTATTTTAAAATGATCATGTTTCGCTATTTTTATATAAGTGTTTTACTTTTATTTCTTATAGCTGCAAGCAAAATTAAAAAAAAAAAAATAACGATATTCCTATCTGAGCTGAGTATAAATACTGCCAGTAATAAATATTTAACTGACTAGAACCGAGTAGCAGGCTTGTTACTGAACTGCCCAAGAGGTAAAAATCTGGTCAGGAAAGAGGGGGGAGAGATCAAAGGGCTGTATGGTTAAACTGAAGATGCAAGTAGATAGAAAATTTGAACAATATTAAGAAAACCAAAAATCAATCTTGTGTTTCAATTTTCTTGCATCGCAATTTTATAAGAATTTGTTATTGAACATATAAAATATGAGTTAAAATGGAAAAGCGGAAGACCTAAAACTCAACGTTTTGCCCAGCTGTTGCGTGGATTTTATCAAGAGAGAAACAGCTAAAAGTGAACAAAAAACGAGAAGATCTGTAATTTTGGGGAATATATATATATATATATATAGTGATAAGGTATAATAAATTTAAATCTATATAGAGAGGAAAGACATACAAATATGTACATACACATATATAAAAAAAAACATATGCATATATATATGTACTCGAAATATATATACAAAATATACATAGATGTATAACAAATATAAAAGATAAAAGCAAAACAAACAAAAGGGAATGAAAGAACCTAATTTAAAAGTAGGGAATCACCTGGTGTCTAAGTTTATATTGTTTTCATTGATAATAGCTTTAGATAGGTTGGGGGAGACATAATAGAAGCCCATTCTTTGTTTAATTGTATTTGTTGAGTGGGCTATGAGAGTCGTGTAGATTTGTTTTGTATAGGTTTAATTAAAGATTTAAAAGTCAAAACGATGATCATATTCCATAGTATGAGAACATAAGGCGTTGAGTGTGTTAGTTTTGATGGCTCTTTTATGCTCGTATGGTCTTCCGCTTTTCCATTTTAACTCATACCATCGGATTTATTTTATCTTTTTATTTGTCATAAAAAATGTGATATATCAAAGTATCATTGCTCTAGACAACCGTGATAGATAGACATACATGCAGTTTATCTTTTTGCTCGTATATACATGTGCATTCTTTCAATATTTGAAAAAATATACTTTAATTCAAATGACAACAGGAGTTTTTTTCTAAGACTAATTCACTAAAAGACAAATAAAATGTTAATTCTAAGGCATTACACTAAACTTTACTAAACTCACTACGGAAAAATAAAAAAATCTTGAAATGTTAGCAAGCGTATGCATTTTGAAAAGTTGTTACTCTTATTTTTAAAGAAATTAGATGACCCATGACCCAGTGGAACAACATTGATCCAGTGGTCAATTATTGTATAGAGTTGTGCCTTTCACCAATTGTGAAGGTAAATAGATTTTTTAAAAGTACATTCATAGAGTTAGGATAAAGTTATTGTCCGACTTTGTGAATAAGCTCCAGAGATGTCAGTTATGACAAAAAATAAACACACTGTTTTACATCTGAAACACTGCTGCTGCTGAATAAACCTATATTTATATAACCCAATAAAAATCCTTGTTGCCAAGGTGACTGACTAGACAGACAACCATTTACAAGTTGACCCATTATTTCCATCATCCTCTTACTCTCCTCTTATGCTGCTGTTATATATGCTGATGTGGACATATACCTACATGTTAGTTTATGCTATTATCGACTGTAGCAAGGATTCAACTTCCAGAAGATTGTCACTTAGCACATATAGCTTAAGGGTTAAACGTGTTGCTTAACAAATAGATCTAAGTAACAGTTTTCTGCGGACTGAAGGTTCAATCCTTACTACAGGTGATAATGATTATGAATAACAAACTAACTCTTTTACTCAATCATGGCTGATGGAATGAGAACAATCTACCCCATAGATTAAATAAAAGGTCCAGTTCAAAATTCTATACAGGTTCCCGAGTTTGATAGAAAGATTCACAAATTCAGCTAGAAGGTTCCCAAGTCAAAAAAAAAAAAAAAATGCACCTGAAGAAGATCGAAGATTACATTGGCCGAAACATTGTAGACATAACAACCAAGATAAACATAGTAGTCTGAATAATCCAAATTATCAATAGATTTGTTGTTAGAAATAACATCAGACAAATAATTAATAAATAGATTTTATGCAACAAGAAAATGTGATTTTTTAAAAAGTTAAAAAAACCTTTGAAATCGGCCTCAGTTGCATCATAAGTCGGCCTTTAGCATAGAACGCCATGATGAATGCACAATTCATTTTTTCTGTTCGAATTCCTCTAAATTCTACATCAAAATGTTAGTAATCTAACCTATATGAAAAAAATCAAGCCAAATAAATATTATGGCAAAACTAAGGAGTCCACTAAACCATGCATTTTTAAGAACCATTTTTTCCCTAGATACTGATCTAGTCATAGAAAGATGAAATCTCAGATAAAATTATTCATAAAAAATTCAAAATTTTTATACTTACATGTATTGTACATTTATTAGTCATCTGTGTCTAGTGTTAATGGAAGATTCAAAAAGATTGTCTGCTAAACATTCTATCCCAACATAATTCCAACCTCAGAAGGTAATTTTTCAAAGATTAAAAGGTAAGAAAGAATTATTCATTTCTTTAAAATAAGGTAAGTAAATTAGGCGTTCTCAAAAACCAAAATTTGATGTTTTGTGGTTGTCTTTTCTTGGTTTTGAAACAAAAAGGCGACTTTGTTACTGGTGTAAAGAATTAAAACTTACACTTTAAACTTTTCTAAAAAACTATTAAGACTTGAAATTACGCAGTTGTCTCCTCTTGGTTTCAAAAAATGTGGTGACTTTATTACTAACTAGCAAGCTTATCCGACGTTGTTCGAGGTCCTAAAAAATAAAAGTAAAACTAAACCATCTGCTTAATATTGTAAATTTGTTTCTGTTAATTTTATGACAAAATCAGTAAGAATGTTTATGTCTGGTGAGCTTCGAACTCATAACCCTTTCCTCTAAGTATGGCATGCTAACCATTTGAGCCACCAAATCAATTTTGTACCTCACAGTCAAATGTTTCTTAAAACCAGAAGAGTTGTATTTTTTCTGTCTGTCAGCCAAACACAACGAAAGAAAAGAGATAAGGAAAGTGAACAGCACAAATGAAGACTTCCTGTTCGTCTTTTACAGTGGTGAATAACCAAATATTTTTCTGTTATAAAATTAGTATCCAGTGATTTGAGTAGCAGTATCAGACCCTTCTGACTGAGAGTGAACTCCTCCGTTTTTCTCTATTCACGACTAATAACAAATAAAATATTGATCAGGACTAAATATTAAAATTGATAAAATCTATTGAAAAACGTAACCATTTTTTTCCCATTTTGTTAATAAAGCTAATAATTACAAATATAGGTAGGAAACATTACCTTTACTTTTTATGACTAGATTAAGTAAAAAATTGGCTTTTAACAATGTGTGGTTTAGTGGTGGAGAATAGGAGTTCTCAGTGTAAGAATAAAGAATACTTTAATTTTTATTTTATTTATTTATTTTTTTTACTTATATTCACCCCAAACAAAGCACATTGCCACTGAGATGTAAGTGGCTACTGAGAATTAGGGGCCAGATTTATAAACGCATCCTTAGTAGGAAGTTGTGCAGTGAGATGTTTGTTCACATTACATTTCGGCATGTTGGTACTGTCGATGAAACAGTGAGCAGGGAGGGAATTCTAAAGGCAAGCAGTTCGAGGAAAGAAGCTATTAGAGTAGAAAGCTTTCCGGCATCTGGGAACCTCTACAGTGAAGGGGTGGGATTTTGCTGATTGATGGGTTGGTTGGGGGTATTTATTTTGAGGGGACACAAGTGCAGCAAGTTCGTCAGAGCACATTCCATTGTAGTAGTTGTAAAACAAGCACAGGGATACAATATTGCGGCAATGGGGCAGGGGATGAAGCTTGGTAAACAGTGTGGGACCTATTAGATTAGAATTTAAAGGAAAATAAACTGATATATTTTTTATTGTATCCTTCAGTTTATCTTTGTTCATCTGGATTCAAATGAAGACGAAACTGTAAGCAGCTTCTTACAGATGTCTGATCTGCCTGACACGAGAGAAGTAAAGAGGCTGCTTCAATTTTTTTGTTCCCTTTTTAATGTTGTATATCCATTCCTCATACAATCATTTGGCGATTAAAATAGGTCTGGTTCCCGCTCATGTATACTGTGACTTGTATTTTTGTATCCTGTTTTAAAAAGTCAATCTCATTGTTTTAGTTATTGATTCACAACTGTATTAATCTGCTATAAGTCCGCCAGCATGCATTTTGTAAAAGCGGTACTCCCTAAAGTGTCGTTTTAACACTATTTTTATTTTATTTTTTTTTAAATATTGTGTGCAAAAATTTCAAAGATGGAAGTGTCTTACCTGTCCACCTGAGTTGGCTGATACAAAAAAAAAAAAGAATCAATTTTGTAGATTAAAATATTCATACTATGTTCTAAAAACTTAGTGATAAGAACAAAAAAAAAAAAAACACTGTCTTGTAATTAGAAAATTTTGTTTGTTTTCGGATGAGTATATCAGGTGTCTTTAATGATATATTTAGAGATATATTTACAGAGAAATAATAGAATGTAAACAATTGGGACGAGAAAACTGATTTGTTTGTTTAACTAATCTCTATATAAAGTTAGGTATGTGTATATGCTTATATATTTGTATGTATAGGATTCACTCCTAAACTAATAAACCGAACACTATGAATTTTGAAACACTTAGGCGCAAGGGTGGGTAATGTGGGATATATTTAGCTTCATCTAGTTTCATGCAAAGGGAGCAAAGTGGGGGTGCAAGCCTCTCATGAAAATTCACATACTCGATTTTTGTGCTATTATAACAATAGGTATTATATATCAATAACTATTCCCCCAAATTTCAGTTTCCTTGGAGTATTTTAAAGGGTTTTATGGTCACAACCTCACATTTGAAAATTCAAATACTTTAGATTTGCATTGAATTTGATCCATAGTCATTAGACACCAATTAAGCAAGATTCCCTGAATTTCAATTTCTTCTTAAGACCTCTTAAGCTTAAGCCTTAAAGTTTAGACATTTTCTAGAATCAAAATCAAGTAAATGGATTTTGATCAAAATTGGAATAAGGATTCTAGACATAAGGCTTTGTATCATTATATCTTGATTTTAATCTTCATAAGGGTACATAAAAGTTTTGCGAAACTGTTCTGTCTGTGGAATTCATTTTACTCGTCCTAGGATGGGTATTCTTTGAGTTAATTATATAAATGAAATAACCTATTAAATAAATATAAATACCATTAAGTTAACTTTAACTGAAAAATGTTAAAAGATTACATTTGTTGTAGTAGTTACTTTTGAAGTAAAGAAAATGTTAGTTTGTTTTTTACAATATCAACAAAATAATACAATAAATGAAGCCATTATTTACTTCAATTGAATAATACAAACAAATTATGTTTGCATATCTTCTGGACCCTAGTACTTTCGAGATTTATGTATAGAGTAAAGACTGTAGGGTTCTTAAATATTTTTAGTCAAAAGTCCAAAAGATTCTCGTTGCTAACGCAACTATATTAACAATAAGGAATAAGTGAAAAAGCAAACGTTTCCTTGAATTTTTTTTTAGCAGAACTCCAGGAGAAAACCAATGCAAACAGAAACGTAAATGAGTCGCTTTAAATCGACCTCCAAGTATCAGTGTTAGTCATACTATGATGAGGCCCTCTCTATAGACCGCTAGGGTTTATACTTTCTGAATGTTATGTTAAATGAACATAAGATCTGACAGGATTTGAACTCAGCCCTCCAATTCCAAAAAATAAAAATAAAAAGATGAAGAAAAAAAAGAAAAAAAGAAGATCTCTTACCTTTTTCCCATCTCCACTTATTAATGGTGGCTTTACGTCATCATTTGTAATCACTTTTGGACTCCTACGACAGAAGAGTGAACTCAATTATTCTCTATATTATATACAGAAACACATACATTTCAACAGGAGTTATCTGTATGTGGACCATATATGACCATTTTGTTAAAATCTTGATTATTGTAGGATTTCAAACATGTTTTTCTTCAGATTACATGTATAATACTAGATAGATTTTAAGTCGAAATTTTTCCTCATTTAATAAGATTAAAAAAAAACCCAACAACATTAAACCATTTTTATCACCAATACACTTTTTTTTTTTTTTTTTTTTTTTTTTTTTATCGCATTCTGTTTTGACTGTCAATCTCATCATTTACCTCACCATTATAAAATAATTCCAAGAGGGATACAATTTTATTTGACAAAAAGTGAATGGAAATACATTTTTTTGTTGTTATGGACATATGTAGTAGAAAAGACAATAGCAAAAGAATGACAAAGTCTATCCATACATAAATATATCAATTTTTTTTACAACTTGTAGAAACAACCAAACGTAAAGAGGTAATAAAAGTTCAAAGTGTCTAGACGAAGAAAGTGTTGTTTTGTCTGTATGTCTGTGGACTTGTGTGTGAGTTTACAGGACTGTTTGTATAAGCTGTTGCTATGTTTAGTAGTTCATGACTGTTTCTTGTGTTGTTAGCTGAGAACCTATAGTCTAATTGCCAAGACTAGATTTATTTTGCTCTCAAGGAGTCTGTGTAGTAGTCGATAACACCCTGTTGTGACTGACAAGGGTTCATGTGGTAGGTTGAGTCTCTCACTACTGACTGTGCTTGGGTTGCTGCTTAAATAGTCAATGCTAGCAAGTGCTCGGTCCCAGAGTAAGTCTTTCTATTGGTTGAAGAACCAGTGTTAAATAATGGCAGCCATGTTTTCAGCTGAGAGGCTTTAAAGTTCGGAGATCACCTCTGGCAGAAGTTGAGGGGGTCACGTTGACTTTCTAGGTGAGACTCTTTCTTGTTTCAGAATAAAATATTTATTTTGTAGGCCAGAATCTATAAATGACAATATATGCGAAATAGATAGGCTTTTCTTTATCATATAACATTAAATGCTCAAAACGAAACTATGATAAATCTATAAATTAATAATAGGTACATATGTATTTCGTTCATTGGCTCATTTAGTTAGTTCCCACGGCAACAACAGCGTCACCGCAGTGTTCAGTGGCAGCTAACAGCAGACATACATTAATACAGAGAGAGAGAGAGAGAGAGAGAGGAGGAGAAGGTTGAAACAGAGAAGAAAAAATAATTCATGTGGAAAGTGTGAGAAAGAGCATGTTATATCAGTTTACAGAGAGAAAGAAATTGGCACATGAAAGTAAGACAGATAGAAATAACTAGTTGTCTCTACCCGGCTTTGCCCGAGAGTCTTTTGGTTGACCTGAGAAATTCTTTAAAATATAGTTCAAATGTAGTATCGGACCATTGTAATATCTCACCTATGGTAAATTTAATTTTGTAATTAAATTATTTTTTTAAATAGAATTTTTACAAAAGGTATTTGTAGAGGGAGGGAGATCAAGTTGGGGTGGGGAAGAGCTAAATAGCTTTCGCAATTTTCAATATTTTAATACATGTAGATTTGTAAAACCAATTTAAAGTCATTTAAACTGGTTTTACAATTCTTAGCAATTCGACAGTTTAAATGCTTCCAAATTCTTTTAAAATTTCTCGAGGTCACAAATTAATTATTTTTTTTAATTATTAACAACAATAGATTAAAATGGCTCAGCTGTTTGCCTGGGTGATGGTGGGTGTGTGTAATTGAAGGGGGGGGGGGGGAGAAGTGTATCACAACACCAAAAGAAGCAAAGTGGCTGAAAATAAATTATGAGCAGAAATTCTAAGCATTTCTCCATAATGAGTGCTAGAAATTTGAAGAGACCTGTCACTCAGACTCCAGGGAACACCACTTGTTAGTGCCAGTGAGCAATCCTTAATAATGACTCGTGTGAGAACTTTGAGTAAATAATAATAATAATAATGAAAACAGGTTTGATCTACATACCATCCTTTCATGTATCCAGTCCGACATAATATTTGCTTGCCGAGGTCTTTCTTCCAAACATTCCGTGCAAATTGAGATGCAGAAAATTCATTGTGAAGTAAATTTGGATTGGCTAATGCCTGCAGAAAAACAAAGGAATTCATTAAAATGTATAAACTCAAAACAATGTAATACACTCTGTAAGGATATCCTTATAAAAATCAATTATTTCTTGTTATCGAATACTTTAATCTTGTACATTTCTCCATCTCTCCTGGACACTAGCCCAGTCTAATAATACTAAACTAGCAGTGACAATGACATGAATATGTAATCTCAATGTCCTATCTAGTCTTTTTCACTTCTTCCTTTTTTTTTTTTTTTTTTTAAAAATGTTTCTCTCTTCAAACCTTCTGATAGCTTCTTCTCGACACTCAGTTATATTCTATGCCTATACATCCATTGTCACTGCTGATTTAGAATTATTAAACTGGGTCAGTTTTCAGAAAAGATGGAGAACTATTATAGGTTAGTTGTAGCTAGAAAAGTCAGCTTTTCATAAATAAACGCTTGTGGAGCATAAAAGAAAGTTATGATATATTTAAAGTAAAGATATATAACAAAGGGGGATAACCACAGTGGTTTATGTTGTCTCTCTAAGTTTATCACGATAAAACTGGGAATTTCTTTTTTGATAAAAAAAAAAAAAAACACAGATGTAGCAATATTGGACTCGGGTGTGTAAAAATAGTGTTAAAAATGGAAAATTCCATGTAAGGTTAAATTAAGTAAAAGTTTTCCATTAGAAATCAAATTAGAGGTTAGAGCTACATATAGATGAAATTGCATCATAACAGGAAATCGATGTGGTAGAAAAGCAAGATCAGTTCTGCCTCATCAAAGTGAACAGACACCCATTTTTAAGGCTTCCACCACCTCTACAGCAGTTGAAAGGGAAAGATACAGTTCATCTAGATGCACTGACTGTCAAATGCTGTAAAAAGTAAACTAAATCCCAGAAAAAATAATGGAGTTATTTGTTGTTCTTTTTTATTGCTTCAATTATTTCAGCCACCAGAGAAAAAAAGAAGAAAAAAAACATCTCTACAACTGCTACTGTCACCACTGCTGAGAGACACCATTAAGAACTCCCCAGACAATGTTACACAGATCTCTGCCCAATTTTTTATTATTTCATTGTAAACCAATGCACGCGCCCTTGGCGATCAGCAATACAAGAGACGACGACGACGACACGGCCAGAACAAAAGATGAAGGAGAAGAAAACCACAGCACACAAGTGTTGAGGTCGACAATCATTGGGGGCCGGCACATGGTCTTACAAAATAACAAGAGGCAGAACTAATATTGCTTTTCTGCCACATCAATTTCTTGCTATAATGTACCTTCCTGTACACATAGTTTTAATCTCTAATAACTTAACTTTTAATGGAAATTCCATTTATTTGTTTAAACTAATCATGCATGGAATTTTCCATTTTTAATCTGGCTGCAATCTGATTCCATGAAAACTAAAAAAATGCATTTCATGATATAAAAAATAATTTCACTTACGACTTGGAGAATTCGTTCTCGTTCTGTTTCTGGTGTAAAGTCTTTCGATAAGCAGATTATTTCATCTTTCCGAATTACAATGGCCCTAAAATGAAAGAGAAAAGATAAATATAGATTTTATTTATCTATGTACCTCCAGGCATATATCGATAATCGGAATAACGCTCTGCAAAAGACAAATGCATTATCCCATTTTTAACACCCATATAAAAAAGTTTGGAATTGTATCCTTGTTTATATTAAAACAAGATATGCTAGTCATCAGAATAAATGACACAATTTTTTCTTTATGGAAATGGCTCCAGACAAGGCATGAAACCACTTGATGTAAAGAGCTAAATAAAATAAAAATACAACTTCAAAGTCAAAAACTAGCCAACGATAAGTGTAAGATGGATAAATTTTGACCTAGAAAACAGCAATTCTTTCTCCTTTCTCAGAAAAATCGCTCATGGAATGTGAGGACAAGATAAGGGAAGTGAGAGTTACGAGGCTGCTGAAAGAAAACCCAAGGTCCACTTTCTACTCTCCTTAATTCTCGGTAATGTTAACATTTTCGGTGGAGGTACAGAATAGTCAACAAACGCCCCTCTTTCTTATGTTAAGAATGGGTTTCTAAATAATGTTATTTAGAAACCCATTCTTAACATGAGGGGAGTAGCTTGGTTAACTATTCTGTACCTTCACCAAATTTTCTTTGAAAAATTCTTTGATCCCTTGAAAAGTCTGTCAGTTTTTGAAAAGGAATCCCTTAAATATAGGGAGGGACAATTATAGTGAAAGTAATGTTTTTACTAAAAAGTCATTTAAAAGTAGAAAATTGGTAGGAAATGATATTGAAAAATTGGAAAGTTAAATGTGAAAAAAAAAAAAGAAATTTCTCGAGCCTTAAAAAAATATTTTTTATTCGCACCTTCAGGGTGTTATTGCTTTGTGAAAGTGATCAGTGAGTTTCGACTATGAATACAAATAATTTTGATCTGGCAATGAGGGGAGGAGGGTAAACTAATGTAAATGACCTAACAAAAAGTTTTTCTTTTTAAATTTATACTGAAAATTTCATTAAGATCGGATAATTCTGATTTTTGATGAATTTTTTTTCAAACAAGTGTTTTTTTTTTGTTTAAAAGAAAATGGGTGTTTATTTATATTGAGATACAAGTGAAATATGGCAGTTCAAAATAAAATAACAGGAAAAATTAGTGTACACCAAAAATTACGGAAAATTATCGAGTAGAATTTTAGTAATAAATAAAATTAATTTCTTCCTCATATTTTTTGTTATACGGTGGATCGACGCAATTTTGAGTTTTTTATTTACAAGAGTTACATAGGAGGGCAGATAAGTCAGTCTGTCAATTCAAAGTTTTCCTAGAATGGACATGCGCAATGGCTCAAAATGTATAATCTGAAAATATGAGAAAGAATGAATTTTATTTATTACTAAAATTCTACTCAATAATTTTCCATAATTTTTGGTGCACACTAATATTTTCAACTGATAAATAAGTATATTTGTTAGTTTTCCTGTTATTTTATTTTAAACTACCATCATTTGTATCAATATAAATAAGCACCAAAAATTCATTCCTATTTAAATACTTATATTGAAAACAGACTTTCCTTCCCCTACAACCACTTAATCATAAAGGTGGTACAGTGGTCATGATTTTAAAAACTCATAATTTAGTATTTCCTCCCCTTTATTTTCTTTTTAGTTCTATAGATTATTACAAATTAATTCCTACTTACCGACTATCTCCTGCTTGTGCTACATATAATTTATCTTGTAGAAGTACGGACACTAAAGCCGTGCAGCCTCCTGTTTTCGGACAAGAATGGCGTTCTTCATAAATCAGATTATCCTGAAAGATAAACATGTAAACAATACCTGCATCAAAACATCTTTAACCAAGGCTTTTTCATGGAATTATAAAAACGAGATTCAAAATTCTTTCTTTTTTTTTATTTAAACTTTTTTTCAATATAAATGAGTCACCACTTACCAAGGCTCAAAGGCCACTCGAGGATAAGGGTCAATGAGATTGTCTATTGGATTGATGAACAACACTATGAGAGAGTTGAAAACGATGGGTGGAAAGGATAGGATTTGCTTACTTAAAAGAACTGCTTGACAAATACTTGTTGACATTGGACTTTAAGACTACCATGTTGTAGTCAGCAGGAAGGCAATCCTGTGGAATCGTGTTCCACAGATGAGAAGTTTTCGGAAAGAAATTCTGTTCATGGAAGTTCCGTTTGGTTTTAGGTACAGAGGAAGAAAGGAAAGTGATGGCAACTATATGAGTTCTTGTTGTGAATGTTTTACAGGGGAGGGACCAGAGATTGAAACTCAGTTGAGCGCCTACCATGAAAATAATGATAAAGACTAACAATGTCTCTTCTGTGAGAAAGGGACTATAGGGAAGAGAAGAGATCATTCTCCACTAGATTGCGAAGTCTGTTTTGTACTTGGTTAAGGCAAGAAAGAGTGCCCTGAATGTGGCAGCAGAGAATTTTTTTTGTTATTATTAAGTAAATTCCAGAAATATATGTAAACAACCTGGAAAATATTAGTAAAAAAATTTAAAAACAAACAATATTTTAGACTTTAGAGTGTGAGATCACTTTTGCATATAAATTTAATGTAAAATGCTCACCCACTATTGGACTATACTTAAAAATGTTATCTGGTTCGGAGGTAAGTGATCATTTTAACTTATTTTTATATGTAAAAATAAGCCCCACTCATATATATATATATATATTAGATGTCATATGGCTCGATTTGGCTAATGCATATGGGTCTGTGCCTCATCAAATGATTCAACTTTCCCTTCAAATGCACCATATCCCAGTGGGAATACGCAAGATGCTTGCAAGCAATTTTGATTGGTTTCATATGCAGTTAACTACAAATAACTATACCACAAACTGGATGAGACTTGAGGTGAGAATTGCAATGGAATGTACAGTGTCACAGATAGTTTTTGTTTTAGCGATGCAGATAATTCTCAAAGCAGCAGAAAGCAATGCAAACCCTACTACCTTAAGGGAAGAATGCCAAATGCCACCACTGAAGGCTTTCATGGATGATACTATGATCCTCACATCAAACGAAGCTGAGACGAGCAAGTCACTCAGTATGATGGATGACCTGATGATCTGGTCTAGAAGCCTCTCCGTCAGGAAGAGTAAAGTATATCAGGATATCTGCTTTATAGTGGGTGGTCAGAAAATCCCTATCGTCTCAGAAGAACCAAGAAAGAGCTGAGGTAGATGGTACAAAGAGATCATGAAGGACACCAAGCAGGTTAAAGTGACAATCAAAACAGTTGATAAAAGTTTAAAAACGATCCAGCACTGTCCACTGCAAGGAGGTATGGTGTCTACAACACATGCTTATCCCAATTCTGTTATGGCTTTTTCTTGTATATGAAATCACTATGAGCACAGTGTAGGCAATAGAAGCAAAGATCAGTAGATATATGAGAAAATGGCTGGGTTTGCCCACAGGATTGTCAAACGTAGCACTATATAGTAAACAGGCCAAACTAAAATTACCGCTCAAGTCTACTGCAGAGGAATTCAAAGCTGGAAAAGTCAGGCTCCAGATGATGCTGGACGATTCCAAGGACACGGTGGTAAAGGCAGTACGACCATCTTTTAAGACAGGGAGAAAGTAGAAAGACCAAGACGCTATAAATAAGGCTAAAGAAAACATAGCTCTAAAGGAAGTCATCGGACTCACTCAGACAGGAAGATCTGGGCTGGGAATGACTAGCATTCAAAGATGGTCCACGGCTTTGGTCAAAGATCGCTGAGACCTGGTCATTCAGGAAAAAAGGAGCAAGGAAGAGAGTAAAAGGCTCGTAGAAGGAGTCCAACAGTCACAGCATGGACAATGGATGGATTAGGAAGAAGCTATCAAAAGAACCCAGACATGGAATGGCATTTGGCGCCGCTTAGGTTGAGCTTCATAATAGGATGATTCAACCTGTCCTTTATAATAGTGCAATTTATTGATTATTTTCCAGATCAAAGCATGCGCGAAAAACTTTCAAATACCTTTAGACAAACAAAACGAGTATGAATAAAATTGATTTTAACTTTATTGAAATAATTTTAATTTAATAAAATTTAAAATAAGCTTTTATTGCAAATTTTGCAGACCCTTTTTTTCTTTGAGATATCTTTGAGAATAAACTACCACGTTTTTTTTTTTTACAAACATCAAATCTCTGTTATAACGAAGATATCGTTTCCATGTATAAACTTGTATAAAAATCACAAAGACATTGTTAAATGTTTAAACTTGTATAACGATACCAAATACATCTGTTTTTTTTTAAAGATAGTAGAATTGTACTTACCATTTCAAAGAACGAAGATTCCAAAGAACCAATAATGAGGTCATCGGTATTGATTGTATGAAAAAAGGAATTGCACTTGTTAGACAACAAATCCAAGTCTAGAATTTTGGTTAGGTGCTTCTGCAAAATAAAACCAACATTTTTATTGAATTTTTTTTGCTCAAGCAAATAAATAGAAATTGTCACTTTGGAAATATTTCTTTTATAACATTAAACATTTTAGTTTGGGGTATGACTATTATTTTTTTTTAATGCAAACATTTGTGGCAGTGGAAGTTTACCCTTAGGTGCATAAAATGAAAGTGCTCAAAATCGTTTGTACATACATAGCTCCGAACATACATCCGCCCGAATTAATAAAAACAAATATTTTGAGCTAATCAGAGGCATCTCTTTGAATTTGTTGAATTTGCCTTTTTTGTCTCATCTCAAGCGCATATAAGGCCAGATTTTTCTTTCAATAAACAGTTGAGCCAAAATCCAAGACAGAGCTAACGTCTATATTACTCTCAGCTTACCTCGCCCCTGTTGGGCTTGGGAAAGGTAAATTCATTTCTCAACTCATGCACACAGTCATATGAATACGCACTGACATTAACGCGACACACAATGCCTTAACTTTTTCAAACTGTCGCATGCAAATTAACATGGATTGAAAACAAATATATACATTCACATATTCATTACACACATTCATTTTAATACTCATAACATTTCTCTCTGAACTTTCTACAATGAACATTAACTCTTAATAACTTTCAATCAAATGTAATTTTTGTAATTGAGTTGAGAAGTTTTGATTACAACTTTTCAGACCTGTGGATAATTCACAGCCCTTAAATTATCGACTCAGGCCTCCTCATTATCTCAGCTAATGTGTTCTGCGGCTACGGTAGTCAAATCACATTCCGTAGCTGCAATCAGTCCTCCATGCTAGTCCCAGGCCATCTGGCCTTGTCATGTGCAAGTTGTCGTAGGCAATGAAGTTGTTTCGCTAATGAATCCTCCTCAAAATATGGACAAACATTCTTTGTTTTCCTATCTATGTAAACTTCCACTTTTAAATATATATAAAATATCTCTTTTGTAAACTTATGCTTTTGTACTCATTATTTTATGTGTTTACCATATAACATTTCTCCCGCTCTCTCACACTCGTGTATCCCCTAAAACTGTTTTCCTAAAATGTTTCTATAAAACCGACTCTCCCAAAAGTGGTTCGCTAAATAGAGTTCACATTCTTTTGGTATGTAATAAATAATAAATATTTTTTTTTTTTTTTTTAATTT
Source organism: Sepiola atlantica (assembly GCA_963556195.1). NCBI lineage: Eukaryota > Metazoa > Mollusca > Cephalopoda > Sepiida > Sepiolidae > Sepiola > Sepiola atlantica. The sequence continues at coordinate 158,961,508 of OY744517.1, forward strand.
GCTGCCACTCTCGCATATTATGTGATCCCTACATTTTGTAAAATAGTTGACAGCTGCATGAAAATTCTCCACGTGGCAGATATATATCGTCTTACACAACGATAAGATGACGTATATCTGCCACAGAGTCTTCAGGCGGCTGTAAACAATTTTACAAAATGCAGGGATCCCATCATATGCGAGAGTGGCCGCATACAACACGCATGTCCGACCTGTACTCTTGTATGGCTGCGAAACATGGTCAACATGAAATGTCAGAACGTCAAGATCCTGGCTGCAGTGCATCAGATGGAGAAAATTGATGGTCTCACTCTACCGGCTTCCATGAGAAAGTATGTTACACACGACATCTCAACTGGTATGGCCACGTCGCCTGCCGTCAGTCATCTGAAATGCTCTGAAGTGTGTCCCATATTGATGTTGATGGTCCATAACCACGTGGTAGGCCGCTTAAGACATGGAGGGGATCAGTTGGTAACAATCCGATCCTGGCGAACGGCAAAAGCGAAATGGCAACAGACAGGAAAAGTTGGAAGTTATTCACGAAATGTCTAACCCCAAATATGAAACAAGACGACGAAAAATGAAAATAAAAATTTCAAATTTACTTTTTTCAGGGTTTATATACAATCAAATATTCGTTTGTTTGGAAAGTAATTCACCTAATTAAAACGATGCCCAATATCTTGGGACTGACAATGAAAGTGAAAGTGATTTGTTATATTAATTGAAAATAATCCACCAAAAATCAGAATTATCTGATCTTAATGAAATTTTCAGTATTTATTAATAAATGAATGTTAATATCAAGTATTTATTTTATTAAAATATATATATATATATTTAGTTGACTTAAATTACTTTACATCCCCACTCATTTTAAGGATGAAATATGTCTGATTATACCCATAGTTGAAACTCTGTGACCACCTTTACAAAGAAATAACACCCTGAAGGTGCAAATAAAAACAAAATAAAGGCAGCTAGTATTTAAAACTCCCAAGACATTTAATTTTTTTTTTTTTACATTTAAATTTCCGATTTCTGAGTATCATTTCCTATTGAGAGCTGCCTTTTAAAAAATGTCTTTTATTTTGCACCTTCAGGGTTTTATGTTTGTAAAGGTGGTCACTGAGTTTCAACTATAGGTAAAATAAGACCAGCATTTATTAAAGAAAATCTATGTATTATCGTTAGATGTATATCCCAGCTTGGCCTAAACCAACTGTATCATTTTTAACAAATAATGGCGTTATCTCTGAAGTTCTTCAAAAATTTGGTAAAATGGTAGCCCTGCACCTTTTGCTAATGTACACATGTAAAAATGCAGTAGGCTGCATTTTTACATGTGGTGCATATGAATAGCGGACGTTGCAAGTGTTAGATGCTCGACCAGAGTAGGAAGGTGGGCACAAAATAAAGTGAAAATATCTTTGGTTTTATTTGGCCTACCCCAGATGTTTGTTTCCCTTTGAAGTGAGTTAAGTACCTCATAAAAAACAGACGATGATATTGAAGCATAAAAGTGATGTTCAGATCGTCTCCATGATAAAGCCGCCTTAGGTAGACTGTCTGACAAGTTATCTCAGGTTGAAATCTTCAGTGGCGACAGCTTGGGTGGTCCAGTACTGACCAGGGACAGATGACCCCAAGGGATGGGAGGGAGAGACCTGGCCCACTGGGCATGACAGGAAGTTGGAGTTTGCTGGGAAAGCTGGCACATCTGGGTCTCTTAGCTAAAGGGTTGTGCTCGACCTATGTTTTTCTGGTCGGGTAAGAAAGTTTTGTCTTGCAAGTCTGGGGAACACAAGTTTGATTTGTAACCTCTAACAAATAAACCTGTTAATTGTTGATAAACTGGACTCATGGTTTTACTTTGGACGGGAGTTCTTTGTTGCGGCACGGAGACGAGATTGCACAACAACCTTTGGACCGACACAACGTGTGAAAACAATTACGGTCAGTGCAGTGAATGCACGAACAAACATACATATATACATGTACGCACACACACACACACAAAAAAAGAAGACTACTTTTTTTAAAGGAATTACATGTAAACAACCTGAAAAAGTTTGTGGTAAAAAGAAAAAAACAATATTTTAAACTTTAGAGTGAGGGGTCACTTTACGTAAAATAGCCTTTTTAAGGACTGGTCGGGAAATGGATGATCATTACTGTCTGATGGTCTGGTCGCATATTTTTGCTAGCCCGAGAAAATGGTATCATGACAAACAAACATACTAAACTGCCCATCCCCCAAAGGAGGAAGTAATACCTGGGAGGATGGTATCATGATGAACGAATATATACTACACTACCCCCCCCCCCCCAAGGAGGAGGTAATGTCTTGGAGGATGATATCATGACAACAGAACAGATTCTTTACTACCTCCCTCCGAATTCAGCATTAGTCTAAAATAATATAGTAAACTAAATCGAGTATTAAAAGATAGTACAATTAATAGAAGTACAATTAATAGTTTCGCCTTCAGATACTAAACTCCAAAATAACTATGCAAAAGTGACCCCTCCCTCACACTCTAATATATATGTTTTTTCTATTTACCAGCTACTTATTCAGGCTGTTTACATGTAATCGCTTAAAAACAGAGTCATTTTTATTTTAAGAGAATTAGCACAGGGTACAGGGCTCCAATAATAGCTAACATTTTTAAAACAAAAAACATTCCTTGTCTACGAAAAATCTACGATATAATTGTGTCTTCTCATGCATACTGTCTTGTCTGAATATTCAAACTGGATTAAAAACTGAACATCTTAACAACTTATCCCATGGGAACATCAGTTGAAATACTCATTTTTAATATATATATTTCCTAAGAATCCTTTCAACCGCAAGTTATAAATAAATCCGTTACGTTTTTATGCAAGATTAAACAATAAAAAAACGTTTTCTAAGGTTTGATCTTAAAAATAAAATTCAAATGTACATTTTAATCTAATTACTATAATTTCATTTAAACTTGATTAGTGTCTCGCAGATACTAGGAAATTTTTTAGCAGAGGGTGACCCACAAAACCTGCCACTCAAGGAATCGTTAATAAAATTCTCAATCCTTTCTGCAATCGAACCATATTTGGTATAGTTAAACTTTCGTCTATGCCTCACTTGTCCACCAAGTTTCAGTCATGAATCTCCAACAGTGTTTGTTTTATCACAGTTCAATCACATGCATAGACATTTTGATGATCATGTCATCAGAAGGTGTGAGCCTGAATAGACTTCACACTCACCGAAACTTAATACCCCATATTATCTGTAGGGGTTATCTCAAAAATAATATCTATCAAAACAATACCCAGACTATTCTTGAACTGAAAAGGACTATCAAAGCCAAAATTTAGGGCAGTGCCAAGAAAAAAGTATTCGAGTTATTGCCCGTTGTATCTAGGTGTGCTTATTATTGAATGGAGATAAAACAAAGACTGTTTGACAGTTAAAGTAGCAGGTTCAGTTCACAGGAGAAGGCCAAAGAACACATGGGAGTAAGTAACAAGAATCGACTTGAGAAAAAGAGGGATAAATAAAGACCTGGTCAGAGATAGGTTAGTTTGGAAGTCATTTTCTAAAAGCTGTCTCACGTATGCCAGCATGTAAGACGGATATTAAACCGATGATAATGATGCCTGATAATTCTGGACTTGTGATATTGAACATATGTGTGACTGCAAAAACTATGTTAAAAACAGAATTTTTCACATAAGGTTAGATTAAGCAGAGAAGTGGAAAATTCCATTAATAGTTAAAGATTAGAATTAGGGCTGCGTGTCACGATATGGCATCATGGACAGGAAATCGAGTGACACCTAAGAGATCAGCTGATAAAATCTGCCTCTTTTTTCACATGTGGAAGAGAGCGGTCATGTTTGGGACAGCTTTTCCCTCCCCTTATAGGGGATGGATTGGAAGAAGACTCACATGGTATTATGCATACTGTAAAAAAAAAAATGAAAAAAAAAATGAAAAAAAAAAAAAAAAAAGTTCCAAAAGAAAAGAAAAAGAAAAGAAAAAAAAAAAAGAAAAAAAAAATGACACCTTCATGTGTTGAATATTGGGTACTGGATGGAATAAATAAAACTTTCCACACACAAGAAAGAGAGAAAGAGAAAGAGAGAGAGAAAGAGAGAGAAACCCTCACACAAAATTAAAAAACAAAAACAAAACAAACAGGACCACTTACCATAAGATAGATATGTAGATTCTGTGATGCCATAACAGCAGCACCGTATCCGCCATGCCCATCAAAAATACCAAAATATGTAAACTCGACTTTGTTCTGAAAATAACAAAAATCACACGTTAGATTGAGACATTTTTTTTAAAGACTGACGTCAACAGATAATTAAAAGACCCTAAAAGGATGATGCACATTTTGCACATGCTAGGGGTAGCAATTTTATTATTTGCACTAGCAAACGTGTGTTCTCTGGGTGCAAATCTATACTAATTTAAGACCTCTGACTCTCTGCTTATGTTAAATATCCAGGTCGGGTGTACTGAAAAGGTCATTTGACAGAAGTAGGTGCACTTGGCATGGACACACATCTGGCTGGAAGAAAACAACATAACATGATTGATTGTCAAAAATAAAATAATCATTGATTGGAACCACCTGCAAAAAGTTAGCAGAAGAAAACACTGTCTTCAAATAAAATACCATGGAGACGTGGCTACATTGACAGCGAAGTCCCATGGTTGGCGTTTTCAGCTGCTCACAAATTGTTATTAATTCTTTTGGGGGTCAACTGGAACAAAATTAGTCATTAGCGACTTTTTTATGTTATGCAGTAATTTGGAAAGAATTTGCCAAAATTTGAGAAATGCTAGTTCCTTTGGGATAATTTAGCATTTCTTTTTAGTGTTAAAGAGGAAGACAAGAAACTCGGTGTTGCCTGGAAACAATAACTTAACTCAAGGTTCAGCAATAACATTCTCTTTGGGCTATTGTCCTTATCAACATTATTTCTCTTAAAACTATTGTGGGAGAGGAAAGGAAGACGAGAAACTTGGTGTTGGAGGAATAACTTTAAAACTGAAAGCTCAAGAGAATTTCTTATATTTTTTTAATATTCTAAATACATTAAAACAAATGAGTTTCCTTATAGTGTTGAGGGGGAAGAACAGAAACTCAGGATTTTCATGGAGCAATAACTTTAAACTGAAATCTTAGGTGAATTTCTTACATTTTTATTATTTTTAATACATTAAAACAAGAGAAGGAAGAGAGGAGGAGGGAGAGAGGAAAACGGAGGGGGATAGAGAGAGAAATTTTTGTTGTTGTTTATGCACTCAGGCTACGCCGGGTAGCCATGCTAATCTATTACATAAAGGAAAGTTTGTATGTCTGCGTGTGTCTGGCTAAAACTCAGAAACTACCAAAGATACACTCACAAACCTTACATCATCTTTTAATAGCTATTTTTAGATGTATATGCCGCCCAAAGAGTCCTTTTGCAAAAATGCACAATCTAACCTCCTGAACCATAGGAAAATATCTATAAATGACCTTCACCTTATGAGACAGACAAAAATCATATTGATGCAATAAAAAAATTTCAAAAATCAAGTAATGCAAGAGTTATCTCCCCCTGTGATCACTACTAATTGAATAATATAAACAAAACACAACTTTTGGTTGATTTTAAGCAAAAAATAAAAAGATTTTTAGATATTTAAAAATAATTGCCATTTGAAGGATTTTCTCCATTTGTTTTTCTCTTCCTAAAGTGTTATTTTTGGATTTAGCAGACCGAAAATGTGTCAGATGCCAATTTATTAAAGTTGAATATAATTTTTGTGCCATTTTATGCCACACCCACAGAGTTTGTGGGAACCATAATTTTCTGGCTGTAATCATCTATTACTAATGGAGATTTGGTGTCTGTTTGAAACCGAACTATATTATTACTTCTATTAAATTGTACTATTGCACTATGCTCAATTCAGGGAGGGGGGTGTAGTGTAGTATCTGTTCTATTGTCATAAGACCATCCTTCCAGGCATTACCTCCTTCTTGGGATATGGTAGTGTAGTATATCTTTGTTCATCATAATACTATCTTCCCAGGCATTACCTTATTTGGAGGGGGTAGAGTAGTATGTGTTCATTCGTCACAATACCATCCTCCCAGGCATTACCTCCTCCTTTTGGGAAGCAATGTATGATATGTTTGTTCATCATACTATCCTCCCAGGCTAGCAAAAATATGCAACCAGAGGGAGCATATATTTGCTAGTTGAAAATAATTATTTTACTATTTTACTGTCTACGAAATGAGTCCCTGAACCTAATTCCTCGGGTCTATTTGTAGTCCCGCCCGTGACGTCACATCCAGCGTCACATCTACCTCCTCCTCCTCTGTATTCGGATCGCTTCCCTCGTCCCCTGAACTGCTGCTTGCATATCTCCGGGGTTTTCTTATGTGTCGTCTTGCTCGTCTGAGTGCGATCGGGAGGTCCATTTCTTCGTCGCTTCTTTGGGTCTGTTCCTCTTCTTCCAGTTTCCTTAACTCATCACTGAAAGGGAACTCATCATCCTCCCCTTGTTGACGGGTCGTGTTTTGGGGGATTCTTTTTAGTTGTGACGTGTGTCTTAGCACCCGTTTATCTCCTTGCCTTATAATCGCGGATTCCCCCTTGCGCTCTCCTACTGTCCATGGTGTTGGATGATAAGCTGGGGTTAGCTTATTATATCTACTTTGTTTTAGGAGTACACTTTCTCCCGTTTCTATGTAAGATGGTTTGGCTTTATTTTTCTGATCTGTGCGATCCTTTAATTTGTATTTCTCTTTCTCGTCTTTTTGCCGAGCTGCTCTCCAGGCCTGGCTTTCAGGTCTTTTTTGTAGTCCTGGCAGGTTGATGTTCACCTCCCGACCCAAGAGAAGAGAGGCAGGTGTTTCCCCCGTCATGGCATGAGGGCTGTTTCGATAATACATCAGGAATTCTCCTAGATGTTTCCTCCAGTCCCTTCCTTCAGTGTTCATTGCTCTAATCGCTTTCAACATAGTTCCAAAGAACCGCTCAATTTCCCCATTAGTTTGGGGATGATAAGGTGTTATCTTCCGATGTTGGATACCCCATTGTTCACAGAATTGCTTAAAATCAGACGATATGAATTGGGGTCCGTTATCTGAAACAATGATGGTGGGGATGCCGTGTTTATAAAAGCAGTTTTGGATCGTTGATACAACTGTACTGGCTCTCGTGGTTTTCGTAATGAATGCTTCCGGCCATCTTGAGCCTGCATCAACCATCCCAATAACATAATCCCCGCTAGGGAAAGGTCCACATATGTCGACGTGGAGGACTTCCCATGGACCTTTCATCTCGGCCATATGTACTGGACGATGGTTACTCTTCGGGTCTTGGGTCGTACACGGGATACATCGGCTTATAGTGGTCTCTATGTCCTTGTCTATATTAGGCCACCATACCTTAGTCCTAAGCAGCACTTTTGTTTTCACTATACCCAAGTGTGTGTCATATGCCAACTTCAGGATTCGCTTCTGCAAGTTTTTTGGTATAATGATTCTGGATCCTCGCGTAATTATACCCCGTTTGGCTGTCAGCTCATTCTTCACATGTTTGTAGGGTTGGGTTGACTCTTTACTCCAGTCGCCTTGTTGTATCGCCTTTTCCACTGCTTTGAGAGTTAAGTCCCGTTGAGATTCTTCCATTATCTCTGATAACGTGATTGATTTAGGCGTGCTGTTTGCTACGATGGCGTTGATAAACCCTTCGGCAATCTCTTCTTCTGGTGATACTGTTTTTTGATATTTCATCGGTTGTCGAGAGAGTATGTCTGCTGGATTATTCCTACCGTTGATATGTTTGATAGTATAGTCATATTGTTGTAAGCGTAGGATCCAGCGCAATATTCGTGCGGAGGGGTTGCCTTTGGGATTAAAAATAGTTGTCAAGGCTTGATGATCAGTCATTAGCAGGAAATTTTTTCCATACAGATAAAAATGGAATTTTTCGCAAGCCCACACAATAGCTAGGGCTTCTTTTTCCAGTTGGCAGTAGCGACGTTCACCGTCGGTCAGAGTTCTCGTTGCATAGCTGATGGGGGTAAGTACTCCTAGTTTGTTCTGGCACAGTATTGCTCCCAGTCCCACGGGACTGGCGTCTACCAAGACTGATGTCTCCAGCTTTGGATCGAAGTGCATAAGCGGCTTGCTTTGAATTATCATATTTTTCAGTTTAAGGAAGCAAGATTCCTCTTCCTTGGTCCATCGCCATTCCGTGTTTGCACGAGTCAACCTTTTTAAGGGCTCACTGAGTGTTGCCAGACGAGGGATAAATTTCCCGAGGTAATTTATCAGCCCCAAGAAACTACGTACGTCCTGGATATTTTCGGGGTTTTTGAATTCTTTTATTGCTTTTATTTTGGAGTCGGTGGGTCTGATCCCTGTGCTGGACACAATAAACCCATGGAACTCGAGTTCTTCACTGTGGAATATGCTCTTTTTCTGTGCGATTGTGAGGTTGTTTCCTCTCAACGTCCGCAATACCGCATCTAGGGTCTTGTTGTGTTCTTTTGTGTCCTTTCCCCAGATTAGAATGTCGTCAGCCCCGTTGCAGCAGTTTGGGATTTTCTGGAGAATTTGTTGTAGTAATCGCTGCCCTTCCTCGGCTGCAGATGTAATTCCCATCACTAGTACTTTGTATCTGTAGATCCCAGACTTGCAAGAGAAAGTGGTGATGTCCCTTGACTCTGGATCTAGTTCTATTTGGTGATAATAGGAGTTTAGGTCGATTTTCGAGAAAGTGTTTGCGTTGCCAATTTCACTCAATAGTTGTTCAACTGTTGGTATTTGATAGCGAGTGCGTTTTACTGCTTTATTCGCTACGCGTAGGTCGGCACATATTCTTATCTCCCCGTTTGGCTTTGGTACCGCTACTAATGGTGAGACCCACGGAGTTGGTCCTTCCACTCGTTCAATGATATCATTTTCTAACATTTCCTCGATTTTTTCCTCCACCGCTTCTTGGATGTGAAATGGTGTTCGTCGTGGTGGTTGGGCTACTGGCGTAATGTTATTGTCAATTTTGATTTTGAGTCGAAAATTTCTCATTCTTCCTAACCCTTCTAATGAGGGTAGATGTTGTTTGAGAATGTCCTTTGTTGATTGTGGGATACTGTTTGTATGGAGTGATTTCACTTGTGGGGTGGTAATGAACCCTAGTTCAATGCTGGCCCGTTTGCTCAATATGTTACCCCCTTGATATGCCTTAGTAACAAATATCTTGTGGGCTATTCTCCTGGGCCCCTTTGTTAGCGTAGCAAAAAATTCCCCTTTTAGAGGTATCGGTATGTTCCCATAGGCTTTTGGTCTACAATTGGTTTGTTTTAATGTCAAATTCGGTCGTAAATTAAGGATTCCCGAAAAAGTTTTGCCGTCAATGAGATTGATATCTGCTCCAGAGTCTATTAATATTGTGACGGGTACGTCGTCAATGTGGACGACTTCGCTTCCTGCCGCACTAATGTGATCTATTTGGAAGACCCATGTCTGGTTGTCTGATTCCAGTTTCGTTGATACTGGTTGGACACGTTTGTTTTCGCCTGATACGTTTGATTCTTTTTTTCTATCGCTCTTTTTCCTCAAGCACGTTTTCTCGAAGTGGTTCTTTAATCCACAGTAGTTACATTTTTTTCCAAATGCTGGGCATTTTGTTTGACCATGTATATGGTCTGAACTGTTACAGCCGTAGCATCTTGTGACAGGTCTTAAAGGGCTGTTTTTGTCTGTGGAGGGGAGATGTCTATGATCACTGTTAAGTTGTTGCCGTTTGTAGCTGGTTTTAACTTGGTGGATATCCGAATGCCCTTTCCCGTTCCCTTCAATATGCTCGGCCTGTGTTTCAGTGGATTCGAATATGAATGCTCTCCGAAGTGCTTCCTCTACGGTCAAATCCGTTTCTTTTAAATACGCTCGACGTAATTTGTTGGAGGTGCATTTCTCTATTAGTTGGTCTACTATAGCCTTGTCTAGACTGTATTCGTTAAAATTACATTTTGCCCCTTGTATCCGCAAACGGGTGACGTAGTCGTGTGTAGACTCCTCGTTATCTTGCATAAGCATTCGGAATTTATGACGTTCGAAAACCTTATTGGTTTTCTGGATGAAGTATTCGTCCAAAGCTATCTTCAGTGTTTTGTACGTTGGCTCTAATCGGTCTTGTGGTACCTCCGGGGTTAAAGTCCTGATGATTTCTTTTAGTTTCCGTCCCCCATAAAATCGTAAAAGTGAACGCTGTCGATTGTCATCCCTTATTTCGAACGCCGTAAATGCGTCCTCAAGGTGTTCACTCCATTCCCTCCATGCTTGCTCCTGGTTAGAGTCCTCCCAGTCTAGGGGTTCTATTGTTGGCATTGAAAGAGACATATTTATTTATTTTCTCTTTGGAGGGGGTTTTGTTCAGTTTTCTTCGAGAAATTATATTTCAGTTGTTGTTGTTCAGTTTCGGGGTTTTTTTTTTTTTTTTTTTTTTTTTTTCCAGTTGTTTAGTTTCGGTTGCTCGTCGCTGTTTGCTTCGAGAAATTAAATTTCAGTTGTTGTTTCGATTACTCGTCGCTGTTTGCTTCGAGAAATTAAATTTCAGTTGTTGTTCAGTTTCAGTTACTCGTCGCTGTTTTGCTTAGAGAAGTTAAATTTCAGTTGTTGTTTAGTTTCGGTTACTCGTTGCTGTTTTCTTCGAGAAATTAAATATCAGTTGTTGTTGTTGTTCAGTTTCAGGGTTTTTTTTCCAGTTGTTTAGTTTCGGTTACTCGTCGCTGTTTGCTTCGCGAAATTAAATTTCAGTTGTTGTTTCGATTACTCGTCGCTGTTTGCTTCGAGAAATTAAATTTCAGTTGTTGTTCAGTTTCAGTTACTCGTCGCTGTTTTGCTTAGAGAAGTTAAATTTCAGTTGTTGTTCAGTTTCGGTTACTCGTTGCTGTTTTCTTCGAGAAATTAAATATTAGTTGTTGTTGTTGTTCAGTTTCGGGGTTTTTTTTTTTTTTTTTTTTTTTTTTTTTTTTTCCAGTTGTTTAGTTTTACCTCGTCGCCAGGTTTACTGTCTACGAAATGAGTCCCTGAACCTAATTCCTCGGATCTATTTGTAGTCCCGCCTGTGACGTCACATCCGGCGTCACAACTATTTTATGGAAATTGATTACATATATTATACTAAATGGGAGTCAATCAACGTTTGTTTTCCTAGGCCTTTTTTTCTATATTCCTTAATGACACAAAATACATGGTAAAATATAACTTAGTTCTGTTATTTAGCTATGTTTGAAAAAATTTTTTTTTTTAATTGTCCTGACTAGCCGTAATCTATAATTAACTGAACAAGTCATCCATCTCTCTCTCTCTCTTTCAGCTATCTATGTATTTTTCTCACCCCTTCTCACTCTATGTTGATTCAACCACTCTCTAATATTTCTTAATATATCTGTGAGCATTTATAGAAAGAGTAACTCTCCCTTTCCAGTGTCATCTAATTTACATGTGTATGTCTGTGCACACCACAAACATATGTAAATTCGATGCCAAAATAATAGGTATCTTTTACTTCTATGTAAGAATAATACAGAAAACATTTTGAGCTTCTTCCTGCCCATTCACCTCAGAAACGGAAATTCAGGAATGAATGCACATGGTCGGTTCCATCAGTTCAACTCCGTTCATCTATCAAACCTGCCGACCTTCACCAAGTCCTGAGAATCTACTTCATGTGAAAATATATTATTATTAACTTTTACTATTATTAGTTAGTTTGCCCTGAACTTATTAACGATTCATAAGATCGATATCTCTTTATAACTTTTACTGATTGTTTTATTAACAATTTATTTCCCAATCCTATTGTAATTAAGAGTGTAGACATCACCTTGTCACAGACACATAAACATTTTATCTCTCTCTCATATATATATATATATATATATACATACATACATACACACTAGTAGAATACTTATCCCAGGATGGGTATAAGCAATATCTGTAGCATTAGTTCTAAATTTTAATGTTTTTTCTTTTTTTTTTGGGGGGGGGGGGGGGTATGGTACGGGTTCAGTAACATCTCTCTAAATGGTAAAGTTTGCAAAAAAATAATGTGCCCATGTTACTGAGAATATATATTCCATAATTCATAATGATTGGTTCATTACTTTAGAAGTTTATCTTGTACAACAATATATAAACATATATACATACCCAACTTATATATATATATATATGCACCACCTAAATGTTAAAATTTACAAAACAAATAATGTGCCTATGTTACTCACCGTATTGCCTAGAATATATATTCCAAAATTTATAATGATCCGTTCATCAGTTTATGAGATTATCCTGTACATATATATATATATATATATATATATATATATAATGTAAAGTGAGAAAATAATTATGTCTTTAAATTATATCCTATCTTATAGCCAATGCTCGATATACGAGATAGAGCAATAGTATAAGTAGATAATTGATGAGAATAAAAATTATATAAAATGCAATATTTATTAAATCATCAATTGTTCAAACAAGGGTTGTATAAAAACAAGGGTTATATATAAAAATATATATAAAAATGATTTTTTTATATAACCCTTGTTATAACAATTGACGATTTAATAAATATTGCATTTTATCCCATTTTTATTCTCATCAATTATCTACTTATATTATTGCTCTATCTCGTATATCGAGCATTGACTACAAGATAGGATATAATTTAAAGATATAATCTAACTTAATATTTAGAGATATATATATAATGTATCTGTGTATAGATAGATTTGGTGCAAATGTCAGAACTCACGACCTAAATTGCCTAAATTTGGCCTTTAAGAGATTTTATTACTTTTTCTCATTATAAACTCCCCCCTCCCCTTTTCATGCATAAATATATATAAAATGTGTGTGTGTGCGTATGGACAGATAGAAATAGATTGGTTTCTTACTTTCAACTCTTCGACTGCAGTTTGTTCTTTGTCAGGACTCTGATTACCATTTGTTTCTTCAGTTTTGTTTACTGCTTCATCGATTACATTCGACGTGTGCGTATTACTGTGACGAGAAATGACACAGCGTACTGCAACAGCTTGATCTTCGTTTAAATCCGATTTGCCGGCGTTAATAACTCTGCCGAAAATAAACAAACAGAAAAGTGAATTAGTATTGAGAATGGAAAAAGAAAACGTATTGAAGGCAGAAAAACAAAACATCAAATAACTAAAAAGCGTTTAGAGAGTATATACCGACACCGACAAGACTTAAATAGATTAGTAAAACAATTTGTCTTAAAACCCAACTATTTTAAATTAAGGTGGACCCGAATCGATAAAAGAAAATGGATTTCTTGGTTAGTTCAATGAAATGAAAGTTAAAAGTAATTTTTTTCTTTTCAACCAAAAAATGAATGTTCCTGATTGAAATAAAAATCTATCGAAAATCAGAATTATCTGATCTTAATTAAATGCTCAGTATTTATTTATTAAGAAATGAATGTTTATATCAAGTATTTATTTCATTTAAAAAAAAAAAAACTATTAAAATTTTTATTTATTTTTTCGGTCATTTAAATTTATCCTCCCCCCTTCATTTCAAGGACGAAATGAGTCTTATACCCATAGTCAAAACGTGGTGACCATCTTTACGAAATGAGTCTTATACCCATAGTCAAAACGTGGTGACCATCTTTACGAAATGAGTCTTATACCCATAGGCAAAACGTGGTGACCATCTTTACGAAAAGATAAACTGACGATAGAAATTAAAAAAATAAAAATCAGAATTTTAAATGGAAAAAGGTCTTTAAAACTTTAAATACCAGGATTTTATAAAATATTGGGTTGGCCAAAAAGCTTTTTCGTTCGTTCATCTTTCCAGCCTACTAAAGATTATTTTTATATGTCTATTCTTCAAATCATGTATTTGTTGTAGCGAGTATGTTGACGTCAGAGTTCTTACATTTTTGCTTGTATTTCAGGCCTTGCAATGGAAGATCAAAATTGATGTTTGGGTTTCTCCTTCATTAAAAATGAATAAACTTTTTGGTCAACCCAATACATTATTTTATTTATCAGGTAAAATCTTTTATATGGAAAAAAAAATTGAACATTTATGCTTAAAATGACATTTTGCATTTGAGGTAAAAAAAAAAAGAAAAATGCATTTATGAATTTAAATGTTTCAAGTACAAATTGGAAATGTACCATTATTTTGCTTTTTTACTAATGATACTTACACTTTTTATTTACATAAATATCTTTCAAATAAAATTAAAATTGAACCGTGATTCTAATTATTTTATAAGTCGTTTTAATCGAAAAAAAAAAAAAAAGTCCAAAAACTTTGCCTGTCCTTAGTTTAAGACAAATTGTTTTGGTAATCCATTTAACTCTTTTGAAGTTCCTGATGTACAATATCAAAGGAGGAAGTTTCTAGGGAATATTAAATTCATAAGTGCTCCCTAGTCGCATGGAAGATGATTTTTTTTTTGTAGGAAGGCGCTGCTGTCCTCCTACATACAGCTTCTAGTATTCCCAAATGTTCACCCATCTAGTATTGACCAGACACAGCATCGCTTAACTTCTGTGATTTAATGCGAACCGGTGTGTCCATGTAATTATGTTGTGCAAACTACACCAGTTTGAACATACAGACATGGTGCAGGTACAAACTGGAGACAGTCTTGGAAAATGAAGGGAATAAAATCCGCTGAGACATGAAAATACAAACTGACAAACTCAACCAAGCAAGAAGATCAGAGTACGTGATAATAATCAACACGGACAGAAAGCTGCCAAATATTTTTTGACACCCATGCATCTACAACTGCAAGACCTATTCAGGGATTTTGCCTACGCACTCAATGTAACCACACCTGTATTCATTTAGCGACAGATGAACTTCAGGTGACCTTTGCAGGTGTCTCTTCATCATATCACCAGATATTTATACTTCTGGTCAGGTGGATGTCTGCGTTAATCAACTGGGTGTTATTTCTTTTGGCCAGGTGTTATGTCTGGGACCTCAGACCCGATATTCAACAAATGTATCAATAGTGACCTAAGACGGTAGAAGTAGAACTCTGAAGATGTGCAAGTAAGAAAACTAAATACACAAGAATGTTTAAAACACTAACTAAAATTATTATTATTATTTTCTCATACTAT
This sequence comes from Sepiola atlantica, assembly GCA_963556195.1. NCBI lineage: Eukaryota > Metazoa > Mollusca > Cephalopoda > Sepiida > Sepiolidae > Sepiola > Sepiola atlantica. Next base: position 158,976,710 of record OY744517.1, read on the forward strand.
AAACGTGTCTGTGCATCCACTGCAGAGGCACTGATCGCTAGCTCATTGTGTCGGTTCAAAGTTGTTATTTGGTACCAACATCGGTCACAGTGTCAATTGGGTTGTTTCAGTCAGTGCTGCAACAACAGAATTCTCCCTTTAAATAAAACCACAACTCGAGTTTAAAACAAGTAACAGAGGTTTATTTGTTAAAGATTACAATGGTACTAGTTTTATTCTTTTGAATAACAGACTTGCAAATGAGATTCTTGCCCAACCAAATCAAAACACAAGTCCAATGGCCCATTTTACTTGAAGAGGCATATAGATTCAGCTGACTGTAAGACCTCAGAAAACCAAAACTGACTGTCCCACGCCCAGAGGGCCGGCTCCAACTGGCATGCCCATAGGTTGGAATATATGTACTTTTGCTCAGTTATCCCCATTCAAATACCCAGAAGGACAACCCAGATACCCACTAGAGATAATGACCAGCCAGTGTCCACTCAAAAGGGCCTATCTGCAGATACTCTATGAACATTATTTTTCTCAAGTAGGTTGCCTTCAGCATGAACTCCCATTTAAGGAGACATTTTATTTCGAAGAGAAAATAATTTCTGGGTGGCCGAATTCAAAATCAGAGATATTTCCAATTTCTTCTCTCCCCCTATACCCTCTTGTCCAAGCATCTCCCACTCGCAGCAAGTCTGTTATTCGCATGCACCGCAAACATGCAACACTAAACATGCCGCCTACAGTACATAAATACTATTTGTTACATTCATCAAAGTCACATAGTTTATGATTCCTTTCTTTCAACAATACATATTTTCCAAATTACTTTCTGAAATTTTTAACATTTTTATTCACTAATCACCACTTATCAAGACTAAAAGCCATTCAAAGATAAGTATTAGTGAAATGGATAGATTATCAGTTAAATGATGAATATTATGAGAGGATAGAAAAAGATGAATGGAATGAACAAAATTTGATTACTTATGAGGATGGTTTATGACAAGTGTTTGACATTGGATTTGAAGATGACCATGTCATAGACTGTAGGGAAGCAATCCCATGGTAACGTGTTCCACAGATGGGAAGTTCCTGGAAAGAAACTCTGTTCTTGAAAATTGCTGGAATATATGTACGTACGTTTTTAAAAAAGCGTATATATTTCGTTTATTTATTAAAATAACCTGCGTAATCTTCCGTTCTGCCTCCTCGGGCTAGGAGCAAAGTGTAGTATGGAAAAATCCTTCTAAACTGAGGTAAGATCCAGAGTGCCCCTTTTTGGGAAGCTTGATTTTTCCCTACAAAACGAAAGATTACTTAAGTACGGTGATAAATATTTCATACGCCCCCCCCCCCCCCACCACCCATTTCTGCAAGTAAATAGTGACACAAAAACATGTTTTAAAAGAAAACATGTTAATATTTTATTTGTTTTATTTATGGACTCTCTGCCTTAAAATAAATATTAACATGTTAAAAGAAAAAAAAATTCCGAAATATACTGCATTTATTAAAATAAATAAAAGATTTATTTACAAGTGTTTTGTAAATAGAGACCACGTGTATTGCGAGGTCAACCGGTGACTTCCAAAACATGTCTCGCGTCTTGTGTTAATGATCTGGGGTCCTTATTGTAGTCTTGATCCGGTCTTTTTTGCCTGGTGCTTCTCCACGGTAATATGGCTGTGACTTCCTCCTCAAATACTTCGTCTGCGGAGGGAGCATCTGATGCATCTGTACCAGGCCTGGGACTGTCCACCTCTCTTTGCGGTGATGCGATCACAGCTTCATCTTCGGATGACTCGTCTGCAGAAGAATCATCCGATACATCGGTGCTGGGCATGGCGCTCATCGTGATCACTCATGAACTTTGAGTGGACGGCTCGCTGTCACTTCCACTTTCTGACGCAGTTAGGCTGATAACAGGACGTAGGTCCCTTACGTGCCGAGGCATCCCATTAATTAGGACATTCTGTGAGCTAATCATGCCCATAACGCATCCAACTGTGTAAGGGGATGTACACCGTCAATTCGGGATTCTTGTCCAAACACAATCTCCCACCTTGTAACTCAGGTGTTGCTGTTCAGGGTCATCAGAGGGCACAGTTCCGTAATACCATTATCTGATACTATCAGTGATAGTATGTGTGCACAGCAAAATCGCAGTTGAACTTCCTACTCATTTACAAAGTCTCTGAAAGTCTTACTGCAAAATGCTGGGTCATTGTCAGTAAGTATCTCAGTTAGTGGCCCGCGCTCGTAAAATATGACTTTCAATTGGTCGACGATGCTTGCTGCGTCTTGCCGTCTTAGACAACGCCAAACAGAAAACCGCGTGGGCCCACAGTCAAAACAGAAAACCGCGTGGGCCCACAGTCAGATAGTGCCTTCCCTGGTAGTGGGTTATGTCTATCCCCACTCGATACCAGGTGTCACCAACGTCTAAGTTGCCCTTCGGCCTATGCGTGGACGGCGGATCAATCGACTGACATTCTATACACTATTTAAATACTGTCTTCACAGATGCCTTAGAAATCGTGGGGTCGACCTGAGGAAATCACCTCTGGTCCATTGATGATGGTTGGAATGGAGGTCATACATCTGTTCAGAACCCTGTTTGTTATTCACCAAAACTCATCGGAACCAAGCCTCTGCTCAGCCACTCTAGATTTAACGAATTGGGCATATGACTCTCTCGCGTTTTCTATAACTCTTTTGCAGTGGTTGCAGGCAATCCTACAGGCGGTTTTGGTTTCAGAACATCTATTTCATTGGAAGCAATGGTGGCAGCACATTCTGGGATGTACCACGGCTGGCAGTTTGGTTTCTGTTCGAATTTCTTGGAGGGTATTAAGCTCCCAATACCAACGGTAAACCAATCAGTTAAATTGGATGTGATACAGGCCACATTCATTTTAAACATGGAATGCAAATGAATTTCTGATATGAAAAATTTGAGGCTGTCCCAGTCAGCCATCGAGTATCGATACACTGTGCAATGCAGAGGGACATCAAAGGTCTTGTTGCACTTTGTTTTGATCTTAATTGAGACAACCGAGTGATCGGAAGATTCCAGCGGAGACAGGACAGTGGATGAGCAAGAAAACTTGCAAAATGTATGACAGCATTGGTTATCCGAGTAGGTTTGTCAACAATCTGTGTTTGATCATAAGCAAGGGAAAAATCGTGACAAAACCTTCCTTCATCGTCAGTCTTGTTTGAGTGAACTAACCATTCAACATTGAACATTAAAATTACCACAGACATTAATGCTATCAAAATGGTAAGCAGACAGGATATTGTCAATTTTGTAAGAGATTTGCTCAATGACAGTAACCCCATCGATGAGGGGACGATAGATAGCAAAGATGAAAGTGGTGCTATGTGTAAGTGCAACATTGAAACACATATAGGTCAAATTAGGGTCTTCATCAGAAAGTGACCCTATCACATGGAAAACCGCTCCTGATGTAGGTGCAAATTCCATGACCATGTCTATCTTGGGGGTCAGGTTTAGAGGTCATATTTGAGTATCCTGAGATCATGAAGTCATCAGTAGAAACTAACGGGCCCATGTCGATTTTGCATAGAAACAACAGGTCGGGTTTGGTCTCCTGTAAATAGATTTCAACCTCTAGAAGGTTGGAATGTAGACCCCTAATGTTGGAAAAGGAGACCTGATAGTCGGGATCTACGTTAGAAGTTGGGCTTCTGGGTTTACACTTATGTTTTGTTGTGTGACTTATCATGTTGGGATTAGAAGATTTGTGGAAAAGGTCAGCAGAGGAATTTAGAGTAGAAAGTGAGTAAAACAAAAATTATCTTTGTAAACCATTGAAGAAAGAAAAGCCGTAGCAGTTCCTACTAATATGGCATCGAGAGACCCCGCCAGAAACTACTGGAGAAACTACTGCAGAGTCCAGACTCCATTCACCAAATGGTAATAAAACAGTCCCGGTATTTTACACCTGCTGATAGGACAGCCTTCTTGAGAGTTACTCCAAGGTTTGGGTTCTTGGACTATCAGGTGGATAACGGCAGCCTAGGTAAAACGTTTACCTCCAGCACCCTTATTAGTGACATGGCAACAAGAAAAGAAAGAGAATTACTCAAGTCATCTCTATATAATGCTCATACTACACTACTGCCCCAAGGGACTGATTTATTCACCCTTTGTCAGAAACGTGAAGACTGAGTGACAAAGTAGGGGAAGCGAGAGTTATAAGGCTGCCGAAAGTGCATCCGCAGTGCATTTTCTACTCTGTATGTGTTACGGCGAGCGTAGAATTGTTTTGAGGTAAAAAAAAAAAAACAACAAAACCCTCTTAAGTATGTACTTTCACATAGTTTTCACGACTCTTCAAAGGATAAATAAATTATGTCAAATTTCAATTAAAATTGTATGTTTTTACAATTAGAATGGTTTAAATACTTAAGTAAATTCGTATGAATCAGCACGGTACGACTTTGTGACTCGATTCTGTTGTTGGCATTGGTCCCCCCCCCCCCCGATTCTTTTTGAAATAAAGTACTTACAGGAGGGATCACACAAAAGTTGCCAACATCCATAAGTGACAGTGGTTCTATGAAACCGACTGGATTCGAACTTGGTATACTCAGATCGTCAGTCCGCATTGTTATCCACTTCACCAACACCATCTCCGATAGTAGGGTAGACTAGACTCTCAAGCCTTGGTTGTGCAACTAGTCTAGAAGGAAAACTACGAAATAATACCAGTCTTTCTCTCTTTATCCAGGTTGTCAATCAGCATCGTTATCTACTTTAACATCCCCAACTCCCATTTAAAAACTAAGAGCAAAAACTCAATTTAAAGTACGATTGACCCAATTTTACTCGTATAAATTCACTGTAGCAAATTAAAATAATCTTATTTCGTATTAAAAAATAAGATTTAATATAAAAATCGTGAATACTACTACTAGTAACCTCTAATATAATATGCATTGTGTCTGTTTCAATATATATATATATATATATATATATGTATATGTATATCTAAATGAATAAATGCAAATTTTTTTTCATTTATCCCTTATATTATCATCAAAACAGGTTACTGTTATTTAAATCAATAATACAACACTTTATTTACCTCCCCAGGAGGTTAGGCACAAGGCCAGGTTTATCTTACTCCCACAAGGTAAGATGTGACCCAAGGTCGGGTCGGGAAAGTGGGGTTTGAAAAGCCAGCGCCCGAGAAGGTGAGCACTCTGGCCATTAAAAATTGCCTGGGCAGCCTTGTCGGCATTCCCCGGTAGGGGCGCCTCAGGCAGTAAGCAATAAACTTACTCCTCCCCAAAGGGGGGAGGCAAAGCCTGGGAGGGTGGACCTCCTAGAACTGCACAGGACAGACCCATAGACCGGCGTAAATCAAGCCCCGAAGGCCAAGACGATACCAGTTTATGGCGTGTATCAATAATACAACACACTACTTTGAAATACAGTATATATAGTACTGATAAAATACATCTAGACATTCATAGATCTGTCTAATTTGCATACTTGTTTTTAAAACTATCTAAAATAAATTAATGTTTACTGCTATTCATTTTAATTTGTTTGTATTATGTTTCCTATATATCTGCAATATTTTTGACGATATTAACAGTAATTAATTAAAGCAATTCAATGAAAAAAAAAAATTCCAAAAGCCTTTCTTAAAATAATCATTATCAAGGGAGATAATTTAAAGGAAACTAATACGTCTTAGCTAGCTAGAAAGTTATACCAATGAGGCACAAGAAAGGTGGGGTGACCTCTCTCTCTCAATCTGAGGGGCTGTTTAAAAACAATAAAAAAGACAATTTGGCGTTCTCACTGTCTCTTCTTCCGCTTAGCTCTCACCCCCTCTCCTCCTTCCTCTTTCTCTAGCAACGCCAATGTTTGTTTTTTTATTTTAATTGTTTTTTAAACACATGTTTACGAGATAAAAGAGCAAAAGATTATAAATTTACATCGTCTGAAATAAAAACGTCTTACACTTAAAATACATTGAAGTTTCTGTTTAAATTGTAATTTTTTTTTTATTCAAAGTTTTTCCACTTAATAAATAAATCCTGTTATCAACATTTTTAATTAAACCATGTTTTAGTAAAAAAAACAAAACAAAAAAAAAACAATAAAAAAGCATTAAAAACCCTTATATTTTGTTATTGGGGTAGTGTAGTATCTTTCCTGTTGCCATGATACCTTACTCGCAGGCATTACCTTCTCCTTTTATGGGAGGTGCCGTCCCAGGTATTATCTCCTCTATTTTTACGAGGGTATTGTAGTATCTGTTCTGTTATCATGATACCATCCGAACATGCATTACCGCCTCCTTTTATTTATATGGGGGGGGGGGTCCTCTCAGGCGTTACCTCCTCCTTTGAGGGGTAGTATAGTATATTTTCATTTGTCATGACACATTCCTCCCAAGCATTACCTCTTCTTTTGAGGGTCAGTGTATGTAGTTCGTTCATCATGATATAATTCTCACAGCCTAGAATATATATATATATATATATATAAGTCAGCGTTCGCTTGAATATATACTGAATTACCTCCCTTGGTGTTGCATGTAAATGAATAGCTATATATATATATATATATATATATATATATATAGCTATTCATTTACATGCAACACCAAGGGAGGTAATTCAGTATATATTCAAGTGAACGCTGACTGAAGTAATAGTATTGTTTGTAATGTAAGCAAAAAACTGTTTGATTTTTCCCATATAACTAATTATAAAAGTTGTTGAGAAGCAATGTAAAAAGTCATTTTTGATAGTATGGACACACTGGTCTATATATAATAAAAGGTATGTCTGTGTCCAGCTAAAACTAGAAAGTTAGAATATTTAGACAAAAATAAATAAATAAAAACGCGTCATCTTCATAGCTAGGTTTTGTTCAAATAAATAGATAGTAAAGAAATTAAATCTCAAATAATTTATCCTGAATTATCTCATTGCTGGAAGGAAAGGAATTTTTTTTATGGAAATCGTTCCAGACAAGGCATGAAGCCACTTGATGTAAGGAGCTAAAAAAATGCTTCAAGGTAAAAAAAACAAACTAGTCAACAATAAGTGTTAGATAGACATATTTCGACCCAGAAAACAGCAATTCTTCCCCCTTTGTCAGAAACATCACTCATGGAATGTGGGGACTAAAGGACAAAATAAGGGAAGCGAGAGTAACGAGGTTGCCGAAAGTAAACCCAAGGGTAACTTTCTACTCTCCTTGCTGGTACTTTGACAGAACAGGACCCATATTGACACAAATGTTTCCGATTGCAATTTACGGAACAGACCGGAAATGGCCGAGCCATCGCCGAACAGTCAATTACTACGGACATTGAATGAAACAAATTTTAAAATTTATTCTCTAACTTTAGGTGGGGAACAATAAGACCTCCTTCCACCGTGTTAACAATGAGTTCAATCATTTTTTTTTTCAAATTAGTAAGCGAATAAATTTTATTTATTTCTTTGAGGGGCTAAAATTTTTTAAATCATAACCTAATCATTTTACATTCGCATGGTTAATATCGCCTGCCTTTTTTTTGCGGCTTTCAAATCGTAAACTTCTTCGACCATTTCTGATTTAATCGCAAGGGGTGGCACTTTTACCCCCAGCCCAGGCCGCCCACCGCCGCCCAGCCCCCGGCGCCAGCATTTTGGCTCACGTGACTCAATCGTAGTCACTTATGAACAGAATAGTCTTCCGTATTAACAATTAGCATGTATCCCACCCCCAATACATTTTTTTTGTATATTAATTATTTACCTTGCGAAATAGAATGAAGATTGATGGATTTTTGCCAACCGCGGTAGGCGGCGTTGGGCAAAAATCCATCAATCTTCTATTTCGTAAGGTAAATAATTAATGAACAAAAAAATGTATTGGGGGTGGGATACATGCTAATTGTTAATACGGAAGACTATTCTGTTCATAAGTGACTACGATTGCGTCACGTGAGCCAAAATGCTGGCGCCGGGGGTTGGGCGGCGTTGGGCGGCCTGGGCTGGGGGTAAAAGTGCTGCCGAATCGCAAGCATTCGTGTCGATACGACGGCTGTGAACCGGTCCTGTTACGTAGATGCATCGAATTGTTTATACCCCCCCCCCACACACACACACATACTAAGCTTTCTAATGTTAACAATTAGATATTCATTGCTGATATTGTTTTTTTAATTTTAATGCACTGCTGGTTACTAATAAAACTAATCGTATGAAAATAAATATTTACTTAATTGATTTATTTGTTTATAACTAATCAGAAATACGAAAATATGACTGTTATATTAGGTTTTGAGGCATCCGTATCTAAAAACATCTCCCGTGTAACGCGGACATTTTTTTGTCCTTTTAATTAAAAAGGAGTGGTTAACTAAATTATTCTAATTTTGATTAAAGTTTTTATTAGTTTATTTATTTTTTAACTATTTAATTTCAAAATTGTAAATGTCAATGTTTTAAGCCTTTTTATCGGAGCTTTACACAACATGCATTCTTATATGGGTATTGTATCCATTTCAATTGACAGTAGCAATTGTTTTCGATTCAGAAACCACTTAAAACAGTAATTAAAAAGACAAATAGGCGAAATAAAGTAGACTGTAAACAGACTTAATCATTGTTTTATAAAACAATCATCGTTAAGTATATAAAGATTTATAATAGGATTGGATTAAGTAATTAATTAAATGTATTCAATTGCTAGACTTTAAAAACAGTTGATGAAATCAGCTAATACTTTTATTGGAGAGGGTTTTTTTTACTACGGAAGCCCTAACTAACAATAATATATGTGACTCGATATCAAAAACAAAGCTAAAATATGAATACGGTTTCTTTTTCTATATGATTAATCAATAAGATTTTTTTTAAAATTAAGTACTAAATAAGGAATGGACACCCAGGGGATTCCAGTATTTTAACGGAAAATCTTGAGTCCGTCCCGGAAATGGCTAAAGCAATTTGAAACCTGTGAAAAAAAATGTTAAAAGGCAGACGACACTAAGGGGTAGGTTATTTATTTACTCCTTCGCTAGGAGTTAGGCACAAGGCCAGTTTTATCTTACTCCCACAAGTAAGATGTGACCCAAGATCGGGTCGAGCAAGTGGGGTTAAAAGCCAGCGCTCGAGAGGTGAGCACTCTGGCCATTTAAAAATTGCCTGGGCAGCCCCGTCGGCATTCCCCGGTAGGGGCGCCTCAGACAGTAAGCAATAAACTTACTCCTCCCCAAAGAGGGGAGGCGAAGCCTGGGAGGGTGGACCTCCTAGAACTGCACAGGACAGGCGTGCAGTATCCATCGGAACAGATACTACACTTTGATCTTAGCCAAAAGGCCGAGAAGCGAAGGGGTAGGTTATGGTTTAAAAGTAAATTAATCAAGTAGTTTTTGTTGTTTTTTATAAAAGAAAATTACATTTTAGCGATGTACGAAGAGAAGTGGGAATATGACAGCCATTTTGAAAGTTTTCAAAGGGAGATAATCGTAACTTTTGTGAACTTTTATAAAAATCACTCCATTTGATCACGTGACGTCGAGACATCAGTTTTAAATCGAATTAAAAAACGCTTTGTTGCCTATTTTTTTCACCCTTTTTTGTTCTGTTAGCTGTCGTTATGCCCGAAATTGGCTAAACTAAACACAATTTCTGAAGACAAAAAATATAAAATTAAAATTGCTGACAATTACTGAAAAATAACACACAGACGTTCACAAAAGTTACATCCATATTTCTTCAAGTCAAAAAATTACTTTTGATTTTATTATTTTAAATCAAAGCATTTCTAATTTATTTTATTCCTAATTTAAATAAAAATGAGAAGTATTTAACATTTAATTACGAAGCAGAAGGGATCTATTTTGGTTTAATTAATTAGTGTATAAATTGTTTTTTAGCCAGTGAAAAAAAATACTTCCGGTTTTCTAAGTTTTAAAAGTAAATACTAAAAAAAATAAAGGAGTGAAACTGTGAAAATTACTTAATTTATCTCTGTACTAATAAAACTATCAGGCGACATCCTCTGTTTCTCGACGATTAGATACGTAACTTTGATAAATACATTGATTTTTCTTTACGAATAAAAATACGAATATGGAAATAAAAAATAAAATAAGGGCAACTTAAACGAATTAAAAAACAAATCCTAAACATGATTATCTAATATCTATTTACTTTCTCTATCCTGTCCATGTCCACTGGACGCTCAAGCATCGACGATCTTCGCCTGAAAGTAACTGATGACAGACTTTCGGCATCCCAAAAAACTTTCTACTTTTCATTTCTTCACTCGGATACTGTCCAACTTTCTTCTACCTATACCAAACCGTATAAGTAATTAAATAAACTCTTTCGTTGTTGTTATAAAAAGGAGTTGGTCTTAACACACTGATAAAAACCAGGATCTTTATGATGTCTCCATCCGGACAACGCCGAGTAAATATAATAAGCAAATACCAAAATAATATATTAAACTGTCACACAGTTTTTAAGTATTGTACTACATACCCTAAAGGTAAGTTTAAGTAGAGATTTTATTAAGTGAAAATCTTCTAAGTTGAATCAAGGGTCAAGTAAAGAAGGAAATGAATGAATATATTTTCTGTCTTCAATGTTTGAGTGTTTACTGTTATAAGTAAAACGTTTATTTTTTTAATTGCTTTGTCATAATAATTAATTACTGTCTTCAAGAGAAAAAAAAAGGATGAAGTCTTAAATGTCAATACTTTAGGTAAGAACTTCGTCATCATCATATTCTTCGGTTTAATGTCTGGACAGCTTTTAGAAATTGACTTCCAAACTAACCTATCTCTGCTTGGTCTTTGTTTATCCCTCTTTTTCTCATAGCCGTTCTTATCACTTCCTCCCATGTTTTCCTTGGCCCCCTGCTACCTCAACTGTTCTATATCTACTAACCCAAGCACTCATCCATTCTTCCAATGTGACCAAACCAACAAAGTCTCCTAGTCTGTACACATCTCCCTATACTGTCCAGATTTAATCTTCTTCTTAGGTCATCAGATCTAAGCCTGTCTTTAAGACTCACATTACACATCCATCGTATCATTCTCATGCTATTTCTCTATATGTAATGCATGTCCTCAACCATCAGTGGCACTTCCATACATCATCACATTGCATGACTGACAGACTCTTCCCTTGGTACGAACAAAGACTTATATCGGATCGATAATTTGAGTTTGATTTGTTGATAAGCAGATTAAAAAAAAAAGTAGATTAAAATAATTTGAGAAAATCTAATACATTTCGCGTAGTAATTAATAATTAAAATTTAAAAGATGAACAAAGGCTTAAAAAGAAAACTAAGAGAATACTCTAAGTTTTATGGATATATCCAACCTTTCTAGGATCAAAGTGTAGTATCTTACAAAATGATTAATGGGGGCCAAAATCAACTGCAGCAATTGGTCTGCAGTTGAGTGTCTGAAAACTTTTTGATGGATGGTGTGAATTCTTGGCATGTGGTTTGGTCCAGATCTCCAGCTCGAGAGGAATTTGTTGGCGGTAGTCAAAGATCAAAGCGTTGGTTCAGACTTGACTTCGAAGGAAGCTTTCCTTAAATGGTAAGGTTGAGGTGTGTATTATGTACATCTCATCCTTTATCGACCGACTATACTTCCTCTGCCTGTATAACAGTATAAAAGACTTCTGTCTTTGCTTCTTTGGATGAGAGAAAGGTTGTGGTCTGCAGCCCAACGTTTATGTGAGGGAGGCTTGGGGTGCCTAACTTGGTAAGTTATTTACATGCTTAGAGACTGGCTTTCCTGAGTGAAACTTTGACTGTGGAGTCTGTATGGGACCTTGCAGCTGAGAATGTATTTCCTAACCTTATCCTCAACCCTTTGGTCAAAGGCTGTCATAGACCGAGATGTGAATCGCAGTTCTTCGCTGAGTGCCGAACAAGGCTCAGAAAGTTTTCTTGGTCCAGAGACCTTTCATAGTCTAGAAAGGAACTATACAGTGGATGGTTCCGCTTCGGATCCACTTGGAGAACAACTGGATGGAAATCTGCTTTCAATAAAGTCGGGCACCAGATTTCAGATCTCAATAATTCTGAATACTCTCTGAACAAGCGATTGGTCCAGAGTATGCTATCCCTCAGTGGGATACAATTGAGTTCAAACAGCAGACATGCCTGATTGTCCATGCTGCGACAGCACTGAAAAAGAAACTAGTGAGCAAGCTTTCTTCATCTGTAACAAACTTTCGCTGTTCTGGAAGCATGTCATCAGTCCCTGGCAGTTGGTCATATGCTGGAAGTAGCATATGACGTAGTAGAGAATAATGAATGGTTTCTTGCGATCTTGGCCATAGCTAAAATGGTAGTGTGGACTGTGCAATCCCGTGCAATATTATCAGACGCAGCTGTGTCTGAGGATATTGCATGGGATTGATTCTTTTTCTAATCAGAATCTGATTTTGTTCTTCAAGCATCAGCTTAAGGTTAAAATGAGATGTTATAGAAAAAGATTACATTCCATAGAATTCAACAAAAGATGGGTACAAGTTGCAGGTTTGTGCATACGAAAGGGAGTCGGGTATGAGTATGTGTTCTCTGTCTGAGCATGATGCATAGGGTTCCGAGTCCTTTTGAAACCCATCGCGGTTAAGGTAGTCTCTTAACTAGTTGAGGGAGCCCCCCCCCCTTTTACCTTTTCTGTAGAGATCCTCCAAGATGCCCACTCCCTGGTTTTATTTTTGGCCTTGGCCCTCTCGAATTATATTTATCTTTGATGGACACCATCCACTCCAAAACTCCATCCCTATTTCTTTTGCTCCCACTTACATTCCACTCCTATTTAGAGATTGCCCTACTTGTCTTTGGTGATAAATACACTGGAAAACAGTGAGCGGTCTACTCTTAGAAAGGGTTGGGAAGGTCTTACCAATCCGCCTCTGATTTTATTTGGTTTCTTTGTTTTTAGTTTGTTTTTTTGTTGTCCCACTCCCATCTTTGTAAATATATTTTGTAAATAAAATTGATTTTAAACCATTGGGGATACTTTAGTAAAGTAAGTTTATAGAGTAAATGTGGTATTATGATGATTGCTGAAGTGAAAGTGATGGGCAAATTGTGAAAGAATGCAAGGAATAGTGCTTGGACAAATAGGTCAAAATGCGTCTAGTCAAGAGTAGAATAGGCAGAGGGTGAACCAACGACCTCTTCTCACATTTTTAATGGCCTTGTGCCTAATTTGTAAGTGAAATTGATTTTTTTATTCGCGGATAAATAATTCAAAGTGTAGTATCTGTTCTATCCTCAATCAGGAGAAATCCTTCTCTGACTGAGGCAATTTTTATAGGCAATAGTTAACAGTCTAAAACGTTCTCATGGTAGTCAGAAATGGCAACGTTCCATATTAAGCTCGACATTGTGTCCCTGTTTACTTGTCTCCATACGAGGGCAGTTAGACAAAAAGTTTCCTTCTCTTTTTTTGGAGGGGGGGGGGGATATCCAGCTCCGTAAAAAAAAAAAAAGATACCCTAGATTGAGACAAAAATAAAAACCGTCTCACTTTTAAAGGACATTTCCTTCGCTGACTGATGAAGTATTATGAAGAACAGAACAGATACTACACCTTGAAATATTTATTTGCACAAAATATAAAAATTTACATTTGGAACAAATTAGCCACAAGGCCATCAAAAGTGTGGGGTAGTGGGGCTCGTTGGTCATCCTTGGTGAAAACTGATAAAAAATGTCTATTCTACTCTTAACTAGAATTATCTGAGTCACCACAATACCACATTTACTCAAGGGGCCATCCTACCTAAGATATCCCCAAATTGGTTTGAATTTTCTTTTTTTCATAAATATGGTTACATATACAGAAAGTCATTGGAGTATAATGAGGAGTGGGAGAAAGAAAAGCAAAAAACAGTAAGGCCCTCCCAACCCTTTTAAAATAATGTTTTCCGGTTTGTTCAGAACCGAAAACAAGCAGAAATATTACACTTTGATCCCAGCCTGAATGTCGAAAAGCTAGACATTGTGGCAGATCAATAGATCGATGAGACGAACGGGCATTGAAGGAAAGTGCTAGCCTGTTTAGTTACCCCTGTCCTTGTGAGGGGCGGGTACATAACAATTATAATAACAACCGCTGAAAACAATTACTGTGTTCCTTATTTCTTTTTTTTTTTTTTATTATTATTATTATTTCTTTGCATTGTATTCTGTATAAGTCGGAAGGAGACATCCGACGAGACAATTTGTTTTTCTTGTTCTTAGTAGAGTGCCTTTTTTTGATAACTTGTTCTCTCCCTCGGCCATAAACTTACCAAACTCGACTTTGTGTTTAACTTTGCCCTCGCGGGGAGGCAAACATATAAACAAAGATTAGAGACAGAAGAAGGCAGGTAAACAAATGCGACCTTTTAGCTAGGATCAATGTGACCCAGGGAGTAAATGTGGTATTATGGTGACTGCTAATGAGTTTAGTTAAGAGTAGGATAGACAGAAAATGACCAGCGACTCCATCGCTTCACTTTTGAGGATTTTGTGCTTAATTTGTTAAAATTGTATAATCATATTATTTTGACAACTAAATAATTCAAAGTGTAATATCTGTTGTTCTCCGTCCGAATAGAGAAATGCTCCTAAACTAAGATATTTTTTTTATATTCGTTTCCAGTCCAGAGACTCTATTTAGGGAGGAAGGGGCTCTGGATATCTTCCACATCAAAAAACTTCTATTGCGTTTAACTTTGCTCTCGTGGGGAGGCAAGTAAATAGGAGATCTTTAAGATACAAATAAATTCTTAAAAGGTGTAAACTCGAAGTGTTTGGTCGTCGCCCTAGTGTCAGTTTAAGGTTTGTTGAAGGAGCAAGTCCGTATAGATTTTTTTTTTTTTTAACAAATAAAAATTTATATATTAAAATAGATATGTAAAATATAACTTACTCGGCGTATCCAGCTTTGAGAGGGATTTTTTGCACATCTTCAGGCCCAATCACGGGTCTGACAGAATGATCCCTGGTTTGTTCTATTTGCTCCGGAGTGAGGAACAGGAATGTCGGTCGTGTGTACGGATAAACAGCGGTGGTGCCCGGGTCATCATCTCCGGATGCCGATCGCTTTGAGGAGGAGAAAAATCCCGACGAGGTTTGAATGTTTGAGGTACAACAGTCATCATCGGCCTCTTCGTTTTCCAGTTGACGGCGTGACGCGCGGACACGTTGGTAACTTTCTGACTTCAGAATGGACGTGCCGCCCATGAAACTGCTGACGAACTGGCGAGCTTTAGTCAACATTGTCGCGAATATTCAGCGTTTTCTTTTCAATTTATTTTAAGACCAAAAATAAATAAAGGGGGGTGTATAACCTTTTACGGATATAAATAAGGTAAAATTCACGGTAAAAAAAAAACAAAAAAAAAACTACCGAGGCGCTGAGATTAAATTACTCCTCTCGCGTACTCTATTCGCCCGTTTTATTCTTTTTTTACTGGCTATTAAAAACTCCTACACCACTCTTTTACCACTAGACACACTTTTTGAACGTGTTCAGAGTGTGAATACAGCTGTAACAATAGTGTTTACGCGTGTCATTCTAGTGTTTATCCGCAGTAAAGAAACAAAATGTGTAACACACGAGCTTGTCATTTAAACACATCTGCGCGTTGTGTTCAAGTATCCATTAAAATGAGTACAATTGAAGTACAATACAAAACAAACCTTTTTCGACACATCATAAAACTCAGTTATTCCGTAACTTGTGAATACTTAGCTTATTATTAGAGTCTTGTTTCTTTTTAACGTACGTTATTATTCCTAACAGCTGTTAGTAACAGACACTTTGTAGAATTTTTATGTTTTCGTCACCGACGCGCACCGAGCAGAGAAGGAACGAACGAAATCTATTTCGCCTTGTCTGATATGTCTCTCCCTTTCTTTTAAAAAGTTTCCTTGTTATTTTATCCTTTCTTCCTCTCGTCACTTTTTTTTTACACAAAGTGACAAAAAAACAAAAAACACTTGAGATTTAATAAGAGAAAAACTACCAAATCATAGTCAACATTTTGAAAATAAAAAATATAACTAGGAAACTAATAGTAATAATAATAATAAATAAACACTTAACTCTAGTAAAGCTATTTTTTCCTTTTTAAACTGCAGCCAGGCAATAATTATCTTTTTAAAAATAAAGTTCAAAACGCTTTAACTCGTGAACTGCGAACTTTCTCTGTCCAGTGTCCATTCTAATTTGATGATTGGATTTTTATTTTCTGAAGTAGTAAAAAAGTGTATCTATTTTTATCAAATAATTATTTTTGCGCTCAAAGATTAAAAAAAAAAAAAGACATGGAAACTTTTTCTTTCTATTCTTTATAAACGAACTAGTTTTTGTTAATGTTCTCTCTTACAGCTGACTGACGAAAAATAGTTGAATTTTTAAGTAAAATAAAAAAAAATTATTTGCTAATATATAAAAATATTTTTAATATTAATCCATTAATCCATTTTTATTTTTTATTCTTATAAAAAAAATCTCTAGTAATTGTATTTTTTATTTATTTAGTTTTAAAAATCTTTTCTTTGTCTTTTGTTGTTCAATCAATGTCTTAAGAAAGAACGGGAGGAAACGGGGGGGGGGGGGGCGATATTGACAAGTCCGTCGCGCGCACTTATGACTCATAAAATATCCTTTTTAAGCACGCGATTATATGAACACTTGAAAAAAAGTACATAAAACGAGAAATTAAAAAGTAAAGTTTGACCCTTTGCCCCCATGCTGTCAACGGAAAAATAAAAATGTGATTTTTTTCCTGGAAAATTATTATTTTTTTTATTTGACTTTAAACTGGAGATTTACTTTATTATATACATATAATGTAAAATTAACATCCAGTTCTTGACCACAGAACGAGTAACCATTTTAAAATTTTTCCAAAATAGCCGTCATTTAAATTTTTTCATTTTTTATTTCAAAACCAGTATATTTTAGATTTATTTTTTCATGTTGCCATCTCGGACTTAGGGTTAGTGTTAGGGTTAATCAATGGTATTTTTGTTTTAGGATTCTACTGAAAGAAAATACGAGGGGCAATACGAAAACGAATAGAATGGCAATATGAGAAAAAAAATCTAACGTATGCTATTTTTTTTAAATTAAAAAATGGCGGTTATTTTGAAAATACCAAAAAAATGGTTACTCGTTCTGTCCTGTGTGGGGAAAAAACTGGGTGATCAATAACGCTTTCTGGTCAGGAAGTGGGTGATCGTTTTACGTTATAGCTAAAGAGAACTTCACTTCATTTTTATTTTAACTTTTTTCATGGTGTTAACGGGTAATCGCTCGAAACAAAATAGAATCTCATTTTTATATATCCATTGACAGCGTGGGGGCAAATGGTAAAATTTAACCAATTCAAAAGTAGTGTATATTGTCCAATTTAACGTTTGGAGCGGTGTTTTAGAGGAAGAAATAAAAGCTACTCTAGTTTAACCATTGGAATTGAAAACTTTGTAAAAAAAAATAAAGTAAAATATTTCTGGCTGACTTATACAATACCCCTCCCCCTTTTCATCATCATCATCATCATCATCATCATCATCATCATCATCATTTTAACGTCCGTTTTACATGCTGGCATGTGTTGGCCGGCTTTAAAAATTGACTTCCAAACTAAACTGTTTCAGTCCAAATCTCTATTTATCTCCCTTTCTCTTAAAGGCCTCCTTATTACTTCCTCCCATGTGAACTGAACCTGCTACCTTAACTGTTCTACATCTACTGACCCAAGAACTGTCATCCATTATTTCAACATGGTCATGACATTGAAGTCTCCTGTTCTACACACATCTCCCTATACTGTCCATTTTCTGAGGTCATCAGAACTAAGCCTGTCTTTAAGACTCACATTACACATCCATCATATCATTGTCATATCATTTCTCTCTATGAAACGCATGTCCTCAACCCTCACTGATCAAGTTTCACTTCCATACATCATCACACTGCGTATCGCATTCTACTGCACTTCTTGTGTACCCAATGCTTACAAATACCACAAAAAATTGAGTTGCACCAGACTCGCTTTACACAAATTGAGCAGGGGAACTTTCCTCTAATTGAGAGCTTTCCAACACTACAACCACTGATCATCACTTTGGCTTTGGTAATATTCACTCTCAGACCTTTACTTTCCATAGAATTCCTCAAAGTCACAGAAATTAAGAACTCGCAATTTCTGGAAAATCTATAATAGCATGATGAACAATGGGCAATCAAGAATTCCCTCACTTTCCAACCACCTTGAAGTCACTTCCACGGTAACAGATAAGGCTGAACTACTTGCTCACCAGTTTACCTAACACTCCACCTTGGACTCCGCAAACCACCCAATTTTCCGTTACAGACGAAAACTGCACCAGATGAACTGACAAGCCCTTCTCGTGTCCTGCCTATCATAAAAAACCTCAACATCTCCAAAGCTTGCAGATCAGATCTTATCTGTGCTATAAGTTATAAAGTATAAATACTCTGCTGAACTGGCACTTATACTTTCCAAACTCTATAACGGATACTTTACAGAATCTTGCTTCCTTACTGGCTAAAAAATTGTCTCTGTGGTACCAGTTTTCATGAACTCTGGAGAACCAACCTGCAAAATTGATGAAAACATGAATTTGAAAACATACATAGAAAATACTGCCAAGTCTGCTGCAAAGATGGTGGGCTCCCTCTATTGGGCTAGAAAACTTCTCTCACCTGCCAGTATCCTATATCTCAACAAAGCCACCATTCACCCATGCATTATTGTTGCCACATCTGGGCTGGTGCACCAACCACTAGTCTCTCCCTCTTAGACAAGAAAAGAGCCTCTAATCTAATAAGTTCTACACTGTCTACCAAGCTCCAGCCCCTGTCCCATCCTGTGCTTGTTTTCCAATGGAATGTGTTCCGACGAACTTGCGAACTTGTGATTCCCCCAACGTAAATACTCCCGACCAACCCTACAATCAGCAAAATCCAACCCCTTCACTGTTGAGGTCCCCAGATGCCAGAAATTTTTCATACTCTAATAGTTTTTCTCGAACCGCAAGCCTTTGGAATTCCATCGCTGTTCACTGTTTCCCCGACTGCAAAAATTTAAATGTAATGTGAACAAGCATCTCTACCCCATTAATCTTGCCTTCTATCACAGTATCCTCTTGCGTCTCAGTGACAATATGCCTTGTTTAGAGTGAATATAAGTAAAAAAAAAATATCGCCCATAAGTCTCCTCCTGCTATTTGTTTTGAATACTTAATCAATCTTGTGATAGTCCATCACCTACAAATTACGAAACTACTATCTGACCAGCAGGTCTTTCTGTTCTACTGCAGATATCCTAACGGTCATCTCTGAACGTATACACCACACATTCGATAAGGCAGGCGAAGCTTGGACGGTAGCACTTGATATCCCCAAAGCATTTGATAAAGTCTGGCATGAAGGTCTTCTCAAATTAACTCATACAGTATTACTGGGAGAATATTTAATATAATCAGATCTTTCTTAGCAAAAAGGAAGATCCAGGTCATTCTCAGCTAAACAACATCACATCAATGCAGGTGTCTCCCAGGGGTCGGTACTTGGACCTGTATTATTTCTGATTTTCATAAACGACCTCCCCGATACAATCATGTCTGAGATGGGTGTATTTGCTGATGACACCATGCTCTATTCCTGACAAAAGTGAAAATTGAATGCCCACTCATGCAAGACAATGACCGAATCTTTAGAAAACGACCTCCAGTTTGTAATAGAATAGGACCAAAAACAAAGCAAATCGAAGCCCCTCTCCATAAACAACTACAAGAAACTTTTCCAACCACCGATTGTCACCTTTCTCGAGAGTCCAACGTTGCTGTCTTCTATGCACTAACATAAAACCAATGCACATACATTGAATATATATATATGAGTGCAGAATCCAACAAATCTATTTCCGTCCATTTTATTTTAATTTGGAGATTTTTGTAGCAAAATATGCATCTCCATTTTTAATATTTTCTAATATTCGCACACCTGATTCTTGATCCTTTCTAGATGTCTGATAAGATTTTGAGTTTCAGGCGGGAACTGGCAGATGAATTTGCCGTAATCGTTGTGTACCCTAGTACTTTCGGTTCCTTCTGGAGCCATCTTCAGGAGGTGAGTATTGAGTAAAGAACATGTATTTTTTAATGTTTAGTGATGATCTTGGCGGGAATGTTGCGGATAAAGCAATATCAGAGAAAGAATGACAAAGCCTATTCATACATAAATATATCAATTTTATTGACAACTTGTTAAGACAACCAAAAGTAAAGAGTAAAAATAGATTACAAGAGTTCAGAGTATTCACGAATGTTTAAGGTGAAAAAAGAGTTGATTTGTCTGTAAGAAATTGAGTAGCCATGTTTGTTTCTGGCGCCGTGTGAGTTTGTGTGTAGCAGTATGTGTAAATTGGGTAAGCATTGTAGACGTGTGTGTGTGTGTATATATTGCCTTCGTTTTGTCAGGGTGTGTATACTGCTGCTGTGGGTACAGTAGTTCGTGAAGGTCTCGGCGTGTCTGCTGAGGGTCTTTGGGGCCCCCAAATTTGTGGCGTATGTACGTATCGAGTCTGAGAGGAAAAAAAATGCAGAAAGAAAGAAAGACAACTTTGTGGCTGGGTTTTTATATTATGAGCTAATTTTTTTTTGGGGGGGGTGAATATATCGAAAATGGGATGACGAAGTTCATTTCTATTATTCAAAGCAACTTTATTGAATCATTATCGTTGTGGTGTAAATAAAAGGGAATGAAAGAGAAGGGTGTACTTGAATAAGACCATAAATATAGACGAAGACAAAACGTTAGAGAGTCCATGTGGTGTGGAATAAGTGTCCCGTTTGGAGGGAATAGAAAAGAGTTCATATGAGAAAGTTTGTATGAGAAAATCTGTAAGTAATTGAAGTCAGGCCATGTCCATGTATGTATATAGGTATGTGTGTGTATGTGTTACATTAAGTCCACGGGTGTGTGTCTGTCGCCATGTTTGATCCTTGGTGTACGGCCGTTGCGATGTTGGATTCTAGGGTCTTCCTGTTGAAGTCGACCCCAGAGCCAAACGGCCCAGAGAATTTTGGTTGCGTCCCAAGAGAGAAGTTTGGGGTTGGTCTGAGCAACGTGGATGAGTTTTTGTTGGTGCCGTCTCCTGACCAAAAAAGAGGAAGTAAACAGTGGGCGATCTCTTTTATAATTACTTGTCGGGTGCTCAGCTCGCCTAAGAGATGACCTCTGATTGGGCAAGCCAGAAAGAAAGTTAAATCTTTGCACCAATCAGTGCCGAGCTTAGAAATTAAGCATAGATTCAAAATCGTCAACGACGACCTGCTGCTGCTGTTGCTGCTGTTGTGTGTAGTACGACTGCTACAATTTTTCTTGTGCCTGTGATTGGTTAAAACAACTGCTGATTTGAGATTTTGTCCAATCGAGAGTCGATGCTTAAAAGCATTTGCTTGCTACTGCCATAATATTCTCCTTTCTTGGTCAATTTTTGCAGGAAAATCGAAATGTTTCAATAAATAAAAAAGAGAAATCTATATATCATTTCTTTACGTTTTTAGATATAAATATGAAGCTTGACAAATTTGTGTTTTGCCAATTGACAAAATGTGAATTGTTGACTGTATTTGAGATTTAAATTTATTTTAGTGATTTGGCGGGTAGGCAATATTTGGAAATCCTAAGGGTTTGTTTGTTTAGTTGACGAGTCTGTTATTGTCTTATGTTGCAAATTCGAATTTTGTTCTGAATTATTATGTTTTCGGTGAAGATTTTTTTTTTTTGCTTGCTGACTAGGATAATTCAAATTTGATTCCAGAGTTGAATTGGTTGCTCAAGCATTGAGGATGTTCGTTTTTGAAGATTGTTTGGAGTGAAAGATGTGTAGAGTGGTGGGATAAGCTTGTTTGAGGTCGCCATTTTGTTGTAGGGTCGCTGCGTCTGTATCCATCTTACTGACCTTGTTTGGAATGAAGAAAAAGGTCACCAAGTTTTTGGTTAAAAGGATAAACTACAATTTAAATCAATTTTATTCAACAATAAAAAAAGAGGCTCTATTCTTATTTGTTTATATATGTTATCGTTGTTCTCTCTGTTGTAAACATGTGTAATTTATTCAAATGATTGAAATTAAATCCAAAAGATATGACTTTTATTAAGGACGGCAAAAAATATGATACGTTTTTCTTTTGTAATATGTAGATAATCTCGTTTAAATGTGTGTTATGCATAAAATATATTTGTGCATCGGTATTTGTGTATGTGCATGTTTTATGATTATTTGCAAAGGAAAAAGGTTTCTTTGTCTGACTTCAGATTAGCAGGTTGTGTGTTCAGATAACGTCGGGGTCACCAATATGTAGAGGAAGAGAAGATCACCATTTTATAGTAGGGGTGAGATGGCTGGTATGAAGGAAAGGGTTACCATCGTTTGGTTAAAAGGACAAACCTTTTCTCTACAATTTAAGTCAATTTTATTAATACGGTTTCATGAACGCAACAAAAATAATCCGGAAATAGTTATGAAAACAGTAATACAAAAATATGTTGAGTCAGTAAACAGGCATGTACTATACAAGTGCCATTTAGTCTGGGACTTTCATCTAGTCAAGTCATGGTTCAGAAAGAGTTATGAAAATAGGAATATATGATAGGCTGATTCAGCCGACATGTATGTACTATCGAAATGCAAGTTTCGTCTCGGCCAGCAGAGCCATTGCTAGAGGCGAGAAACGAGATATACGATTTGTCTCAGTGATGTCTCAAATGGAACTGTTTATATTTTGTGGGAAACCAGCTTAGACAGTCACAGACGCGAAGAATGTTCTTATCGCCCAACATATCACTACATGAGTGAGAGCATGCAAGTGTGTTCTCACCAAACCATGTACTAATCACTCCGTGAGTGAGGGCATACAAGTGCAAAAGAAAATAGATCGTGTGAATCAGCGAGAATTGTAGAAACGTAATTGTGATTTGAAAGTATTCTCCTTCATAGAGTGTTTCATGTTATGTTGACATTTTTAACTGTATCCGTCCCTTTTTTCAGTGTTTGCGATAATTATTTCTTTAGTAAAAATTAGTAGTATTTCTTTTATTCTGTTGTTTTCAAGCAAATAAAATCGATTTTTCTTAGTTTTTTTTGGAGAAAGAGGGCTAGGTCGCTTCTCCTATAGTTTTTAATATGAGCTAAGAATCCCCTCCCCCATAAATTTTGAAATAAATATTTTAAAGTAAGTATTTACTCTAATTTGTCTAAATTATGGAGGTTTACGTCCCCCCCATAGTTTTAAATAGGGGATAAGCCCACCCACAGCCAATATTTAATCCAAAACATTAAAGTTTTTTTTGTTGTTGTTGTGTTACATCTTAGATCTAACCATGTTTTTGTTCTTTGGGTGGGGGGAGAAGGCTGTTGCCACCCGGACTTAGAGTTAGTAGTAGGGTTAAAGGGAGCTTTTTTTAGGGCACCATAACAGGGTAAGTGGTAGGGTGAAGGGAGAGTTGTTAGTTGGGAGGGGGGGGGGAGATGTTACCGCCCTGTTTAGGGTTATTGGTAGGGTAAAGGAATAGTTTTTTTTTCATCCCCTCCTAAACAACACACAATATTTATTTCTCTTAACCAAAAAAAAAAAAAAAAAAAATTCTGGTTATATGCCCATAAAACTCTATTTCGTTAGACACTGGCTCGGTAATGAGTGACCATTTTATGTTATATTTGTATGCGAAACTGATCTCCCATTCAAAAATAATTGGATTTTCTTCCCCCAGGTTTTTCAGAGTGTTCGCATGTAATCGCCTAAAAAAGTAGAATCATATTTTTGGGGAGGGGAGGATTTAGCTGAGTGTCCTCATCTACTTTTAAATGCAGATATAATTTCTTTTAATTTGACAAACCTCTTAATATTTTCCCTTTATGTATTGTATCCAATATTTTTCCTATTTATTCACTCGTCCCTTTTTTGCTTGTGCCATTTTTATCTAAATTCAATATTATGATCTATACTGATAGTTTAAAATCAATTAATATTTATCATTTTAAATCATTCGTTCCAGCAATGGAAAAGTAAGTTTTAAACAAAAAAACAAAAAATTAAAAGAATCGTTTTTGGAATCGGAAATTAGACTCAAATTTTTCCGATTTTGATTAATCTTGCCTTTGCTTTGTCAGTGAAAGTGCATGTGCTGTCATATATGAAGGTCTCGTTCTGTCTGCCAAAAGACCTCGGTGAGATTTGTGACATGCCCATGTGTGTCGAGTTTGAAAGAAAAAAAAAAACGCAGGAAGAGAAAGAAATCTGTGTGTTTAGTTTTTATATTACATGTGAAAATTGAGAGGGTGAATATTCTTGTACCTGTGATTAGTTAAAAGAAACTCCTTATTTGAGTTTTTTCTTCAATCGAGAGTCGATACTTTAAAACATGTGAATATTTGGTGCTTAATATAGAGTAATCGCATTTTTTTCTCCAGTGACGGGGTCCCAGTATGACTGCTGCCTGCTGCTCGGCCCAGCGTGCGGACGTAGTTGTAGACATCAGGCTTCCAAGAAGTAGGGACGAAAAATGGCTGTTGGATTCAGAAAACTGTTTATTTTAAATTCTATTTTCTCCACAGTGAGTCTGCTACACAGGCATTCAGTACACAATTTTGTGGTAACGCGCGTGAGTATGTTCTCCAACTCTGGTGTAATCATTGTGATTCGAGAACAAATCCTAGTGTGTCCAATTCTACTTTTGGAACAAATAAACAAAAGGAAAACCATTCAACATGATGCCAATTTTTTAAGCATCTATACAATTTTTTTTTAAAAGAAAAAAAAAAAATTTCTCATGATTTGTTACTAAAAAATAATTATCGCAACAAATCACAGAAATAAGGTACACTTGAATGGCGTTCGCCATAATAATAACAGCTGATTTCATTGTATATATGTGGTATCCATTAAGACAATCTCATGCACCCAGTGCCGTACTGAGGCAAAGTGTCACTCAGGGCCCTATTCATAAAATTTACTCCCCCCCATTTTCATTCAAAAAAATGAGGGTCCTCATCTACTTTTAAATGTAGATATAATTTTCTACAATGTTTTCTATTTATCCACTTGTGCAATTTTTACCTAAATTCATTATATATATATATATATATATATATATATATATATATATATATATATATATATATATAATTTTAACCATTTCATTGGAATACTACATTTTGGATGATTTATTTGCAAAAAAATATAAAATCTACATTTTCACAAATTAGGAACAAGGCCATCAAAAGTGTCGTTGGTCATCCCTTTGTCTACTCTAGTTGTCTATCCTTCTCTCAGAGAAGAATCGTTGCAGTCACCACAATACCACATTTACTTAAGGGGTCATACTACTTAAAATATCCCTAAAATGTTGATAAACTTAATTTTATTCATAACTTTAAAGCTACACTTTTTTACCAGTTCAAAAACTGAGAACAATCTTTATGTCATTATTAAGACAAATGTTTCTATTAACCGGAGATATTTGGAAAATTTGTAAACGATATCAGATATAATTATCAAATTTTAATGAAACTTTAGGGACCTATTCAGGAAAAAGAATATAATTATTTTAAAACATATATTTCCAAATACAACTGGGTAATTTTATCTCAGCAAACCAACATACCTAGTGAAAATAGCTATTTGAGAGATAGTTTAGAAGTCATAAGTTTTCAAATTTTCCATAAATTGAAAATTGATTCAATTAATTTCAAAGCACTAGGTTTCAAGAAGTTCAAAAAAATACAAACATTAATTATTTCTGAGGAGATATACGCAGTGACCGGGTGACCTAAATGGACAAAGCCAAGGTGCCAGCAATAAAAAAAATTATCCCTTAGCTGTTAAATATTTAGCCGGGAAATCTTTGCTAGGTGGCATATAAACGTTTAGCAAATAGGTGCGAAAAAGATTTTGAACATTTCAAATGTGTGCACTTTGGATGCTTGTTCATGACCGGAGGGTATTTTGCCGCCTCTATCATTGGTGCATGGGGCCGCCTTTGATCCACCACTGCATACACCCTCATGCACTGAGTGTCATGATAGATGACTTCCAGGTCAACCGATGATTGAGAAATTACATGGATAAAAATTGTATAATCATTTTCAGTCCTAGGAGAAATCTTCCTAGACTGAGGCAATTAAATTTTTTTTTTGTATTTGAGGCTATCAGATCTAAGCCTGTTTTTAAGATTCACATTAGCAACGTGTCAACTAGTATGGCCACGTCACTCACCGTCAATCATCCAAAATGCTCCAAAGTGTGTCCCAGATTAATGCCAAAACCCTGTTAGTAGAACAGTTGAGGTAGCAGGGTCAGTTGGCAGGGGAAGGCCAAGGAAAATATGGGAGACATGGAGGTGATCAGTTGATGACGTCCTGCTCCTAGTGGTCGGCACAAGCTAAAAAGCAACAGACAGGAGATGGTGGAAGTCATTCACGGAACATCTAACCTTAGCATAAGACATGAAGATAAAAAATGATGATGAAAAATGATGATGATGATGATGATGCTGTTGCTGCTGCTGCTGTTGCTGCTGCTGCTGCATTAAGGTATTTCATATTCATACATGCACAATTTTCAAAATTAAATCATCCGATCAGCAAGTACAGTGGTTGGTCATTAATCTGATGTCGCTAAGGTAAATAATTCCGACTTTACTCATTTTAAAATGAATTGTTCTAAAATCAAATTATGTCGTCCCGTCGACTAAAACAGTACAATTTTAAATAAATACATTTCAAAAAGTGAGATTCGTTTTATTGATTTAAAGAATATTTAGCTGACAATTATTTTTATGGCAAGACAGAATATTTATTGTCTTAAGAAGAATTAAATTGCTACAATTTTAAATAAATAAAGAGAGATAATCGTTTTATCTATTTAAAGAATATTTAGCTGACAACGACAATTATTTTTACGGAAGAGAATTTTTTCTTAAAATATTGACCCTCACAGACATTATTTCAAAAGGAATATTATTATTCACAGTAAATTATACAGATTGGTGTAGAAAGCACCATGGAATTTCCATGAGTCGTACGAGTAATAATAATAATTGCACATCCACAAGAATGATACACTGGATGTATAGTATGAGTCTTAAAGACAGATTTAGAGCTGATGATCTTATCGGATTGACATCCTAATAACTAAGGGGAGACAAGTACGACCTTTCCTTCAATTTGACTCAGTCCTTTTTTCGTCTCTAAGAATCTCTTTCTTAGAGACGAAAAAAAGGGCTGAGTCAAATTGAAGGAAAGGTCGTACTTGTCTCCCCTTAGTTATTAGGATGTCAATCCGATAAGATCATCAGCTCTAAATCTGCGGGGCCTTTGATCTCGGCAAATCACGTTGACAGAGGTTTCCGACCAATCACAGACCAGAGATCATGCGTGACCACGCGTGATTTGAGTGATATAAAAGAAGATACGCCTTTCTTCTCCTCCTCTTTTTTCCCCTTTTCCAGCAAGTAACAGGTCCTGTCAACGAAGTCTTTCTCTCCCTACGACCAGCGATTAAGACAATCCTATCAGCATGACTCGAAAAGCATGTGGGCGAGAAAACACTGCCTACTACTGTCTAACAGTTACTACACGCCGTCTCCCCTTTCCTCCTCACCGGACACAGGACGAATAGTAAGCCTAACCCTTTTTTTCCTTTCTCTGTTAAGCACGTTCGAATGTCAAATTCCTACCATGTCGTACGCACCAAAAAAAGGGGTAGAGAGACGGCTCATTTTCTCTAATTTACGCGCACACCAAAACACGTGTGCTTTCCAAGAAGAAACTTTAAAAGACAATTTTATACAAACAGTAAAATGCTCATTTTCCTTAAATTATGCGCACACCAAAACACGTGTGCTTTCACAGAAGAAACTTTAAAAGACAATTTTATACAAACAGTAAAATGATCATTTTCCTTAAATTACGCGCACACCAAAACATGTGTGCTTTCCAAGAAGAAACACTAAAAGACAATTTTATACAAACAGTAAAATGAACATTTTCCTGTGCACAAAACTCAAGTTTTTCATTGAGGAATTTACACAATTTAATTGAACCACGTTGAATAAATTGTTATGTTTATATGTATTTTTGAGTGCTGG
Organism: Sepiola atlantica; assembly: GCA_963556195.1. NCBI lineage: Eukaryota > Metazoa > Mollusca > Cephalopoda > Sepiida > Sepiolidae > Sepiola > Sepiola atlantica. The sequence continues at coordinate 159,004,918 of OY744517.1, forward strand.
CTTTCTTACTTTTTGTGTTGGTTATTGGCATATTTTTACTCCTTCTTTCATGTTTAACGTTAAGAATTCGTTAGTACCCCTACAATCTCAGGAAGATTAAATCTGGACAGTATAGGAAATGTGTGCAAAGCGAGAGACTTTGTTGGTTTGGTCATATTGAAAGAATGAATGACTAGCAGGGTCAGTTGACAGGGGAAGAAGCAGGAAAATATGGGAGGTAGTGATGAGGATGAACTTCAGAGAAAGAGAGATAAAGACCTGGTTAGAAATAGATTAGTTTGGAAGTCAATTTCTAAATTTTTTTCCCCACATCAAAAACCGATCTTGTATCTAACTTCGTTTGCTCTAGTGGGGAGGCAAGTAAATAGACCTTTTGAGCAAAATAAATAAAAGGATTTGTTTATTTTGGAAGCAAAGAACAAGGAACTAAACTATTCAAAGAACATGGCAGAAACATCCCATTTTACCGTCGGAGAAATTAACAACCAAGGAAGATCTGCAGCAAATTCACAAAGACAGAAGGCTGGCAAAATATTGTTAGATTCGTATACAATCTCATTGAAAATGAGAACATGGTAATTCATGACCTCAAATTGACACAGTTTTGATGATGAATTGAGTCAAGGGTGGCAGTTGAAGTTGGATAGTTGACAGACCTGTCAGGCAACACACTGCCTTATGATGGGGATGGAGGTGTCTCCCATCTCTGGTCAATTAATACAGCTGAACATGAGATGAACACCAGCAGTAGAGTAGCTTGATTTTCAATTTATTTTTTATTTTATTTATTTTAATATCTAATATGTGGAGAAAGTTGGTTAATTGCTAAAAGGTGACACTAAAAACTAGATTTCTAACTTGCACCAATTCGTAAGCAATTAGCAATTAGCCATTAGCAAAGCTATTGAGGTTGTCGAGAAGTTTTGTTACCTTGGTGCACAGGGTGGAGCAGATGCTAGCATGATTGCAAGAATTAGGAGTGGATGGAGTAAGTTCAGGGAACCTCTGTCATTACTAACCAGCAAGCATTATCAATGTCGACCAAGGGAAGAGTCTATCAGGCATGTGTACGCAGTGTGAGGATGTATGGAAGTGAAACCTGACCAGTTAGGGTTGAGGACATGCGTTCAACTTTTAATCTATCCATCTCATTAACCACTATCCTCAAGTAGAGTTTAGCTTTGATAAGTGGTGACTCATTAGTAAATAAATCTTTTTTTAAATTCCCACAAAATGGGTTAAAAGCGATTTGGAACCAAATAATAATAACCAAATTTATTTTTTATGATTAAGATTTTCTCATGAAAATTTTCTTTATAAAAGAAACCTATTTGCATAAAATGGATGCGTGAAAAGTTCAGTGTGAGCTAGGACTCAGAACCGTTTTTATAAAACTCATTTTTTTTTATGACGACTAAAACCCAAAGTGATTTGTTCAAACCAATTTTAATGTTTGTAATTTCGCTTTCTGTGAAACATTTCCCTCTTGTTTTCCTTTGAAGAAATATGTTGTAACTTCAGTTTTTAACTAGCTGAGTGCTGTCCATTTTATTGAAACGAATCGCAACATATAAATTCCTTATCTTGGTTGCATTGTTATCATGAGAGCATTTTTCTGTTAGTGATTCGTGTTTATATATATATATATATATATGATAATTTTTATTTTTTTATTTACACAGACATGTACAAAATCTGCGACACTTTTTTTTTTGTACATGTCTGTGTAAATAAAAAAAAAATTATCATATATAAAGCTCTATTTTGATATTGAGCACTTTTTATAAACCCGGTTAAAATTCTCTGGATTACCACCCTGTGGATATTTTTTACCTGGATTATTACCATTATTATTATTGTTGTTGTATATATATATATATATATATATGCACATTCTGAGCTCTTGGTTACGTTTTTTTCCTAATTTTGTAAAAAAAAATCGCGTTCAATGGGATTTTACCCTCTCACTTTGATTTTTGTCCCAACAAATGCAGTATTAGTTCTATTTTCAGAATATTTATGGTTTTAGGGGTTTATTTGCTACCGTTTCCGAAATATAAGCCCTTTTCGCCCCCCCTCCCCAATAACTATTTTTGGTGACAATTTTTCTTTAAAGTACAACTTCTAGGCCTATTTTCTTCCAGGTAAGAGGTATAATACCACCAGATACGACTCAGAAGAGGCAATACAAGCCAAATATGCACAAAAATCTCCATAAGATCTACCACAAATACTGTCGGCCTTCGTAGTGTACGCAGTTCACCAGTACAGTAAATGTCAATTTTTTGCCGGATTTTTTATAATTTTCAGCTAAAATTTGACAAAAATAAGTCCATTTCTCAGCCTGTGGAGTAGGGAAAGATAATTCAGCTCTATTTCACTCATCAGACCAACTAAAATAACGTTTTTAGCCTTTTAAACCAATCTCAGGAGACTTCAATAAGTATTTCTGGCCAAAAACTTGTTATCTGACCCTCCAATTTTCCGATATTTAAAAAAAATCCCACGTTTTGCAAAAAAAAATTAATAAAATGTATGAAGAAAAGCTTGTTTGACTACTAAATCAATAGCTTTTCTTCTTTTTAGGTGTAGGAACACAATCTATTCATTTGAGGGGCAATCAAAAAGATTAAGGCTGATTTTAATTTTTTTTTACAGTGAACGAGACTTTAAATCAAGGAAGGCTAAAATCTAGTTGAAGCTGTACACAACCGAAATAATCGCCATTAGATGAAATTGACAGTCTTATTCAATCTCAATAGATATCAATGTCACAAATAAGGTTAATCAGTGCCAATTAAGTATATTTTGGCAGACTTAATTGAGCCAATTCTGTAGCCATTTTGACGTTATTGGTACATTTCCGTGAAATTATACATTCTCTCTTATCTACTCAGTGTCAGATTTTATGCATACTTTGTTAGATTTCCATCTTTCTACAGTGGAAGACTAACAGAAACCTACACAACTTTCATAAATTAGCAGTAAAGGCTAATTTTGACATTTTAATCTATTTTAACACTTTTAAGTGTATAATTCTAACTCTTCAATTTGACGTCATCAGATGCCAATGCATTGAAGCATTGCAATGACATTAACCAATTCATTGAATAACTGTCAATAACTATACTTACTATCATCTTTTTCAGGGCCATAAAAAAAAATGCCTCCTAAGCAGAAAAAACATACCGGTCGCCCGAAAGGCTTATTCACCACTGAATACAGCAATCTCAATGAGGACGAGAAACGGTCATATCACACTGCAGCTGTCAGAATCCACAGGGGTATTAATCCTGACACAACAAGTGGTGCTTCATCAACCAGTGATATAACACCTACAACACCATCTACACCACCATCAGACAAGTCCAAACGAGGTCGACCATGTCTTAATAAGAAAGCAATGACTCATAACACATGGAAGCTAAGAGACTCAACAGTTAATTTTGCATAGAGAAAAAAAGAGAAACTCTGCCGGATCAGAAGCAACAGCTCTGACTCATTGGTGAAATACTCCTAATTCAGAAGAAAATAATGCAGATGACGTTGTTGACGATGATGACGACAGTGATGATGATATTGCTCACAAAGATGATCATGATGACCTTGAAGACCCAATCGACCAATTTTTATTTTTTATTTATTTTTTAGTTCACCCCAAACAAGGCAAGTTGCCACTGTAGATGTAAGGGGCTACTGAGAATTAAGGTGAAAGTTTAGGGGGGAGGTTCATCCTAAATTGGGAGCTGTGCAGCGAGATGCTTGTTCACATTAGTTTTAAATTTCTGCATATCGGTACAGTCGGGGAAACAGGGAGCAAGGAGGTAGTTCCAAAGGCCGGCAGCTCAAGAAAAGAAGCTATTGGAGCAAAAGGTTCTCCAGCATCAGGGGACCTCCACAGTGAATGGATGGGATTTAACTGATTGTCATCTTGGTCGAGTGTATTTACATAGACGGGGGCACCAGAGCACATTCTATTGAAGTACTTGTAAAACAAGCACAAGGATGCAACATTGCCACGATGGGACAGGGGCTGGAACTTGGTGGATAGTGAGGGACCTATTAGATTAGATACTCTTTTTTAGATCTTGTATAAGAGGGAGAGACTAGTGGATGGTGCAGCAGTCCTGATGTGGCAACAATACTCCATGCATGGGCTGATAGTGGCTTTGTAGAGATATAGGATACTCTGAGGTGTGAGAAGTTTTCTAGCACGGTAGAGGGAGCCCACTTTCTTTGCAGCAGCCTTGGCAATGTCTTCTATGTATTTGTTCCAATTCATATTACTTGGGAATGTTAGGCCGAGGAGTCTAAACATTGGACTCTCAGGTAGGGTGCTATTTGCCATGGCAATCGGTGGTTGAAGAGGTTTCTTGTAGTTGTTGAAGGAAAGGAGCGTTGTCTTAGCAGCGTTAAATATTACCATCCATTTATGACACACTACAGATTGGAGGTCATTTTCTAAAGATTCAACCATTGCCTCATATATGTGCACGTCCATTTTACCCATATGACGAGAGTAGAGCATGGTGTCGTCAGCAAATATACCCATCTCAGACACAATGTCATCAGGGAGGTCGTTTATGAAAATCAGGAATAATAAAAGTCCAAGGATCGATCTCTGGGGTACACCTGCATTTATGTCATATTGTTTGGATGAACGGCCATCGAGGACAACCTGTATCTTTCTTTTGGATAGGAAGGATCTAATTATATTAAATATTCGTCCAGTAATACAATATGAATTAATTTTTATGAGAAGCCCTTTATGCCAGACCTTGTCAAAGGCTTTGGATATATCAAGCACTACTGCCCTAGCTTCACCTGCCTTGTTCAGTGTATGGTATATGAGTTCAGAAATGACTGTTAGGATATCTGCAGTAGACCGTGCTTGCCTAAATCTATAGTGATGGTCAGAGCGAAGTTTAGCATTAACAAGGTAACAGACTATCATTAGATTGATTAAGGTGCAGCAGTCACATGATTGACCGGAAGTGCGCTCTTCATCGCACAAGATTCACGCGATGGATGGTGATTTGGCAAAAACCCAAAACACGTGATCAGCGTGGTTAACCAGCCAACAAGTAAAGATGTTATCCTGCGTTCTCTGCCAGAGAATATACAAACTCAGGGAAAAGGTTATTTCACCTTGTCAATATATATTCAACCCCATGTATAAAAGATGTTCTGTTCTGTTGTTCCTGCGAATAAACCTATATCTATATATATGTATCCCTTTAGTTGATGTGTCTCATTTAATCCACCTCCCACCATCATCTAAAATTGTTAATCCTTATATGATGTAAAACACACAAGCTTCTGCTTAAAAAAAAATCAGTTACTATCCAGCAAAAATTGGCGACAACGATGAGACTTAAAATACTTCTTTAGAAAAAAACCCACACATTTTTTCCTCTTTCACGGTGAACTACATATCTAAAAAAAAAAAAAATTGTCTCAGTCTATGAGGATTTCTCATTTGCTCAACAACGCATATTTATGCTGTACTTATACATTTCGTCATCCGACGATTTAAAAAAAAAAAAAAAGAAGACATTTTTTCTTTTTCCCTCGTTATGGCAACCTTTGAATCAGTCCAGAGGTTATTCTTTAAACATTCGGCAGTTTAAAGACTTTGAAACAGCCAGAAGAAACACAATGTTACAATCTCAAAGGTGTACGTCGGAACATTACAGTAAGTGCATTTTAGCATGATTTTTATTCGTTTCATTCCATGTCATTTTCATTGCAATTCGTTCGGATTTTTTGTCGGAGAAAGCTAGCATTTTAAAATTTTTATTCAAACAGACTAATAAGAAATATCAATTAAATCTTGTTGATTCTGTTATAAAATACATTTTCCATTGCTAATAAATTGCGATTGAATTAAGATCTGTTGCGATTTTCAGAATTGTAATGTTAATAACGTATTTTCCTTTTATGCTTTCCCGCCCAATTTTTAAATATTCCCACATGGTATACATCTTGCCTTTGCATGGTTAACTCCTAATGGCTAACTCAAATCTAAGTTGATCGCTTTGAAATAACAGTCATCCTATATGGTATAGACTTCAGTTGTAAGGATTATTGTTTGGTATTGGCGTTTTTTCACATATTTTTACCAAATATTTATGTTATCTTCAATGTAGCCATTTTTAACTTCTCACGTGCTATTTTGCACGACAATTTTTCGTAATTCAATTGATTCAATGTTTTCTAATACTAATTCTTGCCTTATCTCAACACGTGATGCCTACCCATTCACATTATTTTTTGCTGCCTATTTGAAGTTAGGGCACTATATTTTCACATATAGGCACATTTCGCCATCCATGGCATAGCAAAATCATTAAAATGGAAATTTCCTCCGCAGTGCATACCGCTTACATACACTTCTTACGTGCCACAATGCAGTAATCAAATGCATTTACTTGCAACAGTGTATATACACATGCATTTTCCATACACGACAGTAGTTGACTTGTGGCAGTTTAATTGTCAGAATGCTTGCTGCCTCTGTGCAATAGCAGCTGCACAGTTCTAGGTGAACTATTGTGGAGAGTGGGGCTTGCTGTAAAATTTTCGCATGGGGACATGTGCTTCAATACCTTCTTCGACTCATTCGGTTACCTCATTTGCACACTGATCAGCAGGAAGAGAAAAAGTTTCACTCCATGGAGCGTCTCTGATGTGATCTCTGATGGATTCCCAATCAGTCCGCTTGTAGTATCTCATCGTTTTGAGCAACAGCTCATCAGCTTTTGGTCGAGATTTTAGGGTGATATCAATCATTACCACAAGGTGATGAGCATTCATCGCACAAGCTTTTGGCAGTGAGGTCAAGAACAGGTCGAGAAGTAAGGCTTGCTTGTCCATACGATCAGAGAGGCGGGTTGGGAAATTGACAGTCTGTGAGAGGGAGTGCGCTATGGAGAAACTATACGTGGAGTTACCAGCTGCATCTGTATAGCTGGAGAATCCAGGCCAGCCATGGTGATGTACATTAAAATCCCCAAATACATGTATTTGGGCACTCGAGTCAAGTGAGAATGCTGTATCTATGTTTTCAGAGACAACGTTAAGCAGGATACAGCTCTGGGTCGAAGTAGAACGGTATATGAAATAAAAGTAACTAACACGGTGCTGTAACGTTAATCTAAAGCACATGTAGGCTTGATCATCTGATTCTAGCTTATGTTCTCTAGTCAAGGGGGTATTCTGAACATAAACGCCTAGCCCGTGCATATGTTTGTCAGAGTCTTTATGGTAGAGTGGGAGGTATCCAGTCATGTCAAAATGGCATGAGGAGATTGAGGATTGTAGGTTTGTTTCACTTAGTGTTAGGATATCCGGGAAGTTTACTAGGAGAAGGGTTTCATTGATGTTAACTCTAAACTCCCGGATATTTGTGAATGCTAGCCTCAAGGACTGAGGCGGAGATGTTTTTTGGTGGGGGTCTGGTTTAGGTTTGTTTCTTTTTCTTTATCTAAAACCAAAATGGCAGTACAGAGTGGGGAGGGCAAAGTGGGTGCTTGTTTGGTGCCAATAAGCTCACGCAACCAGACCATTAGACTTGATCCATGAGGGTTGTGGCCTAGGGAAAGCCCTCCGGGGATAACTGTAGGGTAACTTTCCAGTCACAAAATGGCATCTACAGTTACCCACGATAATATACAACTGTTGATAGAGCAGCCGTTCTTAGCACTACCTAAGAGTTCAGGCTCCTGTACTACCAGTCAGAAACAGCAGCCAGACAAGCTGTCTAACCTGTACCCTCAACCTGTCGGAACAAGAGTGACCCAGACTAGTCATGTGAGACTTAGTGACAAAAATTTTTCCCCAAGTTGCCAAGATAGAGAGAAAGAGAGACGGCGTTCATTGTTCTAGACAGGAAATAAGGCCTAGCACTAGGTATCTTTGAGATGTCCCTGTGCTAGTACCAGAATTTACAGCCTTTGAAAGACACTTGATAGCATGCTTCTTACACTGCAATTGACAACTTAAAGTGTTTTGTCATGTGTTCTAAGTTTTTCCAACTAACTCAGTTCTACTTCCCACAGGAAACATATTTGATTGATTGGAAGAATGACTACGTTCAGTTGAGATATCAAAGAGACCTCCTTCTGCAAAGAGTATTCTGTTACCTCACTGATGGAAATTCCCACGCAAAAATTCTGAAATATTGACATGGAAAGCTGGTTGAAAATCGTATTGATCAAACAATACTGGAATCCTGGAATTTACCAGCTAAATATCTACCAAAGACATCAACAGTTTCATTAATAGCAATGGAGATCAGCCAAGCCATTTTACAGCGACACAATACTAGCAGTGCACGATGCATCCAAGGTGTTAGTTTTTAATTGATGTTGCAAAGAAAACTTGTTTGAAGTCTGATGAACATGGCGATATCACAGCCTTATCTAAAGCCAGCAACTGCAATTAATCATTTACCAAAACTATCCTTGTTGCAATTGAAGCTGGATCTGAGGTGAAACTCTCGACTTGCAATATGCGGTGCAATGCCATCAACCTAATATCATGGCCAGATGAAATAGCATATCATGTACTAAACCCTGAAAACTCCACAGCTGTTCCAAGACAAGAGGGTGTATCAGTGCAATATGGTGTTCGACGGCTGAAGTATGTCTGTCTGGATTCCAAAGCAAATATTGCACAAAGATTCAAATCCTGGTTACCCCTTCAAAATTGTTGTAATATGCAGAGAATTTCCTCAAAACGCTGTCTCAGTAAACGAGAGAGAGAGAGAGAGAGGGAGAGGAACATTTGCCCAATACATGCAAATGCACGTAGGTTGCTGAATTGTCTTGACTAAAGTAAAGTTGGGAGGCCAATTTCGATAGGCAGTTTTCATTTGTGCGCCAATATGGAGTTTGGTAGTTGTTCTGTGTGACGTGGGTTAGTTGGTCGCTTGTCCCTCTTGCTGCTAACTGATTAAAAAGCACTGATTCACTCACTTTAATAACATTCCGGAGCAAATGCTCGGCTCATGAGAGAGATAGTTTTTGATTCGTTCCCTATATCAGGATTTAACCAATCAAGATTGAGTATTTGCTTCTATCAGTAAAACGCATTCAATATTAAATGATTTTAGACATCATTATTCTGCGAGTGTTGTTGTTGCTGTTACTGCTGCAATAACTACTACAATGTTACATTGGCCGAAACGTTGTCAGAATAACATGCAAGATGAGAACAGTAGTCCTAATAATCTAAATACTAAAAAATATAAATCCTCATCTAAAAAATTCCAAAGAATAATGAGGTTTAGTCTTGATATTTAATCTAGATTTCTCGAAGCTGATATAGTTATTTTGCATGGAGGGTTTCTCTTAGTTTATCTATTTCCTCTTGATTTGTAATGGTGTCACTATATATTACCTTTTCTCGATGTTGTAAGCGATTCTTTTCTTTACATTGTATACATGATGGGAGTAGAAGGTGAGGTATTGTTCAGTGAAGGTTTAGAATTTTTAATCAGAAAATGTCATTCTGAAATCAAATGAATTTGAAAATAATTGTTTTGTTTATTAACTGAACTGAATAGCAGTTAGTAAGGGGAGCTAATCTAGCTGTGTATATAACAGGTGTGATTGAAGATATCATATAAGGTACCAAATCTACACTGGCTCCAAATAATTAAATCCTAACTATCTACAACTAGTGCATGGTTCTTGTGTGTATCAGGAATTTACAAAAAATACCAAATCATTCAAATAAATATTTTTAATACCCAATCTTTAAGTCACAATAAAAAAAATATGAAGTTTAATGTGTAGGCATAGATAGGAATAAAGTCATAAGGGCATGAGAAAATGACAAGTTTCCATAAGCGGATGGGAAACCTCATTATAAATTCAAGATGGCCACCATCAAATTAGTCAAATTTTACCATTTACTTTTATGGTCTTGCTTCTATGCTACAAATCTTGTGTACATTGTTTGGGAATATATTTAAAAAATAGGTATAGAAAATAATTTTTCTACAAAAAAAACAAAACAGCTCAAAGGGATAATACAATAAAAAATATGAAGTTTAGATAGGAATAAAGTAATAAGTAAAGAAAAAAACTAAAGAGAACAGAAAAAATGAACACATTGATTTGATATTTCGCTTCAGTTACAAAATATCAAATCAAAAAAATTCTGTGTTAATTCTTTTCACGTTTTTTTTATTGAGTTTCTACTTTTGTGATAAATTGTGGATGGTTACATTTAAGGCTACCAAGACAAAGCTCCTTTTCTGTAACAATTATAAGAAACTTATAAATCACCGATTGCCATCGCTGATAGTACCCTTATTGCCGCACAAATAAACCCTGCCTTTAGCCTCTGGCTATCGTCATTGGCACATTGATTTATTCACAAATATGGTGACACGTGGACTTAATCATGATAATTATACGAACTTTGCCAGTCTCCTTTTTATACCTACACATTCTATTTGCAGTTGGTAGAGCGCAGCACATCAGTTACTGGGGTCTAAGTTTCAAATCCTGTTAGGTCTAACCACACTTCGCTGTAAAGACAATGAAGCACGTGTCTGTGGATAACTATATTTTATGCTCCCCACTGAGTGGAGCACTCTTGTGAAGGAAATCATTTCCAATATGCATTAAGGCAATGCTCTTCCATAAAAATAATTGACTACTTTCAGTTATCAGTATAATAAAAACATTTTAAATATATAAATAAATGAATAGCATCATTCATAATGCGATATAATTTCTTCCACTGCCACTAGCAGTTTCATAGCTCAGTTGGTAGGATACGGGACGTTGGTTATTGAGGGTCCCAGTTTAGAATTTCGTTAGGTCTAGCCACACTGATGAATCATAGAGATGACGAAACGTGTATCTGTGGATAACTATATTTTATACACATTCTGTTGGATAAGTATTCTTTTAAACAAACTTTCACAAGTTTAATACTTATATTTTAACAGATCAGAACAAATTATACTAAAAATGAAAAATTTATACAAGTTTTGTGTATTTTAAGACTTGTTTACTTTTTAGAAATATCGTTACAGTACAGCTTTGTCTTATCGAAAGAAACCAAAGCTAGAAGTTTGCTAACTCTTTTTCAGACTATGCAAAACAAACAGAATTGATTGTGTATTTCACAGTACATTTGCTGTGTCTGAGTAAGAAACTTGTCTCAGTTGGTTCACATTAAATTTGCGACACAATACAATTGACATCTGTTTGGTTTGCAACAGCTGGTAATTTTGTTACAAAGCAGTTTGTGCCACGATTGATTTCCGCTTTGCGACATTTATTCTTTTTTTTCCATTTTATAAAGCGATATCTGTTTCTTCATTACCAAACCATTGGGTATATAACCATATAAAAAAAAAGATTTGTATAAAAACATGGCGTTGTATACTACACTTCTTGGCACAGCTGAAAAGCACGACTGAAGGTCTATTCAAAATGTTTGAATTTCAGAGATATTTGAAGGAAATTAAGGCAACTATATTTGAAAAATAGATAGAGTCAATTCCGAGATGGGTATATTTGCTGATGACATGACATTCTATTCTAGACATGCGCAATGGTTGAGTCATTGGAAAATTACCTCTAGTCTGTGATAGAATTGGGCCATAAGAGGATGGTTACATGTAATGCTGTTACATAATGGATGGACGTATGTGAAAAACTTGTATGGATTTAATATCTAGGTGGACCAGTGCAAGTTACCGTGATACAAAAATCTGAAAAACAAGTCCGCTCTCGGGACTAAAATGTAAACAGGCATGAATTGTGGGTTAGATTTAAGTTGGGGGTTCAAGGAAAGGTCAGACACAAATGTGTTATGACAAATTCAGTGTCCCCTTGAAGCAGTGACGTCACGATACCGTGTGAAAGAAAGTCGTTTTTTATCGGCAGTCAGTTTTTGGAAGCAGTGACAAACAGACGCAAATTCAGGATGTAATTAAAAAAAAGAAGGAAGATGGGAATTTAATTCCTAAAAAAAGTTGATAGTGCTACTTGTATGCTCACCCTCCATCATTCCCTGTAACTAAGTAGTTAAGTTAAGAACATTTTTATTTAATGTTAATGTGTGATTTTTTTTATTTGTATGACGAGAATTTCTCTCCAAAATAAAGACCAATTCAAACTCTCCGTCGATCTCGCCCTTTCCTTTCTGTGCATGAGAAGTTCTTGATTACAGACACGGCTAGAAACCAGTCAAGGGAAATGCAGCCCCACTAGACGATGATGATGAAGGCGACGATGGCGGGGACAGCGCCGGCGCGTCAGTATACAAAAATACAAAAAGAGAAAGACTACTTGATTGTGTCTAGAAAGCTACGTAAGACTACTGAGAACATTTGAAGTAACTTTGATTTAGAGAACGTGTTGTTAATAAGACAATATGTAACAATGCTACCAAGACAAAGCTCTTTTCCTGTAACAATTATAAGAAACCTTTCCAACCAAAAATCACCATGGCTGATAGTACCCTTCCCGAGAGTCCAACATTCAAACTCCTTGGCCTAACATTCATTGGAATAAATACATAGAAGATACTGCCACGAAGGTAGGTTTCCTCTACCAGGCTAGAAAACTTCTCACACATGCCAGTATCCTATATCACGATAAAGCCACCATTCGTACGTGCATGGAGTATTGTTGCCACATCTAGGCTGGTGCACCAACCATTAGCTTCTCCCTCTTGGACAGAGTACAAAAAAAAAAATCTCTAACCTAATTAATCCTGCACTGTCAACCAAGATCCAGCCCCTGTCTCATTGCTACAATGTTGTTTTACAAGAACTTCCACGGAATGGGCTCTGATGAACTTACTGCACTTGTACCCCCCCCCCCCCCTCAATGTAAATACCCCCAACAAACCCGACTAGCAGCAAAATCCCACCCCTTCACTATAGAGGTCCCAAGATGCTTTCCTTGGACTACTTACTTTTGGAATTTCCTCCCTGCTCCCCTGACTGTACAAACTTGAATGCAATGTGAACAAACATCTTGCTAACCAACTCCCCACTTAGAATGCCCCTTATAAACCTGGCCCCTAACCACAGTAGCTCCTTACGTCTTAGTGGCAATGTGCCTTGTTCGAGTGAATAAAAGTATAAAAAAAAACTGAAAAATAAACTTAGCCATAAGATGTGTATGTATTTTTGTTATGGAAGTAAAAACAAAACAAAAAAATAACAAGAACATAAGTCAGTCATGAGACTGCATACCTATGCCTGGCAATGTAAGGATGAACCGTACTTCTTCATATTGTATGAAGTATTCCCGAACTTATGTCATGGAAACGTTTATAACTCAAAACCTATTTATCTGAGCAGGCTGAGATGGTGCATGGTGATTACTGTTATCAAAGAGCATCAGATCCATGCAGCAAATTTGGAAAAATTGTAAGTTGAAATTCTGTCACGATTTTAACTTTGACAGAACTTGTCATGGTCAAATTAGATGCAGCACTTCGTTGGCTACAATCTGTGACAAATAGCAAGTCTCTACGATAAACAGAACCAAAATTATCGCCAAAAGATCACTTTCACCTTTCCCATGACCTTAACCTAGATATCACAAAATCAAATCTGTTCTAAGTTAGACATTTTGACCAGTTTGGTGACGATTGGTTAAGCGATGTCGATGCTATGCTGTACACAAACCAACGCATAAACTCGACCAAAAACATAACCTCCTTGGCAGAGGTAATTGTAATTGACAGAGACAACCCCCCCCCCCCCCCCCCCACATGAACGACAAAAAATAGCCTGTGTCGTGCATGAAAGCTTGGAGGGGAAAATTGCATAGCGTCCAGGTGAACTAATAAAAACAAAGGAGTTGAGAATGACAACAGAATGAACTGGAGAGCGGCAGGAACGACGGTTTATTGTTAAAAGATTGTCCCGGATTTTTTTGGTTTTGTGGGTTGATTTGTCTGGTAGAAGATGTAATTCACATATGTATTTTCGTCTATTTATCTTTCAACAATCTTATCTTCAGGTATAGGTCAGAATGTTATTCCATGTATTTTCAAATATGGTCGACATAATTTCCTAAAAGAATCTCTGGAAATCAAACATTTGTCAATAGGCTTCCAGCCATGTTCTTCAGCTATTCCATTAAGTGGTCTGTAGTATAGAATGCCATGGATAAAATCTATGTGAGGCAAAAAAAAAAAAATGAAAGTCGAAAGAAAAAAAAAAACAATTTATTCACGACAATGGTGTTCCAAGATTTTTATAATTTCAACAATTTCAATGTTATGTACAGAAAATAAATGTCATTTAAAGGAAAGGAGTCAAATAACAGAAACAAGTCATGCTTACGTCGCTGAGAAATACAAAGGAAAAAAAAAAAGCTGTATTAAAACACACATACATACGCATACATACATTATATACAGTGGTAGGAGATACAAGTGAATTCGCAGAACCAGTTCTTGATATATTGGAAATAATTTAGGATTAAGAAAATTCTAGAAAGGTATGAAGCAATAATCTTGCTGGTGTTTGATTTGTGGTTTATAAATTAATATCCCGAAAAGGCGTTTGTAGTCATTTATCCAATGCAGATTTCAGACAGAGAGACATTATGCCACAACATTCTTTCATGGATAGAAGTTTTCAACAAGTACATTTTCTTTCTCTATTTATGTATGTATATATGTTTATATATTTGTATGTATAGAATTCACTCCTAAACTCATTAACCGATCATTATGAATTTTGAAACACAGCTGCTAGGTGTAAGGGGTTGTTATGTGAACTTTATTTAGTCTTATGAAAAGGGGATAAAAAAGGGAGCGGAAGCCCTTCATGAAAATTCAGATACTTCCGATTTATTTGCATAATTTTAACAATGGACAAACTAATAAATATTCCCCAAATTTCAGTTTCTTTGAAGTACTTTAAAGGGTTTTTAGGGAGGGGGGGGGCATAATATGTGCACAACCTCCCATTGGAAAATTCAAATATTTCAGATTTGCATTAAATTTGATCTATAGTCATTAGACAACAATTCAAGATTCTCTGAATTTCAATTTCTACTTAAGACCCCTTTAGTGTTAGTCTAAAATTTTAGACATTTTCTAGAATCAAAATCATGTAATGGATTTTGATAAAATTGAAATAAAGATTCTAGACATAAGGTTTATTATCATCATATCTTTATTTTAATTTTCGTAAGGGATATAAAAGTTGTGTAAAACTGTTCTGTTCGGGAAAATAATTTTACTTATTCTGGGAGGGGTATTCTGCTAATTATAATATACATTATATATATATATATATATATATATATATATATATATAATAAATACAATAAAGGATATCGGTCTAATGATGCAGGTAATTATTCAGTATACGGCTCATGGCAGCTTGAAGGTTTCCATAACAGATTTACATAATTGGCCAGAAAGGTCAAAGAGTGCCGACTATCAGAAAGCAATGTTAAAAAAATCGTAACAATTGGATCAAACTCACAGATTTTCTGCAAAATGTTGAAAAGGTAATTTTCTGGAAGGAATACTTTTTGACAGACAAGCATACTAAGAATTTCTCCCCTCCCTCGTCGCCAAAATTCAGTACTTTTTATTTAATTATGAGGCAAAAATCAAATTTAGGGTTAGTGCTGAGGTTTATGAAGGCATGTTTTTGTCTTTATTAATAGGTAAATTAAAAAGCGACAACTGATAAAAATGAAAAAAAAAAAAAATGCAATTAATGACAAATACATTAACCCAAACATTAACCCTAAATCTTAGGCGGCAGTCGAATACTGGGATCGACTTTGAAACTAAATTCGGCTTCATCTCATAATTAAGAGCCTTTAAATATTCAAAGAAGAAGAAAAACAGCGAAAATAAAATACAACAAAACAACCTTGGTCTTGTCTCTTATCGTTGCTTTCCGGTCGTTTCCGTAACTCGTTTATGGAATGAGTCAAGCCGCCATTGATCAGATACTGAATAAGAAACATGATGCACGAGAAAAGAACAAATTTTAATAATTGGTCGATCTGCTTTATGACATATCAACCTTTTGGGGGTATTTACAGCTGGAATAATACTTATTGGAAATAATTGATTTAGTTTTGTCCATCTGTTTTATGGCATATCAAACCTTTTTGCATTAATGCCAAAACGAGGATACTATAGATATAAGTGGAGTGAGTAATCACTCTATAATGATAATTGCTGTCATCTATAGGTCATTATACATATTAAAGATTTAGTTTTATGCAATATATATATATATATATATATATATATATAAAAGGAACAAACATTTACTACACCACCCCTCAAAGGAAGAAGTAATACGTGGGAGGATGATATCATGACAGTAGGACTGATATGCTATCACCTCTACCCCAAAAGTTAATGCTTGGGAGAATCATCTCATGACAACAGAATAGATACAATACCCCAACCCCCATGAATTGAGAATTGAAAGATAGTAATAGTATAGTTTGGACTTCAGACAGCTACCAAATCATATATATATATATATATATATATATTATTTATTTAAAAACTATGTTACATATTTCAGAGATGTACTATTGTTTCATTGACATGGATCGACCTTTTTCTGTTTAAAAAGGCCGTTAGAGTCCATTCAAATCATCAACGACTCACGAAATGAAAACAAATCGAATTTGAATGAAATGTCAGCTACATACAAAGGGCATGAGGTGGATGCGTAGGGGCATGAATAAAGTAATGGATACCAACTGAGCAGAGTTCGAATCCAGTCAAATCCATTGAATTCACTGACTGTAACACCATGGCATTGGACATCAGCTGAAGGAGAGTAGAAAGCGGACCTTGCTTTACTTTTGGCAGCCTTGTAACTCTCGCTTCTCTTATTTTGTCCTTTAGTCCTCACATTCCATGAGCGATGTTTCTGACAAAAGGGTAAGAATTGCTGTTTTCTGTGTCGGAATCTATCCATCTAACACTTATCGTTGGCTAGTTTTTGACCTTGAAATAGTATTTTTAGCTCCTTACATGAAGTGGCTTCATGCCTTGTCTGGAGCGATTTCCATAAAAAAAAAAAAATAACATAACCAAGAAACTCCTGTAGACACCTTCCTCCTATCTCGGTCTCAGAGAGAGAGAGAGAGAGAGAGAGAGAGAGAGAGAGAGAGAGAGAGAGACAACTTGTGAATGACACCCTCCTATGGCAAAAGATTGCTAGGAAGACCTTATCAAACCTATATCGACCAACTTATAGAAGACTCTGGATGTGATCTAGAGGACTTGCCGACAGTGATGGTGGCAGGGAACGAATCATGAGAAGAATTCTCAATCTGATTGATTGAATACCATTGGAATAAGTATGAACCCCTGTTCCCAGCTAAATAACTTGTGTCCAATGAATCGCTTCCATTAGGTATTTGGTTTCGGAAATTAAAAAATTAAAAAATATGTTGGAAAGCAGGTAAACCAAAGCACATGAAATTAATCATTAATACCCCCCCCCCCCCCCCGATTGAAATGTTAAAAAAGTTAATTTCTTTCTTAAACTATTTGACCAATGAAATGTGCGTGTATCATGTCCTTGTCTTTTGTTCTTTAACGATTCAAGTGACATAATTTTATTTTATTTTTATTTTTTTAGAGATTTAATATATAAGTTAACTGGTTATGTTAAAAGAAGAAAACACAAATTGAATCTGACCACTTTGCATAATTCTCTAAAAACACGGCTTGACCAAAATGCTGACATTTAAAAAAACACAAACAAACAAAACAAACTTTTTTCTCTTTAAAAAATGTACAACTTTTAACAATGTTACCAAAAGTGTCATTTTATAGCAAAACAATATGTACATTTAATATTATTGTATGTTTTAAAATGCTTACAAAATTCGAAAAGGAACTAAAAATAAAATAACAAAAAAAAACAACTTTTTAGTTTCTTTTGTCTTTTAACAAATTTGGTTCAGCAAATAATGACAGTTTTTTTTTTATTTGTAATTAAAATAGGGTTTTGATAGAATATAACCAGATACATTTGGCATATGACAATCTTGTAAATCTGTCCAACGTTTACGGTGGCAGCCATTTTTATTGGGATTCTACCAAAAACATGCAGGCTGTTCTGACCTTTCCAAGAAGTGTTGATTCATATTTACAGATTTCAAAATATTTTAATTCCGGTCGATTTATTTGTATCTTGTCTTGAATTTGTTCGATATGCCTTATATAGAGCTCAATTGTAGAATAGGGACCGTTGAATTTTTTTTACCAAAATTCATTGTTGTTTTTAAATTGTATTTGTAATCCTGAAATTGTAATTTGTTTTATAAAATCTTTAAAATTTATCTTTAAAAGTTTGAACCGCTGGCAGCCATGTTTAATTAACAACTACTATTTTTAAATTAGCAACTTATTTTGTCTTAACTTTTATCTTTACTTTTAAGAGAGGTAGCCATGGTGAAGCGTACTGACAACCTAGGTCTGCCAAGTTCGAATCCAGTTGGTTTCATAGAACCACTTTCACTTACGGTTGTTGGCAACCTTCACGTTTGAAAAAGAAAGAAATAACTAAAAATATAAAGACCTTAAAAAGTAAAGATATAATTTATGATCAATCAATTTTATTCTAAAAAAATGCTTGATAATGTTAAATAAGTGAGACATTTCAATGGTATCTATGCTACAATTGAACTCCTCGTAGATATAAACATGAATTAATCTGTTTAGATAGCATATAAACTTAATTTAAATCGAGTTACCTTTGAACATGGGATACAAATAACTGTTAAAAGATACTTGTTTAACATTAACTTTAGAGGAATGCTAAAATATACCCTTCGGTACTATTTCAAAACAACTTGCTAAATAAAACCATTATATTTACTGTGTTTGTTATGTTTTTTTAATTTAAGTTATACCAAGTTGACTAACACTAAACACTGAAAAACATCTTGTAACGTACAAGTTTCAATATGGCTGATAAAACAAGTCTACAAAAATGAGAAGGAAAATAACTGTTAGTATTATGTCACAAGGGATATCACCCCATAGAGAATAAAAACGCATTCCCATTTTGTAAAAGAAAATGTTAGACGGCAGGTTATCTCCCTTGTTTCTTTGTATCTTGTTCCATTTGTATTTTTCAGCCATATTGAAACTCTAATAGTACGAGATGGTTTTTTTTCAGCCTTAAGGATTCCTCTAAAGTTAATGTTAATCAGTTTTTTTAAGCCACTTTATTTGCAATACAGAAAACAAAAAAAAGATGAAACTAATTCCAAATATCCTGCCATTTAAAATTTCTTTTTTCATATCACAACAAAATAATCATTGAATACGTTCGAATTACAAGGATCATGGGAAGACACAGAATTATCCCAGAGGATCCTGAGTGATTAGAGATGACCATTTGATTAACAAGAGGATTTTTATCGATACATTAAAACGTAAGAGGGGGGGGGGGGATACTTAGACTTTTATTTTTTGTGCAAATGTCTTTGAAAGGCATGAATCCATATTTCCCTCCAGCAATTAATAGACCAGGTTTCATTAACTGTTACTTTTACTTTTGCACAGATACTCCTTTGAAAGACATTAATTGGCATTTCCCTTCATCTTTGGAGAAATATGCAAGGTATGGAAATAGTCGCAAATGTCCATTTTTTATTTTAATCCTTTATACTTGGGAAAGCCATGAACTTGCTCTTCTCTCCAAAAATGGATAGATTAGCAGAGGAAAAAATAGTATTAGAGTTCATAAGGCACTCATAGATTGGCAAGTAGTTGTTTCCCTGGTTCCTTTAAGGGTCGGGTGGATTGGGCAAAAGGTATAACCAATCATTGCTCCCCTAGGAGTAGTCACATGACCCAGCCTATATAAACTAAAAAACTAAGATTTCCAGCCTCTTTTTCCACTTTCCTTACTATGGTTGACTGCATTACGTCAACATCTCTTAAAAGGCAATCGAAGACAAAAGCCATTCCTTCCACAATGAAAAGAGACAAAATCATTGGAGCCAAGTGTGTGCAAGCTCTTCATAAAGATACATTCTCACAAAAGCATACATTTGCATACTGCTCATTTTGTATATTTACTCTTTTCTGTTATTGTTAAATTAACATACACTGTTGGTATTCCTTCTCTTCAAAAGCTGTCACTCTCAATTCAACTTTCAGTGGTATAATTCCTATTTTCTCACATGCTGGAATTGAACTTATTTTTGAAGATAAAAATCCTCACATTAGTCAAAGGTCAGGTGTCGGCTCATCCCTTTTTATTGGTACCATATAATTCAGTACAGCCATTTGCATGCTATTTGGAGAGGGATAGGTGTCTCTAAGTAGCTTCTATGATCCAGAAATACCATTATAAGAAAGTATTGTACATGACACTTAATAAAATATTTTTTTGCATGCAGGACAGAACATCTTCATTCCAAAATAAAACTGAAGAATCAATCATCCCATTCGCATGATAAATTGGATATTTACAATATAGACATATACAGAAAATGTATTTTTTCAAAAATATACAATGATAAGCAAAAACATTCTAAAACTGTACTAATGATAAACAACTAAAATATACTTTTTTAAAAGTATAAGTATTACATACACCAATAATCATGTCCCCCCCCCTTCCAATAATTTTTTTTTTTTTTGATGATTAAGAATTTTTTTCCTTTTAAATCAGTTTTGATTGATTAGTAATTTTGTGTCTATTTTTTATTTTGTTTTTCGACATTTTTTTTTTTTTTGTTTTTTGACATCTTTTTAAAAAAGATTTTTTTTGACATCTTTTTAAAAACTGATAGTTAATGTATGAAGGAACAATTTTAGTATATTTTGTTTTATTTATTTATTTATTTTTTTTTTCATCTCTAAGTTTTACAAAAAATAAATAACCATGACTAACTGAAAAAGCATTAGTCTTCTGGGATGAATTATTTACAATGAAAGGTGGCAGTAGTTTCTTTATTTCAATGTTTTGGGTAATTTTAGAGGATTAGTCTCCATGCTGTCAAACGGAAAAATAAAAAATAAGATTCTATTTTGTTCTATTACACGACAATACCCTGGAAATTTAGATTTTAGAGTGGGGGTTCATTTTACTATATAAATTTAATGTAAAATGATCATCAACTTCATGAAGTGTCGGAAAGGATGATTAACAGTTTTTTTGTAGTTATTTAGTGTTTTTTTAAATTTTAAACATGGTGGCCATACAAAAACAGTTTTGTTAGTGCATGGGATATGAGGGATAATCATTTTCTTTCACTAGAAAAGTTACAGCGGTGGATGAATAAGAAATTAGGGGGTGCAAAGTGTCGTTTTTTTGTTGAAAAATTGGGGGTGGATGAATAAGAAATTAGGGGGTGCAAAGTGTCGTTTTTTTGTTGAAAAATTGGGGTCGGGGAAATAAAGGTTTTTAACAATTTTACTTAAGGGTTTTGCTTCAAACTGAATTTCAGGCTACAATTTATCCCTTTTTTTACAGGTCCTTGTATTTTTTAGGAAAAAAAAAACTATGGACAGGTTTTACCGAAATAATATGCAAACCTGCACCCCCATCTTTTCCAGCAGGGATAAATAAATTATTCCTCTCCTCCAACACACGCATTAAAAAATGTTTTATATGACCACCATGTTGAAAATAAAAGAACATAATAACAAAATTGGTTAACCATCCTTTCCTATGCTATCTAGTAATGAAGTGGGTGATCATTTTCCATTAGATTTATATAATAAAGTGAATCCCAATTCTAAAGTTCCAAATATTTAATTAATTTTTTTTTTTGAAAATTCATCCATGTATTTCGAGGGTGTTGACATACATGTAAAAAAAATACAATCTCATTTTTATTTTTCTGTTGACAGCATGGGGGCTAAGGATCTAAATTTACCTGTTTTATTTTATTTTGTTTGATAATCCTCCGTATGTATTAATTTCCATCTGAAAGACAAAATAAGAGAATTTAAAACATTAGCACAAATGATTTAACACAGTTTTATATATTAACTAGCAAACCTACTCAGCACTGCCTGGGTATCAAATATGTTACACATAGCTAATAATACTTGTGGCATCCAATCATTATACTTATGAGTTAAATACAAGGTAACGTCCTCAAAAATGCCAGCGATAGAATCGTTAATATAATTCACAATCCTTTCTGCAATCCAACCATATTTGGTACAAATAAACTTCAGTGTGTACCTTGCTTGTCTACCAAGTTTCAGTCATGAATGTCCAACCGTCTTTGTTGTATCGTTGTTCAATGATATGGGGGGAAACTTTGGTGATCGTCTCATTAGTAGGAGATGTGATCCTGCCCCAAAGATTATGCATATCCATACAGTATCCAGACTATTCCTAAACGGAAGAGGGCAATCAAAGCCAAAATCAGGGCAGTGCCAAGAGAGGAATGGCAGTTCCTATTAAGTTGCCTCCCCACAAGGGCAAAGTTAGACACAAGGTCGGTTTTTAATGTGGAGAAAATTCAGCTCCCCAAAAAGGATCACTCTAGATTGGAACAAAAATTAAAATTGTCTCAATCTAGAAGGATTTCTCCTTCACCAACCGAGAACAATAGACTAAGTGCAGCATTAGAACAGATATTACACTTTGTTCCTAGCAAAAAGACCAAGGATTTTGGGAGTGCCAGTTATTGCCAATTTTGCATGTTGTATTCTGGTGTGCTTATCATTGAACAGCGATAAAACAAAGACTGTTGGATATTCATAACTGAAACTTGGTGGACAAGTCAGGCATAGACTGATGTCTATTTTTACCAAATATGGTTGGATTGGAGAAAGGATTGTGAATTTTATTAATCAATTGGGTGGGGAGTAATGAGCGAAATTCTAAAATTTATAGAATTTTCTGTTTCTTACTTAAAGTTTAAATCTCAGTTCTGAGGAAAAAAAAGAAAAAAATGTCTTCTCCCTCAAGGTTCTCCGTTCCTAATCAAAAAATGTATTTTAAAAAAATAAAAATTGAATGAATATGCAACTTTTAAGAAAAACTGAATATTTTCAACTTTGTAAAATGCTCATTTCTTTGTCTTCACGTACAAATCGGTTCAGTCAACGAACTTCCTAGCCAGACTAATTATTATCTGAAAGAAAGTTAAGTGAACTAAATTATATTCGGGTCAATAACATATTGGAAGAAAAAAAGGGGTAGTTGAAATTAAGTAATGATTAGTTAAATGCATTACTATTTGTGTCTGACTTTGAAAATCTGACAAGATAAAATAGATGTATGTTAAGTGTGTTTCCCGGTTAAAAATGATGAATTTTGTACCATGTGAGAAACAAAAATTAGTCTTATAGAAAACATAAAACATGTAAATGATAAGTGTCATTAAAATTTTTACTTTTAATATTTTGAATGGTCCCTCGTTCTTTATCAAAAATGCATATGATCAATTTTAGCATAAAAAATGGCCATGCTAAGTCACAAAACACTCTTCTTAAACCCCGAGCATTAACTCTAAGTCCAGATGACAACATGGAAAATAAATAAAACATTAAGACAGAAAAGGTGTGTGACATGTGTCTTATAGACTGTTAAAAGTCAATTTTGCCGAAAACGGAAAATAGAACTTACATAACTCAAGTTATGAGTATAGAAAAGTTTAGCCGCCATTCAAAAGTCTTACATTAATCAAAATGTTCTCATTGTGAGAATTTATTCAATTTTGTATAAGGTAACTATGATTTAAATCACATAAAATTGAAGGTAACATATTTTATGGGGGGGGGGGGAGTATGCTGCCTCAGATTGTTAAGAAAATTAAATGAACATGACCTTGTGGATAATTTGTGTTTACAAAATGTCAAGTTCATAGGTCTAATAACCTAAAAATACTTAACAGACTGACACACACACATCGATATATAACTTAAATTCCTTTAAATTCACACAAAAGTTGGGTTAATAGCTCAATAGTATATGCATTAATAGAGCTCAAAATATAATTTAATAAATGTTTAAAATTTATTCTAAAAAAAACATCTTTATTCATACAATTGTTTTTGCCCATTTCAAAACACACATTTCTTCTTGATAATAAATTCGAGATGTTTTCAAAAGGCTTTCTTCAAAGGTTTTTTTCTGAGTTTAATTTGACTGGAGATAAAAATTCATTTTGAAAACATCTTGAACACATTCAGAACATTTATTAAATAATTATATACTAGCAGGAAGACACGACGTTGCTCGGGATTGAATGAGGATCATCACTATGTAGTTTTTCACTCTGCTCATAACACCATATTACTTACTTTGTTTTTACTGTCCCCTTTTTCCTGTTCCGCCCCCTAATATAGTCGGAAGAAGCTGAAATGTTGGACAACTCTCTCAATTAGTGTATTGTACATATAGTTTAAATTCTATGAAAATCAGCTATACGTATTTTAAGTTTTAAGGATTTTCTGTCCCCATGAGTCACTTAGAAGTTGGGGGGGGGGGCGTAAATATTCAGCACAGAGGGTAACGCAGAGATTTGGGACCACTTCCATTAAATTCCTCGGAGAATTTTATACATATGATGTAAATTTCAACAAAATAGAATATATTTGAAGTTTTAAAAGAGATTCGATCCCCATAGCTTCCTAAGGTTAAGAGAGCAATTAAAGATTCTGGACCACGTCCATTGACTTCCCAGAAAAAATTGTATACATATGATTTAAATTTCATAAAAATAGGATCTATTTAAAGTTTTAAGGGGGTTATGCCCTCATAACCCCTTTAGAGCTGCACTTAGAGATTCGGAAACACTTCCAGTGTCTTTCCTGGTAAATTTTACATAAAAATACACTTAGATTTTATGTAGATTCTCTAACCCTTCTTTCTATAGGGAACACACAAACAGACATTGAGTTTTATATACATAGAAGAAAAGATCAATAGATATATACACACAATGTCATGTCTTTTTTTTATTATTCATTTCCATAGATAATCGAATGCTAATACATGGATTTTCCATTTATGTTATGCTCACAAACACACCCAGCGTTACATTAGAATTAATTCAGGCCCCTGTGTACTACTACTCCCAGCCCTGAACCACATATCATAATTTTTATTTAATTTCAATAATTTTCATGTTTTTGCTGTTTATGGATGTCTGGTGCAAAATTAGAGACCCCAATATTATTCTAAAAGCCTGTAATACAAAGTTAATATCACGGTTTGATTCTTTGTAAAGTTTTATTCGTAAGGCTGTTTGATCTTGGTATAAGGCTTTATTTTTGATTGCATCAACAAGTATAGTACAACCCCCATCCCAAACAATTCACAAGTCCAAATTTGGCTTCATAGTAAAACCACGAAACATTTGCCACAAAATAACACTCAAAAACGCGAAGACAATGAAAACGTAATTAAAATCAATAAAAATAAGGTGTAAGCTGTTTACTATCTCTGTGGCTGACCAATATCCATTCCACCAACCCCATTCTATTTCCTTTAGTCTTTTTGGGCCATTCCTTATGTCAAGCCTAATTGCCAATAAACATCCTGGTTTATGACCATCTGTATTTTGTCTGTGTGTGAGTGTGAGTGTGTGAGTGAGAGAGAGAGAAACGTAATATAATCCCTTCTGACCACTAGAAATCTGAGTGTCCAAATATTAATTGAAAAAATCCAGTTATCTCCCTTCTTTTAGGTATTTTTTTAAAACCTTAAGACAATTAACAGCCTTAAATTTAAATAAGCCGAAAATTTATATTATATTTGTGGTATCCGGCTTATAAGAATTATCGGCCTCTTGATTCTTCTTACAAACAAAAGAGATAAACAAAAAAAAAAAAAAGTACAAAAAAAAAAAAAATCTATGTAACTATTTTAAAGATTCTTGAAAAATGCTTACATTTTTTTGTTGTAGAGCTTTTGAAAACCCTGAGCTTTTATTTCAGTAAATTCTTTTACTGCCCTGAAAAACAATAAAGTTTACAATGTGTAAAATCAATCCAATTGATGACACTCCCTTTTTTATAAAAGTAGATACCAAATCAACAAGTCTGCTAGCTGCATCTACCTGCCATTGCCAAAACGTCTTTTTACTTTCATTATTTTTGCCTTTGTAAATCAAATAAATACTTTAAATTTTTTTTATCCTCTTTATTTATAAATATCTAGCCAATCCGTGTCCTGATATTGCCGAGGAACCTTGCGGAAACCAAGAATCGCAACCCACCGAAATAAATTGATCCGAAAGAACCGGAAAGACTTTTCACCCAAAATGCTCAACTTTTATCTGCGATATAACCAGCCTTCACCTTACTCTCTGTTCTCTTCTCGCTTATGTCTCTTAGTTTAATTTAAGAAAGTTTTGTAGTTATTCATCTGTTCTTGCAAAGTTTGCGACTTGAAATGCTTGAAACCAAAATTTTAAATAATAAACATTTCATTCATAAGTTTCTTGTAAACACAAGACTAAAATATAAAGAGATAAACATTAACATTCATTTTGATACAAATTAATTTATCTTTTAAATAATCTAATGAAATCAAAAGAAAGAAAAAATTAATTCGCCTGAGCTATGGTATGTGTGTGTATGTGGGGAGGGGGGGGGAATGAGGCGCTATTTTTTAAAACTTACAATTTAAAAACACATGGCAACTTGTTGAAAATCAAATCAGGCCCCCAAAAGGCTGCAAAAAAAAAGGTTTAAATATGAATGCAAAACGTTTTGCCTCCGTGATCAAAACAATCATTGAATTTAAAAAAGCATTAACAAGAAAAAAAAATAGGCATTGCTAACTGGTAAGAGAGAGAAAGGCGAGTCAATCACCATCTCCGTCTCTTTTTCTCTTCTCACTTATGCCTCATAGCAAGCACTGTTAGTTTAATTTTAAAAAGTGTTTTAGTTATTTATCCGTTTTTTTAATATTAAATAACTTTAATTAATTACTGTTAATATAGACGAAACTATTGCATATAAACAGTAAAAATAGGACAATACAATTACAGATTAATAGCACCAAACATTAGCTTATTATGAACTGTTTAAAAAATAGTTATGCAAATTAGGCATTCAAAGAACTGCTCCTTAATTATTATTTTATTTATTATTTATACCGTATTTAAAAATATTATGTTGCATTATTGATTTAAATAACTAACCCGTTTTGATGGTAATATAGGAGCGATAAATGAAAAAAACTTTTGTATTTATTCAATTAGATAAAACTGTTATAGTAAAATGAAAATAATCATTGAATGAGAAAAAAAAACAATAGTTAATTAAGGAGATGTCCTCTTTGTAAAGCAATATGCAAATTAGTTAATCTTACAACGGTGTTTCAGATACATAAGATCAGTATATAAGAAAGCTATTGGCCTCCTATTGTGGATATGAATTTGGTGTTTTAATCTCACTGCTAGTGCAATAAATGGCACAACTTCATAAATATAGAGATATAGTTAAGAATGACAGCTACCAAATCAGCTAGCAGACCAATAAAGTGGGTAGCAGTGCTAGTTATGTGACGAATGCAGGGAGGAGGTAAATGCCCACATTTTCTTTTCTGTACAAGAAGCAAAGGAGAAAGCATGTACGAATCAAGTATTCTGTAACAAAGTGAACGATGAATTACAGTAATTGGAAATTGATTTCCATTTAGACAATCGGTTGCCTCAAGTTATAACAAAATATCGAATTTACGAATCGTTAATAAAGTAAATAAGTGTAACACATTAATGTTAGTAAGAGGTAATGTTAAAGTATTTTTTACACGAGGTAGATTCTCAGGACTATTTGAAATTCGACAGAGGTCGGACAGACGACCGGGGTGGACCCAAGGGAATGACCACACGCATATCACTCATCACTGTCAGTTTCTGAGGGTTTTTTTTTAATTAAAAATTTTTTTTTTTTAACTTATTTCACCCCAAACAAAGCAAGTTGCCACTGTAGACGTAAGGAGCTACTAAGAATTAGGGTGAAAGTTTTTTTTTTTTGGGGGGGGGGGGGGGGGGGGATCGTAAATTGGGAGCTGTACAGCGAGATACTTGTTCATATTAGTATTAAATTTTTGCATGTCGGTACAGTCAGGGCAAACAGGGAGGGAGTTCCAAAGGCCGGCAGTTCGAGGAAAGAAGCTATTGGAGTAGAAGGCTCTCCTGCATCTGGAGACCTCCACAGTTAATGGATGGGATTTAGCTGATAGTCTGGTTGGTTGAATGTATTTACGTCGAAGGGGCACCAGAGCAGCAAGTTCATCGGAACACATTCCATTGAAGTACTTGTAAAACAAGCAGAAAGATGCAACATTGCTGCGATGGGGACAGGGGCTGAAGCTTGGTGGATAGTGAGAGACCTATTAAATTAGCGACTATTTTTTAGACCTTGTCTAAGAGGGAGAGACTAGTGGATGGGGCACCAGCTCAGATGTGACAATACTCCATGCATTGATGGATGGTGGCTTTGTAGAGATATAGGATACTGTCATGTGTGACAAGTTTACTATGTATTTGTTCCAATTCATGTTACCTGTGAATGTTAGGCCGAGGAGTTTGAACGTTGGACTTTCAAGTAGGGTGTGATTTGCCATGGCAATCGGTTGTTGAAGAGGTTTCTTGTAGTTGTTGAAGGAAAGGAGCTTTGTCTTAGCAGCATTAAATATTACCATCCATTTATGACCCTATTCCACTACAGACTGGAGGTCATTTTCTAAGGATTCAGCCATTGCCTCGGATATGTGTGGGTCTTTTTTACCAACATGACAAGCGTAGAGCGTAGTGTTGTCAGCAAATATACTCATCTCAGACACAATGTCATCAGGGAGGTCGTTTATGAAAATCAGGAACAATAAAGGTCCAAGGATCGATCCCTGGGATACACCTACATTTATTTCATGTTGTTTGGATGAACGGCCATCGAGGACAACCTGGATCTTTCTTTTGGATAGGAAGGATCTAATTATATTAAATATTCGTCCAGTAATACCATATCAATTAATTTTTATGATGATGAAAATGCTCAGAATTCCATGGGAATCAAGTAAGGAGTGAAAAAAACCCCAGACTATCAAGCATTATGCCTGGTAAGCGCAGGAGATCTTACTGGTTAGAGAAAGTAAAGATAAATGGGAGTACAATATTCCACTTCCCTCATGTCCCATTCTCTGAGAAAGGCATTTTAATAAAACCAAGAGGCAAGTACAGAAACTGTTAGCCGAGAAGAGGGAAAGCTAAAATACACTGATATATAGCAAGCGTATGTCCCTCGTACAAGTCTGCTGTGCACTGCTATGAAATCTCTACTAGCGTAAAAAACGAAGTAACGAGCGACTTGTATAAGTTTAGTTTTGCATAAGTTTCTCTCTCACAGACGTTATGTTGCTATTCCAGTCTTTTCTATAAATACTATTATGGCATGTTTTCTTCAAAATTGTCTGATCTATTCCCTGCTTCCTTTGTTCCAGCTCGTTTTACTCATTAGTCTAGTGGTCTCCATCAATCGTTATTTTGATACATCATTGTAATACAGCTTCCTATTCCAGTAGCTTCTTTCCAAGAACTGAAAGCTTGTGGAACTTGCTTCCTGCTGACTCTTTTTCTTCTACTTATAACCTTGTTTTTTTCAAGATTAAGGCCAATAGGCATCTTCTGTCTTTGCGATAATCTTGAGGAGAGTAGAAAGTGGACCTTGAGTTTACTTTCGGCAACCCGGTAACTATCGCTTCCCTTATTTTGTCCTCAAATTCTACAAGCGACGTTTCTGACAAAGGGGGAAGAATTGCTGTTTTTGGGTCGAAATATATCTAATATTTATTGTTGGCTAGTTTTTGACTTTGAAGTAGTATTTTTTTTAGCTATTTACATCAAGTGACTTCATGCCTTGTCTAGAGCGATTTCCATAAAAAAAACCATCTTTCGTTCTTGTTAACTCCTTTCATCAAGAGTGGCTTTATGGCTTGCCTGGAGCGATTTCCATTAAAAATAAAAGTTCCTATGTTGAGATATTCGCCTAAGTTAATACAATCTCGAATCGTCAGTACCGATATATATTTAACATCAGCTACTAACATCTCAATATATGAGAATAAACAAGTTATTATGGGAAACAAATAGATCTTGAAATTATACCTTCTTTGTGGAGTCGCCAACATACAAGGGTACCACAACATGTTTCATCTAGATGCAACTTTGCAAGAGCATGAAACATAACTAACTTAAACTGCAAAGTCGGGGTCAATGTATTGATTATGATTTTACTTATAACTCCATACTCTAAATGTGAGTGTTATAATTCTTCCTTTCTCTTTCTCTCTCTCTCTCTCTCTAATGTAGTAGTGAACTATTCATCTTGCCTCATTTTGTTACATCATAGCAGTTGTTATTACAATGGCAATAACAGCAGCAGCCACTATTAACGATGTTTGGAATATCTGCTTGACTTGTAAGTTTGGCGCTGATTGGAGCAAACACTTAATTTTTGATTGGGATTTAACCAATCAGAAACAATCTGCTATCCCAGCACTGGTTCCCAAAGGTTATTTAAGGGAGTCCATGAGCACTGTTCGATCTCTTTAGCCATGAGAAGGCCCAACTTTGTAACCAACCGTGCTTCATGCATGCTTTACATGGCCGGCGTCTCAGGTGGTTTGGCCATGTACAGGGTTCCACCTTTTGCATCAACTCCATAACACGCCTGGATATCCGAGGCACTATGGGACGTGGTAGACCAAGGAAGAGCTGGCTTGAGTGCGTGCAAAGTGACTTGACCACTTGCAACATGACTGATATCAACCGTATGGATGAGACCGCATGGAGAGCAGGCGTGAGACATTGCTCATTCCGGAGTCTGGGATATTCTCAGCAAATACCAAAACTGGATAATGATGATGATTTGAGGGTTAAGTCTCTTGAACGTAAATAAAGGTTCAAAATTTGTCTCATTATTAAGACCCTGTACTGTAACTAATATTTTTCTTTTTTACTAATGAGTCACCACTTATCAAGGCAAAAAGTCACTCAAGGATAAGGATTAATGAGAGATAGGTTAATTGTCAGTTGAATGATGAAGAATTTTGTGAGAGGATTGAAAATGACGAATAGAATAAACAAAATTTGATTACTTATGAGGACCGTTTATGACAAGGTGGTCTGGTCATGTACAATGTGCCACCGCTTGCATCAACTCTATAACACGTTTGGATATCCCAGGCATTAGGGAACGTGGTAGACCAAGAAAGAGTGATTTGACTGCATACAAACTGACTGATATCAACTCTTTGGATGGGACTGCATGGAGAGCAGGCGTGAGACATTGCCTGGTGTTACTTAACCCAGGGTTCGGGACACTCACAACACCCTAAATATCAAAACCGGATGAAAATGTCACATTTCTCAAATAATTGTTTTTAATCTGTCAAATTATGAGATGATAATTCTTTTAAAAAGAAGTATTTGTTGACTTTTTAGCAGAGTTTCGTTTTCGTTTTTGTTTTAAATGCAAATTTAATGTGAATTCGTTATTCCTATTTGATTTTTTGACCAGTTTTACACTGACGGAGACAAAACATACTCCTTCATCTGTTTGGAGAGTCTCAACATCATACACCTTCCTTCAGGTGACCCAGCCGGAAGTTTCGATTTCTTACATGGCACAAAATGTATTTGATTAAAGCAAGATGGTGGATAGAAAAAAAATGGTTGCCAAAAATGTTTTCTTACTGTGATTATGTGTGTCAGCATACTATGGTCTCAGCTGCAGTTGTAAACCAATGTTAGGGTCAGGAATGCATTGAATTCCACACCTACCCCCACAGAATCCTCGGACCACTTCACCATCCTGGCGTGGAGAGAAAAAAGAAAGAAATGAAAAACAAAATTTTACAAAAGTACAAAAATAAAAAAAATTAAAAACTACCAGAGATTTGGATTATTATCATCTTGATTATATTTGTTTCGGCTGATGTAACTTCCAATCTTCTTTTCTGACTTGGAAATCTGTAAAACTAGGAAACTTATATAGAATTTTGAACTCTTTGTAATCCATGGGGGTAGACTGTTCTCGTTCTATCAACCATGATCTGATAGACATTTTAATTAAGTCACCAGGGATGTGAGTGGCCAAAGACAAAAATATTTGAAACCAAGATAAATTTCTAAACCTGGAGTGGGAGGTACGGACCCCACTAATTTCCCAACCTAGTGGGCCAGGGTGTTCACTTATAATCGCCTAAAAAAAGAAGTAGAATCTCAGAAGGGAACAAGGTGATTTAGCGAACCGTGTTAATCTACAATACCCTTTCTTTTTTTTTCGTATTGAACATATTGAAAGATGTTTTAAAGGAGACAGGAGGATATTCATTGATGAAACAAGTCTTCTACATCCCCTACCCATGAATCATTTGAAGTATGGCAAAATTAACAATTTCAGAAAGAGGGGAAAGGGAGACAAGACAAAATGTGATGGAAGAGGAAGATAAAGAAAACAGGAAAAGAGAAAGAAAGATAAAATGAGAGAGAAAGAGACAGAGAAATAAAATCGAGCCAAAATAGGGAAAAAATAAGAATGTAAAGCTCGAGCGATTTGGCCTTTTTTTTAGTAAAAAAAAAAAGAAAAAAGTTAAATTCCGCTTTTTCTAAATTACAAAAAAAAAGCAGAGAACTTACATACTTGATTATTCCATTCATTATTTCATTGATCTGTCGGTAGCCCTCATTATTAAACTCTCCTCCATTGTTACTTAAAAGTCGCTTAGGAGCTCCAAAATAAGATATCCACATTAAAAATATGTTGCGAACAATTTCTTCGCTCTTTTTGGTTTTAATTAATCTGGCAGCAGAGTACCTAGTGGATGTATCAATTAGGTGCAGAATCCAGCATTGGTTATGTCGATGTTCCTTCAAATCCAAACATACAGTGTCATTAAACCTGTTACCAAGAGCCAATCCTACAACTGGTCGAGGAGGGGGTCTTCTAAACCTCTGACAAACTGAACAAGAATCACAAACATCTTTGATCTGATTCAGAAATTCCTTATCATTAAATGCCTTACTACCTTTAACCAAAGCTATTAATTTCTCTTTAGATGCATGAGCAAATTGTCTGTGCAATTTCTCAGCTTTTTTTCTTTTTTCCACTCTAGAGCATCCTTTTAAAGTCTCACAGTGCAACACTATGTTTGGTGCATTTTTAACTGCCAAAAGCATATTAGTTAGTGGAAGACTATAATGTCCAGAAGTTGTGATTTGCAATTTTATATATCTGCCAAAAATTCGACAGCTGTCAGTTTTAAAATTTAGTAGTATTCCTGCAGTTTTCATAGATTTATGACTTAATAACAGGGGTAAATCATTTTTGACGATGTCAGCCTCAATATAACCTCTGACACCTTTTATACCCCCTATTGTTACAGGAAATTTAACTGTTTTAATGGCTTTCACTTCCACTCCATCTCCAAAACAAAATGTTCTGTTAGACCTAACAGTTTCCACCAACTGCTTATCTCGGTCATTCAATGTATCAAAGAATATATTAAACCAAAGCTCTCCAGCAACAGTTCGTGAACAAGCAGAGTCTAATACTGCCATACCCAATGTCTCTTTCACAAGATTGGACATTTTTACATTAGAATAAGAGTCATTCATCACTGTTCGATAACATGAATCAACATTAAACAAAGTAAAGTTCACCTAGTCTGAATCCACGACAGTGTGTATATTGTTTCTAGAATTGAAACTCGTACAGTCTCGGGCAAAATGCTTAATTGAATTACATCTAAAACAACGAAGTATCTTACCTTGTCTGTCTGTTGGATTTGTATTGTAATCCCGGTAATAATTTTTTTTTTTATACTCGTGTTACTATAATTGACTGTTTCAACTTCTTCCTTGACAGCAGGGACAGTTTTACCTTCCGTTTACGAAATGTCTGAAAACACGTTCTTCAATGTTTCCTTCATTGTGGCATTTGTTAAGCTCGAACATGTGGTTCTTGCCAATTTTTCATTTTCTTCTGACACATTTGCTGCATTCAGAACAAAAAAAGCCTGCACTCCTTCTGGCAAAGTGATTCCAAATTTCCTTAATTTTTGGTATAAAAATTTGTATCGTACCAAAAATTAATTTATGTTAACCCCGGTCTCTTTTTTGTAGGTGTAAAATTCCTTAAATGACATATATGCCATCATGTTCTCGTCCACTAAGTAAATTTCGTCTAATTTGTTGAGAATTATATTTAACCCATTTGGAGTACCAATATTCGTGGTTGCCAAATGTTGAACACATTCTCTTATATTTTGTGGTAGTGACAAAAATACTGCTGGGCCATGTTTTTCTTTAGGCAAATCCGTGAATAGAGACCATATGCCAATGTCTTGTTTCCATTCTGCATAAGAATCCTGGTTCAATAGAATGGGTGGGGTTTTACTAAACTAAGCCATCTTTCTTTTAAATGTGTTTCAACTTTTGTTGAACAAGACAGATAACTTCTTATCACACAAAGAAGACAGCCTCTGCTACCAATGTTAATCCAGGTCACTTGTTGCCTGCAACCGCACACTCATGAACAGCCATCTTGCTCAAGCAACAACAACAAACTAAAAAGGGGAGCTCACTCCCACTGTCCCACATCATATAAGGAGATGACTCAGCCCAAGGGGGACAACTCAAAGACACTTAAACAATTATCGCCTGTAGTAAGGATTGAACCTTAAACCTCCAGAAGACTGTCACTTAGAACTGATTGTTAATCAATGCCTTTATCTGTTGCACCACGTGTCTAATCAGTTCTAAGTGACAGTCTAATAACCAAGAATAACTTAATAATTAACACTTCTACCCGATCATGGATGATTGAACGAGAACAAATTATCCCTGTGGATTAAATAATGTGTTCAGTTCGAAAATTCCGTATAGTTTGCCGAGATTGACATAAAAATGTCTATGTTCAAAGAGATGCACCTGAAAAAGGTCGGAGGTTACACCAGCTGAAACGTTGTGAAAATAACAATCAAGATAAGAATAGTAGTCCGAATAATTCAAATTTTTAATCCTCATAAAAAAAAAATCCAAAACTTTCATAGATTAATTATTTTTTTTAAATGTACAAATATCTTGAATATCATTGAATAAAACTTTACATTAAACTTTATGCTTATATTTTAGTCACATGTAAGAAAATCTTGTCATTATATTATGGTAATCAGAAACGGGTCCATACTTCTGTAGTTCTCGCCACATTGACATGAAGCCAAAGAATCACTACCTGGATTTTACTGGAATTCTGTTAAGGGTCTAAACTTTTTACCTGGTGCTGACTATTGCATTAAGCTTACTGTCAGGTTTATTCGTTACTAGCTCTACCTACCCGGCGGAGATTCATTAGTGTGATTTTAGTTTAAATTTTTTCATTATATAAAAAAAACCCCTCAAAATATAAGGGAGATAATTGCTATTTTAATTTAAAGATAAGAATGAGTTATCTCCCTTACATTTTGAACTTTTTTTAGGTCATTATTAAAAATTGTATCTGTTGTAATAATTTTTGCCAGAATAATTATTTTCATTGAATCGAATTATACTTTTTTTAGTGCAAATAACATGCTGCAAGGATAAAAAGAAAGAGATCGCTAGTCAGAATCAAATATCGATTTCTAAGATGTACTGCTTTTTAAGTCTAAGGGTGATTTTAGTAGTGCTCTAGAGGCCTCCTTAATTTTATTTGTACTCTATTTTTAAAATTTTCTTTCACTCTATATGCGCAGAGGAGAAAGAGAGGGTTGAAAAGACGGAGGAGGGGGAAAGAGAGATAGATAGAAGGAGAGATAGAGAGAAGTTAGATAGGTAGAATGTTTAATAGAAATATGTTACATTTTTTAACCTCTTCTATTTTGTTTTTAGTGGCCCCGGACAACGCCAGGTAGCCCTGCTAGTTTTAGATGATCTATATGAGCAAAAAATCCACAAGCTAAGACTAAACGTGGGTAATTTGTTTTACTATCACCTAACATGCCATATTGTAATTGACTAGAGATTTTATTTTTAAACATATTACAAGTATTTATTTGAAATCAGTTCTTTTTTCTCCTTTTTTTTTTTTAACAATTTGGCAACGTTCTCTTATGGAATAAAATTTAAAATAGTAATGTCTAACTAAAATGTATTTCAAGTAAAAGGGTTAATATCAATGATGGGGAAATGTGTGTGTGGTTAATACCCCCCCCCCCGTTTTTGTTTGTAATGAAGACTTAATTGCAAAACGAGTTAATCTCTTTGTGAGTCGAAAAAGATTGAAAATTTTGTTAAACCTGTATAAAACTAATCCGCTTGTAGTCTCTGTGGTCTGTGGTAATCCAACGAGTCTTCCTTGAGACGACAAATCCAGTTCCAGTCAAATCAATTTTAAATTCACCCTAAAAAGAAATCAAAAGATTAAAAGTTATAACAGTGGGGAGAAATGTGGAGTGAGGGCAAAAAAAGTCTCTGATGTCCATTCCTGTGCCTGTGGTTGATTCCATATTTTCGGGGGTTGTCTCTTCGATTTTTGGTTCTTTCTGGAACTTTCTTCACCTAGTGTATCTTTGCCTTTTACGTTTGTTGATTAAAATGAGTGACAGTATTTTCATATTAAAACGAGTATAGTTTTTATTTTTTATACAGTTACGTTCTTATGAGGAGACGGGGGGGGGGGTGAACAGAACAAATACCGAGAAGAAGAGGCTCTTCCCCACTCATCCCAAAGGAAGAGTGTGTTGTCTCTTCTCTCCCAACTTCTGTTGCATCACTAGTTTTATTATCTTTTACCCTCCTGTCAAATGCATCCCTTCTATCTGGCATAATAATTATTCTTCTAAAAATAATTCAACTGTCAACTTTGCCTAAAACATCAGATTCAGACCAGCCTAGTCTGGCACAAGGTCGTTCAATATTTTAGATAAAGAAACTGTTGTGATGGGATACCTGACTCCCCTCATGGCTGATAAGTGTCCTAATCTGTAGTTTATATATACTAAGAACAGTAGTATTTGTAGTTGACTGTATATAGCTTTTTAATGTACGGAAAATCCAGCTCACCAAAGAGAGACACGCTGGATTTAGACAAAAATTAAAAAAATACCTAAATCTACAAAGTTTTTATCTTCATTGACTGAGGACAGAAAAGATCAAGTTTAATATAAGAACATATACTACACTTTGCTCTTAGCTAAAAGACCAAACAGGGGTTTATAGTCAATAACTGTATAAATGTATTGTTTTTATGCAGGGTCATCATTTTATGGGCTCTTTATCCTAATGAATCACTTCTTATTAAGGTTAATCCTATTGAATTACTGGTAGTGCTATTGTTTTGTACAAGATATACGTTGTAATAAACCATCCTCTTTTAAAGACCTTATACTCTGGTTATTTTGTTATTATAACTTCTAACCAAGTTATATCAGAAATAAAGATGTTTAATGCAAAAATTGAACTCAATAGATTTGTTGAAATTTAAATTTTTAAAGTGTATCACAAACAGATGAGGTAAATAAAAATAAAATAACCAACAATCATTGGTTGGCATTAAATAACCCGGTGAGACTGATCAAATTAATTATCTCCCTTGCTTACAAACTCTCTATAAAAGGAGATAAAACTATTAAAAATTAAACTTTTCCCAAAAGCCAGAATTATTTTTTACACGTATATGCTATATCTAGATTTATTTAAAAACAAAAAACTAAAAAAACATAGCTGTAATTTCACAGGTTGTATAAGTTTATCGTTGTGTTAAACTGACAAATATTGGATATTCTAGCTTGAACGTTTTTAGTGACGGCACAGTGAAGGAGAAACCTTTGTAGACTGAGGCGATTTTTATCATTTGTCCCAATCCAGAATGCATCTTTTTGGGGAGCTAGATTTTTTCTCATATTAAACTTGTCTAACTCTACCCCTGTGGGGATGCAAGTAAATAGAGACTACATGGTTGGGTAATTCGTCCAGACACGTGACTGCAATTTTGTGTGTTGGATATACACACGAGGGTCGGAATAAAAAGGACAACAGAAGAAACAGTTGGATTTACACATTTATTCACGTGTATTCTCACGTCAACAGTTTGAAGACAAACGTGAGTGAGATATATGAAATATGATAAAGGGATGAAACCTAAAGCATTATTACCAAGTGAAAGAATACATTAATGTCCCAACACAATCTATAAAAAACATGTATTGCTAGGGCCAGAGTTGGAAAGAGATGCATGTGCAATGGATAAGTAAATATTATTTACATTTGAGTTGAGCCGTTCTGTGAATCTTGTATACCATAACTGTGACCAGAAGGTTAGGGTTAGGGTTTTGTGAAAGCCATGCCAAAATGGAAGCCGATTAAAGCATGTCTGATGGTTTGGACATTCAAGCCAGAAAACAAATAATATCTGGTTCTATATTTCCCACGTGGGCAGAATTAGATTTTGAATTTCCAGAAACAGGAGTGCATTCTCTCATTGTTCATTAAAATTCAGGGGAGATCACTTGGATATGATTGTTAAATTTTTCTAATTCTAACATTTAATGATATTTGAGCAGTAATTTGATTTTACAGGCAGATTTATGTTTCCTTACCTGTGGGCAATTCAGTGAACTGTAACAGTCTCCAGCCGTGCCGTAATCAACACTTCGACCTTGACGCGTTACAGCAAATGACATTTCATCTCCTAAAGTAAAAAAAAAAAAGAACAGAAAATAAGGGACATTCTTTTGTTTTAGTTTTATCAGAATTATCAGTTTCTTAATTTTTCTTACACATAAACAGAAGAGAAAAACAGAAAAGAACTAAAAAATCTTATAAAAATGTAACAGGATTTATTTGTGCTTACAAGTAATACACCAAAAATATGTACACATGTCAATCAATTTATAGAGGTTCATTTAGAAATAACAACATCTTCTCTACAATTAAATCAAGTTTATGTAACAGTTTTGTCAAACAGAACAGGAGCATAGGAATATAAGACAGCAAGGCAAGTTGGTTCGGCAGGCACATATTAGAGTAGAAATGTAATTGAGTCCAGATCTGTTGGTCTCAAACGTGAATTTGTACCTCGTCTCCTGCCAAGTCCTGGCAAGAGACAAGGAAGGCAATGCAGCATCTTGTCAGGTCGGCATCAAAATTTTGTCTGAAAATGTTGGGATCAGAAGGTTACCGTATTCTGATCACGTGGAAGTGTCCCCAATTGGCGGAGTGTCAGGTGATGGCTATGTGGACAGTCATAAGAAGAATACCAAGATGTGTAGGGGCACATCGACAGAACTTTTCTGTTTGATGAGGGGACTGATCAAGTGTCAAAGAACTGGTCTGGATAAAATAGGAGGTGTGCCCAATAATTGTGTTGCTTTGAGGATTAAACCGAAAAGGGGGGAAAAAAAGGACGTGGACCTCTGAGTCATGCCTTTTATATGGGTGGCTAAATCAACCAATGGTTGACCAGCCTTCTGTCATGTGATCTGAAACTCCACATCTTAGGAAAAAGCAGCGGCAACAGTTTGAATCAAAATCGTTCCATTTTTAGCATGGCGCCTTAAGTAATTGCATCTTAGAATCGTGCATTCTGACAAGTAGTTTTCATTTTGCTTACTATATAATTGCATTACGGGTGTCATCGTATTTGTATTAAAACTATGGCAGCACAAAAACGCCTTCAATATTGGACATTTAGATTCACAAAGCATTGGAAAAAAAGGTTCACAAGCACCCAAAACATTACAATAGTGAGCATTTTGTGTCGTCGTAGTTTGAAAAACAGCGACACATGTAACATAAAATTTTTAATGAAATTGTGGCAACTTCTTGTGTCTGTATGTTTCACACTTTTACATTTTACTTTAATTACTGCCTTTTTATTGAAATAAAAAATGCAATAGAGTAAAATATCAAAAATAACATTAACAATTCTATTTAAAAAAATAATTTAATTACAAAATTAAATTCACCACAGTGCTTTTCAGCTTAAACAATTGAGCTATTTTAATCTTTATATTAAAAACAATTAATTACGTCTTGACCATCCAAAATTAGAAAGTAATTTGAAAGCATTTAAACACAAATAAAAAGTCATTTCTTGCTTTAAGATTCTGAGCAAATCCTTATGTATTAATAGATTGAAAGTTTTGAAAACTATTCATGTCCAATCATTTTATAAATACATTAAAACTTTACCTTGACAAAATTACTTCTAGTTTTATAACAATATGGTTGAATTAAAAATTTAATAACCAAACAAACCATTATTGTGAACTTAAGGATAGTGGACGGTCGCCAGTAGTTGAATGGAACATGCAAATATTTAAATGGTCCACGTAGTTTATATTTGAGTGAGAAACTAGAAATATTAAAGTTTGAAGATATAAAACAATTACACAATCATAGAAGTGAAATAGCCACAAACTGTAGATGCAGAATAAACTTTACTTTGGAATAACTAATAAATAAAAACGCATTTAAGTAAAATAAAAATAAAAGTGAATTCATAATTCTAAATTAAAAAAAAACACACTAGATCCTCAAAAACTAAAGAAAAAATCAAAAGCTGCTAATAAAATAAATCTTAAGTCTCATATTAGTGTGTAAAATAGGTACAAAATAGAATGTAAATGCATGCATTTAGCTTGATCATTTTTGGGAGGAATGAAACACAAACGTTTCTGCATAGCTTACTTGCCATATATATATATATATATATTATATATATATATTATATATATATATATATATATGAGAGATTATATATTTGTTTCAATTAATTTTTTTGAAATATAACTGCACAAAAGTGGAAATCAGAAAAATTACTCACGAACAACTGAGAGAGTATGTACATTAATTCTAATTTTGGAGAAAGTTGTATATCCTGATCGGCTGTAGGGATTCCGATGGCAGTTGCAATTATTGTCCCGTGTTCCATTGTTAGGGCAGGTCCCAGGATCTTTTAATCTTTAAAAAGAAGAAGAATGTCAGAGATTCTGCAATTAAATCATTAAGACTAAGATTTTTTAAACATTTTTTTCCTTTACCATAAAATGCACTTTTTTCTGCTTAGATTTTGATGTTTTAAAAATTCCATTAAATGTTTAATCTTATTTAATGCCCAATTTAATCTGTTAGATTTACTTGAAATTGGCATCCATTTTATGAAAAATCTGTTGTATGAAGTAAAAAAAAATCGTGAAAATAGTAGTCAATGTAAGAAAGATGATATGTTGACTCAAAGACCCCATTAAAATATTTTCATTGGTTGAAAAGCAATTAATTTCACATTCAATTTTTGAAACACCATAAATTTAAGATTTACAATCTTTATACAAATTAAATATCACCATATCTGTTGTATAGGCCCCCCCCCCTCCGATGCCTCATGAAACTTAATAAAATTCAATCCTTTCTCCTTTCTGCAATCCAACTATATTTGGTACACAAGAAAAAGTTCAGTATATGACTTGAGTGCTCACCAAGTTTCAGCCACGAATGTCCAACAGTCTTTGTTTTATTGCTGTTTAATAATAAGCACATCTGGATACGATGTGCAAAATTGTCGATAACGTTGACACACTTCTCTCTTGGCATTACCCTGATTTTGGTTATGATCCCCCTCTTCAGTTCAGGAATAGACCGAGGATTGTTTTGATAGACATTATCTGTGAAATAACCCTACAAATAAAACTCTGGAGGTGTTATAGGCC
The DNA here is from genome assembly GCA_963556195.1 of Sepiola atlantica. Classification (NCBI taxonomy): domain Eukaryota; kingdom Metazoa; phylum Mollusca; class Cephalopoda; order Sepiida; family Sepiolidae; genus Sepiola; species Sepiola atlantica. The sequence continues at coordinate 159,046,598 of OY744517.1, forward strand.
GGCGAGTGTGAAACCCATTCAGGATCACACTTTCTGCTGATGAGACGATCACCAAAGTGTACCCCTATATCATTGAATGGCGATAAAACAAAGACTGTTGGACACTGACGATTAAATCTTGGTGGGCAAGTAAAGCATAGACTGAAGTTTATTTGTACCAGATATAGTTCTATTGCAGAAAGGATTGTGCATTTTATTAATGATTCCGTGGGTAGTATTTGGGGGTAGTTTTCCTTGTATTTATTAAATGTTGTAAATAAGAATGATAGCATTGAAGCAAGATTCGGTAATATTATTAACCATTACTAAATTATTTGAATAATCAAATATTATTATTTATTTTAATAATTTAGTAATCTATTAAATAAATTTAATTAATTCAAGCACAATTTAACATAATTTTTTTGTATTAACATCGTTTGTATGGTAAGTATTTAACAAGTATATATATCAAATAAAAAACCGTGCAAAACCAAAGCAATAGATCACAGTTCTTACCTTTTGTCATAAATTTCTGAAAAGTTTTCCTTTGAATGAAGGCTTATAAATTCAGAAGGATTTCGTTTTTTCATTTGTTTGCAATAGATCTATAAAAAGAAAAGAGACATAAGTGAAAAAGAAACATACAAAAGAAGCCATATTGGATTGAGAAAATACAAAACCCAATAGGCATTCATGAAAATTAGATTTTCATAGTTACCGATGACTCAAATGAAATAATTTTTTCCACTCCATCCTTTCTGCACACTAACCCAGTCTAATAATTATTAAACCAGCAGTGACAATGGGAGTAAAGGTTTCTCTAAAGATTTTTTCCTATATACTTAAATAACATAAAATACATGCTAAAATATACCTTAGTTCTGTGATAGAGTTATGTTTGAAAAGAAAAAAAAAAAGTATTTTTTAATTGTTCTAATTAGCCATAATCTATAATTAAATGAACAAATCGCCCACCCCATCTTAGTTATCTATGTATTTCTCTTGCCTCCTCTCAACCGCTCTCTAATGTTTCTTAATGCAATGGACTGAGCCCCCCCCCCCCCCACCCCCACATAAACGACAAAAAATAGCCTGTGCCATGCATGAAATTTGCATATCGTCCAGGTGTATTAATAAAACGAAAGGATTTGAGAAGGAACGGGAAGGCGGCATGGACGACGGTTGATTGTTAGACGATTGTTCCGGATTTTTCGTTTTGTTTTGTGTATTGCTTTCTTACATTTAATTAGAAATTCGAGCATTTAGAGAAAGAGTGATACTAATTTACATGTACATGTGGTGTGTACAGACACATATGTAAATTAAATAGCAAAATAAATCTCTTTACTTTCATATAAGAACTAGCTGGCTTTGCCAGTTCACTATCACTTTGCAAAGTTCGCTACTGGAAACCAAAATATTAAATATTAAACATTTCATTCATAAGTTTGTTGAAACAAAAAGACAAAATCTTTTGCATTTATTCATATAAATAGATATTAAAATTTTGGTAAGTTTGATACAAATTTATTTATATTTTATATAAGACCGTCAAGAAAGGAAAAGAAAAAGTAAATCAATTCGCCTTAGTGATGGTGTGTGTGTACACTTTTTTTTTTTTTTAAACTTACAATTTTTTCATTGAATTTAAAAACAATTTTAAAAATGTGGTGTCGGTGTTAACCAGAGATAGATAGATAGATAGATAGATAGATAGATAGAGAACAGTCATTCACCCTCTCCCCTTTCTGAACTCTTGTTTATGCCTCGTATATCTTTTTTTGTCAGTTTAATTTAAATTACCTCCCCTGAAAATTAATCAGCAAACATTTTCTTTTATTAAATCACTTTAATTAATTTCTGTTAATATTGACAAAACTATTGCATATATATGAAAAATAGGACAATAAAATTATGAATGAATAACTGATGTCATTGATAGTGGTTCTTACTCCCACTATCAATCAGGACCGAAAGTGAACCATAACTTAACGTGCATGCTTCCATCTATAATCAGAGACTCAACTCTGTGGGATTATTCATTTACTTGGAAATCATTGTTAACTTGTTCCTGCTATTATGACTTTATTCCCCTGCTAAGAACACGGCTACACCTCTAAAGATTATTCATTCACTTGGAAACCATTGTTAACTTGTTCCTTTTTTCAAATGTATTTCCTTTTTTAATGATGTCAAGCTCGAAAGAGAATTTAAAAAATGCAACATGGTGTTCAAAGATTAAGACATTGCATTATATTACGATGGCCGTGATTTTAGACTAATTAATAAGTTTCACCCCCCCCCCTAAAAAAAAAATATGACTGTTTTAATTTATTACATATTTTACTAAAAAAAAATATTTCGTTTTGCAAAAAAACAAACAAACAAAACAAAAAACATTTTAATTTATTTCAATAAATGTTCTATTAATTAATTATTTTGAACTATTGATATTATTAGATATGTGTAAATATTAGAAAACCGTGTCGTATTATTTCTGCAATGTTATTATTTAATTCGAGAATTTAATTTTTCTTCGAGTTATAGTTTTTGATTAATACAGAATTTAGGGGCTTTTTTTCGTAATATATGAGAACTATGCTTTAAAAGATTTTTTTCATTATTAACATCTACGATGCTTTATTTTCATAAAAAAATACATTCATGCGTTTTTTTAGTACCCTGTGATATAACTTTAGTAAAGGTGTTTTTTGTTAAAAAAAAATTAAGAAACATTTTGTTTTTCAGAAATGAGAGCAACTTTTATCAAATAATTCAGCTAAAACTAATGATAATGAAGTGTTCATATAAAAAATAAAATTGCCTAAGAAAAGGAATTTGTCTTCTTGTGTTTATAAACCAAGAGATATTTCCATGCAGCATAATTGATAGTCTTTTCATTCAATGTAGAACAGGTTGTCATAACAATCAACTCAAACATTAAAAATAATCCGGAAAGAATGAACTTATTTAAAGAATGAATATTAAATCAGACAAATTATTTTTTAAAGAAAAATTTTCATGTTTTAAAAATTCAAAAAATTATAACACCATTTTATTATTAAGTATTAATTTAATGTTTGCTGTCTAGCCTATGCAAATTATACGAAATAATACATTTGCTCTAAGATTTATATTAAAGTAATTGATATAATTAACCCAGTGATCGTTAATTAATAAATACTGAAAATTGAATTAAAATTGGTTGATTTCCTGAATTTTGATGATCTTTTTAAGTGAAGGGAGAGGTCAAAATGACCATAGTCTGTTCAACTATACAGCATGACGTCTTTTACAGTTAACAGGCCTTAGGATGGCCACACTTTGGGTAGTTCGTCTCTACAATACATACAGTATTTCAAAATACTGTGTTGTATTATTGATTTAAATAAGAGTAACCCATTTTGATGATAATATAGGAGTGATAAATGCAAAAAAGACTTTTGTATTTATTCATTTAGATTAAGATAATAATAAATAATAATACTTTTATATGATAATAATATAAAAATTAAGAGACTTATTTTTCTTGCATAGCTAAAAATAATGCCTTAAAAGATGTCAGTTTAGGGATTTTTTAATGAAATCAAAGAATAAATAATGGTTGTGACCAAACGGATCACAGGTACCTCTAGTAAAATATATTTAAATAAGTGACATTAAGTTCGTAGATGTATTTTTTTAGTGTCAAAGCCAGTGGAAGAGAAGAACAGTGTGGAAAAAAGAAGGAATGAAAAACATTAGACAAGGACAAATGTGCACATATGTCTTGTCATTGCTAATTTAGCATCATTAGACTGGAGAGCTAGGGAAACATACACGATTATAAATTATTATTGTGTAACTAAACTGTCTGATTTTCATAAATGCTTGTAGGGTATTCATTCTAAATTGAAACATTTTGGGGAAGATAATATGCTATTTTAAAAAAAAATTATGAAAAGAAAGACCTGATACAAGGGGGGACAACTCTTTGCCGATCACAACAGATTAGAGTATTAAATGCTTCTTGATATAACCATCTTTTTATGTTATAATAATAACGATGAAAACATTGTGTACAGTGCTCAGTTCCACTACAACTCATCAAAAGTGCTTGTATAGTACGTAGGATAATGTCAAGGAAATAACCAGTGCAGGAGTCATAATATGCATGAGCATAGAGGGGGCATCAGGTGTAGTTTTGACAAATTTCGAGAAACATGAGCGTTTTAAAGGATGCAGTGTTTCGGCAGAAAACAACTGATTCAGCCGGTTTGTTCCAAGCTTCAGCAATTCCGAGCATGAAAAAAATGTTTCTGAAAGTCATGGGATCTATGCTGCTTCCGGACTTTGTACTTGCTGCAATGACGTTCACCCTGGTCGGATTGAGCCCGCTTCTTTCCTGGCCTACACCATATCTTGAATCATGGCGGCTTATGCACGGCGGTCCTGTGCAAGGTTGCATAAAATTGCTAACAAATTTTTGCCAAACTCGGAATCTACACAAAATTTCGAACTAAACTTTTTATTTAATCCACGGGGGTAGATTGTTCTCTTTCCGTCAGCCATGAGCAGATAGAAATGTTAAGTAATTGTTATTTTATTTTTAGTAATTATCACTTATAGTGATGACTGAACCATCAACCTCGTATGTGGATGCATGGTGCAATGGATAAAGGTGTTGAGTTACCTCAGTTCTAAATGACAGTCTTCAGGATGTTGATAGTTCAAACCTTACTATCAATGCTCATCCAAAACATTTCATATGTATAGGGGTAAAATTCTCCACAGAAGAGCGAATTCCCTAATGTTGGCCTGATTAAGTCCAAGCAAGGGCGGTAACTCAGATATTTCTACAGTCAACATATATAGAGTGTCCACAAAATCTGGGTACATGGTTAAAAACAAATACTTTTGAAAAGAAAACAATTTTATTTAATTCTAATGTCGATAAATAATATTTTAAAAATGATTTCCGAAGTCTTTGGTCGTCCGGAATGGGGGCTGTTCAAGACACTGCCTGTTTCATTAAACTTTGAGACCAATTTCTGTATGTATCTAGACTTTATGGACACTCATATATATATATATATATATATATATATATATATATATATAGAAAGGCATATCAACTATTTTTGGTCATTTAATGTCGATTCATTGTATACAATTAGTTAAACACAAATTGACATTTCACTCATGTCTGGAGAGAAATTGCAGGTTCTTACTTTTCCAACAGTATTAATGTGTAAATGAGCGCAATACATCTGATAGGATTTGGACTTGGCTATGCCAAGACCATAGGCATCAATGGTATGCAGTAGACCAATAATTTACCCCCAGAAAGATATTAATATTTATATGTACATACTTAATGGCTGCTTTATAAGATTTTGACAATTGAAAATTATAGCACTCCCAGTGGCCCTGAAAATCTACCACCCACTTAGGGTGGGGTCGAGAGTCAGAGATCTGTAGCAGTCACATGATTGACCGGAAGTGCGCTTTTCACTGCACCAGATTCACGCGATATATCGTGATTTGGCGAAAACCCAAATCACGTGATCAGCTGTGAAAAAGTATCCGGGGCCCTATGAGGATCGGGTACCCTGGTTACACGCTAGTATACATCTTGGTGGTGATGCTAGGCCCTGCGTAGAGACGAAGTGGAGATATAAAACTAGTATATATTTGACGTAGAAACGAACTTATTCAAACAAGAACGAGGCGTCAGTCAGTCTGGTAGAGTCGGGTTTTCAGTCAAAATCCGTTGCCTCCCAGGTAAGGAGACAGTTGCCAGATTGGAAGTTAGAGATAATGTAAATCCATGATCTTAAAGTTAATTCCAATAATATCAATAAAACGATGTTGTTCTGTTTAACTTGGCAGATAATTATTTGGACCTATCATCGTTAATTATGTTTTAGCGATAATGCCAGGCCAGAAAGAAAATTACATTTATTTTAGGGAAGGGGGAGTGAGGCGCCTGACCGAGTAGGTGAACATTGTTCTTTTCCTTTTGTTTTGCTTTGAATAATCTTTCACCCTCACAGAGCCAACAGATTGCTGTTCGCCCAGTGATCACTCGCTGATATAAACAGTTTCAACGTGGGAGTTGGACGAGACGACAAGATCGGCGATGTCATCATCATCATCGTCGCCATCCCGGCCTAGAGGAATTTCGATCTACATATATTTTTTATTGCCACTATGACGATCGGGTGCACGTGTGAGGTCGATGAGACGACCGTGCAGATGCGCGTGGGGTTCATATTTGGCACCGTGACCAGGAGATCATACACCTGTGTGCGCAGTTGACCATGATCCCCGCGTGTAGGGTTCACACAGCATGGTTAACCAGTTCGTGACTTACAGCCAACAAGGAAAGATGTGATCCTGCATTCTCTGCCAGGCCGATGGCAGAGAATCTACGAATTCCGGGAAAAAATCATTTCACCTGGTCAATGTATATTCAACCCCATGTATAAAAGATGTGAATAAACCTATATATATATTCGTTTAGTTTATGTACCTCATCTACTCAGTGTACATTCAACTAAAGATCTGTTACTGTTCATTTTAATATCACAGGAAAAACTAATTTATGCGAATAATCAAACTTACCTCAACTAATTTCCCGTGGACGAGTAATCGATAATTTCCATCTTGTCGAATTGACGTACTTGACTTCAGTTCGCGACAAGTGCTGGCATAACCTGCAATAACAAATGCTACAATTTACTCACTGATAAAACAAAAACACAAATTCTCAATCTAGACGACTTCATTTTTCAATATAAAATAAAAAAAACATTGAACAACAACGGTAACGTTTTGGTTCATCTGCATGGTGGTAATTCAACTTTGATCATATCACTTTAGTTGTGGTGTACGCGCGTTTGAGTCCTGTGAAACATTGTTCCGGCATTTTTACTTGCTGCAAGTAGAGAGAGGATTCTTACTGCAGCTAATATCTGTTAGGTCAATCATCTGCCACAAAAGTATTTTAACTTCGTCTATTCAAATTTATCGACTATATTTCTTTCTTCAATGAAAGAAATTTCAGATAAATATAACAAATGTTGCCATTATTCTTAAATTTTTCATCTATAAAACATATATATAAAATCTATCTATATAAAATTAAAAGCCAAAATGACCCCCCCCCCCCAAAAAAAAAAAACAAACCTGGATCCTGGAGGACTGCTTTGATGTTTAAGGTATTGCAAATTACAATTTTTAAATCAAATTCTAAAATTGTTAAATTGGCAATAATATACTTTTACAGTCAAGTGTAGACATGATTTGACAGGTACAACAGTTTATTAGGTATAATTAATGGGGTAGGATTTTGGGTCAGCTTGATTTCTATATAAGGGATGGTTGATTTGATCATGTGACATGGGAAATATTTTATTCATTAAGGAGGGTAAGTAGAAACTTATATAGAAAACTGTTGATCATTTAGAGAAGGATCTTTTATTGGAATATTATAAGACACTCATAGATTGAGTTGTCTTCTCTTGTCCCTTTAAAGGTCATGTGGATTGCCCAAAAGGCAAAATCCAATCAATGCTCACTTAGGGATCATGTGAGTCAGCCCATATAAACTTAAACGCTCAGGACTCCCACTTTTTTTTCCATGTACTAAACTGGTCATCGCTTATCGAGGCCCACAGACCATGCGAAGATAATGGTTAATGAGTTCGTCAGGTGGACCTTGAGACAACATTGTGGGGATTCGTAATGATGGTTGAAACTGGATAGAATTTGATTATTTAAGAAGAATGGTTGTAACATTGTTAAAGATAGGATATTATCGAATGAAAGAATGACAAAGTCTATCCATACAAAAGTAATTACTTTTTATTGACAACTTGTTTAGACAATGAAAATTAAAGTGCTGTCAATGAATGAGAGTTCAGAGTGGACGAACATTCTGAGCGAAAAAGTTGTTTAGCGTGTAAAGCAATTACGACAAGTCCTAGATAACTGTCGCAAGTATCTCATCTTTGGGGATGAAAATCGCATTTTATTTATGGTGTGTAGATAAAGATATCTTGTCATTGGACCCTGAAAGAAATGGTGATTTTTCTTTTGTTAAAACGTGATTTTAATAGTTGTTAATTTTAATTAACATAGATGAATGATAACAATTTGCGCTTTTATTTTTCACTGTGTAGGCATGATAGAGGAAAAAAGAGAAATGACCCCAGTTTTCTTTAGCTAATTTAAGACCTCATTTTATTTGTTGCGCTCGACTTGCTTCCAGTCAGTTTCTCACTAAAAACCTAATTTCCTTGATGATGTTACTTGACTGACTGATTTCTTGCTCCCACTTTCTCAATTGACAAGCCCATCAAACTTGACCTATTGATCCTTGACAGACAGCCACTTCTTACGGTTGTCCTTGAATGGATTGAATATATAACATTTATAGGAAGAGAAAAACTGAGATTTAAAAATGAAAAGAGATGAATCATTTCTTTTTTACTTACAAGATCTGTTGGTGCACCTCCTTCTGGACTTTGGCGGTGGCTGGACACAATTTTGACGAGGATGCTCTCTGTTGTCTCGATCCATGCACATCACTCTTCGACCAACTTCCTGAACCCCACAAGCATTCGGACACTAAACACAAAAAAAAAAATGTAAATCAACATAAAAAAAATTGTGATGAAATGAATGTTACAGACTAATGTTATTGTAGTAATATTTTGATGTGTCAAAAATCAGCTTAAAAATAGTAAATTCCACGTATGGTTAGTTTAAGCAAAAAGATGGAATTTTCCATTATAAATCAAACTAGAGTGAGGGTTACATGTCAGGATATTGCATCATAACAGGAAGTCTGTAGTAACATGTAGCAGATAAGCTGATGAGATCTTTCTCTTTTTTCTTTTGAAGTGCAAGAGAGGGTGGTTCTACTTTAGGAGAGCTGCTCCCATTCTCCTATGGGGGGGGTAGGTTGGGGTATTATGAATGTATACTTAAAAAGATTGTTGCAACATCTGGACTGGTGCACCAACCACTAGTCTCTCCTTCTTGAACAGGGTACAAAAAAGTGCCTTTAATCTGATAGGTTCTACACGGTCTACCAAGCTCTAGCCTCTGTTCCATCACCGCAATGTTACATCCTTGTGTTTGTTTTACAAGTATTTCAACGGAATGTGCTCTGACGAACTTGCTGCACTTGCGCCCCCTTAACGTAAATACCCCTGATCAACCCGCCAAGCAGTAGAGGTCTCCAGATGCCGGAAAGCTTTTTACTCTAATAGCTTATTTTCTAGAACTGCTCGTCTTTGGAATTCCCTCCTCGTTGCCCCGACTGTACCAACATGCAGAAATTTAAATAAAATGTGGACAAACACCTCGCTGCAAAACTTCCAACTTAGGATGCCACTATAACTGTGTGGCTCCTAATTCACAGTAGCCCCTTACGTCTCAGTGGCAATGTGCCTTATTTGGGATGAATAGAAGCAAACAAAAAAACATCCTGAAACCATTGTTAAACCCCAAATGATTTTGTGCTGTCATTATTCACAAGCACTTCCATTAATCAACACGCATCATGATAGAACAATGAAAAAGTGTTATATATATACCTTCCCTCTGAGGGGAGGTCTGTTTCACAGTTCACAATTAATTAAAATACATGAACGTTCGTTCACACATGTGAACTTCTAAACGAACTAACGACTTCTCTCCCTGCACTTTCTTTCCTTGGGCCATGTGACGTCACATCCGTTTCTAGCACAAAGAAGGTTAAGCTGACATCTGAGTACACTAAGCTAACCTCTTGACCAATCCCTATTTCCTGCCATCCTCAACTAACTAAATAATACTCAACCAATATTTAACAGCTTGTGTCTTTCAATCGTAGGTGTGCCCCTTTTCTTCTTGAGATTTCCATGGATGGCTCTGTTCTTGAGGAGAAATTGACTCTGAAACTTATTGGTCTTTCTCATCAAATCTTTCTTGGAGTTCATATATTAGATCCATTTCTCTTTCTGCTTCTCGTAAAGTCTGTTCTCTCTATCGCTCCAAACACTTTCTGCTTCTCGTAAAGTCTGTTCTCTCTATCGCTCCAAACACTTTCTGCTTCTCGTAAAGTCCGTTCTCTCTATCGCTCCAAACACTTTCTCACACATGAGGCTATTGTTTATCTCAACAATCCTACTATCAAACCATGTATGGAGTACTGTTGTCATATTTGGGCTGGTGAATCTCTGTCTCATTTGAGGATTCTTGATAGGTTCAAAAGTGTATTTGTAATTTGGTTGGCCTCACCTTTTCTTCTTCTCTGCACCCTCTCTCTCTCTCACAGACATAATGTTGCTAGTCTCAGTCTTTCCTGTAAATACTATTATGGTATGTGTTCTTCAGAATTGCCTGATCTATTCCCTGATTCCTTTGTTCCAGCTCGTCTGACTCGTTAGTCTAGTTGTCTTCATCAATTTGCTGTTTTTATACCTTGTTAGAATACAGCGTCCTATTCCAGTAGCTTCTTTCCAATAACTGCAGGCTTATGGAACTCTCTTCCTGCTGACTGTTTTCAAATAACCTATAGCCTTGGTCTTTTCAAGATTAAGGTCAATAGATATCTCCTGTGTTTGCGATATCATCTTTTGTTCTTTTGGGCTCCTTACATCAAGTGGCTTCATGGCTTGTCTAGAGCGATTTCCATAAAAAATTACTCCTACGTGTCATCAACCCAAGAATCTATTCATGTAATGAATCTGCTGAGATCAAAGAATTCATCCCCGTGGTGCTATATTATCATCATTATATTCGGTTTAACATCCATTTTACATGCTGGCATGTGTAGGACGGCTTTTAGTAATTGACTTCCAAGCTTATCTCTGGTGCAGGTTTCTTTGGAAGTCATTTCCTTAATTGAGGCAAGATTTTTATCAGCCGGATGCCCTTGCTGATGCCAACCCAGTGATGTGATGGGGACCAGTGTTTTTATCAAGACACCATTTCTAAGTGATTACCACCAAAGCTAAAGAGCTCTTCACTTGCTCTTATCAAAGGAAAAAAATATATTTCCCTCCCTTTTTTTTTTGTATAAAAGCAAAAACTCAAACATTTTTTTTTGACCAATGTCAGAACTACTACTTAACTGTTGTAGTTAAAAAGAAACTCCACTCTCTTTCCTGGAAAAACACTATACAAACAACGGTGCCTGCTAATATTAAAATAACATCCTCTTTTGTATGATTAATAAGATAATGAATTATTCTCTTTTTTTTGTTTCAAGTTGTCGACATGACTAGAAGTATTTGAAAAGAAAAAACTATTTTCATGCAATACTTTGCTCTAACTAGCCAATTTTTATTTGTTATTGTTGTACCATGTTATTGGCAATGTAATGACATACTTAGCTACAATTAGTTTTTAAAATTACATAGTCTGCCCTAAACGACTGGTAATATGAAACATTGTTAAATAATCACCTAAAAATAAAAAATCATCAAGGGGGATAACTCATTTTAAATTGAAGAACATAATAGTTGTCTACCTAGTAAAAGAGAGAAGGGAGAAAAGGACAAATAATGACGAATAAAAAAGAAAAAAATGAAAAGAAACAAATAAACAAGCAAAGAAAGAAAATAAAAGTGCAGAGAAAACTTTTTTTTAAATGTAAACACGTACCCGGTGCCATGGATAAACTTTCCAGTGGAAAGGTGAAGAACAATCTCCCATGTTACAACGTTGTTGAGGTGTTGGCATATTTTCTGCTTTGCAACCATAAACTTCTCCCTTAAGGATCCAGCCTTCTTTGGAGACAGCTTGGCACACAACGCGGCGGGTCTGATATCCGGGACCACAACTTGCTGAACACTGAACAGAGATAATCGACAACAAAGATGATTGATATTTTTTCATGCCAAATATTTACATTTCAAACATATCGAATCGGGAGTCACTGCTTCAATTCTAATTCAGTTCTATTTACATTAGCGGTTGAAGATTTCAATCTAACAAAAAAGTTATTTTGCGAGATTTTAAAAGTTGAACCTAAAATAGCATTTAACTTTGATTCGGGTGAAGACTTAATTTACTCAAATATTTGTACGCAAATTTTCTTTTATGACTGATCAGTTTAATTGTTAATTTCTTATTACTTATTTAAAAAGACAACTTCAAAAAAAAATTTTAAAATTACAACCATAACAATTTGTTTTTCTTCGATTTCGATCCATATTATATAAGTTTTTAATTATTGCACTAGCCACAGCAAAACTAATTATCGCTGTTTGAACTTTTTATTTTTGTTTTTACTAATGGGTCACCGCTTATCAAAGCCCGGGGGGTCACTTGAGAATAAGGGTTAAAGAGATTGCCAGTTGGAAGATGATCGCCCCTACAAGAGGACCAGGAACAATGGGTTGGATGGGCAGAACAGGGGAATTGATAATCTAAGAGGACAGCTCAACAAGTGTTTGTTCACATTAGACTTGAAGACGACCATGCTGTAGTCAGTTGGGAAGCACCTCTCATTAACATAACGATATGGTAGAGAGAAGCTAGCAACATCTCTTCTGTCACTCTCAGCCCCTCTCACTGTATGTTGTTTTGTAACACTATAGTTCGCTGGAGAATGTATCTTGGTGTGTCAGCACCATGGGAACGGTTCTGGAAGGCTCTTACTGTCTTGGCACGGCACTACCAGCTCCTCAGTGGGGTACGATAGTTAGATTTTCTGGTTCGAATAGCGACAATACAGTTACTTATATGTTCAAACGAATGCTGTTTAAGATCCTTGAATGCAAATAGCATTATGCCATCTGAAGGGGTTAATCCTGTCGGTAGGTTTGACAGGTTTTTGAGGTCATTAATTCTTGAATCATTAATTCTTCCCACATAATTATTTAGCTGGGCTGGGGAAACCATCATGCTGAAATTTGAATGCTTGTATAAAAGGAGCGAACAATCGTTTTATATAAAAACATAAAAACTCTTTAATTCATTTCAGTTTCTAAAAACATAAAAACTCTAAAGTCGGCAGAGTTGATGTCAGGCATCTGCCCTGTATGAAGTAGAAATCCCAACTGCATTCTGCCTTTCCCTCTCGCAGACAACAGTGGAAAGAGAGAGGGGGGGGGGTATAGCCCCACAAGAGAAGGAAAGAACAAGAATACATATGCTGAAAAAAAAGGTAGAAAGACAACAGTCATAAACCCCTTTCTAACATACTCGTATTATCAACAACTTGTCAACTGTGAGCCGAGAGGAAGGTTGATTGACGTTGAACTGTTTTAATGCAACAAAATTGTCTCGATTTTACTTGCCTCCCCACGAGGACAACAAAAGTCAGGTACAAGGCTTTTAAATGTGGGGAATGTTATCTCCAATAAAAGTAGCGCTCATCATTTTACCACAGTTTGACACACCCTCATTTTATGCAGCATGTATCACTCGTTTCCATCATTCTCTGTAATTTTGATTACTGGTATTATGTCTGTGACATCACAATACAAAAATAATTGTTTGGTCTATCTGAGGTAATATTTAAGACAATTTGATCTCTATATTCTGTGAGATTTTTAAATTGACACAAAATTATGGATTAAAATAAAAGCTCAAACATGCATAATAAATATCTATTAATAATGGAGATTTGGTACCTGTCTGAAGCTGAAACTATACTATAACTATCTGTCAATGTTCTATTGGGGGTGCAGAGGTAGTGTAGCATCTGTTTTGTTGTCATGGGATAAAAATATAAAAAAGTATTCTCAAATACACTTAATGTAAAAAGGATGATTAAGCAAATAAACACAAGGCAAGTTTTGTTTTTATTTGCTTAATAATTATCCCTTTTATTTTTATTTTCTTAATTATCCTATTTAGTTTTATTTGCTTGATAATTATCCATTTTATTTTTATTTGCTTGATAATTATCCCTTTTATTTTCATTTGCTTGATAATTATCCCTTTTATTTTCATTTGCTTGATAATTATCCCTTTTATTTTTATTTTCTTGATAATTATCCCTTTTATTTTCATTTGCTTGATAATTATCCCTTTTATTTTTATTTGCTTGATAATTATCCCTTTTATTTTCATTTGCTTGATAATTATCCCTTTTATTTTTATTTTCTTGATAATTATCCCTTTTATTTTTATTTTCTTGATAATTATCCCTTTTATTTTTATTTGCTTGATAATTATCGATTTTATTTTTATTTGCTTGATAATTATCCCTTTTATTTTTATTTGCTTGATAATTATCCCTTTTATTTTCATTTGCTTGATAATTATCCCTTTTATTTTCATTTGCTTGATAATTATCCCTTTTATTTTTATTTTCTTGATAATTATCCCTTTTATTTTTATTTTCTTGATAATTATCCCTTTTATTTTCATTTGCTTGATAATTATCCCTTTTATTTTCATTTGCTTGATAATTATCCCTTTTATTTTTATTTTCTTGATAATTATCCCTTTTATTTTTATTTGCTTGATAATTATCCCTTTTATTTTTATTTTCTTGATAATTATCCCTTTTATTTTCATTTGCTTGATAATTATCCCTTTTATTTTTATTTTCTTGATAATTATCCCTTTTATTTTTATTTTCTTGATAATTATCCCTTTTATTTTCATTTGCTTGATAATTATCCCTTTTATTTTCATTTTCTTGATAATTATCCCTTTTATTTTTATTTTCTTGATAATTATCCCTTTTATTTTTATTTGCTTGATAATTATCCCTTTTATTTTCATTTGCTTGATAATTATCCCTTTTATTTTCATTTGCTTGATAATTATCCCTTTTATTTTTATTTTCTTGATAATTATCCCTTTTATTTTTATTTTCTTAATTATCAATTTTATTTTTATTTTCTTAATAAAAAAAGTTAAAGAGAAGCGGGTCAACAGAAAAATTTCCCCAGATAAATTCTAAGGGGTCAAACAAAAATATATATTTTTTTAGTTTATAGGATTTGATACTTACAGGTGACCACGGCTCTGTTGTCCAGGTAAATGGGCAAGGAAATTCTGCACATCGTCGAGTTGATTTTGGTTTCTTTGCTTGGCAAAATCTTTCATCCAAGACAGTCCCTTTTTTGTAATCCATACAATTAACCGAACGATGCTTCCGTCCAAATCCACATTCCTTTGAACACTGCAAACAGGATTCCAATGAATTTCAGATTTAATGAAAAGGAAAAAAAAAAAATTCAAAAGCAAATAATAATTAACCCAAGAACAGATTAAGATGTGTCCCTTCAACCTACATGCTTAGTGATGAAAATGCTATTTCAAACTTAATAAAAATGATAGACAAGCAGCAATTGTATCTGTTCGAGTTTAAAAACGTATTACTACAAGTCAAAACTGAAACAATAGCTTAGTCATAGCCTTATATAATTTTGAATTTTGTAGAGTTGAAACCCCCAATTAAGATGTTTAAAATAGAAAATTGGGTATTATTGGAGCCCAGCACCCTATGTTAATTCTAAAAATTAAAAAGAGAGTCTACTGTTTTTAGGTGATTACATGTAAACAGCCTGAAAAAGTAGGTGGTAAAAAAAAATTTAAAAATACCAATATTTTAGACTTTACAGTAGGGGATCATTTTCACATATAAATTTAATGTAAGATGATAACCCATTTTCGAACCAGAATGCCAAAATGATCTCCCACTTTAAAAATCTAAGCTATTGTTTTTATTTTTTGTTTGTTTTATTTCCTTTTATTTCCAACTTTTCAGGTTGTTTACATGTAATTGCCTAAAAATATAGAATCTCATGTGTTTTTGTGTGTAAGGGTGCTGGGTTATAGTTTTAGAAAATCCCTTTTTTTTTTAAGAACTCTTGAGATGATGCAATTATTTCTTAGAATGATTCAACTGGCTTAGGTAAATCTAATATTCTAGCTGAGATACTATCTCAGGATGGGTTCATGATATGGAGACATCCTTCAATAAATTCTCAGAGTTCAGACCTGGTGATACCAGATCAGGCTGCCCTGTGGCTCCCTGAGACGAAATTCACCTACATTGACTTTTTTTTTTTTTTTTTTTTTTTGTTTGTAAAACTTAATTATGTTCTACAAAACCAAAAACAAAAACAACAGCCTCTCTCCCTTTCTCCCTCCCCTTTTTTATTTTTATTTTTCCTACCCTACTCCCGGTCCTGGATATGACCTTAAACTACATCCGATGGTGAGATCCGGCTTACGGACTTTGGGGAATGTGGAGCCTCCTCTTAATTACCATTGCTCCCAGGTCCACCCTGACCCGGAGTGGTAGTACCTGTTAGGGTCCCAACTATGGGTTAAATAGAAACAGATATTAAAAGGGGAAAGAAACAAAAAAGAGAAGAAAACAAGACCAGATTCGGCATTAAATAACTCAAAAAGGGTTGATATGCCGTAAAATAAAACTACCAAACCAAAAACCCTGATTAAACATTTGAAGATATAAAGAACTTAAAGCATAAAAACTTTCACTATAATGACCAGATTCGGCATTAAATAACCCAAAAAGGGTTGATATGCCGTAAAACAAAACTACCAAACCAAACTACCAGAGTTCAGACCCGAAATCTCTAAAGAAAACTTGTTTTTCTGCTAACTTTTTTAGGTTGTTTACATGTAACTGCTAAAAAAAATGTATAATATTTTGTTTTGTGAATTAGCAAAAAAGTGCAAGGCTACAGTTTTATCAAAAATCGATAAAATTATCATGTTTTATTCAATGTTGAAATGATCTATTGTAAATAATTCATTGGAGATTAACTAGTGTATTTCTTTATAAAACAAGACAGGTAAAATTAATTCCTCGAGCAGAACAGGTTTGCACAACTTATGAACATTAAAATCAAGATATAATGATACAAAACCTTATATCTAGAATCCTTATTCTAATTTTAATCAAAATCCATTACATGATTTTGATTCTAGAAAATGTCTAAAATTTAAGGTTTAAGCTTAAGTTTCAAGGAATTGAAATTCAGTGAATCTTGCTTAATCTAATAGTTATGGATCAAATTTAAAGCAAATCTGAAATATTTGAATTTTCAAATGAAAGGTTGTGTCCATATTATGTCGCTTAAAATCCTTTAAAATACTCCAAAGAAACTCAAATTTAGGGAATATTTATTAATTGATGTCTCATACCTAATGTTAAAATTACACAAAAATCAGAAGTATCTGAATTTTCATGAAAGGCTTCCATCCCCTTTTGCATAAAACTAAAACTAAATATAGCCTACATTACACATCCTTATGCCTAGTAGCTGTGTTCCAAAATCCATAACGATCGGTTAATTAGTTTAGGAGTGAATCTTACACATACAAATATATAAACACACATTTAAGTTTATACAAATAGAGATAAGATGAAGATCACTGTATGGTTATATCAACACTTGTGTTTTATTCAATGCTGCAATTTTCTATTGTAAATAATTAATTGAAGATTAACTGCTATTTTATTAATAGCTGAAAGTAGTAGGGGTTCATACCTTTTTTTAATGATATTGACGCATGTCACTGATCTGACAAGGTTCGAACTCTGACAGATGACTCTTTAGTTTTTCTTTCTCTCGCAAAGAGAGAGTTTGAATTACGTACTAGACACCATCCTTTAGTGTTTTCGGTCTCTCTTTACAGGGGTTTGTTAGGACAACCTGACATGAGGATATTTCACTCTACAACTGAACCAAATATTAAAAATAACATAGTATTCAATGGCCAAATAAGATAGCTATGCATCGGCTCATGCGGGGAATGGCGCACCTTATCTTAGTGATGTTGCCTCTAGTAACAGCATTTAGTTGGATCCTCCACCAGACCAGATGAATTCTGGTCCGGAATCTGGCAAGATAAAGAATAGACCGGAATAAAGATAAACTATAATAGACATATTTAAGTGGTCAATTGAGTTGAGGAAAATTGATGTTCTCCACTGTTAAACAAACCCAACGTTTGAGAGGTAAAAGAGAATTTTTATTGAACACACGACTATTTATATATCTCATATAGAAATCAAGTGTTAGCCTCATGAAGGGGACATTAATTTCCGAAACTTAACTTAATTGAAACAAGTTTGGCCAATATCAAGGTGTAGTATCTGTTCCGATGGATACTACACCCCATAGGCTGGTATTGTCTTGGCCTTCGGGGCTTGATTTACGCCGGTCTGTGGGTTTGTCTTGTGCAGTTCTAGAAGGTTCACCCTCCCAGGCTTTGCCTCCCCTCTTTGGGGAGGAGTAAGTTTATTGCTTACTGCCTGAAACTACAGGGGAATGCCGACGGGGCTGCCCAGGCAGTTTTTGTAGGCCTGAGTGCTCACCTTCTCGGGCGCTGGCTTTTCAAGTACCACTTTCCTGACCCGACCTTAGGTCACATCTTACCTTGTGGGAGTAAGATAAAACTGGCCTTGGGCCTAACCTCCTGGAGAGGAGGTAAATAAATACTCATCGCAAATAATAATTATGTTCTGTCTCGAGTATTAAATATTAGTTAAAGTATATTTGCTCAGATAAATTTGGTGTCATGTTGTAAACAGGAAACATTTCTTTTATAAGCTAAAATTTGTGAGAAAGGAAGTCTATAATATTTGGCTGGATGTGACGTCAGATTTACGACAGAGACAGTGGTAAGCGCTATTTTTTTGCCAGTCTTGGCGGAAGCCTGAATGAGACAAGACATGTTTTTAAGATGTTTTAACATTAAATTATTATGCCACAATCTTAAAATAAGTTTCTCTCTTACCCCTCCCCTTTTTTTTTTTACCTTGCAGCTTACTGGAAGATAATGGCAAATAAATCATTCATTTTTTAAAATCCTGTTGTTAAATTGAATAATTAATTTAAGAAGCATGTTAGATCGCTTTTTATTATAGCTAACAAAATGACATCAGTCCTTAGAGACACAACACACATTCACAAAGGACAACAACTGTGAGAAGACAGGGTATAATTTTCAGTTGAAATATGGAATCATAAACAAGAACAGTTGGCCGTCTTCATCTCATGGAAAATTATTTTGAATGTATTTTCCTGTGAAGATATGAAGAAATGTGTCCTTTCAAAGATTTGCTATCTTGATGGTAGGAAGTTGTGAAGCAGACTGTTTTTCGATTTGATTCTGTTATCTGCTCTAAGTACTCCAGTAACTTGTATCATCCCACTGAAGGTTGTGATCAGCTCACTGTTCAGCTAGTTTACTTCTGTAACATAATTTTTCCGCCAAAGGCAAATACATTTAATCCCAAAGCAAATACAGTAAAATACAGCTAAACGCTATTGACTCAGAAGGCATAAATAATGATGTATAACAATGTAATCTTTATTATAAAATAAAGTGATTTTCCCCTATTTCATTGACAAGTATAGCTTTCTACCCAAAAGCTGCATATGCATATCTGCTACCGCATCAATTTAGGCCAATTCTTGATGTGTGTTTTCTGAAAATATGCGTTTTTTCCATTAACTTTCAATTAATTTTACATTTTATCCAGCTCGACATCTAAAATAGTCATCCATACAGGAAGTCGGAGGAATTTACACTCTCATGCTCAGATCTACTACTACTGCCACCTACATTAACCAAGAAGTCTTCTTCATAGGACACATATCTTTGTAGCAACGTCATACAGTTCATTTTAAGTAGGCCAACGACAACACATTGACTTGGATTGCTCAGACCCATAATTCATGGTTATAAAGTGGATTAAGGGTCGCTGTAGGTGTTAGTAAAGCTTTTGACTCAGAAGGCATAAATAATGATGACGTATAACAACGTATAAAATTTAATTCCTTTTATTTGTAGAACAACAGTGGAATCATCGTTGTAAACAAAAACAGTTGGAAGTTTTTATCTTGGGTCAAGTTATTTTGAGTATATCTTCTTGTGGAGATATGAAGAAATGTGTCCTTTCAAATATTTACAATCTTGACGGTAGGAAGTCGTAGGACAGACGGTCTTTTTTTTTATTTGATTCTCTTATCTGGTCTAAGTGGTCCAATAACTTATATCACTCTACCAAAAATTTTGATTGGCTCACTTTTGAGCCATTTTACTTCTGTAGCAATTATTCCGGTAAAGGCAAATGCATTTAATCACAAAAATACAAGAAGATACAGTTAATCACTGCTGCACTTACTGTCAAAGAAAGCTAGTCCTCAAAAATTATCGGACGACCTTCCACATATGAATTTGTTTTAAGTGAATCATGCCTTGTGGAAAATACGACACACTCTCTCCATCAAGTAAGTGATGACTGCCACCAGATATACCTGATCACAAGTGTTAGTGTTTTGCTTGTCCTAAACTTGTCCTATTTCACTCATAGCTGGACAGGGGACATATGGATTCATGCCTTTCCTGGGGATATTAGTGAAAGTTATACAGTAGCCCAGACAAGATTTGAACATAATATGCGGAGCCCACAGTCCACACCAGTAGCCACTGTACTACAGCCACATCGCATAACTTATAAACATATCTTTTAATGAGCATTTTACCAAAAATGCATCTTTGCAAATGTCAGTCTCTGTTTTTTATGTCATCCAAGTCAGAATCCAGATCTAGTAATTATTTGAAGCATTCTTTATGGTAGTAGTTTTGGCATGGATGGTTAGTTTTTTAGTTTGACTGATCTAAATTAAATCAAATTTATTGATAAAAATATATCAAAGTGCAACAAGCCATGTAAAAGGACAGTTAGATGTGTACATCTATATACAGTCTGACTGTTTTGTCCAAGGTGACTTTAAATGACTTGGATATGATAGGCCTCATCACTACCTCGTGTTAGAGTTGGGGTTGCTTCCACGAAGCAGAATCACAAAGAATGCTGCCTTTCTTCTAAGGGTGCACCCTTTGCTGGGTTCCCGGACTTGGCGATGGGGTGAAAAACGTCTCGAAAGGTATATTTCATATCCAGTCATAAGTGACACAAATTCCTTTTGTGTGAAATTTGATGAGCGAAGCAAAAGTCAGGGCTAAAATATCCCAAACAAGACAGGGTGTTTTGGTAAAGGAGAGGGTAATTCTTTATTTTAAGTTCCTTTTTTTCCTAATTGATTTTCCTCCTGCAAACTAACACTTTACTTAGTTTCCTCAAGACGGAATTTAATTTGTACCATTTTTTTTTTATCAAAGAAGATTCAAATAGAAAGCAAGAGGATATAGAATTTAAAATACAGATAAAAAAGAAAAAAATAACCCACCGTTGACCATCTTCCTTTCTTCCAGATAAAATTGCATGGCCCAGGGAAGCAGGATTTGACAGCCGTTGGTTTCTTGTGTCTGTTATGGCATTCTTGTTCTGGAACCCTTCGATTTCTGCTCTGATGACAATAAACTTCCCTCACGCGTGTCCCATGGCCGCATGTCACTGAACACTGGAGGAGAAAAATGAGATCAGAATATCTTGATGTGACGATTTAATCTGCATGTTTACTGAGAAAAATGCTATTTTAAACTTGACGTGACAGACTGGCAAAAATGTTATTCCAAACTGAAGCGTGACAGACAAACAAAAATTCCATTTCGAACTTAACCGTGAAAAGCCAAAGAAAAGCACGTTTTAAAAAATAGCCCTCCCGTCAATCTAATCTGCATTTTAGGCACATATTTAGGAAACTTTAAATGTGTAGTTTTAAAAATATTAAGATTTATTCAAACAAACATAAGTGTGACAGACTAACAAAAGTGTTATTTCAGACATGAGTGTGACAGACCAATTAACTGGCAAAAAAAGCCTCTCAAATGTAAAAAAATAAAATCAATCTGCAAGAATTTTATGACCTAAAATCCCCAAAACATTATCAGAAGCTTACGCGCTCGGCATCTCAAGTGGTTTGGATATGCACAGCATGCCACCTCCTGCATCAACTTAATAACACACATAGATACCCCAGGCATGAGGATGCATGGAAGACCAAAGAAGATTTGGCTTGAATGCGTATGAAGTGATTTGACTGCTTGCAGCCCGACTGGCATCAACCGTTTGGATCAGACCGCACGGAGAGCAGGCAGGAGATGTTGCTTGATATTGCCCACCCCGGAATTTGAGACACTCGCAGCAACTTAAATACTAAAATCGAATGACAGAAAACTCAAAAACCATCAGTGATTGGCTAGCCAAACAGCTTATTTGCAGTTTCAGTGACAATAATCATTTGCACTGCTGGCGATAAGGATTCCTTGACTATTTGTTTGCATCCAAACATTTCCGGGTTTGTGCCGACCATTGCTAATTTTGGGAAAACCACTGTAGCAGTTACATGACGAAGATATATTTCTTTAGTATGTACATCCAATCTCTTACCTAGCAATAAGTCGTGATTCGGTTGGCGAAAACAGGCACATCTAAACTCGCGTAGTTATACACAGGCAATTAGCGCATAATTGCACATGAGCACTTGCATCCTTTCTTAATTTCTGCCCAGCTATTCTGTTGGAAATTACTAATCAGTTTGAGTCAAGACATAGAAAGGTATAGACGTGATTCGCCTCTCGCCGTAACTTCGGCGGGAGGCGAATTAAAAGAACTGGAACGCAACCTGTTATGTATTCCGGTTTCCACAATTCTGTCCTCCTTACGAACATAAATTCCAGAGAAGACTCTACATAATACGTCCCTGCCAAACCAACTTGCTTACATTCCTGTATTCCTGTTAAATAAAAGTTGATTTTATTGTAGAAAAAGCGTTTGGTATATTATATTACACTCTGGTGACCTTTTCTTCTTTAATTCAAGTCGGATACACACATAACCGACTCAACAAACATCACATCAACCACTCTACACTACCTTCCATTTACCAGCACACGCGAGGCGACAGCATTTAATCGTCTTGACTGGAAGCAGTAGGCAATTAATTTTGTCTATCGGTTCCACGTCAGTTTAGTAACATATACAGAATGTTTAAAGAAAAGAAGGAAGTCATAGTCGCTACTCACAGGCCTCCATGGTCCTTCTTGCCATCGTGGACATCTTTTCAGTCGACAGCGTTTACTAGATTTAGGAGGAGTTCCTCTGCAATTGGAAGGTGCTACTTCAAGATCGGAGTCATTGACACACATGACTTTACGAACTTTGTGAGATTTGCCACAGCTTGCCGGACACTGAAGTAAAGAAAACAAAAATAAAAATTTCAGTAGAATAGATCAGCACATAAAGAAAATGTTTCAAGGGACAATGCCTGGTTGGATCTTTTTAAATATTGTTATTGAATAATCTTAATTATATACTTAAAATACTTTGACGAGTGTGGATGATCTGATCATGCACAAATGTTATACACAGCTGTTAATTTACACAAGCGCACACATGTAACTTTTCTACTGCCTAATTTAGAATATCCTCTCACCACCCCACATTCCACATACTACCTTACCACCCACCATAACATTCCTCCTTATTTCCTTTTTTCACCCCCTTATGTGCACCCCCTCTCGCAACCTATTTTATCACCACAGTACATACTACTAGCGGGACACTGAACATTCCATGGTGCTTTCTATGTTGATCTGTATAATTTACTGTTAATAATAATATTCCTTTTGAAATAATAAATGTCTATTGAATTCAATACTATTAAGAGAGAACTGATTCTTTTTTTTCCATAAAAATAACTGTAATTGTCAGCTAAATATTCTTTAAATAAATAAAACAAATATGTTTTTTATTTATCTAAAATTGTAGCAATTTAATTCTTTTTAAAAAAAATATTGTGTCTTCTTACCGTAAAAATAATTGCCAGCTAAATATTCCTCAGATCAATAAAACGAATGTCACTTTTTGAAATGTATTTATTTAAAATTGTACTCTGTTGGTCAACAGGACGACACCATTTTATTTTGGAATAATTCATTTTAAAATGGGTAAAGTCGGAATTTTTTACCTTAGCGACATCAAATTAATCACCAATCACCATCTTCGCTCATTGGATGATCTAATTTTTTTTAATGTGTGTAAAATGTGATAACATATGTACGAACCTGAAACGCTAAGCGAATTATTATATAGAAAAACAGCTGTTGATTTACACAATCACACACATAATTTTTCTACTTCCTAATTTAGAATATCCTCTTACCCCCATGCATTCGATATACTACTCCACCACAACATTCCTTTTTATTTCCTTTTTTCACTCACTCGCTTATAGGCACCTCTTCTTTACACACTTACTCACCACTTAATCTCTTCCACCAATCATCTTTAATCACACACAAAAGTTGTACATATCACCACCATCACTTCCTCTAACACATCCCTAAACTTTACCCATCCTGCCTTTCTTCAACTACTACTTCCAACTGTTGTATATCTGACCTGGCTCTGTTCAATAAATGCTATTTTTGACAAAGTTTCATAATTGAAATGAAATATTGAATCTAAAGAAGCTTTGTGTTAAATTATTGTTTGTATTTTGCTTATTACCTTATTTCTATCTCTACTGACACATTCTGTCATCTATTTATTCCTTAAAAGAAACCTTTTCACACACACACGTTTTTAAATAGTGTTTAAACAAAACTTCAAAGTATCTATATCTAATAAATTTTTTTTTGACCCATTGGGTCACCTATTGAATTTGAGTTAGATTGTTTGAATCAGAAAAAGGTGACCGGCAATAAACCAACCACCCTCCTGAAGGAGAAGGTAATGCATGGAAGGATGGCCGGAATAAACCATACCTAACGGGAACCAGATCCTGGAATCAGAATGTACCAAGGATTTTTCGGCTGGTATGAAAAGAACCCCCTCCCACCATAAAAACAACCTTTATTTATGTGCATCCCATGTTAGCAAGATGTGTTTCAACATTAGTTTAATGTGAGGAAAACTAGCTCCCTTAAGAGGGCACTCTGGAAGAATACAAAAATAGCTGTAAATGAAACCGTCAATATTCCCCTATGGAGGACCTCAGGCGACAGGCAATAACCCCCTCCCGAAGGAGGAGTTAATCTCTGGGAGGATGGCCTAGATCTAAACCGAACCATACCTCATTCTGACAAAGAAGGATCTGCTAAGATGCATGAAACTCCTGAGATTGCCAGAATGATGCCAAGAATTCCCTGGCTGATATGAAAAACAAAAAGTGAGTTTGCAAAGCTGGTTAAATTTTTAAAAAGAAACAGCAAAAATCTAAAATTAATCTCTTTCTGTTTGTTATATCTCCAATCCCCCCTCTTATTTTCTCCAGATAAGGGTTAAATAGTATTAATACTTGTGGTTATATTCCCTATTGTTTATAATGAACTATTGCAATCTTGTTTTATAATTAGTTTTATTACCTTTGACTGTTAACAGAGGGAGAGAGAGAGGGGGAAGGGAGAGTGATAGAGACTGCATAAAATAAGATCGAATAGGTCAAACAACAGATGAGAGTGGGCGAGAGTAATAGACAGAAATTTCGTCAAAGATGGGCAGCTTGGTGATTAATTTAAAAAATACGGCTAATTAGAACAACTAAATAGATTTTTTTCAAACATAACTTAACCCCAATACCAAGGAATATTTTAACATGTATCTTATGTGATTAAAATACATAATGTTACAAAAGTCTTGGGCAAGTCCTTATATCTGTGAACTATGAATGGTAGCAAGATTTGTAATGCTAATGATTTTTTTTGCATTTTTTCATATCTAGTAATGGTGTTTACTCAACTAGAAAAGGCGTTTTGCGTCGCTGAATTTGCAAAATCCGAATCATGAACACTTGTTCAACGTGTATTTCGCACAAAATTCCGAAAAAAGGCACCAAAAAGGAAGTCCATATTGAGATGGCATGGTAAATTCATGAAGGATGGGTGCTTATGCCCAGCTAAGAGAATGGAACGCCCCTCAACTTCAGATGATATGGTTAAGCATGTTCGAACTGCCTTCGAGTGGAGCCCCTGTAAATCGATCAGAAGGCCAGTAGAGAATTTCAGCTTCCTCCAACAACTGTTTGGCGTGTCTTAAAAAGACAACTGAACAGGACAGCTTACAAGCTACAGTTAGCCCAACAGTTGCAGGATACTCACAAACGTCTAAACGGGTCTAAGACTTCTGAACACTGTATATACGTATGTATATACTAACAGAGCTACCTGGTGTTGCTCAGGTTAGAGTGTGGGATAGCATCATATGCAACACCATGGTAGAGAGAGTTTATTTTAACAGCAACCTTGATGCTGTCAGCTAGATATCTTACTCACCGAGCTAATCAGATATATGTTAATACTCTTAAACTAACGCTAATAAATAGATTAATTTCATTGTGTAACATGTTTGAAAATTGCCATTAGCTTTTTTAAGGCGCAGCCAGAGATGTAAAAATACTTCCATTATGTTCACATGCAAATTGTGCATGTGAATACAATTATATTGAAAGTACACTTCCTCGTACGTCTTCGTTTTTAAGGACAGACATGCACAGAGAGAGAGAGGTGCTCTCCTTTATTATATACCAACCGAACGAAAATGGCCGTATCTTAACGACCAAAATATCTCGGCAGAACTTTACAACATGAGTTTTTGAGTTTATTTTTGTTAATTGTTGAATTGCTTATTCTTTATTCCATTTTTATTTTTACATATTGTCTGAAACATTGTTTCTTTTTTCTCATATATATATATAAAATCTCCTTTCACTGGACACCTTATCAACGGACATTTACCAACTGAACAGACTTTTTTTTTCTTTTTTTTTTTAACACGTACACTCTCAATTATTTAATATTTTTTCAAATTTTGAATTTTGGCTTTTCCACTGCCAACTTATCCATCTATGTAATTCCTCCGATAAGATTTTAATCTTTGAAAAGCCTTGGCTTAAGGAAAGAATAATAAACATGTTTTTACCGAGTACGCCTTGCATTGAACAATCGAAGTTGAAATAGATTTGTCATTCGTACATGTTTATCCCTCTTCTTTCATTTATCATATATATATATATATATATATATATATATATATATATATATATATTTCATTTAAATCAAAGGGAAAACAGTTTTCAGTGGAGGGGGGCTCTTAATATAATCAAAATTGTTTGAACTTTTGGAAACAGACATCATTTTTGGTCATTTACCTATAGTTAAAAATAACGGCAGAGTTTAAAAAGCAAAAACAAATTGTAAGTAAAAACACTACCAAACAACGCTCAGTGGGTACAGCCAGCATATTATATAAAACATTTAATTTTGATAAATATAAAATGATTGCATGTATCAACTGTTAATTGAGATAATGGCATGAGATTGGTTGTTGAGTGTTTAAAGCTAGATGACTGACTGACAGTCAATTTGCATAAGTGGTAGAGTTATTAATATAAAAACTGTACTTTTTTGATTGAAGAGTGTTAGTTATTAAACAAGCCGAAGGAGGAAAGACTGACATCAATGATAGACCACCAAGACAAATGATAGACTTGCTTATAATTTTCCATCAAATAACATCAATCTTGCTATAAACTTTGAATAATGCCCTTCATGAAATTTAACGATGGAAGAGGTTTTAAAAGAAGACTCACCGGGTTCCAGGGTCCAACATGCCAGTTGAAATGGTCGCAAGGGCATAGCCTGTTCTCAATTGGCTTTTCGCGAAGATTACAGTTCGGATCAGGTAAAACCTGTCCGTTTGGCAACTGGCAAAGGACCATTCGATTTTGGTAGACATTGGGTCCACAAGATGAACACTGCAAACAAAATAAGATCACAGATTGGAGATATTGACAAAATAAATAAAAAATTGTAAATACTCCCATCACAAAGTCTAGGGTTATAATTGCTAACCTATAACTCACCATGACATATAAATATTAGTCCTTTTCTTCTGTGTTTATTAAAACATATTGTAAACAAAAAAAAAAATGCACCCTATAAGATTTTATCTTATTATGCATTCTGCCCTCGTGGGGAGGCAAGTAAATAGTGACACAAAAACATTTTAGAACGAGAATTCTGCGATGTTTCGTTTGATTATTAAAAAAGTTTTGTAACTAAAAAAAAAAAACCCATCCTAGATTAAAAATAAATATTTAATAAATATTCCCTATTTAATAAATATGTTTTAAAATAAATCTTCCAATATTAAAAAGCGAGCTTTTGACGAAAACCCAAAGAACACAGTGTTATTATTTGATTACAAAAACCGGTATGGTCAATTGGTGTAGACCGAATTTCATCTCTTTCCATCTTTCCAATTTCCGAGGTCCTTATTCCCTGTGTGGTCCTTTTTATTTTTGACTGCAGAACAACCAGCTGTTATATGTTCACTACGACTATAACAACAACGGAAAAGAAGAGAAAGAGAGACACCACTACCCGTCAAAAACGATTGCACACTTTTTCACTACTTTACAACTTTTATAATTAAAGTCACTTGGAAAACAGTTGTCATCTTCATTGCAAACAATACTAATGCTTCAAGTTAGCTGCTGCTTATGTAGCAAGATGGGATGTGGGTGTGCAAAATTATCTTGAAAACCGAATTCTCCACATAAGGTTAGATTAAGTAGAAAAGTGGAAAATTCCATTAGACGTTAAAAGATTAGAATCAGGGCTGCGTGTGCAGGATATGACGTCAGAGAGAGGAAGTCTGAAGTGACACGTAGCAATGAAAGTAATAAAATCTTCCTCTTTGGCAGGCGAGCTGATTGCATTCAGACGTATTTTGGAGGTGATGTGAAGTTTACGTAATGTGCAACATTACAGTGCTTTAAAAGAATAAAACAACTAAGACCGTGATGCCATTGAGCACGTTGAGATGTTTGAGGGTTTTTTTAAAAATTTCCTACAAAAGTTTATTTATTTTAAAAGCAGTCAGAGGGTTTTTTTTTCTTTCTCTTTTTTCCAAAGTAGTGTAAAAGTTTAACATCCCACTGGCTGCTTTTAAAATAAATAAATATTTTCTCTATTCGTATTATTCGGACTACTGTTCTCATCTTGGATGTTATTCTCACAACGTTTTGACCGATGTAACCTCTGACCATCTTCAGGTGCATCTTGTTGAACTCGGGAATCTGTACAGAATTTTGAACGGAATTCTTTATTTAATCCATGGGAGAAGAAAAACAGAAAAGAAAAATGGTGTTGAAGAAACAAATAGCACTACCTCCCTAAAGTTCAACCCTTCCTCATTGTGGTAGTGTCAAAACTACCTGGCTAACAGAGCTCTGGTGAAAATCCAAGCGGAGTCAACATCGGGATCTGTCATCCTCAGGTCTTCTCTGCGTCTGTAGCAAGCAAGGGCATGTCAGGCACAGAACCACAAATCGTTGCTTCTCACCATGTGCATCTGCCATTTCTTTGTGTTTTGGGCCAAACCTTCCCCGACTTCATATGCAACTTCTGTGCTTTGCTGCTCCGTGTGTCAGGACTAAAAACCTGCAATTTTGCAGGTATAATGAATAGCTACGACCAACAAGAGGACTTCATGCAGACCAGACAATCCTGAGGCATGATCTTCGTTGGCTCTGTACAAAAGTCTGATTCGCTTAACAATAAGAAGTAGGTAACTATATCCCATTCACTGCTGGTTTTATATTATTAGACTGGAATAGTGATAAGGAGAGCTGAAGCAATGTACAAAATTATAGGTTTTTAACGAAAAACATAAATTAGTGCTTGTAGGGAATAATTGTTATGTCTGAATGTATAAATGCAAAACGATATATTTTTTTTCATCAAACAGTAAATTCAGTATTTTTTTTCTTTAATGAAAAAAAATGTAAACAAAGTGGAAAAGCTCACCGAATTCCAATCCCCGTGGTTCCATGTGGGACATGCGCCACTGTTGCAAGATCTTTTCTCTTCTGGTTTTGTAACAACGTTGCAATAATTAGGGTCTTCGTAGTTGCAGGCAACTCTTCTTCGCTGCCAACCAGCACCACATGTACTGGAACACTGAAGAAAATAAAAATTGTTATCTATTATATTTCTTGGACAATCCCATCTTTTATTTTGACTATATTTTTATTTTTACTTTTCGTTATGACAACCAAATTTTTAAGAAAACCAGAAGGGCAAGTGAAGAGCTCTTTATCCTCGGTAGGCTATCACCTACAGATGGTGTCTCGACAAAGCAACTGGTCTCCATCACCTCATTGGGTAAACATCAGGAAAGGCATTTGACTTATAAAAGTCTTATGTCAAATAAGGAAATGACTTTAAAAAATCGGTTGCATTTCAGGCTATCTATGAAAAAGACAACCACATTCTAATGCATAAATTTTTGGGGTACCTCACTCCTAAACTTTCTCAATTCCTCATAATCCAAGTCGGCCTCTCTGACTTTAAAATCTCTTATTTCGTGGATCACTCATCTATTTTTTTCGAAACACATCAGTCTGGAAAATGTAGATGAGAGTGATCCGACTGTCTAAGATCCATAGAAAATTATCTGTGACCTATCGTTCCTGGAGTATTTGAAAACGATATGACTTAAAGTTAATTTAATCTTTACATGAAAGAAAATAAATTGTGAATTGCGTTTTAATTTGATTAATAAGTATCCAATCACAAATATTTTAAGTTATCTCACAAAGATAAGAAACAAAAATTGATATTTTAATTAAAAAGAACTAAAAACAAAAAAAAATCGAGTATTCTTAATATGCGTCCATTCAATCTACTCTAACCAGACAGACAAAACCCCTCAGAGACATCTAAATATAATGCATTACAATAATTTTAAATATCTTGAATCTGGAGTTAGATTTTTGTTTATAGTGTTACAACCTCAAGGACGTTCCACCTCCATCTATGGGATGATACATAACACAAAATGATTGAAAACGAGGAAAAAAAGAGAATTAAAATTATCTAACAAGAGTGGAGTATTTAAACTAAATTTAAACTGTGGCCCTAAAATGTGGAGTTCTTCAACTAGTGTAATTTTGCAATCTTAAAAAGTGGGGTATTTCACTAGGTTAATATTGCAACTTTAGAAAATCTAACAAATAAGTAAGCAGTTTCGGTACTTCTACAGAATATCAACCGAACTGTTTTTTCCAACCCTAACGCTAGCCTAATCCTAAATTTTAGGTTGAGTTTGTCAAAATTCGGTTTGGTTCGGTTCAAATTCTGTAGAAGCAACACAGTTTCTTCCAACTTGCAACAAACGCAGAAGCCGGAACAAGATTTCACAGGGACTAGGCTACACGTACACCAGGAGTTTCTTTCACCACCTATGATCTGATCAACACATGTGTCTAACTTGAACTGCAGCAGCCTCAAACTTTGCATGCAACCACTGAGCCTTGCTGCTTTAGATGTTGAGGGTAAAACCTTGCAATCTTGCAGGTTTAATGAATAGCTGTGATTAATGAGAAAGTTATGCAGGCCAGACAATGCTGAAGCACAATTCAGAAGGCAGACTTGCTTAACAACAACAATTGCAACCGAAGAAAAAGCGACTCTTTTTATCTAATCCTCTAGATGCACATCACACACTCATGTTAGCCTCACTGTTCATTCTAAAAATGCTCGACGAGATTTGCCTCCATGGCAGAAACATGCAAGCGACCTTTACCCTCTAAAAGCCAAGTCTGTAACAGCCATAAATATTTACATTTCTTTCTTCTTGCAGAGAGCAGCCCCTAAGAGGTGGTTTTGTCACACGATGACCAATCAGACTCCAGAGCATATTAATTTCCACCAAACTTTGAAGAACTACTTCCATACCCCTTTGAGATTAAGACAACAGCCCCAGAGAGCTTCCCGACACCAACGAAGAAAAACGTCCTTTCTCATGCCTCTATTCACTGGACAGCCGAGCACAGTTATTTGTTACGGGAAGATATACAGCTAAAAAAGCGGCAGCCAAACTTTCCTATTTCATTGTTATAACTTTCGGCAACCTACACCCAACGGTGTAGGTCACTCAAATAAATACATATCGTTGTTGTTTATAAAAGAGCTTTGTTCTCTTTTCATTTGATAACCCGTTTGTTACAAAATATTATAGGGGTTTGTTTTAAAGCCCATGCGAAAACCGGGCCTTTATAGGTCCCTGCCACAGTCTGTTTTATTGTTTTACAGCTTATTAACCCATTGTGTTATTTAATGCCGAAACACAGCACTCATTATATAAACAATTAATTGAACACAAGGTGCTATTTTACTCATAACTGGGGGAGGGGGATCGTAAGGTTTTGTATCTTTCCCAACAGTATTTATATCTGATGGGATTTAAATTTGGCATAGCTGGTTCCATAGGTGTTAGTGTACCAATACTTAGATGTAGATGTAAAAAAATAGTTTTGAAAACGGTATTTTTCACATAGGGTTAAATTAAACAGAGAAATGGAAAATTCCTTTAGAAGTTAAAAATTAAAATTAGAATTACGTGTCATGATATGACATCACTGACAAGAAGTCTGAAATGAGATCTGATGAGGAGAGAGAAAGTTCTTTCCCATTGGCCGGGGAACAAAGAGAAATTTATCACATTTTTGGAGGTCTGTCCCCTTCATGCTTTAGACCATATGCTGTTTGTAATTCATAATTTTCATGTTAATGTAGCAGTATTTAGATGTTGGTGTATAAAAATGATGTTAAAAACGGTATTTTCCACATAAGATTAAAATTAAACAGAGGTATGGAAAACGTCATTAGAAGGTAAAAATCAGAGTTGGAAGTTAGGATAATGTGTACAAGTAGTTGTACCATGGGAGGAAGTGCATGGCAGAAAGTGCGCCATGGGAGGAAGTGCGTGGCAGAAAGTGCGCCATGGGAGGAAGTGCGTGGCAGAAAGTGCGCCATGGGAGGAAGTGCGTGGCAGAAAGTGCGCCATGGAAGGAAGTACGTGGCAGAAAGTGCGCCATGGGAGGAAGTACGTGGCAGAAAGTGCGCCATGGGAGGAAGTACGTGGCAGAAAGTGCGCCATGGGAGGAAGTACGTGGCAGAAAGTGCGCCATGGGAGGAAGTACGTGGCAGAAAGTGCGCCATGGGAGGAAGTACGTGGCAGAAAGTGCGCCATGGGAGGAAGTACGTGGCAGAAAGTGCACCATGGGAGGAAGTACGTGGCAGAAAGTGCGCCATGGGAGGAAGTACGTGGCAGAAAGTGCGCCATGGGAGGAAGTACGTGGCAGAAAGTGCGCCATGGGAGGAAGTATGTGGCAGAAAGGCTAGAGAGTTCCTGCCTGTGGGGAGTTTGGTGTCAAAGTAAGTGGAAACTGTTTTTGAAGGGGAAGATGCAGTTCATCTAGATTTAAATTTCTGTTAAGATTACTGTAAAAAGTAAAACCAAATCCCAGAGCAAATGATGGAGTTATTTGGTGTTCTTTTTAATTGCTTGATTAGTACAGCCACAAAGAGAAAAAGCACAATATCTGTCTACTACTGTCCCCATTACTCAGAGAAAACTATGTTTCAATAAGAGAAGAATGGCTGTTTCTGTCCACAACAACGCCAGCCAGTTCTTCACAAGGGGGATCGAAGAACACCCCATGCAATGTTACAAGTCGCTTATTAGCACAGTAATGTTATAATGGCAGCATCCATGAAGCCAATTATGCGCCTCTCCACTGGCTGGAGTTGATAAATGAAATTATTCATGTAAAACCTTAACTATGGTCAGTAAAATTATTTTGCAAAACTTTAAATTCAAAAAAACATTGAGTTAAAATGCATGTCTGAAGATACAATTACTTACCCCACTCCATTCACCTGCTCTCCAATTTGAAGTGTTATGCGAACTACTTGCCGACACAGCTGAACATTCTTGTAGTCTGCATACCTGGACAGAAACGGGCTTTAAATCTTTAAAACATTTTTCCTCTTCAACTTGACGGTCCAAATGCACGCAGCCAACCATGCGGGTCTGGGTACCATCTCCACACGTCACAGTACACTACAAAGAAAAAAATAAATGGATTACTACAAAACAAATGTCTAAAAAACAATAAAAAATGCCTTTTTTGTTTAAATATTTATGCTTTCACTTTTGGACAATATGATTGGAACGAATTTGAGTTAAAGAACAATGTTGTCATCGAACAAATTATTTGAGTTATCATCAAAAGTAAACATTTAAAAAAAATTTTTTTTTTCTAAATAACGCTCGAACCCCCCCACCCAAAAAAAAAACAATAAAAAAACAAAAAAACGTTGTTAATGTTATAAAAAGATACTGAAATAAGTCTCAGTACCTGGATGTAAAGCTCACATGTATTGGTAAGAGTTATTTCCCTTACATTAGGAACTTTTAAAAGTATTTAAAATAGATTTAAACAACGGGTTATTATCAATGAAGTTTCAGCTAGTGTCGTATAGGATGTTAAGAGTTAAATATAAATCAATTTTAAAATAGAAACTAATCACTGCCTCTCATATATATATATATATATATATATGGAAAATGAAAAAAGAAAGCCAAAAACTATATTATTTATGTATTCATCAACGTTTCGTCTTATTAAAGACTTCCCCAGGATGAAGAAACAATGCAGAAAAATCATACAGATATTAATTTTGATTTGCCAGAAATTGTCCAAATTTCGGCATGGCTGTGGATGAGAAACAAGCAAAAAATGAAAACCACGATTTTGGTTAGTCCGTTATCACTAGCAGTCTGTACATTTCAAGGCATGCGAGAAAGTGAATGGGGTGACGGCTTAGCTTTATTAGATTCTCATATTTATTTTTAGCTAGGGAGTTTGTCTTGGTCAAAATATGTCACAGCTGAGCTTGGCCGATAATAGATGTGGGGGCGGGGGGTGTTTGGAAGTCTGAATTTATTGTTATGTTCTGAATTAGAAAGGGAAAGAAGAAAGAAAAGAGAAAGAAAACCAATTATAATTTTTTATATGAATGTAAAAGGGTAGAGATTTTTATTATTTTGAAACGCAAATTCTGATTAAAAAAATAAAACGTTTTGGCATAAGGAGAGAGGGGGGACATCATACTTATTAGTTGATTTATACAAGTGTGAATGTATTAATTTATTACTATTTATTTGATTACTTTATTTGTGTCTCATTGATTAATCAATAAATTTCTTGCAATATGTGGAAGTATGTGTAAAAGTGGGTTGGAAATAATATAACTCATTAATTTATTTATGTATGAATATATTTATTTATATTTATTTAATTCTTTATTTGTGTATTATTAATTGATCAATAATTATTAGAAGTATTTATCATTATACAAGTGTATGTATATGTAATATATGAATATAAGTAAAAAAGTGAGGATATAATATTCGTAGTGTCTTAAATTATGTGTGAATGTATTTACTTTTTTCTATTTATTTAATTATTAGTGTATTATTAATAAACCAAATATCACTAATATAACTATGAACATAAAAATTGTATGCATGTGCAAAATGTATAAAAAAGTGTGAGAAGACATGGAAATGAAATCTAATTAGTTCATTTATTTATGTGTGATTTTCTTTATTCAGATTTTTTAGTTAGTTGTGTATATTTATTAATAGAAGATGTGGTATGGGATGGTTATCCAGTTTTTCTATAAATACTATTATGGCATGTGTTCTTCAGAATTGTCTGATCTATTCTTTGCTTATTTGTTCCAGCTTGTTTGACTCGTTGGTCAGTGACCTCCATCAATTCGCTGTTTTGATACCTCATTGTAATACAGCTTCTTATTTCAGTAGCTTCTTTCCAAAAAACTGCAGGTTTGTGGAACGCTCTTTCTGCTGATAGTTTTCCTCATACCTATAGCCTTTTCAAGACTAAGGCCAATAGGCATCTTTTATCATTGCGATAATCATCTTTCGTTCTTGGTAGCTCCTTATATCAAGTGACTTCATGCCTTGTTTGGAGCAATTTCCATAATATATATATATATATATATATATATATATATATATAGTGTGTCAGGTTGTATATGAAAAGAAATCAAATAAAGTGCTCGATCATATAAGAGAGCTAATATAATTTATTTAGATACTGTATATTACATATTTCAGCAATGTACCGCGGTTTCATCCAAAAGGGCAGATGTCTAAATCTGCCCTTTTGGATGAAACCGCGGTACATTGCTGAAATATGTAATATACAGTATCTAAATAAATTATATATATATATATATATATATATATATATATATATATATATATATATATATATATATATACACATTAGCTTATCTGCCCGGGAGTTTTCAGTTTTATTTTTGTTTTGCATTCTTTTTTAAGCAAAGTATTTTATTTTTATTTTCTACAAAGGATTTTTAAAGTTAAATTTAATTATTACAGTATGATTTTGTCATGAAATTATAAATTGAACCATATTGTTTTATAATTATAATTAATTTTATTACGGTCATGTTTTAAACTCTATTTGTAAAATTATTGGATATAAGTAGCTTCCAAAAATTTCAGTGTTTTAATACATGAGCATTTGCTCAGAATTTTAAATGCTTCTAAGGGAAGTTATTCTTTGTCGAAAAATATTTTGTTACCTCCCTTTCATTATAATGAACAAAGGAAAAAGTATCCACTGTAAATGTTTTCTTATTCGGAATAAGTATTTTCAGAAAGAAACTGATGCAAAATAAAATATATTCCTGCCAATAAAATAGTGGAAAAGAGAAACCAAAAAGTAGGCTAATTCGAATCAAGCATCGACGTGTCAAAGATATTGCTTTCTGGGTCTGACTTTAAAAAATCCACAAGACAACTTTATATGTCAGATATAAGATATATGTATGTAAGAGAAAATTTGTTTATTTGTTTGATTGTTATAGAAATCGATATGTAAACAATTTTGATTTTATAAGGGTTACATTTTTCACGGTATTTAAATGACACCATTTAAATTATCCTGATTCTATCTGACATCAGTAGGGTCCAATTAACGATTTCAATTGATGCTTACTACTCGGGGTTATCAAACAACTTTCTCTAATAAAATTTCACAAGGAATCGAATGGTGGTATTAATTTTGTATTGGGGGTATTTTATAATAATATTATGGAGGTATTTTATAATAATATTATGGGGAGGTCTGTACTCATGCCAGACACCTATATGCATAGGATACGTTTACCGGCATAATACTGCGAGCCTAAAAAGTTGGGTACTTCAACAACCGCCATAATATTGCGACCCTACAAAGTTGGATACTTCAACCGGCATAATACTGCGATCCTGCAAAGTCGGGTACTTCCATCAGCAAAATATCGCGACCCCAAAAAGTTGGGTCCTTACATCGACATAATATTGCGCCCCTGAAAAGTCAGGTATTTACACCGGCATAATATTACGGCCCATGAAAAGTCGGGTACTTCAACTAGTAGTATTCTTTTTCTAAACTATCTTAGCATTATTTATTATTTTTTTTAATTTGTCACGGTTGTCAAAAATACGAATATTTTTCATATTTAATTTTTTTAAAATTAAGAAAAATACTTTCCTTTGACTAAGAATTTAAAAGCTATTTAAAATTTTGTACCTCCCTAAATATAAAAAAAACACACAAACTAAAGAACAACAGTTTGTAAAATGTTTCCACTGACCTTTCCCCATTGTCCAGTTTGCCAAATTCCGCATGGCTTTGATGCACATTTTTCAACTGAAGACGGTCTTGGAAGTTGTTCGCATTCTGAATTATCTCTTGTATGACCTTTGTAGTCTGTACAACGTACATAACGCTGCCGCTCACCTTCAGCACCACAAACAGCCGAACACTGGAGGGAAAACAAAACAAAAAACAACAAAGCAATTGTTAATCTCATGTCTGTATTGGAACTTTGTGATTTGACTGCCGCTATCACGTGGTTTGATTGTACCAAAAATTTATTTCTCATCATGAATGATGATACTTTCAGATATTCTATGAAAGACTATTTACTTGCCTCTCCCATGAGGGCAGAGTTAGATACAAAGTCGATTAATGTGGGGAAAATACAGCTCCCCAAATGGACACTTAACGTTTGTAAAATTATTAAAAACAATGTTTGCATATCGTCATTACCATCAGGATGCTGAAATTCCAGTGAAGATGTAATCTTGAAATGTTTACTGCATCTGAAAAACATACAAGAGATGACTTGCAAGCTACCCTCCCCCCCCCCCGATCTTTGGCAACACCTTTTCGACCCTTCTTGTTTCCAAATTGTCACTTTTAAAAAATCCACTGAGAAAGCTTAATTTCTATTGGTCAATCGAGGTTACAGATGAAACAATGGCATCTTGGCGAACAGGTTTGGCACCAATCTGGCTAACAAGGCTCTGGTGAAAATCCAGATGTTGGCATCAGGATCTGTCACCCTCTGGTCATCATAGCCTCTCTGTGTGGCAAGCAAAGATGTGTCAGATGTGGAACTGCAAATCAATGGAGTGAAAGTGGCAATGTTGCTTCTGCGTCATACTTCCTTTGTGTGTTTTTGGCCAAACCTTCCCTGACTTCACATGCAGCCACTAAGTCTTGTTGCTCTTATTGTCAGAGGTAAAAACCTGCAATCCTGCAGGTTAACGAATAGCTGCAACTAATGAGAACTTCATGCAGACCAGATAACCCTGAGGCACGATCTTCATGAGCTCCATGTAGAAGTCTGACTCAACAAACAAATCATCAGTGGAAGATGAGGCAAGATTTAACATGACTTGTCACATGTACACGACTGTGCAATTTTCTCAAATTCTGATTCATTCATTATTCTTAGCAACCTTACAGCCATCACACTGACATCATGCGCAATCACACACACACACACACACACACACACACACACACACACACACACACACACACTACAATGATTGTTAAAGGTTTAAGGCTCATCATTCAACTTGAAAACAACATTGTAAATTAAGCAAGTCCAAGAAGTGAACCCTGCAAGGATTCATAAAAATCAGACTTTCTTTTTAGTTAGGTCCAATTTATCTATAATCGCGTACGTTTCTCCAACCTTCCAAAACAGCACACTCATTTGTATTATGCGAACGATTATTCTCATCTTGGTTGTTATTTCCTGTAATCAACTGACTGTAAGGAGGGTGGGGTGGTGGGGAAAGGTCACAATGGTAATCCAAACTTCAAACAGAATTCCTATTCCTCAAATGCTGAAATGACTCTTGATAAATTTCATTAGTTTATTCATGCATGCAAACCAGCCCCAGCTATATAACAATCTAGCATTGTGAAAAAAAGCCTTTCCTTTTTCCTCTGGTTGATGAGCACACACGACATGCAAAACACCTCATTCGCTTTTCAGCTGGTAAGCTTTCGTTTCTATTTTCACAGTAAGCTGCATTTAATCCTTCTTTTATATTTTAAACCACATTTTCACAATGTTTCAGTAGGTGAAACCTCTAATCATCTTCAGGTGCAACTTTCCGATCTCTGGAATCTTTGTCAAACTCGATAACTTACATAGAATTTCGAACTGAACCCTTTCATTTAATCCACAGGGGTAGATTGTTCTCGTTTCGTCAGCCATGACCGGTAAAGTGTTGATTTTTACATTATTCTTAAATATTATCGTCTTTAGTTAGAATTGAACCTTCAGCCTCCAGAGGACTGTCACTTAGAACTAATTGCTAATCAATGCCTTTAACCATTGCGCCATAGGTCCAGTTCGAAACGATGCACCTGGAGAAGGTCAGAGGTTACATCGGCCGAAACGTGAAAATAACAACCAAGATGAGAATAGTTGTCTGAATCCAAAACATTAGCCCAGTTATTTTAATACTAAACAATTAACAACAATACCATATACGTATATGTCGAATCTTCTATGCTAGTCTTTTTCACTCATTCATTTGTGCACTGTTTTTCTCTTCATTATTTCTGCTGGCTTCTTCTCTACACTCAGAGGGTTTTCTTTCTGTTTTTCAATCTAATGCATTTATGGAGGCCTGGCTTAATGTTACTTATTTATATTCTATACCCATGCACCTATTGTCTCTTCTGGTTTAGTATATTAGATTGGGCCAGTTTTCAGGAGAGGAGGAGGAAAAGTATGGATTATTTAGGCAATAAAAAAATACTATAAAAGTCAGATTTTCATAGATTAACGTTTATTTGATATTAAAATAAAAGCAAAATCAAAGGGAGATAACTCGTAAACAATAAAATATAGAATAACTTCCCTTGGCAACAATTTTATAAATTTTTACAATTTGTTAGAATGGATTGAAATTATAGGTTACATTTTGTAGCGATTCATAAAATAGAAGTGAGGACGGGTGAAACAGGTATTCTTGTTGCATATTAGCATTATTTTGTAAGAACAAATTTGTATCATAATTTTTTATCATCAATCCCGAATGCTTAGCATTTGTGTATATTCTCACATTTAAATAAAATATATCAGTACATACAAATTAAATAAAAACCCATTATTTTAAAATCAAATCTGGAGTGTCTTTGTCAAATATATTATAATAAATTAGGCATTCATGTAGTATAGTTAACAGAAAAAAATCGAAAAACAAAAACAAAACAAATAACTGTTACCAAACACAAGAAAATTTAATTTTTTTTTACAAACTTGCATAGTTTTAAAGTAGAACTGTTTTAAAGTTTTTCTTTCATTTTGATATAAGATTTCGTCGATATATATCTCCGGAAGACAGTCAAAATCCAATATGACCGACCCATGTGTTGTTGTTGGTGTTTCATTCCTTTAAAAATATTTTTTTTAAAATGGCTTACTTTACCATTTACCCTAAGTCCGACTAGCAATCCCCGAGACATAGGGTTAGTGGTAGGATAGATCATATTTTTTTACTATCTTCTAAACCTGAAATTAGCGACCATCTCCAAACAAAATCTATCACCATTTTGTTTTTATTTACTCGTGCTTGGCTAAGTAAAAGTGAGTATAACAAATCTTACAATCAGTTTGCACACTTCAAAATTATGCAGGTCGGTAGAAAGTAATTTTCTTTTGCGTTTGATAAAAGTTATGTTATATATTTTCTTTGTTTTTGATTTCTCGGCTGTTAACTATACTGCCTGAATGCCATAAATTAATTTTACATAATCTCTGATGGTAATATAATTTTGAAGTAAAGTGTAGAATAGTTGTCCAGCTAGAATTCTCTCCCCAACATACGCCTAAAAATAAGACGAATAGAGGGCACATATATTTGCAATAAATTTTATTTTTCTCTTTGCAAATCAATAAAAATAACTTTTGTATTTAGTTAAAAATATCAAGGAGGAAAAAGTCAGTTTTTTTTTTTTTTTTTTTTTTTTTTAAATGAAAATCGCCCCAGACAAGGCATAAAGCCACTTTATGTAAGGAGCTAAATATAAATACTACTTCAAGGTCAAAAACTAGCCAACGGTAAGTGTTAGATAGATAGATAGATAGATAGATAGATAGATAGATAGATTCCGACCCAGAAAACAGCAAAATTTAAAACTTGTCATCTATTATTATACTAAAGCCGAGTTAATCAACGTTTGTTTCTCTAAGGCTTTTTTTCCTATATATTTTAATCACACAAAATTTGGGATTGAGTTATAGTTGAAACAAACTTCTACTTTAGTTGTTCTAATTAGCCATAATTTGAAAAACTCATGAAGTGACCAATTTCTTACTAAGCTTCTATCTATCACTCTCAGCCTCTCTCACTGTATGGGATTTTAGCCCCCCCCCCCTCTACCACTGCCTTTATTTCATACAGTATCTATCACTCTAACTTCCGTCACTGTTTCTGTTTATTAACAGTCAAAGTTAATAAAGAAATAAATAAAAGGGTTGGAATAGTCCATTATAAACAAAACAGAATATTTACACAAGTAGTACTACTATTTAATCTATAGAGAGAGAAACAGTGAGAGAGAGGGGGAGAGAGAGATATATAGCACACAGAAAGAAGCTAATTTTAGATTTTGTCTTTATTTCTTTTACATTTAACTGGCTTTGCAAACTCACTTTTTCCTGATTCAAACAATCTAAACTGAGCTTGATGAATGACCTATTGGTTCACATTTCTTTCTAGTACTTTTATATGAATGCCCTTTACTGACCTCTGTCCATCTGCCAAATCGCCATTTGAGAACGTCTTCCCTCGGAGTGACTTCGGTGGGTGGCGGTGGACGAGCAGTTGTACACTCTGCTACTTTACAAGGTTCCAAAACCATAGGCTTTAAGTCTCCACGGCAAGCCTCTTCAGGTGCTGAAACGCCTTGAATTGTACGGCAGCGGACGGACCGTTTCTTCCAACCAACACCACAAGTCATCGAACACTGAAATTTTAATTTTATTCATCTCAGATAAAATGATTTCATTGTTTAGAATAAAATTCCAGTATGTATATGCAAGATTAAAAGCAGCATTGAATTTAAAATGGACTCTTGTTAAATAAGAGTTTAAAATGATAAAACAACAATTTTAACAATTTAATAAACTAAATAAACGTTATTTTTTTTTTAAAACGTCTTTTTTTTTCTTCCGACTTCAGAATTTAATTTTTTTTTCACTATGAATTGATTATTTATTGAAATAAAAAATACAATGATAAAAAATAAAATCCAAATTTTTGTAACTAATTTAATTACGAAATGAAATTCACCAGAATGCATTTCGGTTTCTTCATAAAGAGTATACACCCTCTATCAAAAAAGAAAAAAAAATTCTGCTTCGCCAATGTTTGCACTAATATCGATATAAAATCATAGAATTACGTCAGTAATTTAATTTTTCATACATAAATTATCATTTCTGATGACCTAAAGAAAAAAAACACTTGACTTTTCATTTAGAGTGGAAAATTTCTTTCCGAATTCATTTCAGACTGCAAGGATTGTCTAACTTGCTATTTGCTTTCTCTATTCCCCTAAACACTTGAATTGGATTTGTTCGACACGTTTTTTTTACTCGTGTGATCGGATGGAAGCACATTATATATGTATAAAAATACACATTGGTCTTTATTATAGTGTAGAGGATAAACAACAAATTTCTTCCTTCCCATTGTGCTCCAGATATGGTACCATTACTCATTGGGTGTTACTATTTATTTTAAAAGAAAAAAATTGTGTTATATA
Organism: Sepiola atlantica; assembly: GCA_963556195.1. NCBI lineage: Eukaryota > Metazoa > Mollusca > Cephalopoda > Sepiida > Sepiolidae > Sepiola > Sepiola atlantica. Next base: position 159,089,509 of record OY744517.1, read on the forward strand.
GTAATTAAGATATAGGTGGTGATACATTATTATATTTCCCAGGTTGGGCTGGTGATTCTATAAGAAACAGCATTTTCATCTCAAGTATAGTTTTTATTTTAATTATATATACAGATACATTTTTAATGGAGAGTGAAATAAAGATAAAGAAAGCCCTCCCTGTTCTTCCTATGAATAGATGAAAGGCTAAGCAATCGTCTCTTCTTTTCAAACACATTTTCTCATGTGTCTCATCCCTTGTTGTATCACCACCTTTATTATCTTTCGATCCCATGACGCATCAATTTTACCTGGCGTGACCTTAATTACTCATCTGGAAAACAATTGTCACCATAGAGTTCAAATTCTGACTTTTCCTAACAGATCCAATAATAAGACCAAGGCCGTTAAATATTTGACAAAATGGAGAGAGAGAGAAAAAGAAAGAAATATCAAAATACATACACTTCCCCAAGCCCCATGGAACCACGTGGGACATTCTGTTAAATTGCATTTCATGTAAGAAATTGGTTTGTTGTCATTGCTGCAGTGATCATCCGCAAGTCGTTGATCCGCATCGTTTTGACACCAGACATCACGATGTTTCTTGGCATGGCCACATGTTGCTGAACACTATAAACAGGAAAAAAAAAGAAATATGAAATCATTTGTTTCCAACATTCAAAAGGTTTCTTATTTTCATATACTTGGAATTTTCAGTCGATGCTCAAATGTAACAAAGATTTTCTGGTCTTTATGAAAAACATTCATTTAGTGCAAGCTTTGCAATCAGCCAGTTTAAAATAAACAGATTATAGATATTTTTTTTCTTCGAGAGATTGACTCTTTTATAAAGAACAATATGGGAAAACTTTGTTTTGATACACAGAAAAATTACATTTGTTACCGGCTTTCGGGTTAGGATCAGTTGAGTGCGTCTCCTCTTCTATCTTTCAGTAATAGAGATCTTCCAAGATGCCCACTTCCACTTTTATTTTTTCGTTCTTGGCCTCCCCAAATTGTATTTATCTTGGAAGCACACCATTCACTCCCAAACTCCATCCCTAATTCTTTTTTTATCCTACTTAAATCCCACTCTCATTTAGAGATTGCCCTGATTGTTTTTTTTTCATCGGCATAATCACGTTGACACACCGGTTCTCGTTAGATCACCGAAGTTAAGCAACGTGGAGACTGGCCAATACAAGATAGGTGACCATTATAAAATGCTAGGTGCTGTATAATATCGCAAGAGAGATAATTCACTTTATTTTAAAAACTATTTTGAGATAATCTTCTAAAATAAAGACGATAAATTGCTTGATTCAAGCGTAACATCGCTATCTTTATATTTCATTTAAAAAATTTTAAAATACTGGATTCATCTCCGTAAATTACAGTGTACGTTAATATTTTTCCACCACAAGTAATTATTACGTAAAGTTTTTCTGTTATTTTATTTTAAATTTCTATATTTTACTAGTGTGTCCATAAGTAAAAGAGTAATTTCAATCTTTTAGTGTTGGGAGGGTCTTACTAACCTACTCTTGTTTTTATTCACCTTTTTTGTTTTTCTTTCTTTTTGGTTGACACACGACCCATTATGTTTTTCATCAATTGAAAATATATTTTTTAAATAGAATCATTTAAAACCAGTGAGAATATTCAAGTAGGATATTCCATAGAGTAAATGTGATATTGTGGTGACTGCCGAAATGACAGTGATGGACAAATGATGAAAGAAAGAAAGGAAAAGTACTTAGATAAATGGGTCAGACCACGACCTTCGTTAAGAAAGCCTGTTCGATCGAAAATGACGTCATACATTTTGGTGCAAACGAAACACTTCGAAAAGTCAGACTGTGGATTATGAATGGTAGCTTTTGTAAAAAGTATTAGAAAACGTTAAAAATTGCAATAAAAAACAGAAAAGAAAGGAAAACGATCTGATTTATAATGAAACTGAACTCATTCAATATTAATTTAAAAAAAAAACAAGGATTAATTTTTAAAAAAGTTGCTGCATTAAAGTAAATAAACATTATGTTGTTTCATGGATTTTGAGACTAAAATTTGTTTTATTATTTTAATTGTGAACAATCTGGAAACATGCAAAGTCAAGCAAAGTCGATTATACTTTTTTAAAGTTACAATATCAATCTATTTGCTTTGTAGAAAATATTGTTTGTTATGATGTATGTAATTATGTGTGTTCCTATTTACTTGCCTCTTCATGAGGGCAGAGTTAGACACAAGGTCGGTTTTTAATGTGAGAAAATTCAGTTCCCAAAAGGGGGGCACTGAATTGTGACAAAAATAGAACCATACAGGGTATAAGGATCCCAGAAAAATGATAAAACAAGAGGAACGCCTTTGGGTCTTCACCGGTGTCTTTCGGTTGACCTTACAAAACTTTAATGAACAAACGAAACATCGAAACGTCCGAAATTCTCGTTTTAAAATGACTTCATACTTTACGATTGTTCGATTTATATTTAAATTATTCTAATTCTAATAAATATATACTTTTTTTTACATATTTATATTGGGGGGGGGGGGGGATATATTATATATTTATTTTTTGATGTAGGGTGTGTTTTTTCTTTTATTTACAAAACTTTTTCATAATAAATAAATGTATTGAAAATGAGTAATCTTATTTAAATCCTTCCAGACATAGGCAATTTTAATTTATTTACAAAACTTGTTAATAATCAAACGAAACATTACAGAATTCTCGTTCTAAAATGTTTTCTTGTCACTATTTACTTGCCTCCTCATGAGTGCAGAATGCATAATAAAATAAAATCTTATAGCATCTTTTTTTTTTTTTTTACAAAACCGACATTGTGTTTAACTTTGCCCTCGTAGGAAAACAAATAAATAGTGACATGGCAATGTAAAATAATTGTATGTTGAAAATAAAGGGATTTCATTAATCTAAGATCACATATACAACATTTATCATTTTCTAAATTTTAAGAGGTAGTTCAGTTTGCAATGTAAACCTATTGTAAATTGATTCCCTATAAATTTATTCCCTATACAGAGCCCAAAAACAAAAACCATCTGATATACTACTTTCTTGAGGTTCCATGAGTGGATTAATCGATACTGTCACAGCTTATGTACTCACCTATGCAATGTTCCCATCTTAGTGGATTTATTGTAGCCACTAGTACTACAACACTTCCATTAATATCCTTGAGAAAGGTATGAATCCATCTATCTTCCCTCCAGCTATGGATTAAATAGTAGAGTGAACTAGAATCTCAAGCTTCGGTTGTGCAACTAAGAGAAGGAAAACTCTGAAATAAGTCTTTCTCTGCTTATCCCGGCATTTTTTTGATCTTCCTGAACTTCTTGTTGCCACTGGACCTAAGCAATGGTGGACAAGAGAGGACCTAAGCATTATCACAGTATAACCAACTGTTAAATAATGAAGCTAATGGTTATGATGATGATGATGATGATAGCAGGAGCAACGGAAGTCTCGTTGTCACTTCTGTTGTGACGATATCCGTACTCTTGCTTTCCAGAATTTGGTGCGTGTAGACGCATGTTAGTGACCTCCGGCTGGGACGCCAGTGGGGGCGTTAGGCATGAATTAAAGAAGTTAATGTACGTATTGCGGTGATTCTCTCTCACTCCCCCCTCCGTGCTAGCCAACTCAAGACTTGTGTTGTGTTAAATAAATATTTGGAAACTCAAAAACGGCCTTTGGTTGTGTTGTGCTTTAAAATGACTGCAGCGTGCGGCCATTACGATGAACGGCGTGCGACCAACCAGGACGAAGCTGATACACCAGGTAAGCGAGAACTGCCACGACCCATGACGGGACGGCTATGCAACGCAACTACAGCATGGTCGTCTTCAATTCTAATGTAAGCAAATACTTGTTGAGCAGTTCTTTTGGAAAATCAATTCATCGTAAGTAATCTGCCGATTCCACCTATTGCTTCGGATTCTCTCGTGGTGGCGATCACTGTTCAACTGACAATCTCTTTAACCCTTATTCATTGAGTGGCCCCTGGGCTTTGATAAGCGGTGGCCCATTAGTTAAAAAAAAGATGATTTTTATGTCAGATTCGTTTGCTTTTATTAAAAGGGGCCAAGGGTGTCTGAGTATTATGAACCTCTATTTTGATACCGTTACACCTGATTTTCAATAATAGAAAAGAATTTGAAGATGTATCTGCAAAGTAATTACTGAGAGCCAACAGTTACAATGAAAAGAAAAACGTCCACTGACCCCTGTCCATTCTCCACTGGACCAACTGGCACATCTGTACTCATTACATAATCGACTTGTGATCCGATTTTGGATGCTACACTCACTGTCGGCCAATTGCTTGTTCTGTTCATCGATGCATATCGCCATGCGATTCTGAATTCCTGTGCCGCAGGTTTTACTACACTGAAATATAGAAACGGAAAAAAAATTTAGTCAAACGTTTATGCAAATCTATACTAATATAAGAGACCTGTGTCTGTCTGTTAACTACTTCTAAGTCATGAGACCTAGGAACTTGAAATTCTGTAGGAATCATCACATACATATGCAGACTGTTCTGAAACAGCAAAAGAGTCATAGTTATTATTTTCCTATGAAAGGGGAAGCAAATTATTTAAATCCCATTAAAATATGGACAACAACCATCAAAGAGGACTTGGTGAACTCTCAGATCCACATGTGATCGGCCTTCGATGGTGGAATCATGATTGGCTAGCCATCTTATGCAACCTTGCTCAGGACCGTCATGATTTGAGATGTAGTAGTGCAGGCCAGGGAAGCAGCCGGCTGAACCCAACCAGGATAAACGCTGTTGCGACAACAACAAAATAAGGGGAAACACAATTTTAGTCTTTTTTCCTTCAAATCCCTAGAAAACAAAATTCCCAATCCAAGATTTTAAATTCAAAATAATGATTGATCCTAAATTACTTATACTAATTGAACATATACAGCAAGAACACATGTGGGTGGGTGAAAATAATGTGAAAAACGGTATTTTCCATGTCAGGTTAAAATTAAGCAGAAAGTGGAAAATTCTATTAGAAGTCAAGATAGAGGTTACGAGTGAGTGTTAGAATATGACGTCACAGACAGGAAGTCCTAAATAAGACGTGGTGAAGAAGAGAGAAAGATCTGCTTCTTTTGGCGTGTGAGCTGACTGTATTTGAATGTTTTCCAATCTGTCTTCGTTCGCCCCTCCAAAGAGCTGACGAAGCAAATCTCATGTAATGTTGTAAAACAATAAAGCAACGAAGAAAATGAGTGACAACATTTTAGGCGTTTTTTTTTTTTTTTAAATTTTATTTTGTCATGTTATTGCAGCTACAAGGAGAAGGGAAGACACAGAAAGTTTGGCTGCTACATCACTACTACGACCATATTAGACGTCACTATATAATGAGCCATCTACTATCATGTGTCAACGACAGACAGACAGCAGTTTCTGTCGATGAAGAAGACGATGAACAATCTGCGGTATCAAAGAAATCCTTCACACTATGATATACATATGGATAATTTAGTACGAGACAGGATATTTGACACAAATTTAATCTGAGATGGAAGGAAACTATTTAATATATGTATATTTTTTAAATTAGAAAAACCATTGCAACAGATAAAAAACAATTTAGTTAAATAAAAGTTGGACAATTTTGTAAGAACGGTTCCTGACCAACTTCATCGTGCAGGAATTGAATAAGTCGAATGCGAAACGCGATAAATCAATTTTATTTAAATGAACAATAAAAGGACAAACATATCAAATATAGACTTTGACTAAGCACTTATTTTAATCGAACGGAAAGAAAACTCATGCAGATATCACATTATGTAAAACATGATTTTGGGTTGTGGTTGAGTGTTGAAATGCAACAACTTTTTGTAGTGATGGTTTCGTAATTCTGTTTATCGCATGTTGTATTCAAACTCTTCAATTCAAGCAGTAGCTGTTTCAAATGAAATCAAATTTATTGGCAAAAAAAAAAAAAAAAATAGCAAAGTGCAACAAGCCATGTAAAAGGACAGTTGGATGCGTACATCTATATACAGTCTGACTGTTTATCAAAGGCGACTTTAAATGACTTGGATATGATAGGCATCGTCTCTACTTTTAGTAAGCTGTTTCACCAAGCAGAATCACAAACAGAGAATGTTGCCTTTCTTCTAACGAGATGAAAGCACCTATGGTACATCTTTTGATGGGTCCTGTGGAGACTACGACTTGGCGTCGCAGTAAAAAAAAACTCCTCAAAAGGTAGATTTCAATTTCTGTTGATAATGTTTTTTATGCCAGAATCGTATCCCCTTGAATCTTCCGCAATTCAAGTGAGGAGGGATAATTATCCAAAGAACAGCGGCCATGATACATCTAGCGCAGTTTGATTAAAAACTAAAATATCTTCACTGCATTCTGGACAACGCTGGGTAGGTACAGCTAGCTAAAATTATAATCATCTCCTAATATCCACCTCTCGTAAAAGAAGATGACACTATTTTCATTATGCCTCTCATGGAATCATTAATAAAATTCACAATCCTTTCTCCAATCCAACCATATTTGGTACAAATAAATTCTAGTCTATGCCTGGCTTGTTCACAAAGTTTAATTCATGAATGTTCAGCAGTCTTTTCTTTTTTTTTTATAACAGTTCAATGATATGCAGAGATATTCAGTAGGAGGTGTTATTTGGGGATTCCTTTGTGTTACTAGGGCTTCTAGGCCCAAGGGGAATAACTCTAGCCTATAAAATAATTTAGACTCAAAGGGAAATAACTCTGGTCGTCCATACACCATGATTGTTTTAGATGGATACGCATTAAATGATTCGACACTAAAAATCTCAAACATATTAACTGAAATGGGAGGGGGGGGGGGGTTAAGTCTCATAAGATATCGACTAAGACAGAAAATCACCAACTTCAATTATGAGACCTTGTATCACTTAGTTTTATCATTTTAATTTAGTTTATCTAAAGAGATTTTGAGGCTAACACTTGATTTCCTTATGAGTAAAATTTATATCCGAGGGCTCTCTTAAGGTTAGATGTTGTTCCTTTAAGGGCTGCTATCTGTACTTCTCTACAATTTGGTCTTCCGGGGATTGCATCTAAGTATTTGCTTACATTTTTTTTCACTAGACCAGTTGCCCCCACTACAACCGGTATGATGTTTATTTCGTCGAGGAACCATGTTATTTTTAAATCATTTTTGAGATCTTGGTATTTGGTTATTTTTTCATATTCGGCTCTTAGCTTATTTGTTAGGACTTGTGTTCTTTTAGACACTCTTTGTTCTTCGCATTACCATCATACACTATGAGCATGGCACTATAGCTATGAATATATATATAAAAAAAGAAATATCTCAGTGTATGTATGCAAGTACATGATAGGAAGATACAGGGTGACCCCTAAAATGCCACCCATAGAATCGTTAATAAAATTCACAATCACTTCTGCAATCCAACCATATTTGGTACAAATAAAACTTCAGTTTATGCCTAACTTGTCCACCAAGTTTCAGTCATGAATGTTCAACAGTCTTTGTTTAATCACTGTTCAATTATATGGAGAACACTTTGGTTAGTGATCATCTCATCAGTAAGTGTGATCCTAGATGGGGTTTACACTCACCGGACCATCCCCCCCCCCCCGATTTTTATCTGTGGAGTTATCTAAAAGATAATGTCTATGAAAACAATCCCCAGACTATTCTTGAACCGAAGAGGTTCATCACAGCCCAAGTATGGGACAATGTAATGAGAGGAGTGTGTCAACGTTATTGACAATTTTGCATATCAAGACATGTCTATTATTAAACGACTGTTGGGTTTGCGCTTCAAAAAATGTGCGAATGCGAACAGGAGAATGAAGCTGGTCAAAAATGTGATGCCATGCTGGTTCATATAAATTTACTTTATTTAATGTATATTTGGGAATCTCTTGTTTTAATCAATAAACTCATGTCAACTTTTTTTTTTTTAAATTACAGAATATATAATATGAATATACAGATTAAATTCTCTGAAATATTTCAGATCCCCAAAAATGTAAGTTCATTGTTTATCCATTATTTCTGAATTCATCCAGTTTATTCTTAATATGATTTTCATTAAAAGCTTTTTTAAAAATCTGATTAGCCAATTTGTTCCAAAATTTGTATTGCTCCATTAGACAACAAATCTAATTGTATGGTAGATATAGTTATTTTTTTTCTTTTCGAAACGATTTATTTACCTCCTCTGCAGGAGGTTAGACACAAGGTCAGGTGGGGTTTTGAAAAGCCAGTGCACTAGGTGAAATGCACTCTAGCCTACAAAAAATGTCCGAGCAGCCGCATCGTCATTCCCCGATAGTGTCACCCCAGGCGATTAGAAATAAAATAAATTAATATTTTTTCTTTAAACAATATAGAATATTGGAAAAAGGTTTTAACGATTGAATATTTTTACACTCGCAATTTTAGTGACTTGGGTGGATTTTTTTTATTATTAAAAAAGTTTCTGAAATAGAAAAGTGAAGAATACAACAGCTGAAAACGGTGAGGATAACAATTCAAATCATGTAAGTAAACATTTCAAAACAAAAGACGAGGGTGGAAAAAAGGATAGAGGCGTTGTTGTAGAACTTACCACTGACCAATTGCTGTAGAGCCAATGCGATTGTAAGCATTGCCCTTCACATGCAATCATTTCGTCAGGTTTTGTAATCAAATGCGAACAGTAATTCTCGTCAATAATTTCGTCATTGTTGGCGATCGTCCGCACACAACGAATCTTCAGTTTTTGGATACCAGTTCCACACCTCACAGAACATTCTTCTTTGTGCACCACTTTCCAGCTGAAATTATATATAGACATACAATGAGTGTTTTTACTTTGTTTTAAACTTGGTATATGTGCACACATCTTTCTCATTAGACATATTAGTGTTTATTGGTTTAAAAATGCATTAAACCCGGGTTTCAGAAACAAAAATGTTTCAGATATTTAAAATAATGAACATATACCATGCTTCTGGTAACATATATCCAGACAGATACGTAACAGTCACTATCAAAGAAAATTCAGCATAAGGAGAGGAAGTGTGGAATAAAAGATCTATTTTTAATAGGTCATTACCAATGGTTTTACACTCCTAGTGATCGTCAGACGGCCTAAAAATATGATTGAAATTGAGATTCTATTGCTGCTTTGTTTATTTCCGGTTTTGTGAAAACCGGAAATAAACAAAACTCGAAAAATAATATCCCAGGAAACATGAATTTTGGAAATATCTTTATTTACCTTACACTGATTTGCGGAAGCTTGCTAAAATTTAAAAAAAAATACGATCAGCAGATGCAGAATGTTTATCATATACAATGATATATATACATATATATATATAAATTATTTTTAATATTTAAAAAAATATTTTTCACCTACGTACGTATATATATATATATATATATACACAATATAAAATATGAAACTAAAAGTATACTTTTAGAGGATATAACCTATAGTGAAATAGTTTAGGCTCAATATACGAGATAGAGCAATTATAAAGATAAATAAAAGACGAGAGATAAATATGTACGAATGACAAATCTATTTCAACTTCGATTGTTCAATGCAAGGTGAAAACATGTTTATTCCTTAAGCCAAGGCTTTTCAAACATTAAAATCTTATCATCAGAGGAATTACATAGATGGATAAGTTGGCAGTGGAAAAGCCAAAATTCAAAATTTGAAAAAATATGAAGTAATGGAGAGTAAAAGTGTGCGTGTAAAAACATGGAGTCTGTCCAGTTGGTGAATGTCCGTAGATAAGGTGTCCGGTGAAAGGAGATTTAAAGATGGAAAAAAGGGGTTTCGTGAAGGCAGCGTTGAAAAAAAAAAAAATATATATATAATTAATTTATTTGAAAACTATGTTACATATTTCAGAAACGTTTCTGAGATATGTAACAGTTTTCAAATAAATTATATTAGCTCTCACTCCTTAGCAATCGAGCACTTTATTGATTTCTTTTCAATATAACCTGACACACACATATATACATACACACATGGTAATCTCCTAAACTAATGAATGGATCATTATGAATTTTGGAATATATATTCTAAAAAATACGGTGAGTAACATTGGTACATTATTTTTTTTTTGTAAATGTTAACTTTTAGAGGATGCATATTATAATAAAAACTGGAAACCGAACATAACTTAAGGATAAGTTTTATTTAACTATTCGTTGCTTACTGCGACAAATAGTATTCAATATTCACTCTTAATATACACACGAATGTGGAAGATTCCATCATTAATCAAAGGGGTGAGACGGGCATCAATTACCTTTGATACTACACATATATATTATATACATATAAAAAGTTGTTTTTTTAAAAAGTTTTTTTATGAACCGATCATTATGAATTATGGAATATATATTCTCGGCAACAGGGTGAGTAATATGGCCACATTATTATTTTTTGTAAACTTTACCAAACAGAAGGTGCACCCACCCAAACTCGCACCCACCCTCAAAACACTTAAAATAAGTTAGATATAAAAAATGTAATGGAGAAAAGAATTGCTCTACATCAAATCTTGAGTTATATCAAGCAATGCATTTTTAAAAGGATTGTGAGCGTTAATAATATGTTTGTGCTTAGTAAAATCCTAAAAAGATGGAGATATAGCGATCAGAAAAAGGCTAATTTTGAATTTTTACTTTTTAATATTTAACTGGCTTTGCAAATTCACTTTTCCTGATTAAAAAAATGTAACCCAAGGTCAATTGGTGATCAAATGGTTCACACACACACACACACACACATAAGATATGTAAAACGCAGCTCATAAATAAAAATAAGATTACTGCGATAAACCAGTTTGCAATACCAGTAATCACGTACAGTTTTGGCATCATAGATTGGCCCCAACAAACAATCAACAGGCTCGATGTAAAAACAAGAAAAAAATTAACAATCCACCGAGTCATATACAGGAACCAATGTTTGCCAAGACTGTACTTACCTAGAGGAGAGGGAGGACTGGGACTTTCAGAAATCAACCACCAACATAGAGCCACTATTGTCAGTATTGGACAATATCTGACAAGCTCCATAAACCCGAACCTAACAATGGTATGGGAACATCAAGAAAAAGAGCTAGCCAAACAACTTCCATAACATATCTGGCCAAGCATTTCGGACAGGGCTGTTTATCAGACGAGGTTGAAACACCAACAAAACCCGCAACAGAGATAGCCCAAAAAAGTCGTAAAAAATACACTGAAACATTAAAAAAAAGGAGTCTTAAAGAGTGGGCAGAACAAAAACGTGCAACCCACTTTCTTGAGATATCTAAAGATTATATTGACAAAGAAGGTTCTTTGGACTGGCTTAAAAGAGGCGCTCTCCATTATGATCAGGAACGGCTTATAATGGCGGCCCAAGACCAAGGTCTTATGACTAATGCATTTAAAAAGATGGCAGGACTTAGTAATGATAGCAAGTGCAGATTTTGCCACACAGAACTGGAGAGTGTGAATCACTTGATATCCAGTTGCAAAATTATGTTAGCAGATAGAAGCTACACAACGCGCCATGATGGTGTATGCAAATACATACACTGAAACATCTGTAAAAACATCTACCGGAGAGGACTATGGGAAACAATAAGTATACTATACATTATGATTATGTGGTTCCTACATCTATCTACCTGGAAAATGCAGCAATCAAACCGGACATAGTCATATTAAATAAGGCAGAAAGAGAGGCAACACTGAGGTGAGTGTTCAAATGACAGTGGCTTAAACAGAGCAGAAAGGGAGAAGGTGACAAAATACCAAGGCCTAATGTATGATATGAAGAGAAACTGGAACCTACAAAACATCAACCTACAAAACATCAACATTATCCGAGTTATAATAGGAGCTAAATGCCTCATGAAGAAAAATTTCCAAAAGTATCTGGAAAGTATTCCCGGAAAACCAAGTGCAAAAGAAATCCAAATAATTGCACTTAAGGGAACGGCCAAAATCCTTAAAAGAGCATTCGGTTGGAGCCTCTAAATAGCATGTGATAGTCTGGCATTTGGAAGAATGCCTCGTCCCTATGCTAACGAACACAGAAATAAGAAAATTAAAAAAAAAAAAAGATACATATATATATATATATATTACTAAAATAAATATATATGTGTGTGTGTAAATTTTGCAGAAATTTCTAACAAACAAGCAATGGAGTTATTGTTAATGTTTATTTACCTCCTCTGCAGGAGGTGATACAAGGTTAGGTGGGTTTTAAAAAGCCTAGGTGAAGTGCACTCTGGCCTACAAAAATGCCTGAGCAGCCCCGTCGGCATTCCCCGGTAGAGGTGCCCCTAGACGATTAGCAATAAACTAACCCTTCTCAAAGAGAAGGTAAAGCGTGGGAGGGTAGACCTCCTTGGACTGAACAGAACCATACCTCAGTCCAACAGCAGCAAAGGCACTGTCGGATGACTGTCAAACACGTATCCCCGACTGGTACGGACACCTACTCAAGTCAGTTTCGATAATCAGATGCTAGTAAAACCCAATTCTGTACATTTCTAATATATATTTTATATCTCAGTTTTTCTGTCTGCAATTGGAAATAAAGCCCTATACCAAGATCAAATACAACTTTTATTGAGTAAAAGTTTATGAGGAATCCAATGGTGAAATTAATTTTTTTATTAGAAGGTTTTACAACAATATTGTTTGTGTGTACGGAGGGGGGGGGGTCTTTGTTCGCGCTGAGCATCTATAAACAGCAAAGACCACATCATACTTTATTTATAACTTGAAAATTATAGAAATTAAGAAAAAAATACAAATAGTGATATGGGGTTGAGGTCTGGGAGCAGAAGCTCTGAGCAAGTCAAGAAAATTGTCAGCAGCGTACTTCCTTCCGCCTCCTCCATTTGCACTTTATACCCTGACCCCAACATCTGCACTTGGCATAAAAGTTATTACACTTGGGTATAAATGTAAGGAAATTAGGCAAAGGAATTTTGGCAGAATCAATGTAACAATAACAATCAAGGCAGTATAAACAATTACGTGATGGCTCCATACACAACGCCACCTGTGGCCACTTAGTGAACTAATGTGCTAGAAATTTAAGTGTCTGCTCGTAATTGTATACATAATACAAGAGGTGCCCGGATGTCAGCTCCCATGTTTATGGGTCTTTATTGACATATCAATTGCGATTAATGTGTGTCAATAAGAAAAGTTACATCTATTATTATACTAAATGTGAGTTAATCAACATTTGTTTCCCCCCTTAAGGCTTTTTCCCTGTATACTTTAACTAGGAGAGTACCCGTCACAGGACGGGTAAAATTAATTTGTTAAACAGAACAGTTTCACACCATTTTATGTCCCGTTACAAAAATTAAAATCAAGATATAATGGATCAAATTCAATGCAAATCTGATATATTTGAATTTTCAAATGGGAGATTACCCCCTCAAAGAAACTGAAATTTGGGGAATATTTATTAATTGCTGTTTAATACCAATTGTAAAGATTTCGTAAAAATCAGAGGTATCTGAATTTTCACAAAGGGCTTCCATCCCCTTTTTACCACCTTTGCATAAAACTAAATATAGCCCACATTTGAACCCCTTACGCTGAGCAGCTGTGTTTCAAAATTCATAATGATTAGTTAATTAGTTTAGGAGTGAATCCTATACATACAAATATATGGAAGTAACACAAAATACATGCTAAAATATACTTTAGTTCTGGGATTGAGTTATTTTTGAAAAAAAATTCTATTTCAATTTTTCTAATTAGCCGTAATTTGTAATTAACTGAACAAGACACCCATCTCTCTCTCAATTCTTTCGCCCCTTCTCAATTGATCTTGATTCAACAACTCTTAAATATTTCTTAATATCTCTGAGACTTAGAGAAAGAGTGACACTTTTTCAGTATAGTCATCTATTTTACATTCATGTGTATGCACACACTACAGACATGTATGTAAATTAGACGGCAAAATAATGTCTTTACTTCTATATAATAATAATACTTCTATATAATAATAATAATATAATAGAAGTAAAGAGACTTATTATTTTTAGTTATGAAAGAAGAATGTCTTAACACATCACAGTTTATGAATTTTCGAATGAAATCCAAATAGAATAAAATGGTAGTGCTTATGACCCAACGGGTCACGAGTACGTCTAGTATCTATATAAAGTTGTAGTTCCTGTTCATTTGTTTACAAACGCCTACTAGGGTTTCAGCGATAGACCCCTACCTACACCCACACACGGGTAATATGGTGTTATGGACTGGGTACAACAAAAGGACATTGGATTCCTCATTCAATCCCAGACAACACCAGGTTTTCCTGCTCGTCTTTAATATGGTAGAATCATGTATTCAGAGTTCTGAAACTTGTAAAGCTGAATGTCACAAATGAAAGTTGCGGAGAAATCAGCCCTCCAAACCCTTGACCGACTCAACCTGTGAGGCACCATTCCTGGTTCGGACTCCCTTTAATTTGTCTCCATTTGCACCCACTACCCTGTGGGAATATTTATTTGCAAATAAACTATTTATTGAATACAAGTTGCTGTTTTATCTATAGCTGGGGAGATGGGGGTTCATACCTTTTACAATCGTATTACAGATTAAGTGAATCCAACCTACTTGTACCTGGTGCAGCACACACCCTGAGCGGCTTTGGCTGGCTTCCTCCAAAGGAGGAAGTTTCTAAGGAATACCAAATTAACAAGTGGTCCCCAATCATGTGTATCCTGCTTAGGCGAAATAATTTTACCAAGTTTTTTGCAGGGAAGTGTCAGTGTGTTCCCACATACACTGAACAGTGTTCCCAAATGGTCACTCATCTAATACTGACTAGGCTCAATGTCGCTTAACTTTGGTGATCTAATGAGAACAGGTGCGTCAACGTTATTATGCTGTATCTAACAAAATGCAACTAAGATGGCGCCTTCTACCACCTCTCGGCAACATGCAACAAAGATTGCGCCTTCTATCACCTCTCGACAACATGCAACAAAGATTGCGCCTTCTATCACCTCTCGACAACATGCAACAAAGATTGCGCCTTCTATCACCTCTCGGCAACATGCAACGAAGATGGTGCCTTCTATCACCTCTCGGCAACATGCAACGAAGATGGCGCCTTCTATCACCTCTCGGCAACATGCAACGAAGATGGCGCCTTCTACCACCTCTCGTCAACATGCAACGAAGATGGCGCCTTCTACCACCTCTCGGCAACATGCAACGAAGATGGCGCCTTCTACCACCTCTCGGCAACATGCAACGAAGATGGCGCCTTCTACCACCTCTCGGCAACATGCAACAAAGATTGCGCCTTCTATCACCTCTCGGCAACATGCAACTAAGATGGCGCCTTCTATCACCTCTCGGCAACATGCAACTAAGATGGCGCCTTCTACCACTTCTCAGCAACATGCAACTAAGATGGCGCCTTCTACCACTTCTCAGCAACATGCAACTAAGATGGCGCCTTCTACCACCTCTCGGCAACATGCAACGAAGATGGCGCCTTCTACCACCTCTCGGCAACATGCAACGAAGATGGCGCCTTCTACCACCTCTCGGCAACATGCAACGAAGATGGCGCCTTCTACCACCTCTCGGCAACATGCAACGAAGATGGCGCCTTCTACCACCTCTCGGCAACATGCAACGAAGATGGCGCCTTCTACCACCTCTCGGCAACATGCAACGAAGATGGCGCCTTCTACCACCTCTCGGCAACATGCAACGAAGATGATGCCTTCTACCACTTCCTGGCAACATGCAACTAAGATGGCGCCTTCTACCACCTCTCGGCAACATGCAACTAAGATGGCGCCTTCTATCACCTCTCGGCAACAGTTGCATGTTGCCGAGAGGTGATAGAAGGCGCCATCTTCGTTGCGCCTTCTACCACCTCTCGGCAACATGCAATGAAGATGGCGCCTTCTATCACCTCTCGACAACTAAGAAAAAGGTGTGTGAAATCATGACGAACAGAGAAGAGTTACAAATGAAACTTAATACAGAACACGTGATCTAGGACTACATGGATTAAGAAAAAGTGACCCCAACAATATAATACTTGACTTTCACCTTTAAATTTTAATTCAAGCTTGGATTTTAATTTCTAATCAACAGTTTATGATTCAACATTACTTTCAAACTTCGAGTGGTCATAAAGTAAAGACATTTTTTAAATCTAGGATTTGAATGACAATCTTTTTGCGCTTCGCAGCTGACAGCTCCGCTACCGGATCAAGTTTTGGCCTCTATTTCGTCGACTGCTTTTCTGAAGTGACGGGGCCCCTCTGTCAGGAGGTGGTTATATAGTACTAGTGTCATCTGTATAGAGTCGATGCTTAAGGCTCAACTGTACGACCAGTTGAGCAGGAAGATAAGTCAGACTGTTGAGCAGCAAGATAAGTCAGACTGTTGAGCACATCAAAATGCCTGTTTATAACAAGGCTAGAATGTTCCATTATGCTCAGAAGGGAAAGTCCATTCTCTGTGTTCTGATTGGCTGAGATTCACAAGTGGCCATTTTAGTGTATAAATGTTCATTCATTCGAACAAGCACTCCTCCATGAGATGGATGCCAGTTGAGGCCCTTATGCCGGTAAGTGTTAGTTTAATTCTATAATCTACTCATAAATGCTATCAAGCCACATACATCTTTCAGCCATCATTATCATCATCAACTACTGATTTTGATTGCATCATGACACTACCCTGCATATGGCGTCAGCACTGTCTCCATCTTTCTTTCACCATCGAAACTTCACCTCTCCTTCCATTTCAGATCATCCCTCTTCAGCCATATCCAATAATATGCTTTCTTTGCTGTTTCCTGAAGATCTTTAATCAATTTTTTCAATTCTGAGTTGTTACAGTAAAAGCAACGTTGAAATTAGTTTACAACCGTTCGCTCCATATTTTCTCTTCCCCCAATGCCAAATGATGGAATTCGACCTTCCATCCTTAATCTTGACACTCCTGTACCAACTCTTCATATCTGCCCTCTTCCTATGGAACTGTTAATTGCAGTATCTTCCCTTCTTTCTTTTCTTCACATCACACAACAATATCTGGTCGTTGTCCAGATTTACTTAATCAAAATTCAACAGTTATTTTGAAGCCTTTAAAATGTTGATTAAAAAGTCATTTCTAGTTTGAATGAAAGGGTGAAAGTCAAGTATTATGGTGTTTTTGTGCTTATAAACCAAAGGAAAACATGAATCTTTGAACGTGCCTCTTTCATATCATAAAACCAATAAAAACATGCATGCATCATAGGTTGAATATTAACATTTTGTGCAAAAAGAATTAATATAAAACATCACATAGACACAGGAAATAATCTAATAACTTTTATGGAGTTTTACTATTTATGCCTGTTGGTACGATAGCTGCTGCTGATTGTACAATGCTCGTCAAACATCGATCAGCGGCAATTACGACGTTGTATATTTTCCTAGTGTCTCTCCAGGATCAGCACGAATTAAATATTGTTTAATGTTATTAACTTTTCCCTTCAGACTTATAATAAAATTAGTCAGAACTATTTTTTAATTTCTGTTTTGGTCGTTACTAGTAAGGTTTTAGATGTTTTTTTTTCTTTGTTTTTTCAAACTTAAGGGGGATATAAAAAAAATATGGGTCACACTTTAAAACAAGAGAATGTCCTCTTAAATCTGAAGAAAAAAATGTTTGTTTACTTTGTGCTGCCCCAATTTATTTGTTTTTACATAGTAAATGTTTACCATTTAGCTTTTTTTGAGATACAAGTGAGAAAATTTTTTTTTTTTTTAAACAAAATGACAATGAAAAGTAATCATATCAATGGACTTTTTAATTCTCAAAAATCGAAAATTAAAAATAAACAAACCCTCAGAAACCCGGGCTTAAATATTTTGGCAAATATATTTAGGTCCATATTCGGATTCCATATAATCTTAATGACTGAAAGTTGTGACTAAATCAGTTTTATTTTTATTTTTTACTTTGCTTATATGATGAGAATCAGCAGCAGCTGTCGGACCGACTGACATAAATAGTAAAATCGACTCATGTGTTTATTTTTATTTTATTTTTTTTTGTAAATGGCAACATTTTTTAACAAAATTCCATTCTATATAATTTGGTTGGCTTCAGTTTCTTTTTGATAATACTTAAACCGGCTAGAATATATTCACCTAAAAAAAAATGTTTCGCCATTTTGCTATGTTTTTTTGGTTTTCACATAAACAATTACATGTGTTTATATTATAGTTATATCACTATTTATTTCTTAACGTTAGTTTCGTTTCATACAAAAAGAAAACAATAGTCTTACATAAAATTGTTTTATCACATTTGAATATAAACAATTAAACAAAACGATACGCACATGTGTAATTCTTAAAGTTCAGCTTATGCACGCACTAAAAAAGGGGTTTAAGGTAGAAAACTGAATTTATTTTGATTCATTATACGATTGAATAAGAATTCTATTTAACGCAAATTTCAGAGAGACACAGATTTTTGCTAAGGAAATCTAGTAATTTTTTCATAACTAGTATTTATGTAGTAGCGCCAAATCTAATTTGTCTGTTTAATGGCAAATAAAACCCTTTTTGGGTTATCTAATACCAAAATCCAATATCTATTCTCAACGATTAACTGTATACAATTAGTTGTACACAAGTTGCTATTTTATTTGTAGCTGGTGGGAAATCGTCCGTTCATACGTTTCTCAACGATATTAGTGCATAATTGAATGGACTAGACCTGATAGAATTTGAACTCGTCATAGCCAATTCCATAGTCTATGATAGTATCTATTAGGCACACACAATTTGTCTAAGTCCTTATTTGCAAGTTATTTTAGAATTGTCATATTGTTGAAGGATCATTTTATGATG
The DNA here is from genome assembly GCA_963556195.1 of Sepiola atlantica. Lineage (NCBI taxonomy): Eukaryota > Metazoa > Mollusca > Cephalopoda > Sepiida > Sepiolidae > Sepiola > Sepiola atlantica. The sequence goes on from OY744517.1 coordinate 159,108,455, forward strand.
AATTACCTGTCCCTATCCGGTGTTGCCCGGGATGCAGTGGGCTCATTTTAGTTTTTAATTCTTATTTGTTTGTACGTTTTTAAACTTAAGGTAGCCAACTCTGAAAAAGATTTGAAATTCGATCAGGAAACCGTTTACACTTTGACTTCAATGGGGCCGTTAACCAGATTAATATAAAAATAATAATTGACTTGTTGCCTCAATCGAAAATAATGCATCTCACAATCATTGGACGTTTTTGCTGACTTCTGTCTTTTCTTCACCTCAAGTCAGCAGATTTTAGACATTAAATAATCTTAGTCAATTCTTTTTAACCTATGAGAATACAGATAATTCATGGGTTCATCTTTTCCTTATTAAGGTTAATTTGCTTATTGCAGTGCGATAACGAGTCTTTCTGTTTCTCCTTGGTCGTGAGTTCAATCCTCACTAGTAACCTATGATTTCGACATTTCTTTTATTTTCAAATTACATGCCAGGCAAAGGTTCAGGAATGAGGCAAGTTTGGGCTACTTCCGCTGCTTGATCCGAGGGCAGGATCATCACATTCACTACAAAATCTTATATTCTTCAGTTTAAAATTAGTTATATCCCGTACTGATTTTTTTATTTTTAGGTGATTATTTAAAAATGTTTCATATTAGCAGTCGTCTGAGCAGAACTATATATTAAAAAAAAATATATAAAGCAAGTATGCTAAGTAAATTATATTGCCAATAAGACAGTAAAAAAATAAGTGAAAATTGGCTAGTCTGAAGCAAAGTTTATTTGTCAGCTTAAATGCTATTTGGGTCTGAGTTGGAAAATCTGACAAGATAACTTTATATGTTAGATTTATATAGCGATCTTAAATCCAAACTTGGAAAATTTAGACAAATAATCTTTTTCTAATATTTCTTTTGATGATTATAATTCAAGTGCTCATCACCAATATTTGGTTTAATGTCTGCTTTACATGCTGACATGTGTTGGATGGCTTTTAGAAATTGACTTCCAATCTAACCTATCTTTGACCAGGTCTTTATCTCTCTTTCTCTCAAGTCCATCTTTTTCACTTCCTACCATATTTCCCTTGGCCTATCTCTGCCAACTGACCCTGCTACCTCAACTGTTCTACATCTACTAACCCAAGAACTCACATCCATTCTTTCAATTTGACCATACCATAGCAGTGGCAAAACATTTTTTTTTAAAGAAGTCAGTAACAAAAATCTTATTAGATAAGGATGATTTATTCTGAACTCTGGCAAACGATAGCAGATGCATATAAATGATCTTGTCATTTTTGATTGGTACTTTGCTAGTTGCATTTCGAATACGTTCGTCGAACACTCTTGACTAGTCTTCTATCTGTGCCCACCTCTAGGTACATATAGATCTTAATTTCCTCTTAATTACGTGACAGTTTCCTGTGGCTGAGTGGATATGGCGATTGCTTACAGATTCTAGGCTGACTCTGTGAACTGGGTTCGCGCCTCCCGACCGTCTGAAATTATTACTTTCCTGCACTGATGAGAACAAGCAATAAGCTTGAAACGTTAGGATTCTGTAGGTATTAATAATTTAATATTTATTTATAAATATTATTATTTTTATTATTATTATTAAAAGGAATAAGTAGAAATTTAATGGAAGAATTAGTAATTTTGATAGTAATGATATCATGCAAGAATTTATTCGGAAGGAAAATATGGTCAGTTCTAAGAGCTCTTTACTGTATCGATATGTTCATGGTAGGTGCTCGACTGAGCCCCCCTTGTAAAACATTCAGCAAAAACCCGCCTGGCTATAACCACAGCAGAGGATTTTCCTTTCTCTGTAACAAAGACAAAGCGCAACTCCCATGAACAAAGTTTTCTTCTTAGAGTGTCCAAAACAAACAAAATACCACAAAGCTGCTTTCCAGCCGACTACAACATATCCGTCTTCAAGTCTAATGTAAACAAATACTTGTTGAACAGTCCTCTTGGATAATCAATTCCCCTTAAGAAATCTTCTGCTTATTCCATGGTTGTTTCCAATCCTCACATGGTGGCACTCAATGTCCAACATCTCTTTAACCCTTATTCTCGAGTGGCCCCCGGGCCTTGATAAGTGGTGACCCATTAGTATAATAATAATAAAAACCCAGAAGAATACAATAAAATGGAAGATCATCTTTAAATATCATGCTATTTTTTTTTTTTTTTTTCCACTAAGGAGTCATCATTTATCAAGGCTAAAAGCTACTCAAGGATAAAGGTTAAATAAGATGGATAGATTGTCAGTTGAATTTGTTATTTTCAAAAACTTTTATTCAGCCTAAACTAAATAAGTAATATTGCCACTGAGACATAAAGGCTACTGTGATAAGAGTCAGATTTATAGGGGGTAACCTGGGTGGGTAGCAAGATGTTTGTTCACATTACATTTAAATTTCTGCATGTTGGTACCCCTCAGGGAAACGGGGAATTCCAAAGGTAAGCGGGCCGAGTAAAAAAGCTATCCCAGTAGAAAATCTTCCAGCATCTAGAATCTCTATGATGAAGGGGTGGGATTTTGCTACTACTAGGGTGGGTTGGGGGTATTTACATTGGGGGAGGGGGTAAAAGTGCAGTAAGTCATCGGAGCACATTTCGTGGAAGCACTTGCAAAACACGCACAGGGATGCAAAATTGCGGGGATGAGACAGGGGCTGGAGATTGGAAGACAGTGCAGGACCTATTAGGTTAGAAACTCTGTTTTGCACCCTGTCGAAGATGGAGAGGCTAACGGCTGGTGCGGCAGTACTCCATGCACGTGCGAACGGTGGTTTTATAGAGAGATAAGATACTGGCAGATGTAAGAAGTTTTCTAGCCCGGTAGAGGGAGCCTACCTCCTTCGCAGCATTGAAATTAATGAATAGAATGAATAAAATTTGATGACTTATGAAGATGGTTTATGATAAGTCTAGAGTTTTTTCTCCACAGATTCTGAAAAGAAAAAAAATGGTGAAATACCTGATTTTGCAATGTGTATTACATTCTTGTATCACTTGACTCGGCCGAGGTTGATCTTCACAACGTTGGTCAGATACAATTAATCCATCATCTCGGGTACAAGTGATTCGTCTTTGCTTTCGACCTAATTGAAGTAGAAGAAAACAATTATTAGCAGACTGAAGGATTTCAGTGTCGGAAAGGGGAGGGCAATATAAAAGAGAAATAAGTTAATGTAAAGAAAAAAAAAAAAAATAGATGCCTAGCTCAACACTATGTGACATTTACTTATGCATATTTCTCTATATCTTATCTCGGCAACACATGTCTTTCTGATTGTATTGGGACATTAATGTATTCTTGCTTCAGTACTAATGTCTGTTCTCTCTTTGTATACCATATCATTAAGCACTACCTTACATGTTTCGTCTCCCCTTTTACGTTTCTTTTCAACAAATTGTTCAAGCGGCGAGAATACACGTGTGTATATGAAAATCCAACTGTTTCTTCACATCAACATAATATTCGGCTGGCATGTGTTGGACAGTTTTAAGAAATCGAATTCAAAACTAACCTATCTCTGACCAGGTCTTTATCTCTCAGGTCCATTGTTATCACTTCCTCCGATGTTTTCCTTGGTCTTCTCCTATGAACTGAACCTGCTACCTTAACTGTTTTCATCTAACTCAACAACTCTCATCCATTCTTTCAACGTGGTCATCCATTCGAAGCCTACTTTTCTGCACACATCTCCTTATACTGTCAAGATTTATTCTTCTTCGGAGGTCATCAGATCTAAGACTTTCATTAAGACTCCCATTACACATCATTTTTCTTTCCCTTGACCCTTATACACGCATTTTTTCTATCTACGACACTGGCAACACTTTCTTATGGCATTGAGACAGTAATGTATTCGTTCTTTGATCTTCCTTTTATATTTGTCTTAGACAAACTGTTCACGTAAAAATAAATGTGTAAATTGAACTGTTCCTTCACTTTTGTCCTTTTATCTTCTGACGCATGAATTTGTTATCCTCAATAACTCACCACACAAAATGGCGACTGCTATAAGATACACCAGACACGTGGTCGCTAAAAGCTAGGATATAAAATATTTGTTCGCCTTACATAACATTTTGCATCCGCACAACATTGGGTTACTCAGCTGGTATGCATTTATACCACACTTTAAAGCGCTTTCTTGTAGGAAGATTTATTTTTTTTTTAGTTAAAATCAAAAACATTCTCGACAAAAAGAAAATGGCTCCACCCAAAAGTTTAAGCAACTGTTCTTTAGCCCACCCTTGAAAAAAAAGAAAAAAAAAAGAAAATGCTATTGAACTTCAATGAAAAATATTTTTTGTAGATATTTTGTGAACAGACAGACATCGGTGAATCTATAATTATTTCCTTCTGTTTTTTTTTTTGGGGGGGGGGGGGATAAAGTGTGGCAAAGCTAAGAGTATTAGTTAAAACAAATAATGATTCATGTCAGAATTTCAAATAAAATGCATCTGTTGATCTGTAATGGCTGATACAGTTGTCTGCAAGGGACACACCCAAGAGTAAAAGAGGTTGTGTGTCAAGCTGAAGAGGAGGGGGAGTGACCTTTTGAAATCGGAAAGAAGATATTTTTTTAACACTTTCCAAAGTGTTGCTAAAAATCACGATGATGCAGTGGATAGAAGCTCGGACAGTCCAAAAAAAAAAACGAAAAAAAAAAAACGGCTGCGTTTCAATCTCAGCTTACAGCCGGAAGTACCTGCCTGTCTTAGCTACACTGAAACTGTGATACAGCGAAACAGTGTTTGTGGATGATTAATTATATATATATATATATATATATATATATATATAACTAATAATATGCTCCCTACGGTTGCATATTTTTGCTAGTAGATATGACAAACGAACATATACTACACTGCCATCCCCAAAGAAGAAGGCAATGCCTGGAAGGATGGTATCATAAGATAAGAGATACTACACTACCCCTCCTTTCCCAATAAAGAAAATAATCTCAAGGAAGATGGTATTATGACCACAGAACAAATACTACATTACCCCCCTTCCGAATTCAGAATTAAAAGATTGTACATTAGTCTGAAATAGTATAGTAAACTGAATTGAGCATTAAAAGATAGTAATAGTATAGTTTGGATTTCAAATATTGAAGTAATAGTATAGTTTGGAGTCAGACAGACGAATACCAAATCTCCATTGGAAATAGATATATACACACAATGTTGAAAAAGGGGGGAATATATTAGACGGTATGGTATGAAAATGACTAGTCAGTGTATGAATTAGTTGAGTTCAGTCTATAAATTTAACTTGATTCTTTTATATTATGGTTTTACACCACTGGCGCCATGTCATCAGATATCACTTCTGGTTGCAGTCAAAACTTTGCAGAATAGCTCCCAGATATCAAAATAAGTTATATTTTCTTTACATAACCCATGCATTCTCTATAATATGTTTACTCCTGGCATTACATGCATTTTTATTTTGTTTGGGACATTTATGTAGAATTACCTTTAGTAATCGTGTATTATGCTCTTTTCACACTCTTTTATGTATAGTGCTGCATTATAACCCTCTTAAGTTTGTCTTCTGTGAGAAATAAATGTATATATTTTTTGATTCTGTTGGATGGAAAGAAATACAATACAGTGCTCGATTATTCTCTAATAGTATAATATTTATTCATGAATTTTACAGAAATTTAGATAGAATGATACCAATGGTTTCACGAACCACCAGAGCCTGATGAAAACATCTTGGGCTTAAATTTAATTCATCGTTCTTCAGACATTTTCTTGATTCAGATTTAAGCTCAAGGCTTTTTCACCAGGCTCCGGTTGTTTGCAAAACCTGATCTAAGCTTATGTAATATGTATATATATATATATATATATATATATATATTAGTAAATACAACAGTCTTTATTATTGTTGTTTCTTCAGCATTGTTATTTTCCAATTTATTTTCGACTTTCTTGGGTTCAACCACCTGTTTGGAAAAGATACTGTGGTCGTTACACAAACGTAAAAACAGAATATCAAATACTCCTAATTTAAATAAGTATATTTTAAATTAAAAGTAATTAACAAATAAAATAAAACATCTACTATACAATGTTTCACTTTTATTCAGTCCAAAAGTTTCACCAGGAATAAAAATAAAAAAAAATGGAATCGAAAGATACAATTTTAAATATTATGGTAACAAGTTTAGTCAGCAGGAGTTAAGACAGAATGTTTCTGCATCAAGGTTTCTATAAAAAGATGATAATGATATGATGGATGTGTACTGGGAGTCTTAAAGACAAGCTTAAATCTGATGACCTCAGAGGAAGATTAAATCTGGACAGTATAGAGAGATGTGTACAGAACAGGATACTTTTTTGGGTTTGGCCACATTGAAAGAATAGATGAGAGTTCTTGGGTTAGTAGATGTAGAACAGTTAAGGTAGCAGGGTCAGTTGGCAGAGGAAGACCAATGGGAGGAAGTGATAATAATGATAGATTTCAGTGAAAGAGGGATAAATAAAGACCTAACCAAAGATAGATTAGTTTGGAAACCAATTTCTAAAATCGGTACTCCAACATATGCCAGCATATAAAACAGACATTAAACCGAATATGATGATAACTATCTCAACAAGGAAAAAGGAAAACAATTGTGGAACTCCTATTCTAGCAGTAACAACAATAACAACAAACTCAGAGAAACGATCTATGTTTACTTGATGGAAATACATAATACTCATTTGATCAAAATATTCAATCTCGATTGGTTGCCTATATCGGACTTCAACCAATCGGAAAGAGCTGCCTCCTGTTTTCATTATCTATATAAGCGAGAATCTGAGTACTGTCGTTAGTGAGCTGCAGTTAGAGACCCAACATGCCACAGGAACCTATGTTATTCACAACACAGTGTTACTATCTGCTACCCATTTTCTTGGCAGGTAAACAAACTTTGGGAAAAATAAGTCAGTCATGGACTTGTTTCTAAATATAGTGACAGCAATTTCTTCGTCTTGACCTTTGAACTTTTCTTAACAAAATATCACTTACTTCGTTTTGACTTTTAAAAATTTAACTCTTTTCTTTCATAACTCTATAGCAGTTGCATGAGTGAAGTATTTTGTATCGATCTACGTTACTTTCAGTTGAGACTATAATTCAGCTTTGCGATTACGTAATCATTGCCTTTTCATGGTGTATAACACTTATATGCGTAACTAGATCCATGCGCGCTAACACATTTTGGTGCGAAGACGAACCACAAGGTGAATCTTCAGTTCCAGCTAATCCTTCAACCAGGCCAGACACATATACTGTTCTCGCTCTGCCTTGGCTAATGGTAGACGAGTTGAGGAACTCCAGGAGACTCCTTAATCTAACCGACATGAATCAGCCTATTGTACTATCTCTACTTTGTTCCTGTGTTCCTGTGAATAAAGATTCCTATCTATTTAGTTGTGGAGCTATTATTTATTTCAGTCAGATTCGGCCCGACGTGCTACTCTTCCAAGTAAGTTCCAACCTAAAATTGGTGGCACGGCTAAAACTTCACTTTTGGTTGTTCAACAAGGTGTAAATGAAGTGTATATATTATGTAGGTATAGACTTTGTTATCATTTACTTATGACTTTGCCTATTTCTACACTATCTATTCTAAACAAAATCACACATGCAAGAAGTGAGACTAAGAAATTGGCATGTATATAAAAAAAAAAGCTTAAATATTGAAGTCAGTAATAATACAACTAGATTGAGACTGAATAAAAAATAACTAAATCTAAGCTAACTCATACAGTTCTACGTTATTTGCAAAAGAAAAAAAGAATAACGTGGTTTGGACATGTTTCCCAGCTGCCAGACTCCAGCTATGTAAAGAAATCATATAAAGACGATTTCATTCAAGATCCTGAGGACGATCACTAAAGAGATGGGATGACCAGATAATAAGGGTTGATACTGGTATGTCGATCCTAATAGCTGAAAAACTGTTCCAAGTTATATAACACATGGCGAAGCTCTCTGGAGTATGCACATAATCAATCATCCAGTTTCTAATCCAGTTTTATTCTCTTTAAATATTGATATAGGCAAAAATAATGAGATATTGTAAAAGCCTATTCTTTGTTTTATAATACTGATGTTTGAAAACATTGCTGATTCAATTAACCTACAGGAAATATTTTGAATTGATTAAAGGCGAAACTTTAAATACATCTATTCATTTTCTTTTTTTTCCATTTTTAAATACATTTTACCGGATATTTCCTAAATTTAATATACGTAAGATCTTGCAATTAATCAAGGTAATGCCACTTACCTTGGCAAATATTATCACAGTCGGTCCAAGGTCCAAAAGCACTCCATAAATATTTGACATTGCTTCCCGTTGAGATACTGTAGGAATATTGAATATTCGGAGGATCAAGCTGACCTACAGATAATACCTACAATAAAACAGTTCAGAGATTAATGGGACATTAATAAAAATTAAAAATATATTTAAGATTAAAAAAGAAATTGCCAAGATCAATAAGCAAAAGTGGATTTCATTAAACAATTGACCTACATTGATTTATAGGTGCTTCTTAATTCAGCCATTATTTCATAACTCAGTACTATAAAACAAAGAACAGGGTTTTACAATATCTCACCACTTTTGGTACTATCAATATTTAAAGCACTTTATCCATTGCACCATGGACATGGACCCATGGCAGAGGAACGGATAAAGTGCGAAGTAATAATCAAGCTAACTGTAAAGATAGTTGACCTGACCAACACACCGTTTTCTTTGTAACGGAAAAATTTTAAAAATACATTACAATATTTAAAAAAAAAAATGAATGGGGTACTAGGTGGGTGTTTGATAGAATTTCGCCGGGGGGGGGGGGGGGGTATCAGGACGCATAAATTTTCTGAGGACCCATTAAATAAAATCCGTGGGTCCCAGAACTCGCTAAATTAAAAAGCTATCAGTATCACTGGCTATATACACCATTTTTAAAAAAATGAAATCCAAATAAAATTGTTAAGTTTGAGAAAGTTGAGTTTCAGTCAAAAATAGGCAAGTAAAAAGCAAGTAAATGTACAAAGGTGGTCACAGAGACCATTTCAAATTTATACTGGACAACAGATAACATTCCCTTGATTAAATAACTAGCATGGTTACTTAACGTTACCCGGAGGCATGAACAATAAAATAGAAGAGTTAAAATGTCTGTGTTACATATTTCTTTTAAAAGTTATTTCTCTAGCTCTCTATATCACTCTCTCTTCTCCCTTCTTTCACTCTCCCCTCTCGTTTTCTCTGGTAACTGTAAAAAAAAAAAAAAAAAAAAATCTGTGACAAATTACTACATAATAACATTAAAAATGAAAAAGATCATTATAACTGTTCCTGTTGACCCCCAAAAGAATGACAAACAAAAAATGTGCCTATATTTTGTCTGAGGCAATGCGGAAAAATAATATATCAGCTTTGTGGGGGGGTGTCAAATTTATTGGCAAAAAATACCAAAGTGCAACAAGCCACGTAAAAGGACAGTTAGATGTATACATCTATATAGTGTCTGAATGTTTGTCCAAGACGACTTCAAACCTGGATATGGTAGGCATCGTCACTACCTCCTATGGTAGGCTGTTCATGGAACAGAAACACAGACAGAGAATGCTGCATTTCTTCTAACGCGACGAAAGCACCTATGGGACATATTTTGCTGGGTCCTGTCGAGACTACTACTTGGCGTTGGGGTGAAAAACTCAAAAGGTATATTTAGATTCTGAAGTAGTTGTGAAGTCAGCCTAACTGGACAAAAGAGATAGCTCACATTGACTTTGATGTTTATATTTTTTCAGGTTCATTGTTCTTCAATGTATGGTATGATGTATGTTATCAGCCAACATAGTATTGTGACGCTATAAGACAGCCTGTCCTTAGAGATCATCTCAAATTAATACAGACATAAATTGACAAGTTTCTCTTGATAAAATGTTAGCTCTTTCTACCAGTCGCCATAGCGTCATCATATCATGGAAGTGTGAAAAACTTTAGAGAAAATCGATTTTTAGTATCAAAGCTGATTAACAGCTAGTGATGACTCACCCCTACCAGATAAAGATAGACAACGGCGTGTTAAAAAAAAAAAAGGGAAAATAGCAGTTTCGTGTGCTTCTATAGGATATATCTGCAGAAACGTAATAGATATTTTTGACTTGGATATATATATATATATATATATACAGGGTAATCTTCTAAACTAATGAACAGATCATTATGAATTTTGAAATTTCTCTATATATGAAACTCAATGTTTGTATGTTTCCTATAGAAAGAAAAGTTAGAGAATCAACAAAAAATCTAAAAGTGTATTTGTATGTAAAATTTATCAGGGAAGACAATGGAAGTGTTCATGAATCTCTAAGTCCACCCCTAAGTGGTCTATGAGGGCATAACCTCCTTTAAAACTTAAAATATATCCTATTTTGATGAAATTTATATCATATGTATAAAATTCTTTAGGGAAGAGAATAAAAGTAGTCCAGAATCTCTATGTTCCCCACCTTTAAGTGACCCATGGGGGACAGAACCCCTTTAAAACTTGAAATACATATACATATATCTGATTTTAATGAAATTCAAACCATATGTATAAGATGCTAATTCAGATAATTTTTCAAAATTTCTTTGGTTTGGATGGGTTGTTTTGTTTTACGGCATATCAATCCTTTTCGGATTATTTAATGCCGAATACGGTGATTTTGGTAAAAGATTTTATGCTTTAAATTCTATATATCGTCATGGTTTGGTTGTTTTGTAAAACAAAACTGTTATTTTTGTTTTGGGCTTTGCAGAACATGATTGAGTTCTGCAAAGGGAAAGGAAAAAAAACAATAACATCAATGTTTGGTGCATTTTTGGCCAGGAAGCCAGTATCTTCAGACAGCCTGGTAGCACCAGATCGAAATTTTTGCTTCATCCGATAATATTAGGGGGCGAAACGGTATGAGGGGGCCAGTAAAAACAAAGAAAGCAATATGGTGTTATGAGTATAGTGAAAAAGTACATAGTTGTGATCCTCATTCAATCCCAAGCAACGTCGGGTTTTCCTGCTAGTATATCCTAAAAATACGATGAGTAACATGGGAACATTATTTTTTTGTAAACTTTACCATTCAGAGGATGCACCCACCCAAACTAGCACCTCGTCCTTCAAAAATGTTTGAAATAAGTTAGATACAAAAAAATTAATAGAGAAAAGAATTGTTCTACATCAAAATTTGAGTTATATCAAGTAATGCATTTTTAAAAGGATCGGTGCGCATGCATGAGCATCAATAATATGTACGTGCTTAGTAAAATCCTAAACTATTGAACTTATTATGAATTAGATAATATGTATTTTAGGTTATGTAACATGGGCATATTTTTTTAAAAAAACTATATGCCAGCGAAACTGTACCATACCCCCCCCCCACCCCTCAAGAAAAAAAAACATTAAAATTTAAAACTAATGCTATAGTTATTGCTTATGTCTATTTTGGGATAGGTATTCTACTAGTGTAGTGTGTGTGTGAATATATATATTCACACACATACATAGGGGTTAGCATACATATAAATACATATATATATAAATACATATATGCACATGTATACATAGACATGTGCATATATGTATTTATATGTATGCACAGGTACGTGTATGCGTTCAACATCCAGCTCACAAAATCCCACAAAAGTAAACCACATATTACCAGAATCACTTTTTAGATAATTATATACTTCTCACTTTACTCAAAATTACTGGCCCCCACCATTTCTAATCCCCCCCACTCATAGACCATAACTTGCGTTAACAACTTTAACTAGAACACCTTACAGTTAATATTACCTTTAATCTTATAACAGGTGTTAACCCCACCATTAGTAATACAATTACAACGAATAATAAAATTTATTTATACCACTGACATTAATCCATATATGACTTCCATTAAAAATAAAAGTAATTACCAATATGTTTTATTAATTCATTACTAACTATTACTTATAATCGAAATACATTTATTTATACTCCAAAATAATTAAAACTAAATATAATAGTATAATCCATCAATATCAATGTAATAAACTTATATACAATTCTTACTAAGAATAATTCCCACTATATTTTAACTCATTATTATCTAGAATTAAATCTACTAATACTACTGCCACTAATCCATATATGACTCTTACTAAAAAATAAAGGTAATTACCACTATGTTTTATTACTTAACTGCTAAATATTATTTAAAATACATTTACTTATCCATCAAAATAATTAAAATTAAATGCCAATTGATCAAAATATAACAGCATAATTTATTAATACTAAGGTCATAAATTCATCACTAATAATAATTTAAACTAAATATCCCTGTAGGCTTTTTGTCGTGTAACTGTTATGTGTCTGCATTGAAATAGATTAAAACAATGCCATGTACAGGAAGCAGACACATCAACCCACGATAACTTTCTTAAATGGCTACAAACATACACTCTTGACACCTTCTTTCTCTCTCTTTCTTTATCTTCTCTTTCTCTCTTGTTTCATCTCCCCCGGCCCCCTCTTCTCCAGCCCAGCGTTGGATAAAAATAAAAATATGAATTTAACTCAGATCTTACATTAACCATTCTCAGCCCGCGACAAATCCTAAATGGCTATAGACACCCACCCCTAACCCCTCTCTACCCCTCTTCCCTTTCCCTTCCTTCACCCCCTCCCACCCTAGCTCAGAGTTAGATAAAAATAAAAAATAAAAATACAAATAGCTGTAAATTAAACTTTTCTAACGGCAAATATATTTTTTCCTTCTTTTTCTTTTTCTTTTCTTTTTCTCGACCCCCCCCTCTACCCCAGCTCAGCGTTGGATAAAAAAATGAAAATATGAATTTCTAACGGCAAATATATTTTTTAAAATCGGTCACATGACTTATTTTTTCTCCTCTTCTTCTTCTTTGCTTGACTTCATTCTTCCTGGAATTCAACGACCAGGTTGGATCATAAAAAAAAAAATTCTCTGTATGATGAGACCTCAGCTCTTGAGAGCTGTAGATCGATAACATCGACATGCCAGTGTAGCAGACCGTGTACATGTTTGAATAAAAGCATTCACAATACAGCTCTATATTTATATTGAGCTCTCTTTTATAAGCCCGGTTTGATTCCCTTTGGATTTCTACCCTGTGGATTTTTACCCTACCTGGATTACTATATATATATATATACACACACACATATATATATATATACTCGAAGCTATCTTCATTAAAACCCAACAACCTACAATTAATAACATTACATACAAAATCAGTAACAGCATTTTAAAATGCTTAATGTAATAACATTTTATCCGTTGCAGAATTTAAATGATTAACATCTTTCCTAGAACAGTGTGAAAACGTTATTTTGGCGTCTAAATGACTTCACATGCCCGTTTCTCAGCTACTTTTTGAAATTCTCTTTTCTCCAGCTTTTTTGTTCATTTGAATTTTTCACCTGATGATGATTTGACGAAGATTGATTTTAACACAAAAAAGATCATTAGAAAAATTGAAAAAAAAAATGATATAATTAAGCAGAATAATTCTGTTATTTTTAACAATTTTTATATATATATATATATATATATCAGAGAGAGAAAGAGGAAGGAAAATCAATGATTAAATATTACATAAGTAAAAAATGGATAGAACTTTCATTAAAATATTTCTTTGATGGTAACGAAAAATGTCCATTGCATGGCAGTAATAAAAGCATAGTTATTGCCCTGCCCTTGGAATCTGGCACAAATCTTGTTCCCCTGGGATGAGGAGGAGGAGGAGGGGGGAGAAAGGCAGAGGTTAAACCTTGTTTTAGGGGTGGAAGGAAGGAGGCAGTATTCTTACAAATCATTTTTAAATGAATGAGAAAAGAACATAATTCTAAAAAAAAAAAAAAATCAGAAAATGAATGAGATTTTTATTAGTGAAAAAGAACAAGAAAACGTAAGGAAAAAAAAAAGAAAATGAAAAATCGTTTTTTATGTGTCAGCATGAATTCAATTATAGAGGACACACATGTCCATCATCATCATATTCAACGTCTGTTTTATATGCTGGCATGTGTTGGACGACTTTTAAAAAATGACTTCCAAACCAACCCATCTCTGGCTAGGTCTTTATTTATCCTTCTTCTCTCAAATCCATCCTTATCATTTCCTCCCATGTTTCCTTGGTCTTCCTCTGACAACTCACCCTACTACCTCAACTATTCTACATCTACTAACCCAAGAACTCATCCTTCTTTCAATTTGACCAAACCATCAGTCTCCTGTTTTGTATACATCTCCCTATACTGTCCAGATTTAATCTTCTTTTGAGATCAGATCTAAGCCTGTATTTAAGATTCAAATTACACATTCATCGTATCATTCTCATATCAAATTTTTCTCTATACAACGCATGTCCCCATCTCTCACTGGTCAGGTTTAACTTCCATACATCACAATGCCTACACATGCCTGATAGACTCTTATCTTGGTCGACAGTGGTAACGCTCTGCTGGTTAGTAATGGCAAAAATTCCCTGAACTTACTCCATCCACTCCTAACTCTTTCAATCACACAAGCATCAGCTCCTCCCTGTGCTCCAATAGCCTCACCAACCAAACATACTTTCTCTACATCTGAGTTTTCATCAGTCTCCGTTGTCTTACACTTCTTGCACACAAATTGGTTATTATCTCTTAACCTACCTGTAATCCCACTGCACTTCTTGTGTACCCATTATAAGTACCACAAAAAATTGGGCCACATCAGACTCCTGTTCAACAAACTGGGAGCTTTCCAACACTACAACCACTGATTATCACTTTGGTTTTGGTAACGGTCACTCTCAGACCTTTACTTTCCATAGCATTCCTCAGAGTCTTTAACCTAACAAGTAGACCTTCCACTGTTTCACAGACAAGCACTAAATAATCAGCATCATAATTTTTTACAGACAATCCTGTACAGAACTCTCTGGACAATGTTTCTAAGACACAAATGAAAAGCAGCCGACTCAGTACAAAACCCTGATGTACTTTTACATAAAATCTGTCAGTAAATGTGCTGTTAATTATAACGCAACTTTGAGCATTTCTGTACGTTGCTTGAATAACCTTCACCAACTAATTGTAACACAGTAAATTGAGTTCCACCCGACTCCTTTTCCACAAGCTGAGCAAGGGAATTTCTTTTCTGAGAACTTTCTAACACTACAACGACTGATCATAATCAAGCAGCACATTTCATCATGTGTATGTAGATACTTTCATTTTTTATTGTCGACGGAAGATTTAAGATTCATTTTCTTGATCATCCCTTTTTTTGTTGCTAATCACTACACCATGGATGAAACATCAGAATCAAGAAGAAAAGAGTTCAGAAATATTCAAAAGGTCTAGACGAAAAGACTTGTTTTGTTAAGACTTTAAAAGAAAGTGTTGTTCTGTCCGCATGTAGGTGGACTTGTGAGCAAGTCCATGAGACTGACAAGTTGTCGCTATATTTGTAACCCAACCTTTCCGATCAGCAGCCAGTTTCTGTCGCCCTCATGCTCATACTGTTCTCTCATATCTTGGGCTGATATCTCCAGTATTGGTTGATGTGGCGTTGCCGACGTTTTGGGCCGTACTCACGAGAAACCAGCGCTGATGAAATCCACCCTCTTAAAGAAAACCTGGTGGGGTTGAAACGTCTTCGTTGACTTGATAGTACCTCCTCCCACGTTGTGTTTTCTTAATTGGGAAATATGATCCGGGGTCGTCCGGAGCGGCTCACCAATGAAGGGAAGAATGTTACATGTAGGAAAACAAAATGAACGGTAAATCAAACAAACAGTCCGGGTAGTCAAAACAACAATATTCTTGATTTGGGTTTAAAAGATAGGAATACGTATTTTCCCTCAAATTGGTATGAACAGGAATTCAACGTCTTTTATAGGTAGAGACGGTTAATCGTCTTTGGTTCTGGATGTAGCTTGGAGATTTTCAACTTCGACGTTGCAACTGGCCAATTAATGGACGATCGACTCGAAAGACTTTTCTTTTCCTGGCTTTTAGTGTGTGTGTGTGTGATTTTTTTTTTGGGGGGGGGGGGGCAGCTCTCCCAACTAGGTTTTAATCTCAACTATGTGTCTTTCTCACTCTAATAGATGAATTCGTGCTCCACATCGCTTTATATATCCAAGCAAGGTAACTTGGTGTTGCCCAGATGAATTCTATTTGCTACAACCAGCAAGCAATCTGATTAGTTACTGGCTTACTGATTGGTCCACTCTGGAGACAAGACTTTCTGTATCAATCACTCGCCTCTTTCTTGTGCACTCAATTTTCTCCTGACCTTGACATTTGTCAATTTATAAAAGCGATAACATTCGAGCTGATTCTTGACCTCTTGTGAGGTCACACCTGCAAGTCTAGCCGAAACTATGTGTCACCAGTCCCAGAAATCTAAACAATCTCTTTCAACTACAAACTTGATTCTCATAAATTCATGTGAATATAATTATTCTGTCGACGCAGTTTCCCAACAATTTAATCACCCTAAATCCTTTGTATGGTATCGCCATTTTGTTATATATTTAAAAGTCTATGTCTGTGCTGTTTGCTGAGATGCCGGTAGCCAGGGCTCGCCAAGAACATGTGTGGCAATTAGTAACACAATGTTGTGAATGACATAGGTTCCCGTGGCAAGTTGTTGGTGCTCGTTTATAGAGATAATGTGAACAGGTGCCCGGCTCCAGAAGGCGATTCTTTATAATTGGCTAAAGTCTGATATAGGCAACCAATCGAGATTAAGTATTTTGATCCAATCAAAAATTTAAACCAAATAAACATCGAATGTTTCTGAGATCGTTATTTCTGGAACAGGTGTTCCACAACTTTTATTCAAACATCCATTCATTTTTGAATTCTTGAAAATGCTAGACAAATACCTGTGATGGTACATGATGCAACATAATACCTTGAGGACACCCAGTGCAGCAATTTTGTCACAGATTTATTTTACACATCTGCATGTGGATGTGAAGTAATGATTTTTGAAATGTATGTATTGATCAAGTAAAGAGTGATTGATCAAACAATTTCAAGAAAAAGAAAATAGAAAGACTCCAGTTTTCAAAAAATTAAAAAAAAACCATGTGATGCTAAAGACAAACACGTGGGTACAAAAGATTTGGGACGTTCTCTTTGTGACACTCCAACACACTGAGCACGGTTCTAGTAACACATTCCTAGCTGCAATATAGAAGCCCTTGTGGAAGATATTGCTATTTGTTTCCGGATCCCAGCACTAAGGGGAGATATATAACATGAATTTATTGACCATTATGTTTTTTATGAAAACAAACAAAACAAATTGGTTTGACCGTAGACAAAAATCTTTAACACTATTTTATTTGGAGGGAGGCGAAACCTGGGCCACAAGGTTTTTAACAAATTCTTCTGTAACATGAAAAAAAGTTAAAACTCAATCACTTTCACTTTGACTTCAATGAGACCCATCAAGCTCAATTTCACTAGATTAATATGAAAATAATAATTGACTTGTTGCTACAGTCAATAAAATAACACGTCTCAAAATCACTGGACGTTTTCTCTGGTTTCTCTCCTTTCTTCGCCCCAAGTCACAAGTCAGCAGATTTCAGACATTAAATAATTTCACTTAATTCTTTTTAACCAATGAGAATACAGATAATTCGTAAGTTCACCTTTTTATTATTGAGGTGAATTTCCTTATTGCAGTGCAATAACCAGTCGTTCTTTCTCCTGAGTCGTGAGTTTGATCCTCACTAGTAACCTATGATTTCGACATTTCCTTAATTTTTGCTAGGCAAAGATGGACCCTTTTATGGCGGGAATAACGCAAGCTGTGCCCATTTCCCCTGCTTGATCCTGGTTTAGGCTCAGACTCATCACATCTGCCACAAACACTAACTCCATAAAAATGGCTTCTGCATTTGTTGATGCAGAAAATTATGAAAAATAAAGGAAAAAAAAAGCCTATACTTACAAAAACAGTAATTTGTTCATCAATGATGCTGGAAGAATTAATCTGTTCCACAGTGCTATTCGATCCACTGTATTCAATGCTGCCACCTTTTACTTTAAATCTGTGGGGGAATTTCTTCACGGTGAAATCTCCGTTTAGAATAAAATTTCCGTTGGAATCTTTCAGAGCTGAAAATAAAGTAAAATAAGTGAAAACAGAGGTGTAGCACCTGGACTTTCACCACAAGATTGGAGGAAAAAAATTGATGGTTAAGAGCTGCTCTTAAGATCTCCTGGAGACAGCACCCCATGAGAGACCCAACTCTATAGACATCTTCCTCAGATCTCAGCTTTGATCGGAGAGAGAAGAACCAGATTTGCTGGAGGGATAAGGATGAAATCATCAGAGACATTCTTTTGTGGATGCCAGAACAGGGATGTAGTTCAGTGGGGAGACCGCACAGAACATACATCAAACAACTAGCAGAGGACTCACAATGCACCTATGAAGACCTACCAGGTGTGGTGGAGGATAGAGCGAGATGGTTTAAGAGAGTCAGGAGCATCTGTGACACTACCATGACAAGATGATGATAAGTGTTGGCTGCAGAATTATCTCCCTTGAATTTATTTTCGCCAATGTTAGAGAATGCACTCCCCCCCAATGTGTAGTGTTTGAAATCTCATTCTAACCACGTGCATAATTTACAAGATCATATCCTTTTTCTGGATTGTCCTTCAAAGTGCTCAATATAAAGAATGTTTTTTTTATATGAGAATAAGTATTCGGCAGCACACCACTTGGAAAGAGTCTCATGTTTGGTTCCAGTTTTTGTTCAGTTCATCCTGTACAATTAGAAGTCTGTGTTTGGTTTCTTGTCCATTTCATCCCATATTGTAATAGACTTAGCGACAAAGTAAAAGAGACCGATCCAAATTTTTCCTTTTTTTTCTTCTTCATGCGTGTGGTTGTTGAGGATAGAACATTATCAACTGAAAAGAATGACAAAGTTTATCCATACAAAATTAATTAATTTTATTGAACAACTGGTTCAGACAATAAAAGATAAAGTTTGTAAAGAATGTTCAAAGTGTCCAAGGAACATTCCTGAGTGAAATAGATGTTTTTCGTGTGAGGAGAAATTGAGAATACGTGTGTATTTGTTTGTGTAAATGAATAAGCATGGAGATGTGTGTGTGTATTAGCGTGCCTTTGTTTTGTTAGTGAGAGAGTGTGTACGTCTATGAACTTGTGTACATTGGTGTTTGTTGAGCGGCATGTGTGCGTGCTTTACTGGGCGTTGTATTTAGTAGTCTGTGAAAGTCTCGTTTATCTGTCGAGATTTTACGCCGGGGGGGGGGGGGGGGATTAGCTTTTAGAGATGTACCCACATGCGGCAGGTAGGGATGAAAAATACTGGAACAAAGAGGGTTCGGTCAACAGTGTGAATGTTGTCAAGAGCCTCTCGGGTGTCAAAGGTCATGTGTAGGGTTGTGATGTACGCACGTGTGTTCTCTCAGAAAAAAGATGTGTTAAGGTTTTTATATTACATGCTGGAATTCTGATTGGAGATTTTGTCCAATCAAGAATTGCTGCATAATAATATTCCTGCCTCTGCTGCTTTTGAAAATGCTCATAAAATCCATTTTTTCTTTGTTTTTTTTTGTGTGTACTCAGTGACTTCATGTTGCCATCTTGTTAAAAAGTCAATCTTATATTTTTTTATTTTTAGTTAGCACTTATACCAGTCTGACATAAAGCTGCTGAATGAGCATTCTTCTCTACTATCTCTTTAGTAGAAGTCCTGTATCGAAAGAGTCATCAGAGGTGAACCACGTAGATGAAAAAGTTACTTACCTAGATAATTCTCATCAACTTTGTTTTGGTATCCGTATTGTCTTATTTCAATGCTAGCTGCTCCAGCAGGAATATCTACAACTTTATTATAACCTACGATAGAAGAAAACAAAAATAAATTAAAAATAAAAATATAAATTTTCCGTCAAGTTATAAATTTACAGTTATTACATAGTAGGAAACATAAAATATTGAAGCACAGAATTTTAATGTTTAAAACACAAGGAACATTGGCTCAAATATTTGACTCATTTGTTAAAATAAAAGCTGTGTGTTTGTAACATATAGAAATATATAAACAAAATGTTAAAATAAAAGCTGTGTGTTTGTAACATATAGAAATATATAAAAAACTGGAAAGTTTATTTAAACTGTTAAAATAAAAGCTGTGTGTTCGCAACATATAGAAATATATAAAAAACTGGAAAGTTTAAAAAAGAAAAAAATTATTTCATATGCGAATACCGATAAAGCATGTACGCTCATATAATATATTACATATATATTTTTTCAGTAAAAAACGTAAAGTAAACAGAGCAATTAGGCTGATGATTTCCCCAGGAAATGAAACATAAAGGCTGATAGAAAGTAAAGTTCTGAGAGTGAATGTTACTAAGACAAAAGTGATGATTAGTGGTTGTAGCGTCGGAAAAGCCCCACAAAAAGAGGAAAGTTGCCTTGTTCAGTTTGTGGAAAGGGAGTCGCGTGCAACTCAATTTTTTGTGGTAATTGGGTACACAAGAAGTGCAGTTGAATTACTAGTAGAGGATAACCAGTTTGTGTGCAAAAATTGTAAGACAATGGAGATGGATGAGAACTCAGATGTGGAGAAAGTATATCTGGATGGCGAAGCTATTGACATTGTTCAGAAGATTCTATCATGCATCAGTGCACAGTGTAATGATGTATGGAAGTGAAATCTGGCCAGTGAGGGTTGAGGACATGCGTTGCATGGAGAGAAATGATATGAGAATGATACGATGGATGTGTAATGTGAGTCTTAAAGACAGGCTCGATTGTGATAACTTCAGGAAGATTAAATCTGGGCAGTACAGGGAGATGTGTGCAGAACAGGATATTTTGATGGTATAGACACATTGAAAGATTGGATAAGAGTTCTTTGGTTAGTAGATGTAGAACAGTTGAAGTAGAAGGGTCAGTTGGCAGGGGAAGCCCAAGAAAAACATGGGAGTGAGTGATAAGGATGGACTTGAGAGAAAGAGGGATAAATGAAGACCTGGGCAGAGATAGGTTAGTTTGAAAATCAATTTCTAAAAGCCGTCAGCACATGTTAGCATGTAAAACAGATGTTAAATCGAATATACTGTCTAGACTTAATCTTCCACTGAGGTCATCAGATCTAAGCCTGTCTTTAAGACTCACATTATGCATACATCGTATCATTCTCATATCATTTCCCTCCGTGCAACATATGTCGTGAACCCTACTAACAAAAAGGAGATAAAAGGATTCAAGCATTTTCCAAAGAAAAGAGAAAATTACCATATTTAACGTAAGAGAATCGTCCGATCTCAGTCCTGCAAGATGAATTGTCTCCACCACAGATACCACATCTGTCTCTCTTCATATTAGAGCCGAGCTGAAAATCACAACCAGCTCTCTAAACAGGGAAGAAAGAAAAGTGGTTAATTATTTCTTGTATTAAAACAACAATTCAGTTCATTAAACTGCTTCAAATAAGTGTATTTTTTCACTAATATCTCTATATAAAGTTAGATATGTGTATATATTTCTATGTACAGAATCTACTCCTAAACTAATTAACCGATCATTATGATTTTGGAAAACATCTACTAGACGTAATGGATTCAGATATTTAGTTTAATTTAGTTTTTTTTTTGTTCACGGGGTAAAAAAAGGGAAGCCCTTAATAAAAATTCAGATACCTCCGATTTTTGTGAAATTTTTAACAATAGATATTCGACATCAATTAATAAATATCTGTTCAATTTAAATTTCTTTGGGAGTATTTTAAAGGGGTTTTAAGGGGTATAATATGGACACAACCTAACATTTGAAAATTCAAATATTTCAGATTTGCATTGAATTTGATCCATAGTCATTAGACCCCAATTAAGCAAGATTCCCTGAATTTCAATTTCTTATTAAGACTCCTTAAGCTTAAGCTTTAAATTTTAGACATTTTCTAGAATCAAAATTGGAATACGTATCATTTTAATATTCGTAAGGTGACATAAAAGTGGTGCAAAACTGTTCTGTTTGCGGAATTAATTTTCCCCGTTCAGGGACGGGTATTCTTCTAGATAAATATTTGATATTTCAACTTAATCATTTTAGCTGACCACATGTTGAGGTCGCCATTATATGATGATGTCATCTTTAATAATACACACGTTGGAAGAGAAAGGATAATAGATGGGGAAACAGTTGGATGCAATATCATTTAATTTATTAACAATTTGTCATGGACAGACGTAAGGGGAGGTCAAGAGGCATATAATACATGAAGAGTACAAAAAGAAATAACTAAAACAAAGAGTAGAATTGTTTTCAATTATAATAACAAGACACACATGTTGCTGAGATAGGAAGTGAGATATGTGCAATAGCACAGAATATGTAAATTTTACTTACACATGTATAACAAAGTCGTTTGGTTATTTGACCAAGGTCTGAGAGTCGATTGACTATCAGGAAGATAAACAGACAAAACCGGAGATTTTAAAAGCCAGACAGACATCAATGTGCTTTGAAAGTCGTGCCAATAAGAGGAAGAGCTTCATTTTGAATTTGTCACCGTAAAGGTAGCACAAGATTACAAATTCTGACACTAGAAGCACCCTCGCATGTTGTTGCCGCAAATATATATCCAAGGGAGATAACTCCGGCCCAACAAGTGTTTATAAATGATATTAAACAAATGGCAATGTTTGAAAAATATATAAACTTTTGAAAAATTTCTTTCATGATCCTTCAGAGTAGAATATGGTCAATAATTATTTAAGAAGAGAGAGTCAAAATACTGATATTAGCAAATTAATGTGCGAAAAGATGTCAATAAAATGTAAAGAAAAAAGCAAAATATTACCTTACTAACGTGACCCCGTGGAAATTCCACATTTGTTGAAAGAGAAGGGATAATAGGAGAAACAGTTGAATGCAATAACATTTCATTTATTAATTTGTCATGGATGAACATAAAAAAATTGATTTGGAGGGTTTTTTTTTTTGTCTTATGGAAATTAGGATTAGCAAAAAAATCATAAAACCACCTGATTGCAAACAGAGTGATTCTATAAAATTAACTGATTGTTGGAAATATTCTTCTCTGATGAAGATCCATTGAATATATTTCTCAGAAGTATATGAATAAAAAAAGTAAAAAAATTCTAATGGATTGGTAAAAAAGAATTCTAGTAGATTGATTATAAATGCTAATAGATTGGTAAAAAAAAGAAATTACCCGACATTTGCCATTGACACAGACATCAAAAGTTTCTTCTGAACATCGGGTTCCATCGATGACTTGATCTTTGAGACGATAATACTCTGTTCCTTGGGTGGCTCTGCAATAAAGCTTGCATGCATTCTTCAACTGAACTGAAGAGAGAAAACAGGATAAGAAATTAAACAGTGAGTCACAGATTTCTGTATTCTATTGTTTTTTAAAATTTTCTTATCGGCCGATTCCACATGCACACGCAGTTGTTTTAGTTGCAATATTTTTAATCACCAATATCAAGCAGTGTGTAGATCTAGCTTTGGAGACAGTCTTTCCCACCGCAGCAAGATGTGGCACAAGGCCAGAAGGTGGGAAAAGCCAGCTTCCCCGAAAGAGAAGGGACACTCTGGTTCATACAAAAATAGCCGTGACATGGACATGTTGGTATTCTTTTGGTTAAAAAAAATATGCTAATAGATTCGAAGCCTCAGATGATTGGCAATAGCCCCCTACCTAAAAGGGAGGCGGCAGTGCCTGGGATGGTGCAACTCCTAGCACCAAGACGAACCATACATCACTTCCATAAAGAGGGTGTGGTGGTTCACTTCAGTCCCCAAGTTGTCAGAGTGAAGGATGGATCCTTGACTGGTATGAAAAGGCGAGTCAGAACCAGTAGTCTAAATGTATCAAGTTGGAAAGAAAGTAATGTCGTTTTTGTCCAACACATTTATTTTATCTGAAGCATTCATTATGACTTCTGTCCAACGATCAACTAGCTTCTTGATGCCTTCTTCAAAAAATTTCACTGATTTTTGAGAGAAAAACAAATTTAGGTCATTTTTGAGTTGGTCGTCATTTTCATGAATTTTATTGTTTAAGTGATGCTGCAACGACCGGAAAAGATGGTAGTCGGATGGAGCAATGTCAGGTGAGTAAGGCGGATGAGGCAAAACTTCCCAATTGAAACTCATGACATTTTCCTGAGTGAGTTTTGCTGTGTGAGGTATCACGTTATCATGCTGAAGCACTACACCCTTCCTATTGAGTAATGCTAGTTGTTTTTTTGATAGAGTAATTCTTAGATCATCCAACTGCGAACAATATTTTACTGCTGTGGTTGTTTGATTAGGCTCTAGTAACTCATAATGAATCAGTCGTTTCATGTCCCACCATAAAGAGAGCATAACCTTCTTTGGGTGTAGTCCTTGTTTTTGAACAGGCTGTGGACTTTGGTTTCAGTCTAACCATTGTCTTTTGCATTGGGTATTCTTGTAAAGAACACATTTTTCATCTCCGGTCACAATTCTTTGCAAAAATGGTTCTCGATGATTCCTGGAAAGCAAAGATATGCAAACAGTCAATCTTTGATTTCGTTGAGCGTCGGTCAAATCGTGGGGAACCCAGAGTCCAAGTTTTGAAATTTTTCCTAACTCGTGAAAGCA
Organism: Sepiola atlantica; assembly: GCA_963556195.1. Taxonomy (NCBI): domain Eukaryota; kingdom Metazoa; phylum Mollusca; class Cephalopoda; order Sepiida; family Sepiolidae; genus Sepiola; species Sepiola atlantica. Next base: position 159,133,235 of record OY744517.1, read on the forward strand.
TGAAATAATTGTGGTATGAGTTGTATTGAATTGTTGAGCTAATTTTCTGCTGGTTAAGTTTGGATTGGCCTTCACAGCGTCTTTAATGGCGTCTTTATCAATTGATTTTTGGCCTTCCCGAACGTCGCCGATCTGACAAGTTAAAGTCTCCAGAAGAAAATTTTGCAAACCACCGTTGCCATTTTTGATCATTCAGAAGATGTATCTCATAGACAGTTCCAATATTCCTTGTAGCTTCTGCAGCCGAGTTTCCTTTTTTGAATTCATAGAGCATGCAATGTCTCAGATGTTCCTCAATAATATCCATTTGTTGACGGCTGAGACCGTTAAACTTAATATCTTCCAACTAATTACTATATCTGAAAGGCAAAGCAAGATATTAAGACACCAATGCACTAAAAAATCTAGAACTGTGTACAACTTAGGAGGCTGCAAAGTTATAAAGTAAAAAAATACGACATTACTTTCTTTCCAACCTGATAGTTAGCAGACATGCATGCAGTATTCCTTAATCATTATAATAATGAGACGTATGCCTGTATGTCTATCTGTATGCAGTAAAAGTCCAGTATAGTTAACAACCGAGAAATTGAAATATATAACAAATAACTTTTACTAAATGCATTAAAATTTCATTTTCTACCGACCTGTATACTTTTAGTGTTCTGAAACTGTTTTGTCATTTCAAATTGAGATTTGTTTTAAACTCTTTTCAATGCATGAGAAAACAAAATGGCCGCTTGTGGCTTAATTGTCGGGGGTGGTAGACTTAGAGTTAGTGTGTCATTTTTTTTACTATTTTTTTCAGGAATGAAGCCACACCAACAACAGAGCGACACACGGTCCTTTTCTTTTGTTGTATGTCGAAAAAAGAGTTTGAAAAAAAATCTAATCTCGAAATTAAAAAAAAAACCCAGGTCAGTAGAAAATTTAATTTTAATGCGTTTGGTAAAAGTTATTTGTTGTATATATAATTATCTTTTTTATTTCTCGGCTGTTACCTATACTGCATTTTTGCCACATACAGATAGACATACAGACACATGTCTCATTATTATAACAGTTATGGGGGACTCTGGCTGGTATAAAGTAGTCATCATTCCCCGAATAGGGACGCCTCAGGCGATCGGTAACAAACCAACTACCCTCAAAAAGAGGAAGTAATGTCTGGGAGGATACACCTCCTAGGATTTATCCTTACCATACCTCACTCCGACAAAAAAAAAAAAAAAAAAAGAAAAAAAAGAAAAAAAAAAGAAAAAAAGAAAAAGAAAAGAAAAAAAGAAAAAGAAAAAAAAAGAAAAAAAGAAAAAAGAAAAAAAGAAAGAAAAAAGAAGAAAAAAAAGAGTCTTGTGATTCCAGTCAATACCTAGGTTGTCGGAATGATTGCCAATATCCTCAGCATTTTTATACCAGCCAGAAGCAGTTTAGAGACAGTAAACAGCACAGGATAACTGGCAGTTTTTGGTCTTGCATTTTCCAGATCATGTGACCTTATTGTGGTTGCTATACCTTTATATTTTGGGGTGGGGGAAGAGACATCTAGTTTGAACTTACATATTATTTTGGCTGGCTATTCTTTTGCAAATATATTGGTTTAAGTTTTCAAGGATTTATTTTATTTTTATTATTTATTCATTGTTCTGTTTATTTTCATTTTGTTTTATTTAATTTTTTAAAATTTATTCATTTATTCTAGTCTTAATCATTGTTTTTATGTAGCTAAGTAGAGTTTTATTTTCATGTCTCCCTAATGATAAGTTCTGATCGTTTGTTTAGATTTGTTTGGCCCCGGTTAATGGTTTTCACCATTTTCTTTTCTAAGCAAAAGTTTACAAAACTGAATTGTTATAAACGGGTGCTAATTTTCTAATTTTTCAGATTATTTTTAGTGCTTTGATATGAATTCTATTCTATGCTCCTATTTTTGTTATCAAATGAGATTTTGTGAGCATAACTCCTGTTTTTAAAGGTTTTCAAAGTCACGTTAATGTATTCCTTTTTCTATGTATATTTAGTTCTTACAATGGCTTTGTTTGCAAAAAATTTTCCTTAAAAAAAAAAAATCAGATTTTGTTTAACAGTGAACAGTGTTTTTTTTCTGATATTTGTTTATTGAGGGTTCAATATTACATCTAAAGAACTTCTTTTAGTTTTTATGTTTATATTAAATCCTATTTGTTTGAAGATCTTTAAAATTTATTTTATAGTTTTATCTATTTTTAGTTTGTTGAACTTTCAATAGAATCAGCCCTTCATCTCTGTATAGACCTTTGTTATCCTTATTTCTTCTTGTGGTGTTAAAATGTGTATTCCCATCAACTCACATTTTGGCTTATTGTTAGTTTTGGTGAAGGTTTTTGAATTAATAAATTCGATATATTTTACTTTTTAACTAGATTCAATGGGGTCTCTTAAACAAGCCTTGACTAGAAAACCTTCAGAGAGATATTTTTAGTTCTCACTTTCTATTATGCTTCCATTAGCATGTTTGACCTCACACAAACACATACCAAGCAAATATACCCGGTGAACCAAATGCAAGAGAGATACACACAATTGCACTTAAAGGGACGGTTAGAATCTTAAAAAGATCTCTCGGCTTAAATGTCTGAAATAGCAGGTGAGCGTCTGGCATCCGTTAGAATGCCCCATCCCCAGCAAAGACAAAAAGATGAGAAAATTGGAAAAACAAAAAAACAAGAGAAACAAAGTCTTATGTACGACATGAAACGAAACTGGAATCTTAAGAAAATCTCCATCATTCCAGTAATTATAGGAATTATCAGGTTCATAAAAAAAAAATTTCAAAAACTACCTGGCGAATATACTCGGTGAACCAAGTGCAAGAGAGTTCCAGATAATTGCAATTAAAATCCTAAAAAAATCTCTCGGGTGGAGTTTTAGTAATAGCGGGTGAATGTCTGGCATCCGGTAAGATGCTCCATCTCCAGCAAAAACAAAAAGATGAGAAAATTGAAAATATATATATATGTGTATATGCATGCACACACAGCCAAACAAAACAAACATATATATCGTCATCCACAGAGAGCGGTTTCATCATCTATGATTCATCAGTGTGGCTAGATAAGCAAGTGTATCTGCATTGAGACTTGAAATTCAAACAGCAAGTCACATCCACTGTGTCAACAAATTCGCCTGATATGCACACGCATACACAAATATATACACATATATATATATATATATATATATATATATATATATATATATATATATATTAATTTTGCATTCCACTGACCACGGTTAATCAGTCAAAAATCCTAATTTTCATTAGTTTTTATAATCTCTTTATTTCCGTCCTTTACACGTGTTCCATGGCAAAAATCAGATAAGTGTATTTTTTTAATTTTTAGTCCAACATTGTCAATAATCAGAGAGTAGCATTAGTTGAATTGTGAAAGAACATGTTACGGTGAAGTTTCAGATTGAGTCCTGATAAAAGTTTGGCAAATTGAAGTATAAAAAGGGTAAAAATTCACATGAGGAAATGGTGACAAATTCAGAAAAAAAGCACCCCCCCCAATATATATATATATATATATATATATATATATATGCAGTAATACAAACATACGTGTGTGCATTTAAGCAGCATGTTTTCATTAAGGCAAATGTTATTAAATAACACTGAGTTTTGTTTTATGAGGCTTTTTTTTTTTAACTTTTGCGATTATACATTAAAAATGATTGATGAATACAAAGGCATAATAAGTGTATGTGTGTGCGCACAAAATAAGTGTATGTGTGTGCGCACAAAATAAGTGTATGTGTGTGCGCACAAAATAAGTGTATGTGTGTGCGCACAAAATAAGTGTATGCGTGTGCGCACAAAATAAGTGTGCTAATACTCACTTCCAGCATATTTGGGAATCCAACCAACATTTTTCATCATTTGGAGTTTACCATCAAATTCTGAACATTGTTGAGCTCTGAAGTCTTTGGTGTTAGGAGGACAAGACTGGCCACAAAGAATGAGAAGAAAAGAAAAACAATATTTTTGAAAAACAGAATATAATTCTCAAGATAATTAAATGCCTTATTTTGTTTTAAATTGTCCAATCTTTGGTGCGGGTACACTAATAAGCCATTTTTAATGTCCCATAGGCATTTTTTTTCTTTTTCACTACTTATCAAGGTCAAAGGCCATTCAAGGATAAGAGTTAATGAGATGGAATGATTGCTTGTTGAAAGGGGAAGAACTTATTTAGAGAACAGAGGATGATTAGCATGAACTAAGTTTGTTTACTTGTGGGGAATGGTATGACAGGTTTAATTTCCACAGCCTTGTAACTTTCGCTTCCCTTATTTTGTCTTTAGTCCTCACATTCCATGAGCGATGTTTCTGACAAAGGGAGAAGAATTGCTTTCCGAGTCGAAATCTATCCATCAAACACTTAGCGTTGGCTAGTTTTTGACTTTGAAGTTGTATCTTTTGGTTTGGCTCCTTACATCAAGTGGCTTCATGCCTTGTCTGGAGACATTTCCATAAAAAAAAGGTAATAAAAAAATCTGTTGACGTTGGATCTGAAGACGAAGTTGTAGTGTGCAGCAATGTGTTCTACAGACGAGAAGCCCGTGCGAAGAAGCTCCGTTCTTGGAAAATTTTACCTGATACTCGGCACATTGTGATAGAAAAGCGAGTTCTTGCTGTGAATGCTTTGCAAGGGAGAACAAAATATGGAGCTCAGTCGAGCACTTTCCAGTAAAGTCACTGTAAAGTAGAGAGAGACTAGCAACGTCTCCTCTGTGATAAAGGGGCTGTAAGGAACGGAAGAGATCATTCACCCACTAGATTTTGAAGTCAATTTTGAACTTCCGAGGCAACGAAGAGTGCTTTTAGTTGTGTCTCCCCAGACGTGGCAGCAATACTTCATCTTAGGACGTATCTGACTCTTATTGTTTTGACCCCACTCCCCAAATAAATTACCCATCTTCTTCTTATCGACAGAAAACAGCTGATGTCTTGACACAGTGTAGGTAGTCGGCTCAATGGGTAGTGACATCTCTCTATAAAATGATGAACCACAATTGGAAAGAACTTTTCTTTCTTTGTGCCTAGCATCAGGCGAAATTTCCATGAACAGCGTTTCTTTGCGAGAACTTCCCATCTGTGGCACACATACCACGAGACTGCTTCCCTGCAGAGTACAACATGGCCATCTTCAAATCCAATGTTAACAAATACTTGTCACACACGTTCTTTTAAGTAATCAAATTTTGTGCATTCCATTCATTATATATTCTTCACAAGCAGAACCCTGTGGAAATTTCACAGTGCTTTCTCCATCAATATGTATAATTTACTGTTAATAATAACATTCTTTTTTGAAATAATGTCTGTCAATGCTAATACTATTAATAACAAATTTACTCTTCCTTACAAATAGTTGTCATTGTCAGCTAAATATTCTTTAAATAAATGAAACAAATATATCTCTTTATATATTTAAAAGTATAGCAATTTAATTCTTTTTAAAACAATCAATATTCTCAGTCTTCTTACAGTAAATATAATTGTCGGCAAAATATTCTTAAAATCAATTAAACGAATGTCACTTTTTGAAATGTATTTATTTAAAATTGCGTTACTCTACAGGACGACAGAATTCGATTTTGGAACAATTTATTTTAAAATGGGTGAAGTCCGAATTTTTTTACTTTAACGATATTAATCACCAATCACTATTTTTGCTGATCGGACAATCTCATTTTTTTCTTTACATGTCTATGAAAGGTGATAACACATGTATGAACATGAAATGACTTGGTGTATTATTATATAGATCATTCAAGTTACAATTCATTCATCTCATTAACTCTTATCCTTGAGTGGCTTTTGACCTTAAGTGGGGAATCATTAGTAAAATAAAAAACAAAAAAAAACACATAGCAGCTGCAGTTTCTCGGTCTTCCTTTGGTCTTATAATCGGGTAACAATTAAAACAAAAACACTAACAACATTCTTGCTCTATTACATGTCCTTTTGTTACATTATTCTTTTACAGCATTGCCAAGTTACATATTATGTAAGCTTCTCCTTGCCCACCCCAATCCCGGAGAGGATAGAGATTAGAGCTTCGAAAAACATGTCCGAATCTTTTCAGCTCACCTACCAAAGAGTAAGATTTTGCTATCAACATTAATTATTTACAAATAGTAAGTCACATATATTCAAGAATCAACAGTTGTACTTACCTTTGTATTGCAGGATTTATATTTTACTCTTTTGCCAAGACAATAATTTCCACCATTCCGTGGTCTGAAGAAGAACAAACAAAATAAACCAATAGAAAAATCAAAAACAATGTTTGGAATTTTCAATAAATTATTTCTTCGAATATAAAATTAAAAAAAAATTATTTCTAACTCTGCATGAAAAGTGTTACATGTCCGGTCATCTGAGGTGTGTATCAATTCTCTTATACACACCAGTTGGCACATCCTTGTCGTCATCATCGGCGTATCCACTTCACATGAACGCTGAGGCTCATTTCAACTGTAGAGTTTATTAGTTAGACAGATTGAACAATTACAGAAACCAAAGCGAGAGAGAGAGATGGTTTGGGTCGCACACCATTTAGTTAACATTGCGCACCCACCTCTACTGGGGTCGAGTGACTTTTTGGTGTAACCATTCCATTCAAGTATCTGCCGGCAAAGGCGGCGAATTCCCTTTCTCCAGAACTCACATGATTCCCTCACTTCCGTTTACTCACTGAGGTCAATCTTTTGAACCCTAATTCGTCAATCACTCTCTTCACTCAAGCTATGGCTTTCATTATGTAAAACCTTTCATATTATTTAGGTCTTTTCACATGAGATGTCAACATTTTTTTTCCAATCAAATTTTTTTTTTATTGCAGGAATAAATAAAACAAGTAACTATTTAATCAAAAGTAGCTGTCCCGACTCAGCGTTGCCTGGCAGTGTATTTACTTGCAGTTTGCTTTGCTATACTTTTTTCAAACTGCGATTTGCTTTCTAAAATATTAGGTGAAATAGGTATGCTTACTTAGAACTCAAAATGTCATTAATTGATCAGAAAAACGAATCATTGGCATAATTGAACACAGCTCACTTCATTGTTCTGGATAGCCACTGTCCACTTCCCACTACAAACACAGCACATAAGTTGTTACGATTATTGTTATATAAGAGAATAAAACACATTGTTCTGCAGGGTGTTACGATTATTGTTATATAAGAGAATAAAACACATTGTTCTGCAGGGTGTTATGATTATTGTTATATAAGAGAATAAAACACATTGTTCTGCAGGGTGTTACGATTATTGTTATATAAGAGAATAAAACACATTGTTCTGCAGGGTGTTACGATTATTGTTATATAAGAGAATAAAACACATTGTTCTGCAGGGTGTTACGATTATTGTTATATAAGAGAATAAAACACATTGTTCTGCAGGGTGTTACGATTATTGTTATATAAGAGAATAAAACACATTGTTCTGCAGGGTGTTACGATTATTGTTATATAAGAGAATAAAACACATTGTTCTGCAGGGTGTTATGATTATTGTTATATAAGAGCAGGAAACATATTGGTTTTCAAGGTGTTACATAAGAAACGCGTTATCGCCGGGTGCAAACGAAATATTTTCCCCGGGTTCAAACGGGAGTAAAACAAAGATGAAAAAGATTAGATAATCTGTCCCGAACTCTGCTTGGGTTTCAGAGAAGTTAACAATAAACACAACACGCTGAAGGGAGCGACAATAACACAAAGGATTATATAAAAATATAATGTTTATTGAATGAGGATGTGGACGCGAACACAATAAAACAATGGGGAACAAATAAGATTGTGGTTGGAAAGGAAATAAAACCGGTTAGGGGAGAGTTTGTTTTCTTGGGGATGACAACGATGCAGACAAAATATTAACGTATGGGTTTGGAGGGAACAATGTTCTGGTTTCGGAGAGATAATGTCTTTAGGGAGCAGAAAGACCTCATGTATGTAATATGGATATTGACAACAAAATGTTCTAGGGAAGGATAGGGCAAATTTTATATGAAATGGAACGACGTTATCATCATAACTAGTGGTGCAAAACTGATCTGTTCGGGGAATTCATTTTAGCCATCCTGTTTTATATATGAACGATAAGAAACGGCAAGAAACAAAGAATATAAAATCAGAAAAATAGTCGCTTAATACTCACACTGGATTGTCACATTTTCTGACGGACTTTTTGATGCCCCCATTGCAGGGTAACGTACAATCATCATATTCACTCCAGCTTCCCCAATTACCTGGGACCGGATCCATGTGTCTTTTGATCACACATTCACCTTTTTGACACCACTGGTTCGGAGAGAGAAAAACATAAAAAAGGTTTCTAATATACAGTATCTATATATATAACGGTCAATGTCTGCTTGTATGTTATGTTAACAGAACATTCAATAAGGGTTAAATTTTTCATAGAATCTAAAAACAACATTGAAATTTTCGTTCTTTCCCTCTAGGGTCACTAGGGACAATTATCGGTTAGATCTATAAAATAACTGAAATATATTAGAACGTAAAGAAACGAAATTCATTTTTAAAATAGATTTTCTTCGTTTCATAAAACAACGATATTATTATAGAATATCTCAGTGAAGAATGTATCTAAAAAAAGTGTTAATTATTTTTATTGGTAGTTTTAAGATTCAAAATAATTAAATAAAAACGAAATTATCCAGAATTCGTTAAATCCATTTCCTGTTTTACAGCTACAGGATCCTTTTCTTTCATGTAAATACTTTGAACACGTTTGTTTATTTGAAGTAATACTTAACTTGCGCAGGATATCACCGTGCTGAAAGTTTATTTTACTTTTATATTGGAAATGTTATTTTTAACTTTTCTTTCAAAAATTGTAAACATCTCATTAACCATTATCTTCAAGTGACTTTTGCTCTTGATAAGTGGTGATTCAATAATAATCTGTGAATTAGAATTGAAGACAATCCAAGTGGTCATGCAAAAAATGGGTCAATCTAAATTTACCTTATTCGCTCCGCAGGCTGTCCCATCTGCCCAAGGGGCTCGTTCAGTCCGACAAGAATTTCCTCTCCGAGAAATACACCATAGTCTCGAGCAAGGCGTCTGTTTAAACAAACAAAAACATATTTAGAAAAATAAAAGTTACAAAAACATTTCATTATATTCGGTTTTATATCTGTTTTATATGTTGGCATGTGTTGGACGGCTTTTAGAAATTGACTTCTAAACTAACCCATTTCTGGCTAGGTCTTTATTTATCTCTCTTCTCCTAAATCCATCCTCATCACTTCCTCCCATGTTTCCTTGGTCTTCCCATAACAACTCACTCTACTCCTACTACCTGAACTGTTATACATCTAATTACCTAAGCACTTTCATCCTTTCTTTCAATGCGACCAAACCAACAAAGTCTCTTGTTTTGTACACATCTCCCTATACTGTCCAGATTTAATCTTCCTCTGAAGTCATCAGATCTTAACATTTATTTAATACTTAAATTACACATTTATCCTTCTCTCAAATCCATCCTTATCAGTTCTTCCCATGTCTTCCTTGGCCTTCTCCTGCCAACCGACACTGTAATGGGCAAAGTCGATCCTCCGAAGAAAACAATAAAAAATCGTCTCTGCCATACATAAAAGCCTCAAATGACAAGAGGTAAACTGTACTTTAAAATATTAAAAAAAGTGAGATGAAGTGAAGCCGATTTGAACTATCAACCTCCAAGTTACAAATGATTCGTCATTTCAAGCTCCAAATAAGGTGGATGATTCATCAGAGAACACGGAACGCCTCTAATATCAATGTTATTTGTTGCGAGAGAGTTATCTGTGACAACAGATGTTTGATTGAGGCGGTGTCTGTTGGAGACATGCAGCTTTTGGTCCATTTGGCCATTATATTTCAGGACTTTTGAATTATCGTGGAAATTAGAATACGAGCAGAATCTGGTTCAAACGTTCACACCACACTCTGCGACCTTAATTATTCTATATCTACTAACCCAAGCACTCTCATTTATTCTTTCAATGTGACCAAACAAAGTCTCCTTTTGTGTACACATCTCCCTATACAGATCCACATTATTGGATACAAAATTCTTAAAATCATACTGTTCCAAACACCAAACATTTTTTGAAGAATGTAAAGCATCAGCCATCTCGAGAAGACTTGTTTATGATTGTACAGCAAGAATTTTGTCTTGGAAATAAGAGAAATTCAGTCCTTTACCTTCTGTTTTACAACATAGCTTCGATCGGAGAAATCTCACTTGAAATAATCGGAAATGTGATCAAAACTTTGGGTTGTTCTTAAACAAAAATATAAAATATTTAGAAAAAGTTTAAAAGAAATACATCAAACCTTCAGGACAAACCCCTTAAAGCATCATACCTTACAAATAGAAAATGCAGAACTGAAAAAATAAAATATTAATAGGCAGCATCAGGAATTAATACCTGTGGTTCACACACTTATCTCCATCCACCGGATTCCTAGGTGGCAGATCGGTGAACGGCCTTCAGATTTGTAGGTTAGCTGCGGATACCTAATAAGCAGTCTCTGACCAACTCAGAGGGTGTATATGGGATATGCCCTAGTCAGGTATATCTCCATGAAATACATAAAGATGCCGAATGTAAAGTTTAAACTTTGATAGTGTAAAAAATTGGATTTTGATTTTCCAGTGGCACAGCCAGAATCTTGTCCTCCGCTCGACAGCCGAGACCAAAGACAAATTCTATGAGGATCTTGGCACCACGATCAAAGACATCCCTATCACAGATAAATAGTATCTGCTCAGTGACTTCAATGCACGAGTGGGTTTCCACCATGACTTTTGATCCAACTGCATCGGTCATTTTGGTGTCGGCAGGCTGAACGAGAATGGACAGAGGCTCCTTGAGTTGTGCTCCTACCACAACCTCTGTATAACCAACACATTTTTCACCACCAAGCCACATCATAAAAGCTGACTGACTGATAAGGATACATCATTGGCATAGTTCTAGCAAAGAGGGACTACCTTGTTATTAGACAAACCTTTCTTTTGTTGGATTAAAGAATGGTTCGGTACGGTTCTAACATATGCACCCTCCAAGGCATTACCTCGTCCTTTGAGAGGGGGGTGATTTATTGTCAATAACCTGGGTGCCTCTACTGGGGAATACAGACGGGTCTGTTCTCGGCTACTTTTGTACCCAACCAGAGTTCACCCTCGTGGGAGCTGAGTTTACCCCCCACCCCCCGCTTATGCCACATTTTATTGTTGCGGGAATCATACCAGCAAACTGTCCGGATCTTAATCCGATTGGAAATTTATGGTGAAACTTAATAAAAAAAAAAATGGTTCATGACAAAGCTCCAACCTATAAGCACACTTTGGCAAGCGCTAGAAAGCTTAAAACGGTTTTATAAAAATTTTGGCTGGTCATTAGTAAATTCCATGTTTTGAAGAATCGAAGGGGGTCATGAAATCCAGTGGATGGGGCAACAAAATACTTATGAGGATTTTTGTTACAGATTCCATCATTTCTGCTTCAAAATTTCATGATTCAATAATTTGTTCCACCTTATATTAAAAAAAAATCATGATTATTAATTAAAATCGATTATCTAATATATAAATTAAAGTCAGTCTCTTTATCATTTCTTTGTCATCGATCGCTTTCTTCCTACAAAATCAATATTTGATTCTGGTTCGTTAATTTTTCTTGTGAATCGTTGCAGCATGTTAAGAAGAATAAAATGTAATTCAATTTAGTTCCTTCCAGAAAATACTTTGTCCAGGTTGGAATTATTTTAAAATTGCTGACATCTTAAAAAAATAACTCTGTATTTGTCCATATTTCCTTTTGATTAGAATAATCTTTTCGAAAAGAAAATCGGGCATAAAAAAGAAAAGCTTTTTATGCCCGATTTAAGCAAATCCAAACAAATTTTAAGTAAATACACCAACGGACAATACCAGTTAGATAAAGCTAATTTTAGTTATTTTGAGGTATGTTCCATGAAGCCTGAAAATTTGGATATCTTATATAAATAGAGATTTTGTCCGTCTGTTACAATTTTTTTAAACGTAATAAATGCATTGTGGAATTTGTTTCATTTCGAAATATCAGAGATCTTTACTACTTTTATAAATGGAGAATATTGCATTAATAGTAAATAATAAATTTGCAACAAATAAAGTAAATGCTATGACAAGAAATCGAAATCGAAACCTTGAGATCTTCAGTCTGAGGTTCTACCAACTAACCTATTTGAACCTTCTTATAAATAGAGCTTAAAATATTACTGTAACAAAATAACTATAGCTTTGGTGTGACGTCATAGATTTATGTGATGTTTCAAAACATAAACATAAGCAATAAAAAATAAAAAAATGAATGGGTAAACATTATCAATAGTGTTGAAAATTATTTTAATAGTCCAACATTAATAATTTTGCTTTAACTAGGTATTGTATGTAGTTCTTTCACAATTATATAGCCTAGCAAAACTATGCGCCTGGAGGGAGCTTATATTTGCTAGTTAACTAAAAAAGGTTTTGTCTCAGATTTGCTTTTATTAAGTAAGATTCAGAGGAAAATCTCGACTGAAGTAAGCAGCCTCTCACAACCAGTTGCAAGCACGGAGACCGGAACAACATTTCACACGGGATTTGAACATGTGTAAACTGCAACTAAAGAGCTTTTCCACAAACACTGATCTAATCAGCACACAGCTCAAAAGCCAACTGGGTTAGCCTTGCTTCATCCGCTAATGCAAGCATGGTCTCATTCCAGCACTGGCATGACGGAACTCCCCTCGCACAACTCTCCAGTCCACAACAAAATACACATGTGACTAACTCTTGCTTTGCCAAGGTAGGTTTTCACCACAGTTAAAAAAAATTTTTATAGATTAAAAATAACAAGAAAACGTTTTCTAAGAGGGAGTGAATCCATATTTTTACCCGCAGTAATAAAGCCAATTTCCAATTCTGGTTCAATGATTATTTTATATATTATGAGAAGTATTATATAATCTATACATTGAGCAAAGAGCTGAGGGTTGGCGGCATTGTATCAGACTAATGCAGACATGAAACAAAAAATAAAACAATATTTGGAGGATGCTACCGAAATCGACTTAGCGACAGACAATTAATCCACCCCCCATCCATAGTAATTCCTTCAGTTGTAAAATTGTTAAATAAATCATTTCATGTTGTTGATCTCCATAGAATCGTTTTCATCCATTTATTTCTTCATATTTGTGTCTCCTCATTCACACATCCTTCACAACACCTTCAAAATAGGATACAAATATACAAGCCACAGAGTACACAACCAAAATAACAAGCAAGTTTAAAAGTGAAGTGAAAAAGTCGGCAGATATGCGTTCACGAAAAGATGAATGAATTAAAATATCTCCAAAGCACAGAGCATATCGAACATCAAAATCCATATTTTTTCGATTCCACCTTAGCTCAGACACATCCAACGAAGACAGATTTATGTAGACAATAAAAGGTAATAAGTTTATTTTGGAATTATTCTTTCACGCTATATGGAGAGCGGGTGTTTAGCAGAATGATTAGAAAGGGAGACATCGATGACTGTTGCAACGTGCATATAAAACCCATATAACTCACGCTTATCCTTCGTCCAGGACAACTTATGTAATCTTTTCCATATGCCAATCGGCATTGTAAATTCACATCATATTTTAAACCTGGTGGTATGTATTTATCCATCGAACGCGTTCTTTGGTTCCGTCTGGGGGGTTTGTCCAACAGGCATTCCGCATAATCTGAACTAGGAAGAAGGAAAAGAAAACATTTTAAAAAAAGAAAAAAAACTTTATCTTGAAAAATTAAATCAGATTTAACCAGGTGTGTATGTGTGTGTGTTGGGGGGACATTCATAATGGAGGGGGCGCATCCAATCATATTCAAACTATCTCTCTTTCTCAGTACTAGGACTTATACTTGAATGAGTCTTTGGGGGCATACAATCAAAGAGTTGAGTCGGCATCAGAGATTTGCAAGCCACTGGAGTTAACAAATATTACCTAAAAAGTCTGAAATATCAAAACTCCATGACCTACTAATAGTGCTGGCCTATTGTATGAAAAGATATGACCCGTTGGGTCACCCATTGAGCTTAGGTTAGATTCTTTGAATCAAGAAAGTGTTGTTGAAGAGGGGGGGTGCTCGGCCTAGTGAAAGTTGCCCCCCAACAATTGGGGACACTCTGGAAGGATACAAAAATAAATGTGAACGGACCTGTCTGCATTTCCCAGTAGGCGACAGCTATAACCTCCTCCTCAGCTCCAGAAGGAAGATGTAATGCCTAGAAGAATGGTCTCTTATGACCGAAATGAACCATACTGGACAAAAGGTCTGTCAAGAGTCGAAACAGTTCCTAGGTTGTCAGAATGATGCCAAAGATCCCCTCGGTTGGGGTTTTTACCTGCTTCCCACTTGCAGCAAGGTTAGACACAAAGTGGGAAGAAAATCCAGCTCCCCCTGAGGGGGGCACTCTGAAAGAGACCCATCAGAATTTTCCCACACATCACTATTTTAAAAAATTTCAATTCTGCGTGTTCTAAATGAATTCAAAGCGTGTAATGGTAGTTGAAATAGCAAGTATATATTTTTAAAATTCGATGATTATATTTTAAATAAATTTCATGTCAAGTGATCATGCTGCTTGTAACCTTATTGAAAAATTTTTTTTCATTCTGGTCTTCACCTTTATACTAAGAACGTTACCTGAAATTTCCAACTGGAGCTAAAATATGTCTGCAAATGTGTAGCTAAAATGTTTGTATAAAATAAATTATACATACATACATATATATATATATATATATATATATATCATTCATATTGATGATATAATTAAAATATACTTTCATTGTAATTTCTCAGCTGAAATAATGAATAACTTTGTGATCTAACAGGAACTGGTGTGTCAACATGATTATGCCGTATATACCCCTAAAATTCTACTATAGATACATGGATGACATTTTATTTATATGCATACATGGATGACATTTTATTTATATGCATACATGGATGACATTTTATTTATATGCAGACATGGATGACATTTTATTTATATGCAGACATGGATGACATTTTATTTATATGCAGACATGGATGACATTTTATTTATATGCATACATGCGTGACATTTTATTTATATGCATACATGGATGACATTTTATTTATATGCATACATGGATGACATTTTATTTATATGCATACATGGATGACATTTTATTTATATGCATACATGGATGACATTTTATTTATATGCAGACATGGATGACATTTTATTTATATGCAGACATGGATGACATTTTATTTATATGCATACATGGATGACATTTTATTTATATGCAGACATGGATGACATTTTATTTATATGCAGACATGGATGACATTTTATTTATATGCAGACATGGATGACATTTTATTTATATGCAGACATGGATGACATTTTATTTATATGCATACATGGATGACATTTTATTTATATGCAGACATGGATGACATTTTATTTATATGCATACATGGATGACATTTTATTTATATGCATACATGGATGACATTTTATTTATATGCATACATGGATGACATTTTATTTATATGCATACATGGATGACATTTTATTTATATGCATACATGGATGACATTTTATTTATATGCATACATGGATGACATTTTATTTATATGCATACATGGATGACATTTTATTTATATGCAGACATGGATGACATTTTATTTATATGCAGACATGGATGACATTTTATTTATATGCATACCTGGATGTCATTTTATTTATATGCATACATGGATGACATTTTATTTATATGCAGACATGGATGACATTTTATTTATATGCATACATGGATGACATTTTATTTATATGCATACATGAATGACATTTTATTTATATGCATACCTGGATGTCATTTTATTTATATGCATACATGGATGACATTTTATTTATATGCAGACATGGATGACATTTTATTTATATGCATACATGAATGACATTTTATTTATATGCATACATGAATGACATTTTATTTATATGCATACATGGATGACATTTTATTTATATGCATACATGGATGACATTTTATTTATATGCAGACATGGATGACATTTTATTTATATGCAGACATGGATGACATTTTATTTATATGCATACATGGATGACATTTTATTTATATGCATACATGAATGACATTTTATTTATATGCATACATGGATGACATTTTATTTATATGCATACATGAATGACATTTTATTAATATGCATACATGAATGACATTTTATTTATATGCATACATGGATGACATTTTATTTATATGCATACATGGATGACATTTTATTTATATGCATACATGGATGACATTTTATTTATATGCATACATGGATGACATTTTATTTATATGCATACATGGATGACATTTTATTTATATGCATACATGGATGACATTTTATTTATATGCATACATGGATGACATTTTATTTATATGCATACATGAATGACATTTTATTTATATGCATACATGGATGACATTTTATTTATATGCAGACATGGATGACATTTTATTTATATGCAGACATGGATGACATTTTATTTATATGCAGACATGGATGACATTTTATTTATATGCATACATGGATGACATTTTATTTATATGCATACATGGATGACATTTTATTTATATGCATACATGGATGACATTTTATTTATATGCATACATGGATGACATTTTATTTATATGCATACATGGATGACATTTTATTTATATGCAAACATGGATGACATTTTATTTATATGCATACATGGATGACATTTTATTTATATGCATACATGGATGACATTTTATTTATATGCATACATGTATGACATTTTATTTATATGCATACATGGATGACATTTTATTTATATGCATACATGGATGA
Organism: Sepiola atlantica; assembly: GCA_963556195.1. Taxonomy (NCBI): domain Eukaryota; kingdom Metazoa; phylum Mollusca; class Cephalopoda; order Sepiida; family Sepiolidae; genus Sepiola; species Sepiola atlantica. The sequence goes on from OY744517.1 coordinate 159,150,249, forward strand.
CATTTTATTTATATGCATACATGGATGACATTTTATTTATATGCATACATGGAGAAGACAACCTAAGTAACTTTCAGTAATACACAACTAATTACTAACACATAATAAAATTTACCATAGCATATTATTCATACACTTCTATTCCCAGATGTAATAATCGGATCCCATAATAACATTATCTACTTATATATGCACTAACTCTACAGACACCCACAAATTCCTTAACTACTACAACAACCACTCTCTTATACTTAAAAAACAATAATCTATACTATATAGTGCCATCATACATATGAAAAGTATTTGCTTACACCCCCAAGATTATGTCTACCATATCTTCTATATATATAAAGCTAAATGACTGTGTGTATGTGTGTGATGTTCGTGTGTTCCCTATAGAAAGAAAGTTTATAGAATGTACATAAAATCTAAAAGTGTATTATGTAAAATTTATCGGGAAAGACAATGGAAGTGTCCCCAAATAACTAAGTGCATTCCTAAGGGTGCTACGAGGTCATAACCTCCTTAAAGCTTCAAATATATCATATTTTTATGAAATTTAAATCATATGAAAAATATTTTCTGGGGAAGACAATGGAAGTAGTCCCAAATCTTTACGTTATTTTCTATGTGCCAAATATCTATCTGCTCCACCTCTAAGTGACCCATGGGGACAGAACCCCCTTAAAACATCTATATCTGATTTTAATGAAATTTAAATCCTATGTATAAGATACTAATTCAGAAAGTTTTTCAACATTTCAGCTTCTTCTGACTATATTCGGGGGGGGGGGGGGTGAAATTGGATGAGGAAGCAGTAAAAACAAAGAAAGTAATATGGTGTTATGAGCATAGTGAAAAAGTATATTGTAGTGATTCTCATTCAATCCCTAGCAACGTCGGATCTTCCTGCTAGAAATTATATATATATATATATATATATATATATATAAGTTAGGTATGTCTATATGTTTATATATTTGCTAGTTAATAATAAACAATTCAAACATAGCCAACCCCCATAAAAGACATTAAATCAATATAGAGACAACTCTTGAAATATATATTAACTACCGGGATCCGTGGAAATTTCACGATGCTTTCTACATCAATCTGTATAACTTGCTGTTAATAATAATATTCCTTTTTGAAAATAAATATCTGTCAGGATCAATACTATTTAAAAATAAAATGATTCATCTTCCGTAAAAATAATTGTCAGCTAAATATTCTTCAAATCAATAAAACGAACGTCACTTTTTGCAAATGTATTTATTTAAAATTGTACTCTTTTAGTTGATGGAACATTTTGGTTTAAAATTGGTAAAGTCGAAATTGTTTACCTTAGCGAAAATCAGATTAATCACCAACCACAATCTAATAATGGTAGGACGATCTTATTTTTTTTCATGCGTCTGAAAGGTGATAACGTACGCACGAACATGAAATTTATTATCGTATAGAATACTAATGACCGAGTTCCCATGGCTTTTAATCCTGGTCAATATATGTACAAATTCATCCTTGCTATAACTAGAGCTTTTACCAATCTTGTCAGGCTCATGCCAAACAAATCATCCACTCATAATATAAGGTGCATTTTCTGTCTGTCTGTCCGTCAGTCACAATTTTTTAAAGAAATATCTTAACTTCTTTTAGAAATGGAAAATATTGCATTACTACTAAATAATAAATTCCCAACAAATAAAGCGGATGCTATGAGCGAAACCTTGAGATCTTCAGTCCGACGTTCTAGAACTGAGCTATTTAGATTTTCTTATAAACAGATCTTAAAACATTACCGTAACAAAATAATTATAGCTTTGACGTGATGTCATAGATTTATGATTTACTTCCTCTAAAACATCTACACAATACAGCACAACAAAGTCGCTATACTTGCAACAAACCTAGATGTTTAGTACGTAAACATTTAGTGACAGATTCCCACTTTTAACAGTCGCAAATACTCACATCCAACTGCAACACTGGGCATGACATGAACCCGCACCAAATAACGGTTAAAATCCTTTATTATAAATTAGTTCTAATGACAGTCTTCAAAAAGTTAAAGGTTAAATAATTTTAAAGGCGATAAAAACTAACAACAACATACACATTAACACTTCTACTTGGGCCATGGCTTACGGAACGAGAACAATCTAAAGGGCTCAGTTCAAAATTCTGTATAGGTTCCCGAGTTCGACAAAGATCTCCAAGTCGAAAAGATACATCCGAAGAAGGTTGGAGGTTCCATCGACCGAAATATTGTGAAAAAAATTGTAAACTATATATACAGCCTTTTTTGTCATAATAAAACATAATATATTACATTTTTTGTACAAAATATGAAAAAAAAAAACGAATACAAAAATGAAACAAACTTGCCTTTAGATCTTTAAGATAACCCCATAGATATAAATATGTGGGTTTAAAGTCCGGTGAATATAAAGCCCATTCAGGATCACACCCCGTACTGGTGAGACGATCACCAAAGTGTCCTTGCAGATAATGATATAATACGATAAAATAAAGACTGTTGGACATTCATGACTGAAACTTAGTGGATAAGTCAGGCATTAACTTGAGTTTATTTGTACCAAATATTGTTGAACTGCAGAAATGATTGTGAATTTTATTAACAATTCCATAGATGACATTTGGGTGAGAGGGGGAACCCTCTAATTTGCATATTACAATAAACTTCAGATATTTTAATATAATCTAATTAAGTAATAAATATTTGCCAATAGCTTTTCCTTATAAAAATATTGATTAAAAGATTTTTCATTGTAAGTAAAGGAGTAAGTTCAGGGAACTTTTGCCATTACTAACCAGCAGAGCATTTCCACAGTCGACCAAGGGAAGAGTCTGGCATGTGGATGCAGTGTGATGATGTATAGAAGTGAAACCTGGCCAATGAGGGTTGAGAACACACATTGCATGGAGAGAAATGATATGAGAATGATAAATATTTGTGTAATGTGAGTGCTAAAGACAGGCTTAGATCTGATGACCTCTGAGGAAGATTAAATATGGACAGTATAGAGAGATATGTGCAGAACAGGACACTTCGATAGTATGGCCAGGTTGAAAGAATAGATGAGAGTTATTGGGTTAGTACATGTAGAACAGTTGAGGTAGCAAGTTCAGTTCACAAGGGAAAGCCAAGGAAAAAATAGGCGAAAGTGATAAAAGATGGATCTGAGAGAAAGAGGGATAAATAAAGACCTGGCCAGAGATAGATTACTTTAGAAGATAATTTCTTAAAGTCGTCCAACGCATGCCAGCATGTAAAACGGACGTTAATCCGATGATAATGATGAGGATTCAGAATTAAAAATTGTACAAGTAAATGTGTTTTTTTACCAACTCAGACTCCTTCAAAACTTGCTCACTCACAACTCAGACTCCCTTGCTCACTCACAACTCAGACTTTAAGTAAATAAAATTCATGACTTACTCAATAAACTTGGTGATGAGTGAAGCGCTGCACTCTGACCATGTCCATGGGCTTGTATCAAAGTCCAGCGTTGGTGCCATCACGTGGTAAACACCGTCAGCATTTCCCGCAAATTTTTTACATGTTGGCGTGTCGTCATGCGGCAAACTAAATCTGGAAACATAAAAGCGAAACATGAAAACTTTAGCAGAGGGAATTAATATTAGATTTAGATCGTCTCAAAGATTTGTGCAGCAATATTGACACCCAAGACCAAAACACACACACATAAGTCTATTATAATAAGCTACGTGTCCTGTATATATCTAGATATTTTAAATGCAGTATCTTCTCATTCAAACAAACCAACAAGTTTTACCTATTGATCCATTTATTTAATTTAAAAAAAATAATTTTCTCACCTCTACGTGACTTATTATTTATTTACTATTAATTGATCATTTAGTGAATACAAAATGCAAATAATAACTCACTCAAAATGGGCCGTGTCAAAACTGCGTACACACACTTGAACACTCAAAATTACCCCCCCCCCCCTGAAAATGCTGTACTCACAAATGTCCCAATTCATGTGCAATTGTAAAAGCCGTGCTAAGACCATTGTCTTCCGCAATCCCACAATTCCGTTTCATATCACACACTGTTCCAATCTCAGCCAGACCTAAATTAGAAAAATAAAACAAAAAAAGTCATCACTTGTGAATTATTATTTTGATTATTTCCTCTGCTAGTGTACTTTTTTATATAATTTTATATGGGTGGTAATTGAAGCATGAGTTGTATAATAACAATGTATTTTTTTTTTTTATTCATACAATATTTCGAACGCTCTGCATTCTTCCTCAGTAATGATGAATAAGCTTTCACTGGAACCGCATGGTGTTAAAAAGTGAAAATTAAATATAACTACCTCACACCGAAGTGGTTTTATTTTCACTTTTAACACGATCATGCAGTTCCAGTGAAACATAATTCATTGGGTAACCGACTGAAGTCTGGTTAGATTGTTTGAATCAAGAAAAAGTGAGTCTCCAAAGCAAGTTAAATATTAAAAAATAAAGACAAAATATAAAATTAGTGTTTTTCTGCTCACTATATCTCTTTCTCCCGCTTCAGCTATGGGTTAAATAACTTGGTGACATTCCCTTTTCGTTATTCTTTCTTTCTTTTTTTTGAGAAAGAGAAACAGTACGAAGTAACAGAGAGAAAACGAAGAGAGAGAGAAAGAGAGAGAAAACGAAGAGAGAGAGAAAGAGAGAGAAAACGAAGAGAGAGAGAAAGAGAGAGAAAACGAAGAGAGAGAGAGAGAGAGAAAACGAAGAGAGAGAGAAAGAGAAAGAAAAAACGAAGAGAGAGAGAAAGAGAAAGAGAGAGAGAAAACGAAGAGAGAGAGAAAGAGAGAGAGAGAGAAAACGAAGAGAGAGAGAAAGAGAGAGAGAGAGAAAGAGAGAGAGAGAGAAAGAGAGAGAGAGAGAAAGAGAGAGAGAGAGAAAGAGAGAGAGAGAGAAAGAGAGAGAAAGAGAAAGAAAGAAAGAGAGAAAGAGAAAGAAAGAAAGAGAAAGAGAGAGAGTATAAGGAAGAGAGAAAGATAGAATAAGGAAGGAGGGAGAAAGATAGAATAAGGAAGGAGGGAGAAAGAGAGAATAAGCAAGAGAGAAAGAGACAATAAGCAAGAGAGAAAGAGAGAATAAGCAAGAGAGAAAGAGAGAATAAGCAAGAGAGAAAGAGAGAATAAGCAAGAGAGAAAGAGAGAATAAGCAAGAGAGAAAGAGAGAATAAGCAAGAGAGAAAGAGAGAATAAGCAAGAGAGAAAGAGAGAATAAGGAAGAGAGAAAGATAGAATAAGGAAGAGAGAAAGATAGAATAAGGAAGAGAGAAAGATAGAATAAGGAAGAGAGAAAGATAGAATAAGGAAGAGAGAAAGATAGAATAAGGAAGAGAGAAAGATAGAATAAGGAAGAGAGAAAGATAGAATAAGGAAGAGAGAAAGATAGAATAAGGAAGAGAGAAAGATAGAATAAGGAAGAGAGAAAGATAGAATAAGGAAGAGAGAAAGATAGAATAAGGAAGAGAGAAAGATAGAATAAGGAAGAGAGAAAGATAGAATAAGGAAGAGAGAAAGATAGAATAAGGAAGAGAGAAAGATAGAATAAGGAAGAGAGAAAGATAGAATAAGGAAGAGAGAAAGATAGAATAAGGAAGAGAGAAAGATAGAATAAGGAAGAGAGAAAGATAGAATAAGGAAGAGAGAAAGATAGAATAAGGAAGAGAGAAAGATAGAATAAGGAAGAGAGAAAGATAGAATAAGGAAGAGAGAAAGATAGAATAAGGAAGAGAGAAAGATAGAATAAGGAAGAGAGAAAGAGAGAATAAGGAAGAAGAGAGAAAGAGAGAATAAGGAAGAAGAGAGAAAGAGAGAATAAGGAAGAAGAGAGAAAGAGAGAATAAGGAAGAAGAGAGAAAGAGAGAATAAGGAAGAAGAGAGAAAGAGAGAATAAGGAAGAAGAGAGAAAGAGAGAATAAGGAAGAAGAGAGAAAGATAGAATAAGGAAGAGAGAAAGATAGAATAAGGAAGAGAGAAAGATAGAATAAGGAAGAGAGAAAGATAGAATAAGGAAGAGAGAAAGATAGAATAAGGAAGAGAGAAAGATAGAATAAGGAAGAGAGAAAGATAGAATAAGGAAGAGAGATAGATAGAATAAGGAAGAGAGATAGAGAGAATAAGGAAGAAGAGAGAAAGAGAGAATAAGGAAGAAGAGAGAAAGAGAGAATAAGGAAGAAGAGAGAAAGAGAGAATAAGGAAGAAGAGAGAAAGAGAGAATAAGGAAGAAGAGAGAAAGATAGAATAAGGAAGAGAGAAAGATAGAATAAGGAAGAGAGAAAGATAGAATAAGGAAGAGAGAAAGATAGAATAAGGAAGAGAGAAAGATAGAATAAGGAAGAGAGAAAGATAGAATAAGGAAGAGAGAAAGATAGAATAAGGAAGAGAGAAAGATAGAATAAGGAAGAGAGAAAGATAGAATAAGGAAGAGAGAAAGATAGAATAAGGAAGAGAGAAAGATAGAATAAGGAAGAGAGAAAGATAGAATAAGGAAGAGAGAAAGATAGAATAAGGAAGAGAGAAAGATAGAATAAGGAAGAGAGAAAGATAGAATAAGGAAGAGAGAAAGATAGAATAAGGAAGAGAGAAAGATAGAATAAGGAAGAGAGAAAGATAGAATAAGGAAGAGAGAAAGATAGAATAAGGAAGAGAGAAAGATAGAATAAGGAAGAGAGAAAGAGAGAATAAGGAAGAGAGAAAGATAGAATAAGGAAGAGAGAAAGATAGAATAAGGAAGAGAGAAAGATAGAATAAGGAAGAGAGAAAGATAGAATAAGGAAGAGAGAAAGATAGAATAAGCAAGAGAGAAAGAGAGAATAAGCAAGAGAGAAAGAGAGAATAAGCAAGAGAGAAAGAGAGAATAAGCAAGAGAGAAAGAGAGAATAAGCAAGAGAGAAAGAGAGAATAAGCAAGAGAGAAAGAGAGAATAAGCAAGAGAGAAAGAGAGAATAAGCAAGAGAGAAAGAGAGAATAAGCAAGAGAGAAAGAGAGAATAAGCAAGAGAGAAAGAGAGAATAAGCAAGAGAGAAAGAGAGAATAAGCAAGAGAGAAAGAGAGAATAAGCAAGAGAGAAAGAGAGAATAAGCAAGAGAGAAAGAGAGAATAAGCAAGAGAGAAAGAGAGAATAAGCAAGAGAGAAAGAGAGAATAAGCAAGAGAGAAAGAGAGAATAAGCAAGAGAGAAAGAGAGAATAAGCAAGAGAGAAAGAGAGAATAAGCAAGAGAGAAAGAGAGAATAAGCAAGAGAGAAAGAGAGAATAAGCAAGAGAGAAAGAGAGAATAAGCAAGAGAGAAAGAGAGAATAAGCAAGAGAGAAAGAGAGAATAAGCAAGAGAGAAAGAGAGAATAAGCAAGAGAGAAAGAGAGAATAAGCAAGAGAGAAAGAGAGAATAAGGAAGAGAGAAAGATAGAATAAGGAAGAGAGAAAGATAGAATAAGGAAGAGAGAAAGATAGAATAAGGAAGAGAGAAAGATAGAATAAGGAAGAGAGAAAGATAGAATAAGGAAGAGAGAAAGATAGAATAAGGAAGAGAGAAAGATAGAATAAGGAAGAGAGAAAGATAGAATAAGGAAGAGAGAAAGATAGAATAAGGAAGAGAGAAAGATAGAATAAGGAAGAGAGAAAGATAGAATAAGGAAGAGAGAAAGATAGAATAAGGAAGAGAGAAAGATAGAATAAGGAAATGAGAAAGATAGAATAAGGAAATGAGAAAGATAGAATAAGGAAATGAGAAAGATAGAATAAGGAAGAGAGAAAGATAGAATAAGGAAGAGAGAAAGATAGAATAAGGAAGAGAGAAAGATAGAATAAGGAAGAGAGAAAGATAGAATAAGGAAGAGAGAAAGATAGAATAAGGAAGAGAGAAAGATAGAATAAGGAAGAGAGAAAGATAGAATAAGGAAGAGAGAAAGATAGAATAAGGAAGAGAGAAAGATAGAATAAGGAAGAGAGAAAGATAGAATAAGGAAGAGAGAAAGATAGAATAAGGAAGAGAGAAAGATAGAATAAGGAAGAGAGAAAGATAGAATAAGGAAGAGAGAAAGATAGAATAAGGAAGAGAGAAAGATAGAATAAGGAAGAGAGAAAGATAGAATAAGGAAGAGAGAAAGATAGAATAAGGAAGAGAGAAAGATAGAATAAGGAAGAGAGAAAGATAGAATAAGGAAGAGAGAAAGATAGAATAAGGAAGAGAGAAAGATAGAATAAGGAAGAGAGAAAGATAGAATAAGGAAGAGAGAAAGATAGAATAAGGAAGAGAGAAAGATAGAATAAGGAAGAGAGAAAGATAGAATAAGGAAGAGAGAAAGATAGAATAAGGAAGAGAGAAAGATAGAATAAGGAAGAGAGAAAGATAGAATAAGGAAGAGAGAAAGATAGAATAAGGAAGAGAGAAAGATAGAATAAGGAAGAGAGAAAGATAGAATAAGGAAGAGAGAAAGATAGAATAAGGAAGAGAGAAAGATAGAATAAGGAAGAGAGAAAGATAGAATAAGGAAGAGAGAAAGATAGAATAAGGAAGAGAGAAAGATAGAATAAGGAAGAGAGAAAGATAGAATAAGGAAGGAGGGAGAAAGAGAGAATAAGGAAGAAGAGAGAAAGAGAGAATAAGGAAGAAGAGAGAAAGAGAGAATAAGGAAGAAGAGAGAAAGATAGAATAAGGAAGAGAGAAAGATAGAATAAGGAAGAGAGAAAGATAGAATAAGGAAGAGAGAAAGATAGAATAAGGAAGAGAGAAAGATAGAATAAGGAAGAGAGAAAGATAGAATAAGGAAGAGAGAAAGATAGAATAAGGAAGAGAGAAAGATAGAATAAGGAAGAGAGAAAGATAGAATAAGGAAGAGAGAAAGATAGAATAAGGAAGAGAGAAAGATAGAATAAGGAAGAGAGAAAGATAGAATAAGGAAGAGAGAAAGATAGAATAAGGAAGAGAGAAAGATAGAATAAGGAAGAGAGAAAGATAGAATAAGGAAGAGAGAAAGATAGAATAAGGAAGAGAGAAAGATAGAATAAGGAAGAGAGAAAGATAGAATAAGGAAGAGAGAAAGATAGAATAAGGAAGAGAGAAAGAGAGAATAAGGAAGAGAGAAAGAGAGAATAAGGAAGAGAGAAAGAGAGAATAAGGAAGAGAGAAAGATAGAATAAGGAAGAGAGAAAGAGAGAATAAGGAAGAGAGAAAGAGAGAATAAGGAAGAGAGAAAGAGAGAATAAGGAAGAGAGAAAGATAGAATAAGGAAGAGAGAAAGAGAGAATAAGGAAGAGAGAAAGAGAGAATAAGGAAGAGAGAAAGAGAGAATAAGGAAGAGAGAAAGAGAGAACAAGGAAGAGAGGGAGAGAGAACAAGAACGAGAGAGAGAGAGAACAAGAACGAGAGAGAGAGAGAACAAGAACGAGAGAGAGAGAGAATAAGAACGAGAGAGAGAGAGAATAAGAACGAGAGAGAGAGAGAATAAGAACGAGAGAGAGAGAGAGAGAATAAGAACGAGAGAGAGAGAGAATAAGAACGAGAGAGAGAGAATAAGGACGAGAGAGAGAGAATAAGAACGAGAGAGAGAGAATAAGAACGAGAGTGAGAGAATAAGAACGAGAGAGAGAATAAGAACGAGTGAGAGAATAAGAACGAGTGAGAGAATAAGAACGAGAGAGAGAATAAGAACGAGAGAGAGAATAAGAACGAGAGAGAGAGAGAGAATAAGAACGAGAGAGCGAGAGAGAGAATAAGAACGAGAGAGCGAGAGAGAGAATAAGAACGAGAGAGCGAGAGAGAGAGAAAAAGAGAATAAGAAAGGGAAAAAGAGAGAGAGCATAAGGAAGAGAGAGAGAGAGAGCATAAGGAAGAGAGAGAGAGAGCATAAGGAAGAGAGAGAGAGAGCATAAGGAAGAGAGAGAGAGAGCATAAGGAAGAGAGAGAGAGAGAGCATAAGGAAGAGAGAGAGAGCATAAGGAAGAGAGAGAGAGCATAAGGAAGAGAGAGAGAGCATAAGGAAGAGAGAGAGAGAGCATAAGGAAGAGAGAGAGAGAGCATAAGGAAGAGAGAGAGAGAGCATAAGGAAGAGAGAGAGAGAGAGCATAAGGAAGAGAGAGAGAGCATAAGGAAGAGAGAGAGAGCATAAGGAAGAGAGAGAGAGCATAAGGAAGAGAGAGAGAGCATAAGGAAGAGAGAGAGAGCATAAGGAAGAGAGAGAGAGAGCATAAGGAAGAGAGAGAGAGAGCATAAGGAAGAGAGAGAGAGAGCATAAGGAAGAGAGAGAGAGAGCATAAGGAAGAGAGAGAGAGAGCATAAGGAAGAGAGAGAGAGAATAAGAACGAGAGAGAGAGAATAAGAACGAGAGAGAGAGAATAAGAACGAGAGAGAGAGAACAAGAACGAGAGAGAGAGAGAACAAGAACGAGAGAGAGAGAGAACAAGAACGAGAGAGAGAGAGAACAAGAACGAGAGAGAGAGAGAACAAGAACGAGAGAGAGAGAGAGTGTGTATGTGTGTAATAGACATGTAGAATAAGAGTTGTATGGGGGAGTGTAAAACGACATACAGTTAGAGAGTGTGAAAGTGATAGATAGAAAGTTAGTAAGAGATGTGTCACTTGAGTAGTTATTTGTAAATTCCAGCTAATTAGAGCAATAAAGATGGAAGTTATTTTTAAAAAACCTAGACCTATCCCCAAATTGAGCAATATTTTAACATGTATTTTGTGTCATCGTCATATTCAGTTTAACGTATGTTTTATATGCTGGCATGTGTTGAACAGAATGCGAGTAAAATATAACTAAAAAAATATTTTTACGAAAACAAACGTTGATTCACTTAGCTTTCGTGTAATAATAGATTGATGTATATTTTGGCAGGAAATCATCGGTAAGACAGTTTGATCAAAAACTACCGAGTTTCATTTTTGTCTTTTGTCTTTACTTTTTTTCTTGTGTTTGCGGTCAATCTTCTGAGTATCGGCTGTTAGTTGGTGTCGTAAGGATCGAAGGTTTTACTTTCTGTAATTTGTTCTCTTGACAGGAGAAAAGTATGATTTAATCTATTCGTTATTCATGTTTTATTTATATATTTTTTTAGTTTAACGTGATTGTTGTTGTTGTTGTTTATTTAGAATATTTTATTTATTGTTTTAGTCTTTTTTTCCTTTTCCATTTCGAAAATAAAAAGTACAATTTAATCTATTCGTCATTTATTTATTTTAGTTTTTTATTATTTTTTTTTTTTACTTAGTTTAACTTTTTTAATATTAGTTGTTAAAGTGCCTATGTTAAATACGATTTTGTTTATGCTAGTTTGTTTTTTTATTTGTTTTTAATGTAGATTGTTTTGAGGATACAACAACCATGTATCCTTACTACACCACCAACTAACCCTCGATACTCTGAAGATTGCTTGCAGGATAGAGAAAATAACTTAAGAAATATTTTTTTTTAATTCAAAAAAAGAGAAAACTCTTTAGTTTTTAATCAAACTTGTCTAGATAATGACAATGATAAAGATTTGACATGAGTATTACTTCTAAGCGCCAATAAATCCTTTTATGTTTTTATAAGTAAGGTTTTAGTTTTTTTTGTTTATCTTTTGTAACAATGTGTAATAAGTAAAAAAAAACAATAACACTTATGCATTCAAAAATAAAACTTAAATACACATTTAAATTACCGATTCAGTTACTGCATATTTGTAACTTGTACAAAAATTATTACTTTCCAAACCATAGCATTCTATACCACAAGCCACTTCATGGCCAGATCCATCATTTACAGGTTCTTCTTTGTCAGCTTTTCACTTGTAAATGTGACAGCATAGGTTTTGGCTGAGCTGGCAGAGATCCCTACCTTGATGAGTTAATGTTCAAAATATTCAGGATCCATGCATCCTGTTCGCAGCACCATATAAATTTTAATAGTCAGTGCTCAGCTGTCTGACCAGTTGAGCTAGAAGCAAAACTCAAAAGAATACTAAAAAAACATGTTTAGAAAGATGCCGGAATGTTCCATTATGCTTAAATGGGCAAGCCTATTCTCTGAGATTTGATTGGCTGCTAGTTATGAGTGGATAATCTATTTGAAAAATTCTTGCTTGAATTAAGCAATATTTACATATCAACTATTGGAGCACTTCATGCAGGTGAGTGTCAATTTGATTCTACAACGTTGATGAGCTGTTAATGACGAACCACGTGTTCGTGGATAATTATATAACTATATATGCAACATTAATATGTGAAATATCTCCTCTGCTGCGATATGGTACTGCTAGTTAAATAACCATTAAACTTACCTAACGTTTCACAATTATGTCCATCTCTGCATATATCTCTCCTAAAAAGAGAAAAACAAAACATTTAGAATAAGATATTTCAATTAACAACATCGAATGCAGTTAAATAAAGAAATGAAAGTTAACATTAACACACATTTAAATGTATATGACTGTACACACACACAAGCAGAGTTGGAATTACTTACTAGACACCATCCTCGAGTGTCTTCGGTCTCTCTGTACAACGGTTTGTCAGGACAACCTGACATAAGGATACTTCACCTTACAATTAAACTCTGACCAAATATTTAAAATAACATAGTATTCAAAGCCCAAATAAGATCCCCTCGGCACGGCTATACACTGCTTATACGATGAATGATGCACATTCTCCAAGTAATGTTACCCCCAGTAACAGAACTTAGCTGGATACTCCATCAGACTAGACGAATTCTTGTTCTGGAATCTGGTAAGACCAAGAGACCACAAGAAAGATCTACTATAACATAGTTAACTGGTCAATTGAGGAGAGGAAATTAATGTTTTTAACTTCTTTACTAACTCAACGTTTGATAGGTAAAGGAGAACTTTAATGGAATATTCAAATATCTATGCAGCTCATATAGAGATCAAGTGTTAGCCCCAGGAAGGGCGCCTTGATTTCTGAGAACCTCGACTGAAGTAAAATGAAACAAAAAGCAGGAATACTCGGCGTCACCCCAGATTGAATGAGAAACCCGATGTCCTACAGTCAATAACATCATATTATATATTCAATTTTGGGGGTGGGGCTCAAGGATGTACTCAGCATTGATTGGTTAGTAAGGAATGTAAGTAAAGTGACAATGATTGAAATTATTTTCAATAAATTTATAGTCTTTCTTCTGACACACTGTATTCTTTTGCAAACGACTTCATGGATTTTCTAGGATTACCACCAAGGTATATTCAGCATTTTAACTATGTCTTTAGCCTAAATTGGTAATACTTTGCTTGGAGCGATCGATCATTATAACTGACTGCTTATTTTATATTTCAAATAAAATGTTTGAAACGCTCGTAAACAAGAAATATGTAAACTATTTATTTTTCAATATTTCATTTAAATGTCATTTAAATCAATTAAAAATATGTGTGTATGTGGTTAAATAAAAAATAAGATTTATTGCTCAGTGCAGGGACTGAAATCCTAACCTTCAATTAACCAATGCTTTTTTAAATGAATCTATCACCCCTGCTGATAGAAGAGGTTCAGTCAGTACAGCCCTCTAAAAGCCAAGGCTCAAGCCGACTCTTTCTATTTCTTGTAAATACCCCCACCCCACGAAAATCTGTTATTGATCTTTTCTTAGAAAATGGAGGCTAATTATTTTCAAACAGATTTTTTTAAATTAATTTTTTTCTTTTTTTCTTTTACATCTAAAGAATTAGGAGTGGGGTATTAAAAGACATTTTATAACATGTAAAGAAACTCTTCCCATATACTATGAAATGCCATATGCTACCTAATTTAGAAATGGCATAGTATAATGGTTATGGACATGAACTGTGGGATTCACAGTTTTGTCAGGGTAACGTCATCACTTGGGAAAGGCATGAATCCATATATCATATCTAATGCCAGTATATACCTATTGAAAACGATTCAGTGTATATAATTATATATGTAGGTTGCTATTTTACAAATAGCCAGGAGGAAATTGGGAGTTCAACCATTTCATGATCATCATTATTCGGTTTAATGTACGTTTTACATGCTGGCATGAGTTGGACAGCTTTTAGAAATTGACTTCCAAACGAACCTATCTCTGGCCAGGTCTTTATCTCTCTATCAAACTCATCTTTATAACTTCTTCCTAGGGTTTACTTGCCTTATATTGTCAACTGACCCTGCTACCTCAACTGTTCTACATCTAACCCAAGCAGCCTCATCCATTCTTTCAATGTTATCAAACCAACAAAGCCTCCTGTTCTGCACGCATCTCTCTATACTGTCCAGATTTAATCTTCCTTTGAGGTCATCAGATTTAAGTCTGTCATTAAGACTCGTATTACACATCCATCATATCATTCTCTTATCATTTCTATCCACCCAGCACATTCTCAACCGTCACTGGCCAGGTTTCACTTCCATACAGAATCACACTGTGCACACATGTCTGATAGACTCTTCCCTTGGTCGACAGTGGTAACGCTCTGCTGGTTAGTGATGGCAGAAGTTCCCTGAACTTACTCTCCCTACTCCTAACTCCTGCAATTACACTAGCACTAGCTCTTTTCTGTGCTCAAACCTTTTTGAACAACCTCAATAGTCTCGACATCACAATTTACTTTCTAAAAAAAAAAAAAAAAAAAAAAAATATATATATATATATATATATATTCTCAGAAATTTTTTTTTTTTAGAAACAATAAAAGAAAAAAAAGAAAATCATTGAGACTATTCCCTTGGTGGACAACGGTCTTAAAAAAATTTATTTTGTGAACCCCCGAAATTATTGTCTTATTTTGGTAGAGATACTGTCATTACTATCTGCATACATTCTGAAATAGATTTAATTCAAAGCAAATTTTGTCATTAATATGTATTCGTATGCACCTGTCTCCCCACAAAAGCAGATCCCTAAACTGCATCTGATTGTGAGACCCCAATTTGGGAGCTTTGGAAAGTGTGAAGCCCTTCCTTAGTTTCTATTACTCCCAGGTCCATTCTAACTCGAAGTGATAGTACCTTTTGGGGTTCCATCTATCAGTTAAATAGAATCCGTCCTGGGTATGATTTTAAGTGGTTAGGCCTCAACCAAATAGCTGGGAAGAAATTGTGGATTCATACCTTTCCCAACGGTATTACTGTGTAATTAATTATCGTAGATCAGATAGGATTTCAACCCTGCACTGCTGATTCCACGATGGTATCCATTATGTCAATCATGCACCCCACACACAGAAAAAAGGAAAGAAAATACTTTTTTTTATTAGAAAAAAAGTAACCAATTGTCTGCTTACCAAAATATGAGAACATTGTATTAACATTTTTTAGTTTATACATTTTAACCCAAATACAATTTACAAATATGATATTAATAACTAATGCAAAAAAAAAAAAAATCCAATTGCTTGGATGAGGGAAGAAAATTTTTTTTTTAGAAGGTACTTAAACTCTACTTAGTTCTTTTTTTTTGAGGGAGGGGGGGGTCATTGCATGGTTTCCGGCATTTGCTTACGCACGCACAAAATAGACCTTTAGTGGTTACAAGCAGGGTTACCCGGCGTTGCCTGGTGGCATAGATAACAAAATAGAAGTAAAACAAGTGTGTGATGAACATCTTTCTTTGAAAACCTATTACTCTCTATCTGCACAACCTCCACCGACTGCCTCCCTCTCTTTGTACCCATCTCTCCGACTACCCCTTCCATTTCTTTGTACCCCCTTTCTCCGACTACCCCTTCCCTTTCTTTGTACTCCTTCTCTCCGACTACCCCTTCCCTTTCTTAGTACCCCTTCTCTCCGACTACCCCTTCCCTTCTTAGTACCCCTTCTCTCCGACTACCCCTTCCCTTTCTTAGTACCCCTT
Organism: Sepiola atlantica; assembly: GCA_963556195.1. Classification (NCBI taxonomy): domain Eukaryota; kingdom Metazoa; phylum Mollusca; class Cephalopoda; order Sepiida; family Sepiolidae; genus Sepiola; species Sepiola atlantica. The sequence goes on from OY744517.1 coordinate 159,166,138, forward strand.
CTCTCCGACTAGGCCTTCGCTTTCTTAGTACCCCTTCTCTTCGACTACCCCTTCCCTTTCTTTGTACCCCTTCTCTCCGACTACCCCTTCCCTTTCTTTGTACCCCTTCTCTCCGACTACCCATTCTCTTTCTTTGCACACCTCTTTCACTGGCTACCACACTCTCTTTTTCTCTCTGGCAACTGGTTCAGTATAACAGAAATAAAAAAGCCACTAATTTGGTCTCTGGTTTCCCCAAGGGAATGAATGTAAAAGTATTTTTTTTACCATAATCAGGTCAGAGTCACATTGAATTAGATGATGTAAGGTTTGTATCTTGTGTAGTTTCTGAATTTTAATGGGAAACACACACACAGAATTACAACTTTTGTTTATATAATAATATAAGGGATACATGAATGAGAGCGATCTGAAGGTTCCATTTACATCAGCTACTACACAGAGATGTAAGGGAGGTTGTATTGAAGGGGGGCGTTGTCCCTATCTTTGTTTTCAGACACGAAATGAATTAACAAAAGCTCTTTATAACAACAACGAAAAAGGTTTATTCACAAAGGTTACTTATACCGTTTGGTATAGGTAGAAAGAAAGTTGGACAGTGCCCGAGAGAGGAAAAGAAAATTAAGAGTATTTAGAGCTGCCCGAGGTATGTCAGCAACTATCTTCAGGCAAAGATAGTATTTGCTGAGAGCGTCCAGTGGACAGGGGCAGGAGAGAGAGTGACAGAAGTATATCCTCGTTGCTTGCCGGGGTCTCTCTACCGACCGCCTGAGATTCTCAAAGGGGCTGAAGTAGTTCTTCAGCCGACAGAAGGAATCCATGCGCTCTGCAGGCTGATTGGTCAGTGTGTGACCAGCTCACTCCATGGGGACATTTTTCAGAGGGAGAAAATAGGTCTGTTTATGACCGCTACAAGGATGCCATTCCTTTCCCTGGATTGCTCCACTTACCCTTGATCTTCACTTTATGATATTGAGTGTTTAGCAAAGGGATATACAGTATATTTTTTATCTTTGACAGAGGATTGAACGCTGGTCTGTCTGCCAGCTCATAAGCAAACACTAACCAGTATACTTAATGGGACTTTTATATAATGGATGGACAAAAATGTTACTAAGGCCTTCATTCTTTGACCTTATTCTAGCAGGACCCCATCTACCTTATTCCCACTGAAACTTTCATCAACCAGAAAAGTGAGAGGGGGCATTTAAAGATTTTTTTCAGTCAATTTGAATTAATGACTAATGCTTAAAAAGTAATTAAACAAAAAGGAAATTACACTTCAAGGTAGAGAAATTCTAATTAACAGAGTTCTAGAGAACAGCATTTTGGTTTTCTGTACTCAGATATCATTTTTCCGTTTCTATATAAGTAAATAGTCCTCAATATGATGATATTACATCTACTGGAAAGTTCTGTTTTCTAGGATTAAAACAAAACACAAAAAATAAAACAAAAACAAATTGGAATGTGTTTCGGGATTTTTTTTAGATGATGATTAATAATTTGTATTATTTAGATTATTCGGACTACTATTCTCATCTTGGTTGTTATTTTCATAATAACGAACCCAATAACTTATAAGAAATTTCGAACTGAAACCATTATTTAATCCACAAGAATAGATTGTTTTCGTTCCGTCAGCCATTATCGGGTAGAAGTCTTGAGTAGTTTTCATTTTATTACTAGTTAAAAATCGCCGGTAATAAGGATTGAAACATCAACTTTTTTTAGTTTTTTTTTTTTATTATCTATTATCTTTTAAATAAGACCGTGAAGAAATCAATTTGCCTGTTGGGAGGGGGACTCTTTTAAAAACAATAAAAAGAACACTTGGCGTTGCTAGAGAGAGAGAATGTGGGGGAGAGGAAGGAGAGGGAGTCAGAGAGAGCAGTCACATTCTCTCCTTTCTCCTTGAACTCTTAAGCTTATTTTATACAAAGTTATTTATCTTTTAAGACCGTAAGAAAGGTTTTCGCAATTTATTCTTTTTTATTAAACCACTTTAATTATTGTTAATATCCATAAAATTATTGCATATATATATATAGGAAAATAGGACCATAAAATTACAAATGAATAACACCAAACATTAACTTATTATAGACTGTTAAAAAATAGTTATGCAAATTAGGCATTTAAATGCCTGTCTTTAGGTCTTTCGTCTGTACTATATATACAATATTTCAAAATATGTTGCATTATTGATTTAAATAACAGTAACCCGTGTTGATGGCAATATAGGGGTGATAAATTAAAAAAAACTTTCGCATGTATTTATATATATATATATAGATTTAAAATTCCAATGACCAAAATTAAATCTTTACTCACAATATTTATTTTTGCAATGGTAGAATTGACGATGGTCTTATAATTATTTTGCAATGTGCAATATGCTACAATTGAACGCAATTACATGCTGATCTTCAGAAACCAAAATAAAATGTTATATCATGCAAAAACTTAATGAAAAAAAACCCAGAAAGCAGACAACACTCACCCATGATCCCCCCTCCCATATATATATATATATGTATATATATATTATGGATATCGCTCCAGACTAGGCATGAAGCCACTTGGTGTAAGGAGCTAAAAATTACTATTTCAAGGTCAAAAACTAGCCAACGATAAGTGTTAGATGGATAGATTCCGATCCAGAATACAGCTATTCTTCCCCCTTTGCCAGAAACATCGCTCATGGAATGTGAGGACTAAATGACAAAATAAGGGAAGCGGGAGTTGCAAGGCTGCCGTAAGTAAACACAAGGTTAACTTTCTACTCTTAGGAGTTCCTGTCTGTTTACAAACAGACTCCTAGATTTTTGGAGATAGACCCCCATAACCATATATATTATGAAAGTACTTTACCCAGGGTACTTGTATAATTATATTTCATTTTGATCAAATGGGGTACAATAATATTGTAAGGTAATCCATAAAAAGGAAATACACTTTTTAAAATTGTATCTGATTTAATTAAAAACTTATAGTAATAGTAGTAATACTAGGAATATTAAGGGGGTTGAGGGCTTGGAGCAGGATTGCACAGGGGTCATGGATTTTCGGGAAATGCCAAATGTGCTTCGAAGGGGTTAAAGACTATAAATATATCAACATTTATTTCAATTACTGTCACTGCATTTATACCCCATTTCACTCAATTCAATGCTGAGTACATCCTTGAGCCCCACTCCAAAAATTTAATTTATAAAACATAAAAATTTTTTTTTTTAAAAAGGTGTTATGGGCTGAGGGAAGAGGAAATAGGGTTCCTCATTCAACCCAGTGTCTTCCTGTTAGTAAATAATATAATAAAATAAAAATAAAAATGAACATTTACATAAATTGAAAAAGAAATCTTAGGAATGGATGCGGAATAAAAATAGAGAATGGATCAATTCAGGCACTTGAAACCAAAAAGGCAAAAAAAAAGAAAGAAAGAAAAGAAAGAAAGAAAAGAGAAAGGAAAAAAAAGTAGAAAAAATGAGTATGAATAAATGAGGTTTGGGTGGGAATCTACAAAAATTATTAAATTAAAAAAGAAAATTCTTTAGAAGTAAGGTGAAAAAACAAAAAAACCTCTACCTATAATTATAAAAAATATTTTTCTTAACAAGGTGACATACGATAGGGTTAACGAGAGAGGTACCTGCACTGAATGTAATGGTAAGAAACTAGATTTGAGGGTTGGAGTGATTCGGGGGTGGGAGTGGGTGGCATGAGTAAACAGAAGTGAGGGCGTTGGAAAGTCTAGGGGTGCTTGTATCTGTGAGGGTGGGGAGGCGAGTTGATCGCTGAGTCAATGATGACATTAATATTGGTCTGGTGTAACAGTGCGCCTCAATGCAAACAGTGTGCACATGCAGTGGGGGTACTGTTATGGGGTGGGACAGGATGAGGGTTGCTGCTTATGGTTGAGGCTATATAGAGCATGGCGGTGGAATTGGTACAGAGACTGCACTAACTTGGATCAAGGTTATTAACGTATCTTCCCTGCGGTTACTAATAATAAAAAAGAAATTAACAAAAAAACATACATTTTTTTTCGTACCAAAAGTAATATTATACTAGGAAAAAAATAATGTGACCCGTTGGATCAGCCATTGAGTTCGTGTCAGATTTTTTTTTTGTAATCAGGAAAAAGTGAGTGTGAAAAGGCAGTTAAATATTTTAAAAAAATAAAGACAAAATTCACAATCAGCCCTTTTCTGCTTGCTATATATTGCTCTTCCCCCTCTCAGAAACGGGTTAAATAGTATTACTACCAGTGATGCTACTCCCTTTTGTTTATAATGGATGTTATTTATCTCCTGCCCTCGGCGGTAATATGTGACACAAGGTCGGGAAAGTGGGATTTTAAACCAGCGCTCTAGAGGAAGAGCACTCTGACCGAACAAAAATTGCCTGGGCAGCCCCGTCGGCATTCCCTGGCAGAGGCGATTAGCAAGAAACTAACCCCTTCTCAAAGGGTGAGAAGGCAAAGCTTGGGAAGTTGAACTTCATAAAACTGCACAGGATCATACCTCAGACCGATAGAAAATAAGCCATCCTCAAAAATGGCATGGACTCTGCCGATCTGATTTTGGTATGAACTAACCCTGAATGTTTATAATGGACTGTTTCAATCATTTTAGCTTTCCCTTCTTTATTACTTTCAACTGTTAATAAAGAGAGAGAGAGAGAGAGAGAGGGAGACAGAGAGAGAGGAGGGAGACAGAGAGAGAGAGGGAGACAGAGAGAGAGAGAGGGAGACAGACAAAGAGAGAGAGGGAGAGAGACAGAGAGAGAGACAGACAGAGAGAGGGAGAGAGACAGACAGAGAGAGGGGGAGGGAGACAGACAGAGAGAGGGGGAGGGAGACAGACAGAGAGAGGGGGAGGGAGACAGACAGAGAGAGGGGGAGGGAGACAGACAGAGAGAGGGGGAGGGAGACAGACAGAGAGGGGGGGAGGGAGACAGACAGAGAGGGGGGGAGGGAGACAGACAGAGAGGGGGAGGGAGACAGACAGAGAGGGGGAGGGAGACAGACAGAGAGGGGGAGGGAGACAGACAGAGAGGGGGAGGGAGACAGACAGAGAGGGGGAGGGAGACAGAGAGGGGGAGGGAGACAGAGAGGGGGAGGGAGAGATAGAAGCGAGTGTGATAGACACTGTATAAAATAAGAGCGAGGGGGAGCTCAAACAGTTAGAGAGGAAGAGAATGATGGAAACTTAGTAAGATATGGGTCACTTGAGTTAATTGCAAATGGGGGATAATTAGAAAAATTAAAACTGAAGATTATTTTAGCATGTATTTCGTGTGAAAACATATAGGGGGGGGGGAAACCTTAGGGGAAACAAACGTTGATTAACTCATCTTTAGTATAATAGATTTGAACCATGATTGTAGGGATAGATTGACAATGTTAAAATATTCATCTGTACAAATGACTTCTGGTTGAGAATTTAGAGTTGCTTGCTTGCTCACACTCACACACACACTCACACAACTGAATAATGAAATTACTTTTTCTAATTATCTATTTCTGCAGCAGTCGTATAGACAAGTTGAAGAAGGCATTTGGGACATAAGTTATTTCTAACTTCTTTCCTGGATTAAATTTTTTTTTTTATTACAGATCGAAAAGAAAAAATACATCTTGAAGATGCTTTGCAGTTTCATCGCCTGTTTTGTGTCGTTTAAGACAAGTTCAACCTGTAAACTGGCTTCACATTGATCAGAAACAAATCCCCATCCTGAAAGCAACACGTGATGTAGCTAAATGACATGTTACTAAGTGACAACTTTAAACTATTGTCTAAGATTGGAAGAATCTGAAAAATGAAGGCACTGGTTACTTTGAATGATTCTTGGTTACAATTATTTTTTACAGCATGGTAACATCATTTTCCGTTTTTGTGTTTCATACTGACGTTAGACGTTTTGTAAATGACTTCAAGCTACTCCCTGTTGCCATTTTTCTTGTGCCGCCCATGAGGAGCAGGTCGTCATCAACTGATCCTCTCTATGTCGTAGGCGGCCTACCGTGTGGGCTTAGACCATCAACATTGATATGGGACACACTTTCCTGACCTTTTGGCCGGGATCAAAGTGTAGTATCTGTTCCAATGGATACTACACCCCATAAACTGGTATTGTCTTGGCCTTCGGGGCTTGATTTACGCCAGTCTATGGGTCTGTCTTGTGCAGTTCTAGGAGGTCCACCCTCCCAGGCTTTGCCTCCCCTCTTTGGGGAGGAGTAAGTTTATAGCTTACTGCCTGAGGCGCCCCTACTGGGGAATGCCAACGGAGCTATCCAGGCATTTTTTGTAGGCCAGAGTGCTCACCTTCTCGGGCGCTGGTTTTCAAATCCCACTTTCCCGACCTTGTGTCACATCTTACCGCTGTGGGAGATAGATAAATAACTTGATATGGGACACACTTTGGAGCATTTTGGATGACTGACGGCGGGCGATGCTGTTGTGTGATGAAATTTCTCATGGAAGTCTTAGCAAGCCACTCAAGCTTAAGTGTTAACGAGTTGGATAGATTGTCAGTTGAGAATGACGAAGAATATTATGAGAGGATTGAAAATGATGAATGGAATGAACAAAATTTGATTACTTATGAGGACGGTATTTCTTACCGTGTTAAAAGAATTGCGGCATCGTGATGGTGTTCACTTGCATCATCTTCGACATTTTGTTTGGCCTGCCACTTACAAAATAACCTGAGAGTTTTTACAGCATTTGCAGTTACTTTTAAATCAGACTGAAAAAGAGAAAAAAAATTTTTTCTTCAAAGTAAGCAAGATAGCCATTTTGAAATCATAGACTTGTAAAAATTGATGAGCAAAAAATCATCTACTTGTAAAATCTATGATATCGTTTTGAGCACAGATATGTCTTCTTGACACTTACGACTTGGACATAAATAAATGAAGACCGTTGTACATTTTAAAAGTTTCTTGTATTCTTTATATCAAGATTATATATAGGAGGTTTAGAAAATCGATGGCATAACTTTGAAATTACGTTCTATATGTGTAAGGGAGCCTCTTTGTGTGGGCTGCTTTTGTAATCGCACTTCATTACAGGTCTAATTTTCTTTGTGTTGTATTTCTTCTTCTGTGTAGCCTTTGGTTTTTGCTGATCATATTTATTTACCTATATTTGGTCTGTTGTATTCTGTTACCTTAAATAAGAAGGGCCAACATTTGCAGGATGCTGACCGGGTTCCACATATTGGCTATCAAATTATAATGGCCAGATCTTTCTTCTGAGCCCGATGGTTTTTATATTTGTTTGGTGTCATTTTTTCATGGTTTTGTTGGTATGTGTAGGAACACCAGGACCAGGCTTGTTACATGTGATCCTGTCACAGGGATAGTGTTTCTTCCATATGTAAAAATAACAGTGCACTATCATACACATTATGCATGCTAGATGTTTACAATAAAGAATGCTGATCAATATTTATTTTAATGGCCTATAACTCAGAAACAAAGTATTAGCACATACTCCTGAAGTTATTACATCGATTTTCCAAACCTTCTGTATAACATACATATAATTAAAATATATGCATATATGAAGAATTTTAACACAGAACACAATAAATTTCAAAATTAAGTTATCACTACCAAAAGTATCACATTTTATTACTCTACCAACTCATCCAAATTTGTTTACATAATGTGATATCTGCTTAATGTTCTCCATGCAACACATGCCAGCATGTAAAACAGATGTTGAACCGAATATAATGATTTCTAAAAGCTGTCCAACATGTAAAACAGACGTGAATGATGATGTTCTTGCTTTTAATTAAAACTAGCTGTACCAAACCAGTGTTGTATGGTAGTATATTTACTTGTAATTTACTTTTCGTTTTTGTAAACTATGCAATTTTTTTTCTTCAAAATATGTTTTGTTCAAACCCTCTCTATGGACGAATACAGAGTCAGGTCTCTTCTTTTTTAAAGACGGCAGCCGTTTGAAAAAAAATTCCGACCAGAACAAAGTATTTTCTAGAAGGTTTAGATCGAATTAGATTTTATTCTTCTTAACATGTTGCAACTATTAAAAAAAAAACTGACGAACCAGAATCAAATATTGATTTTGTAGGAAGAAAGCTATCGATGACAAAGAAACGATAAAGAGACTGACTTTACTTGATATATATTAGATAAGCTTTTATAGTTAAATTTTGCATTTGAACTTTTTATATACAATTGTGAAAATAATAAATAGAACAATTGCTCAGACATTACTCACCTCATTTGATTTCAGGATAACTAATTTCACAACAACAACATTGATATAATTTTTTATTGAGTGATGTTTGTATATACTCGTGACCTAAAAAGAAAAAAACAAAAATTACCAGAAGAGCTACCTGGAGTTGAAGAAATAACATTACAGAGTAGTAGAGTAAGAAATGTATTCTACAATATTTTCCTTCTAAATAATTAATTTTTTAATTATAAGTTGATCATGACAGTATTTCTTTGATATACTTCTTCTGGCCTCGTTCTTTTTGACTGGCGGAGATACTTTTTTGATAGGGGCTCTTTTTTTGCGTATCATCGACAATGATTAAAATACAGAAACAGTTATACCAAGAATATACAGTCTTTATTGTATCTAATTATACATTGTCTTCAATGCACCAAACAGAGGTAGAGTGACTTTAAGCTGCGGATATGAGACGAAAAGAGGGCCTATCTACACATTTTAGAAATCACATTGTTACTAGTTCGGGTCGTTTCCTCTTTCTGATATTCTTGTCAAACCCGACTCTTTATAGACATTTCAAGCCTATACATACTTTCATCTAGGAAAACCTTTTATTATTTAATTTCTCACACATCCCACAATTCAATTTTTAATTAGAAATGGATCATAGTCTACCGTAACAGTGTTTGCTATACTTCTTCTGGGCTTATTCTTCTTCGCCGTTGGAGCTCTTTTTTTGTGTCCAGATCTTATCGCCAATGATTAAAATGCAGAGAAAATCGTACCGTAGGGTCGAGCAATGAAGATGAAAGTTTTTCTTAACCAAATATATGAATACTCCTGATTCCTGAATGAATATTCCTGATTGAAAAGAAAATCCATAAAAAAATCAGAATTATCCGATCGTAATGAAATTTTCAGAATTTATTTATTAATAAATGAATGTCAATATAAAGTATTTTATTAAAGCAAAAAAAATTATAGATTTATTTTTAAGTCATTTAGATTACTTCCCTCCATTCATTTCAAGGACGAAATAAGTTTCATACCCATAGTCTTAACACAGTGACTCCTTGTATGTAAGTGCAAATCCGAAATTTGAGCTGGTTTTAAAAGCCAATACTCATCAGTTATCTGACAAGATGTTGCAGTCATCATATATATATATATATATATATATGATGACTACAACGTCTTGTCAGACGAGTGCAACGCCTTCATTCAAAAAAAGTGTCATTGTCTGAAGGAGTATCTGTACTTGAGATTGTTAATATAGAGATCTAGCTTTGTACGACAGTTAAACCCTCTCTCGGTTCAAAATGTTGAGACCAGCAACAAAGGAAAGAAAGACAGCTAGTAACAAGTTGAAACTGCAAACCAACATGATGTGAGGAGTGATCTTCCACTTAAAAATGAAAAAAGATTTTTTTGACCCCCCCCCCCCCAAAAAAAAAACAGTTCAACATAGATCGAAAAGTCAAACATAAATAAACATTCCCTAATATTGCATAGAGTCATACCGTTGAACCCATGCGTTCCCAATACGCATTATTTCGTATTTTTGTTTTTTTGTTTTGTTTTTGAAATACATACATATACTAGAAGAATATCCGTTTCAGGACGGGTAAAATTAATTACCCGAACAGACCTGTTTTGCACCACTTTTATGCCCCTTTACAAAGATTAAAATCAAAATATAATGATACTAAACCTTATGTCTAGAAGCCTTTTTTTGGATAGGACTTGGAACCGTTCCCACAACCAAATCCCAAAGAAATTTTCTCCAATCAAACAAATGAAAATATGTATTATGCAAGTCTTTCTTTAACTGTTCAAAAATGTTATATATAAGTATACATTTTTTTTTATTTATACAAACATTTTTGGCTGCATATATGCATACATGTTTCAGCTACGACCTTATTCAAAGTCTAGCCTAATAAGGCCACTAACAGAAAAGATTCTAAAAAGACGTCTTTTCAGAATTTTTTCTGTCAGTGGCCTGATTAGGTTAGGCTTTGAATAAGGTCGTAGCTGAAACATGTATGCACATATGCAGCCAAAAATGTTTGTATGAATAAAAAATGTATACTTTTTGAACAGTTAAAGAAAAACTTGCATAATACATATTTTCATTTGTTTTATTGGAGAAAGTTTCTTTGGGATTTGGTTGTGGGAACGGTTCCAAGTCCTATCCTAGTAACTGTCCTGCTTGTTGCAGATCCTCCACAGATGCATAACGATCCGAGGTTGGCAGAACAGACACCTCTTTTCACTAGCGCCGAGTTGCATCTCTAATAAGCTGGGTGCCAGACCAATTCGCACTGGGTGGCCTTACCAAGAAACGAAAGTTCCTAACAGCATAAGCCTGACAATATCATGTTCACACCGCCGTGCCACGGTAAGGAGGTGGTTTGTTGACTTTGTTCGGGAGGAAGCCAGCTTAACCCGATCAGGGTGATAGCCATTACAAGTAAAGAAAAACTTGCACTGAGTGTACTACTTTAATCCTGATCTCATTAATTGAAAACATTCAATACACGATTTTGACTGGGTACTGCACATTCTTAATCCTGAAATAAGTTTTTTTGCTAGAAAAATTGAAAATGAATTATCTATCGGATTGTTTATCAAGTTTTTTTTTATTCGTCAATGGAAACGGATATGTATGAATATGCAAGTAGAGATAATGAGGAAAAACTGGGAGGAAAAAATAACTGGGGGAAAAAAATAACTGGGGGAAAAAAATAACTGGGGGAAAAAAATAACTGGGGGAAAAAAATAACTGGGGGAAAAAAATAACTGGGGGAAAAAAATAACTGGGGGAAAAAAATAACTGGGGGAAAAAATAACTGGGGGGAAAAATAACTGGGGGAAAAAAATAACTGGGGGAAAAAATAACTGGGGAAAAAATAACTGGGGAAAAAATAACTGGGGGAAAAAATAACTGGGGGAAAAAATAACTGGGGGGGGGGGAATAACTGGGGGGAAAAACTGGTACAACTCACAAGAAAAAAAAATACTTACCATTGCCATCAAAGTTAATAAATAATGCTGCAAGTTGTCTTCATGGTATTTTTCCATTTCATGGTCAGCTACAATCATGACTTCTATATGCCGTTCAAGTGAGTCGGACCTTTTATGCCGACTGTGGTAAGTTTGGTTGGGAGGACTTTTAGATTCTTTTAGTCCTTCATCTTTTCTCTTGTTTTGATGTTTGAAGTATTCATCTAAAGAATTAAGTGACAATTATTAATATAAAAAGAACAAAAAAGAATTCAACTATAAATACAAATGCCACCCATAGAATCGTTAATAAAATTCACAATCCTTTCTGCAATCCAACCATATTTGATACAAATAAACTTCAGTCTATGCCTGACTTGTCCACCAAGTTTCAGCTATGAATGCCCAACAGTCTTTGTTTTATTGCCATTCAATGATTTGCACAGCTGGATACAACGTGCAAAATTGTCAATAACTCCAAGGCACTCCTTTCTTTGGACTGTCCTCATTTGTACTGTGATGTCTTCTTCAGTTCAGAAATAGCCTGGGGATTTTTTTTTAATGGACATTATCTTCACGATAAACCCACGGATAAAATCTAGGAGATTAAGATCTGGTGAGTGTGAAGCCTATTCAGGATAATATGTCCTACAGATGAGACGAGCATTAAAATGTCCCTGTATATCATTAAACGACAATAAAAGACTGTTGGATATTCATGACTGGAACTTGGTGAATAAGTCAGGCATTGACCGAAGTTCATTTGTACCAAATGTGGTTGGATTGCAGAAAGGATTGTAAATTTTATTAACGATTTCATGGGTGGCTATTTTTTTGGAGGGGGGGGGTCACCCTGTACTTTTTCCAAAGATATTAAGTATGAGTGACCGGATAGTCTTCATCGAACATGATCATCACATACTAAACCCACAGGTCATCAGAATGACACTTGTGCACACAAACATTTATAAAGACATCACCAGATTTCCTTTGCAAAAAATGAGTCTTTTTATATGCAAAAGTAGGCTCCAAATTTAAATACAGTTGCAACACCGATTTCCTGGAACCTTTAGTTCCAGAGCTTTGCCGGTAATTTTGTTTTGGTAGTTTTGTTTTACGGCATATCAACTCTTTTCAGGTTATTTAATGCCGAATCTGGTCATTTTGGTGAAGATTTTTATGCTTCAAGTTCTTTATATGTTTAAGTATTTATTTATAGTGTTTGGTTGAGTGGAAGGGGGGAAGGGGAGAGGGAAGAAGAGGGGAGGGAGGGAAATTGTTTGTGTTTTGGATTTTGCAGAACATGATTGAGTTTTGCAAAGAAAAAAAAACAATATAGCATCAATGTTTGGTGCATTTTGAGTCAGGAAGTCAATAACTTCAGACAGCCTGATTTGTTAGCGCCAGTAGGTTCTATTTTACTCATAGATGGGACCCTTACAGGTACTACCACTTCGGGCCAGTGTGGACCTGTGAGCAATGGCAACTAAGGGGTAACTCCACATTCCCCACAGCTCCCAAATGGAGGCCTCACCACTGGATGTCTTAAGGTCATACCCAGGAGCGAGCTTTGCCGGAGGAACCATTTTGCCAAACCATCCGATTTCACCGTAATAATTCATCACCCCCCCCCCCCCCATAACCAATAATTATACACCTAGCATGTCTCTAAACCGCCAGGGATTGCTTGAAACTGAAACAGGCATTGAATGTAAGTGATTAAATGAAATTAATATATGAATGATTAAGTAAAACAAAATAAGATTATAATCTCAAGATAAAGGCTAAGGTCAGTATTGCATCAGTATCTAATTTATATTAAATACGAAACAAGATAGTCCCTGAAGATGCTTGTGCACATTACATTTAAATTTCTGCATGTTGGTACAGTTACAGAAACAGGAAGTAGATATGGAATTCCAAAGGCAAGCAGTTTGAGAAAAGCCGCAATTAGAGTAGAGTAAAAAGCCTTCTGGCATTTTGGGGACCTCAACTGTGAAGGGGTGAGATTTTGCTGATCGTTGGGTTGGACGGGGATATTTACATTGAGGGGGCACAAATGCAGCAAGTTCGTCGGAGCACATTCCATTTAAGTATTTCTAAAACAAGCATAAAGACACATTGCGACGATGAGACAGGGGCTGGATTTAAGTAGACAGTGTGCGACCTATTAGATTAAATGCTCTTTTTCTGACCCTGTCTAAGAAGGAGAGACTAGTGGTTGATACACCAGTTCAGATGTGGCAACAATACTCCATGCATGGGCGAATGGTGGATTTATAGGGATATAGAACAGTGTAATAAGGATAGTGACCATTTTGTGGGAGCTGGGTTCCCCACATTTAAAAGCCCTAGTATCAGGTTTTCTATTGCCGTTTGGGGGAGATACGCAAGGCCAACAACACTCTGCACTTCGGGTGTCAGCCGCATCAGAGAAACAAGTTGTTTGAGAAATCATTGCAGTGTTAGGTTGACGGCTTCCACGTTAAATCAATGTTAGCTAACACCACCATAACAAAAGGTTAAAAATCGGAATAGCTTGTTAAACCATAACAAAACACTTGTGAACTGAAAATACTTTTTCTTTCTCTCATTTTCTTCTTTATGCATATTGTGTTTCTTTCTCTCGCCTCATCATAGCGAGGGAGATATTAGCAGTTTGGTTGACGACTTCATACACGACAGGTCGTACACGCAACCAGCTCAGCCAACTTTTGAGTTTCTAATTATTTTTTTCGGAATGATGAAATGAACTGTAATAAATTATATTTTTGGTATATAAATTAATGTTTGTTCCCTTGTTACAAGCATTCAATTGCAGCACAGCGGCCCCAGCCAGATAATTGGTTCTCAGAAGAGAATTAATGACCCCAGACTTAATGACGTCATGTATCCAGACCAAATACCCAACTGGGTATAAACTCTTTTATTAAGGAAATGGGCCTATCGTTTGCCACTCGGGGAGCTGGGTACCGTGCCAAGATGAAAAGAGCCCTTTCAGAGAAGTTCTCAGAGCGCGGACCACCAAGTTCATACTTCCCGGCAAACGATCTGGTTACAACACTGGCAGATGAGAAGTTTTCTAGCTCGGTAGAGGGAGCCCACCTTATTTGCAGCAGACTTGGCAGTATCTTCTATATGTTTGTTCCAGTTAATATTACTCGTGAATGTTAGGCCGAGGAGTTTTGGACTTTCAGGTAGGGTGCTATTAGCGATGGCAATTAGTGGTTGGAAAGGTTTCTTATAATTGTTAAAGGAGAGGAGCTTTGTCTTGGTAACATTAAATGTTTCTATCCATTTTTAGCCGAGCCACTTTAGGTAAAAAGTGTTATGTTTTATATTATTCTATATTATAAAACTATTAAATATCCACTCCTGAAGGGTACATGCATCTTGCTAGTATATATAATGTTGCAACCCATAGGGAAGAATCCCTTGGTAACATGTTCTACAGACAGGAAATTTTTGCAATGAAACACTGTTTATTGAAATTCGGTTTAATGTTAGGCATACGGAGAAAAAGAGGAAAGTGCTTTTCAGTTGTGGCAGGAAGACGAGTTATGGCTATAGAAGTTTTACAAGGAGAAACCAGAAATTGGAGCTCAGTTGAGCACTTTCCATGGAAATAATGATAGATTAGAGAAAGACTAGCAACGTCTCTATTGTGAGAAAGGTGCTGTAGAGAACAGAAGAGATCATCCCCGACTAGATTGCAAAGTCGATTGTGTTCTCTGCAAAGCAAGAAAGAATGCTATAAGCAGCACCTCCCCAGATGTGGCAACAGTATATAAAATAACATTATATGAAGCATTCAAAGATGCAATTGTTGAAATGGCTCAGGACTTTGAGACAAGCCAATAACAGATTTGACAGGAATTGAACTTGGTTTGCAGATTCTGTAGTCTGTGTAAGTAACTAGTGTACCATTTACAACCCCGGCGCCATTCTTGACTTGGAATACTATAAATCTAATCACAGTCTACCAAACAATTTCGAGAGATTCATCTGTGATAATAACATCTGCAGGTAATATCAGTATGATATATTGTGTAAACATTTACACGCAACTATTATATCAGAGAATTTTTTTCTTTTAATTCACCATCTGACATGCGAGTCTTCCAGCGTTAGTGACTAAGAGACAGAGATACGAAGCTGTAATTGGTCAAGCAGATCATCTGATAAGGAAAAGTGACTATTGCGACAAAATTATCTAAGTTATCTTCCTTGGATTTATTCTGGCTAACGTTAAAGAATGCACTAATCTAACATAAGCGTCTGTAATCTCATTTGAACCATATGCAGAATTTAGGACAAGATCTTCGCCTATTTCTGTTCAAGGCCGTCAGATGTGCTCTGACCAGCTCTTTATCTTCGCATGGCTTTTACAAAAATGAATACTTCATTTGTCAAGTGCCTTTCTGATAGCAGTCGCATAGACTATCAAAAACACACAACACTAAGTAAGTAACATTTACTTATTACATATGCATAGTTTTTTTTATTTCTGACCCTGGCAACATGTGCTCTTTTCGTAACCGTAATGTATTCCTTTTTTAGTACCGATGCCTGTTATTCTCTTACATATTATATCGTGTACCATATTACATGTTTCCGCAATCTATTTTACATGTATTTTCCACGAACTGTTTATCTGTGAATAAATGCGTATGTAAATCCAGCCGTTTCTTCACTACCATATTTTTTTCTTTCTTCTGAAACTGTTGTATGTGTCATCCATGATAACACAAAATACAAAATGGCAACCACCTGTACGGGAAAGATATATCTGAACATGGAGTCACTAAAAATGTACAAACTAGAATATGAAAAGAATGTAGCTTTTCAGGACTTTAAAATAACAAGTCAGTAAGTTAAGGAAGTTAATGAGACAAGAAATAACTATACAGGTGGTCATGTCGGACACTCTTCCTCATGGCCATCTAGAAAAGGAAAAGGTAATTACAGATCTAAGGAATTTATCACATAACCAAATCAGCTACTGATTGTTGTAGAATGGAATTAACATTTTAAATATCCTACATCGTTTATGGTCATTAATTTATCCCTATGCCGATTCCAGCTATGACGAAGATAAAAATATGGCAGCCACAAAACGGTCCATCTAATGAAAAGAACACACATAAGTTCTAAATATATACATATCAAATACATGTACAGGATCGTCCGAAAGTCTTGTAACCCCTACCAAATACGTTGATCTGAAAGTCTTGTTACCCCTGCCAAAAAGAGTGGTCCATAAGTCTTGTTACCCCTACCAAAAAAGGGTAGTCCATAAGTCTTGTTACCCCTACCAAATACGTTGATCTGAAAGTCTTGTTACCTCTGCCAAAAAGAGTGGTCCATAAGTCTTGTTACCCCTACCAAAAAAGAGTAATCCATAAGTCTTGTTACCCCTACCAAAAAAAGGGTGTTCTGAAAGTTTTATTACCCTTACCACCAACTAACAACAACAGAAGAACAATCACTAAAGAAGCACAACTTTGTAAAATATCACACTGGTCATGGCACTGCATTATAACATTACTATGGTAATAAGCAACTTATAACATTGCATGGGGGAGTTGTTGTCGAGCCTCATTGTGAACAACTGGCTGGCGTTGATCTTTTCTCCTCTTTTCCTGTGGCTGGGATAATGGAAGCGATTAAAAGAACAACAATTAACTTGAGCATTTGCTCTAGGATTTGATTTATTTTATACAGAAGTTCAGAGTAAGTACATCCAGATGAACTGTATCTCACCGATCAACCACATAGGGTGGTGAAAGATCTGAAAACTGTGTCCAGTCATTTAGACACCAAACTCATGAGGCAGGAACTGTCTCACTTCTCAGCCACGTACTTCCATGACGCAACTTCCACTGTATGCCAGCCTAACTTCTAATGGAAGAATTCATCTTCTTGCTTAAACTATCCTTACGTGGAGTTTCCCATTTTTAACTTTACTTTTACACACCAAACATCTAATCTTGCAATAGCATCATTTTGTGTCACGAAATGATTGTGCCCATACAGAACTTCCTGATGTGTGACAGTGTCAATGAAAGTGAATAAACTGAATCCATTACATGTTCTTTTCTATTACTGTTTTACTTGCTATTCTATGGTTCTAGTGTTATCTTGTTTTACTATTCTTAAAGTGAATAAACTGAATAGAGGACATGTGCTTTGTATTGCAGCATTACTTGTTCATCAATTGTTACTTTTTGGTAGTGGTAACCTGGATGCCAGATCACTTCTAACTGTGATCAGTGGTTCCAGATATCTTAAGATCCGAGCTAATGAACCCACTACCTGAGTGGAGTAATATATATATATATATATATATATATATATATACATTACATATTATATATATATATATTGTTATTTGCAGACTGCTGTTTCGTCGTTTCACAACCACCTTGTAGAATGTTAAAAAAAAGAAAAGAAAACAAGTGTCTTTGTTATGAAAGGGTCTATTCCAACACTAGCCGAAACACCTGCCTCAGAATAGGTTGATAAAATGAGACAATTTGAAACTTAAATAAGCGCAAGAGATCGAACCCTAAAATATTTCAAAACAATCAAAATATTGATATATGTCGTAATATTTTTCATGTTTAACCTTTTTCTTTCTCTTAATTGAAGTAGTCATAAATAGACTTATACTCTAGAGACTACAGTAATAATAACTAAGAATAACATAAAAATTAACATTTCTATTCGGTCATGGCGGAAGGAACAAAAAGGATTCATTTCGAAATTCTGTATGAATTCCTGAGTTCAACCAAGACTCTAGAGTCGAAAAAATGCACCGAAATGTGAAAATAACCGAAAAGAGAATAGTAATCCAAATTAAATACAAATAAGCAGCTAAAAACTAAAATTGCAGCTAATAAGCAATGTCAGCTAATAAGCAGTCACAGCTAAAAGATGTCAGCTAATAAGCAGTCACAGCTAAAAGATGTCAGCTAATAAGCAGTCACAGCTAAAAGATGTCAGCTAATAAGCAGTCACAGCTAAAAGATGTCAGCTAATAAGCAGTCACAGCTAAAAGATGTCAGCTAATAAGCAGTCACAACTAAAAATAAATGTCAGCTAATAAGCAGTCACAACTAAAAATAAATGTCAGCTAATAAGCAGTCACAACTAAAAATAAATGTCAGCTAATAAGCAGTCACAACTAAAAATAAATGTCAGCTAATAAGCAGTCACAACTAAAAATAAATGTCAGCTAATAAGCAGTCACAACTAAAAATAAATGTCAGCTAATAAGCAGTCACAACTAAAAATAAATGTCAGCTAATAAGCAGTCACAACTAAAAAAAAATGTCAGCTAATAAGCAGTCACAACTAAAAAAAAAAATGTCAGCTAATAAGCAGTCACAACTAAAAAAAATATAAGCAGTCACAGCTAAAAAAATGGGCTGATAAGTATTCACATTAAAAAGAAAAATTCTACAAACAAAATTAAAATCAAGAATTAAATGTAAAAATGACTTACCATTCAATCCACAATGTGAATGGTTTTCTTTCCGTACATGTTTGACTTCATTAAAAATTAAATGTGGCAACGGGGAATTTAAAACTGTTTTTTCATTGGCACGTTTCTTTTGCGGTTGAATTAAATATCTCTCGCCATTGAAAATAAAATGTCCTGTCTGGAAAGAAAGGAAATGGAGGAAAAACATTAACGATGCAAAAAAATAAACAAATCAAATGGAGATAATTTATTATCATGAAGAGAGTGAAAATAAACAACGATGAGTCTTTTAGATCTCAAAATAAAGCGACAATGTCAGACAACATGGTATCAATTAATGTTAGATGTTCAGAAAGTTTTACCCACATTCTAAAAAATGATTCTGTATATGTTTGAGTACATTTGCATGTGTATGTATGCATATCTATGTATGGAGTGGTTAGTATATGGAACTAATGTATAAGCATGAAAAAAAACTAGTTAAAATAATGACAAACACATTTAGAGCACAGATATTTCGGTCTTTAAATCAAACCTTATTCATGATAGAAAAAAAAGTTTCTTTCCTCTACCATGAAAACGATCTGATTTAAAGACCGAAATATCAGTGCTCTAAATAAGTCTGTGTCATTATTTTAACTAGCTTGTTTTCCATGCTTATCCCCTATTCCATATACTAACGATTCCATTTTGTCAGAAATTTTATTTCATTTTTCAAGCTTCCTCATTTCTATGTATGGGTTGTAACGGAGTTTAGCAAAACATTAAAACCCGGAATGGTTAACAGGAAACAATGACAAATAACAGACCCCCCCCCGCCCTCCCCCCAAAAACGGTTAATTCTTAGTTCAGCCGTAAAACGACTTGTCAGCAAGGTTGTTGCTGCCACTACTACTACTATTTTGCATGGTCAGTATTTTTATGCCTTTGTTCGTCAGAGGAGTTGAAGGGTTTCTTAATGGTTAATATCCAGTTTGTTATTTGTTCAAATAAAAAAAGAAATCTTTTTCGTTATACAGAAATAAAATGAGTAGCAGAGAGGTAGACCATAAACAAAACAAGAACATAAGTCAGTTGTGAGAACATGCTTCTGCCTGACAACGTAAGGATGAGTCAAAGTCTTATCTGAGCCCTACTTCTTTAACTGTATGAAATATTTCCAAAGTTATGCCATTGAAATGTAGATAACTCACAACTGAAATTTTGCATAGTGTTATCAAAGAGTATCAGATCCATACATCAAATTTGGAAGAATCGGAAGTTGAAATTCCGTCAAAATTTGGACAGTGATCGAACTTTTCAAGGTGAGATTCATAAAAGATGTGCGACTTCATTGGTCTATAACGAACATAACCAAAGTTATTGGCAAAAGTGTGACTTTCACTTTTTCCTTGATCTTTGACCTAGACATCCCCAAATTAAATCAGTTCTAAGTTCGATCATGACCGATATTTTGACCAAATTCGATGCCGATTGGTCAAGCGATGTGAATGCTAGTCTGAAATAACATTTTCATTGCCAAACGCACAGATTAAATAACAACATCTTAACGAATTTCTATTCTTGGGTGAAGAATTTGAATGTTTGATATTCTATTTCATCAAGTTTTGCAACGCGTGAGTAGAGAAATGAAATTCATGCTCGGTGCACGTGGGGGCTGCTAAGTATCGCCGTGTATTGTCGGAAAATACAAAAAGCATTTCATTTATTGTTTGTATACGATAACCTCTAAAGACAGTAAACAAGACATGTACAGCACAAGATTAAACATGTCGAATACAAACAAACAAGCAGTTACAAACTTGACCACAAACATAACCTCGTTGTGTGGAGGTAATAAATACAACAAACAAGAAAACTTGAAATAAATGTGCATTTTTTTTTACATATGTTTAAATGTTTTTCTTGTAATGTGTGTGTATATTAATTTAGTTCTGAAGAGTTTTGTATTAAGAAAACATTTCGTTTTGTCTGAATCCTTTTAGGGAAGGAAAATTATCACGTCTATTGTTAATTGTCAGGTTACTACTGCCTTGATTGGTTTCGTTCGACAACAGGAGAAAGGAAGGTAGCCTCCTTTTACCATATAAGACAAAGGAAAGAGAGAATTGCATAAAAAATTATTGTTTTTAAAATGATTAAATATTTTTTCATCTTCATTACAGAAATTCCAGTTTGAGTTGTTTAACTTCTAACAACTACAAGTCCAAATCAATGAACAACGAACAATGAATTGCATACTCTTCCCGAATAGCTTCGTCACATGCTTGAGAACAGAACTTCTGCCCAAGGGGGCGGTTGTTCCTGTGTGTTAACACATGTGTGGATGAGCAGATTATACTGAAGTACTTGCTAAAGGTATCTTTAGGGCTCTAGTTTTTGCAAGGAGGGTTAGCATTC
This sequence comes from Sepiola atlantica, assembly GCA_963556195.1. NCBI lineage: Eukaryota > Metazoa > Mollusca > Cephalopoda > Sepiida > Sepiolidae > Sepiola > Sepiola atlantica. Next base: position 159,187,252 of record OY744517.1, read on the forward strand.
CCTCCACATACAGCATCTAGTGTTCCCAATTGGTTACCCATTTGATACTGGCCAGGCTCAACATCGCTTACCTTTGGTGATCTAATGAGAACCGGTGTGTCAATGTGATTATGCCAAATCTTGTCGGGAAATATTCTCTCAACAATATACGTACACATGCGTTTGTATGTGTGTGTGTGTAACTGCTTGCACATGCATGTTCTATTCACATACAGATTTTTAATATACTTCAGTATATGTGCGAATGAGTTCATTGTTGTACATGTGAATTTGTATGGGTGTGTATATGTGAGCACATGTGTATAGGTGTTTATATATTCCTATTTTAGTCACCTAAATTATTTAGAGTGAAATGGTTTCAACTATTTTGTTCTTGCATTCATTTTGAGTGCATGTGTGTATATGAAAGCTTATAAAAGCAAAAATAAATGAAATGCAGATTAATTTTATGCTTGGACAAAGTACCACTAGTGCTATGTTTATCTTGAGACAAATGCAGGGGTAGTATCTTGGTATGAAGAACCACCTGTATTTGGCTTTTGTGGATTTGAAGAAAACTTTTGACAGAATGCCAAGAGATGTTGTCTGCTGGACTTTGCATAAATTAGGGGCAAACGTGTGGTTGGTGAAGATTTCTTCAAACAATGTACAGAAATGCTCGCGTAAGCATTAACAGTACATTTAGTGACAGCTTTAATGTTAAAATCACAGTAGATCAGGGTTCTGTACTGAATCCGTTACTTTTCATTTTGCGTCTTAGAAACATTGTCCAGGGAGTTTTGTAAGGCTTTTCCAGAATAGATGCTGTATGCTAATAATTAAGTACTTGCCTGTTAAACAATGGAAGGTCTACTTGTTAAGTTAAAGACTTGGAAGGATTCTATGGAAAGTAAAAATCTGGGAGTGAATGTTACAAAGATCAAAGTGATAATCAGTGGTTGTAGTGTTGGAAATCCCTCAGAAAGATGAATGCTTCTCTGCTCAGTTTGTGGAAAATATATAAATATACCCATCTCAGACTCAATGTCATCAGGAAGGTCGTTAATGAAGATCAGGAACAATAAAAGTCCAAGGATAGATCCCTGGGGTACACCAGCAATATGCTTAGATGAACGGTCATCGTCCAAAAGCTGATGAGCCGTTGCTTAAAACAATGAGATACTACAAGCAGAGATCACATCAGCGACGCCCCATGGAGGGAAACCTTCTCACTCCCCGCTGATCAGTGTGCAAATTAGTTAATCGAATGGGTCAAAGACGGCATTGAAGCCCATGTCCCCATGCGAAAATTCTCCAGCAAGCCCTACTCTCTAGTCAGGGAGAGGATGTTCCGAATATAAACTCTCAGCCTGTCTATATGTTTGTCAGAGTTTTTACGGTAGAGTGGGAGATAATCAGTCATGTCAAAGTAGTGAGAGGAGATTGAGGATTGAAGGTTCGTTTCACTTAGTGCTAGGATATCCGGGGAGTTTGTCAGGAGAAAGGTTTCTATGTCATTGGTGTTGGTTCTAACTCCTCGGATATTTGTGAATGCAAGCCTCAAGGGCAGAGGCGAAGATGTTTAGGTTACATTTTTTTTTTTGCAACGACATATTTGTTTTGATCTAGAGTGGGGTGAGCAATGTGGGTGCTTGTTAGGTGCCAATAAGCTCACACAACCAGTCCATTAATCGCAACCTGGTCCATGGGGGTTGTGGCCTCGGGAAAGCCCACCGGGGATAACTGTAGGGTCCCTTTCCAACATGGCACGTACAACTTCCCACGGTTTTTTTTTTCATGTTTAGCCCCCTAATATAGTCAACATTTTGGAAAACTTTCTAAATTAGTGTCTTATACATATGGTTTAAATTTCATTAAAATCGGATGTATTGGAAGTTAGGGGGCACATAGAGATATTAACACAAACAGGAAAGTAGAGATTCAAGACCACTTCCATTGTCTTCCTCGGAAGATTTTACTTACACTTCGATTTTATGCAGATTCTCTAACTTTTCTTTCTATAAGAGACACAGAGACACAGACACACACCTTTTAAAATTCTACTTGAAACCAAAATTTTAAATAATAAATATTTTATTCATAGGTTTCCTGTAGACACGAGAAAAAACTTTTGCATTAATTCATAAATAGATTTTTTATCTATATAATATTTTGGTCATTTTGATAAAAAAGTATTTTAAATAAGACTAAAGAAATTAAAAGAAAGAAAACAATTTGCCTGAGCGATGGGAGGGGGGCTATTTTAAAAACAATAAAACAAATATTTGGCGTTGCTAGATGGAGAAGAAGAAGGAGGAGGAGGAAGAGAGAGAGCGCAATCTCTCACCTCTCCATATCTCATCAGTATATATGTCTTTCTTTCTAGCTAATATATATTAGTTTCATTTAAATGAGCTTCCTTGAAAATTAATGAGCATATTTTAGAAATGTTTTCGTCATTTATTCATTTTTTTATCAATTAACTTTTATCAATTACTGTTAATATCAACGAAACTATTGCATATACATCGGGAAAGAAGGACAATAAAATTACTAATAAATAACACCAAACATTAATTCATTGTAGACTGTTTAAAAATATTTATCCAAATTAGGCATTCAAATAGCTGTGTTTGGGTCTTTGCTCTCTACTATATGTACTATATATTTCAAAATATTATGTTGTATTATTGATTTAAATAACAGTAACCCGTTTTGATGGTAATATAGGAGTGATAAA